>CAWUFW010003940.1:0-1200000 GCA_963921515.1 Calotriton arnoldi
CTCTGGCCCCAGTACTGCCACTCCTTTGGTCAGTATGGGCCCTAATCTGAGCCAAAGCAAAGGCTCATGTCGCCAGAAGGACTGAGAGGCCGAGAGAGTGTCCCTCCGAGCCCGCACCCCGTCCAGGCAGTGATCCACGTTACCTGGGGGCGCGACCCCACTCTCCTCTCCTCCTTCAGCGAACTGTGCCTTCCGTGCAGAACTTTCTCAATGGGCCTCAGCGGCTCGGCCTGGCAGCTCAGCTCCTCCGGGGCTGCCGGTCCGGGCCGCGACTGTTAGGAAGGTCTCAGGCGGCCGCAGGGCACACGTACCCCACTCCTCTGAGATTACGTTACTCCGGGTGCACGTTCACCACAGCACCCTCCGGGTCTCCTCTGGCACGAAGCCACACACACAACGCTGATGGGACTTCACATTGACTCTGAGTGCACGTTCACCAGGCACTCCTTCCTGCTGTCTTAGTTGGCACCAAGACACGCACACCGCGCTGTAGAGACTCACTTTCTTCTGGTGCACACGATGATCAGCCGATCATCTCCACAGTCCCAGGTTGCACCAAAGCACGCACACTGCTTCACTGAGACTTACTTGAACTCCGGTGCCTCGATATCCAGGCGCTCTTCAGCAACGCCTTCGGCCGCACCCCGACACGCTCACCGTGTCCGAGCCTCACTTCTCCTCCGGTGCACTCGATGACCAGGCGCTCTTCACCAGCGCCTCCGGTGCACCCGACACGCACCCTGCGCGTCCGAGACTCACTCCACTTCTGATGCACACGTTGACCAGGCGCTCCTCACCAATGCCTCCTCTGCACCACGGCATGCACCCTGCGCTTCCGAGACTCCCTTCACCTCCGATGCACACGCTGACCAGGCGCTCTTCACCAATGCCTGCGGTGCACCACGACACACACCCAGCGCGTCCGAGACTCACTTCACCTTCGATGCACACGTTGACCAGGTGCTCTTCACCAATGCCTCCTGTGCACCATGACACGCACCCCGCGTGTCCGAGTCTCACTTCTCCTCCATGTGTCCAAGATCACAGAGCACACCTTCCGAGGGTCTCAAGCTGCCACCACACGCGCCCACCGCGTTGCTTGAAACTTCTCCGGAAACTTGTATGTTCCTGTGTTTCCAAACAGGGAGCCAGCTCACCTCGGGCCCTTGGGGTAACAAGGCACAGCACAAAGCACACTCTTCTTTAAGCAGGGGGACCCAGCGCACAAAGCACAGTCCCAACAGCCTCTTCCTTGGTTAAAACAGCAAACTGCAGACCAGCCCCCAGATCACGAAGCAAGGGTTGGTCCTTCCCAGCAGTCTCTTCAGTTGTTCCTTCCTTAGCAGAGGATCCTCTTGACCACGAAATGGGTCCAAGCCTTTTCAGTCTCAATCCATTTCTATTCCAACTTTCAGGGGTCTCTGCTCTCATAGTTATACCCCTAAATGTCTTTGAAGTTCGTTGTGCTCAGGGGTCCCTGACCTCTGCCTAAATCAGTTCTGGATGTCTCCCTCCCAGTGTCACCTTTCTCCCTTTGATACTGGGGGTCTGGATCCTTAATCACCCAGCAGGAGATGGGTCAATTGTTTTATAGCAGCAACCCAGGCCTCTTCACCTCCCGGGGCTTCTCCTCCGCCTACACTCCAGATGCAGGTCAGCCTGGTGCCATCTCAACCCCTCCCTGGGTCAAGACCTCCCCCAGCTCCTCTCACCTCTCAGATCCAGACAGTCAATCCACATTCAGCAGAGACACACAGAAATGCTTAAAGCACAAAACTCAGCCACTTTCTAAAAGAGTGGTTTCTGAACACACAGTGACAAAACCACTTTCATAGAAAGATGTGTTATGACACTGTGAGTTCATACATACTAAACTTAACCTCTCCATTTTAAACTTATGGGAAGCTAGGCTAACAAACACAATACCCAGCCTCCCCCATTCTGTCCTATGGGCAGGATGGCCTTTCACCAGTGAAAAACGTAATGGAGTGCTTTTCACTGTCAGGACATAGCACACACCTCAGTATATGTCCTGCCTTTCTACACCACTGCCCAGGGGTTACCCGGGACCTACCACAGGGGTGCCCACTGTGTACGCAAAAGGGAAGGTAAGGCCTGACAAGTGGTTGCACTTGTCAGGACAACATGCTAACTTAGCAAACTGCGCGCAGGCCCTACACCGCAGGCCTGAGTTCCCTTCTCCGCGCACCTTTACATTACTAGCCCTGGCACACACAGTGCATATCACTAGGGACTTTACTAGTAAGGCAAACATACCAATCATGGCCAACCAATTACCATTACACTTTACACAGGGAACACTTGTACTTTGACACTGATCAGCAATGGCAAAGTACCCAAAGCATCTAAATTGGCAACTCTATGTCAGGAAAACTGTCTAGGGGGAAAGCAAAAAGTTTAGGGAACTTTAGCCAAAAAGGCCAAGTCCTATAGCCGGCCTAAGGCCATTATACAGATTAACGGTCTATACTCCAGTCCGACCCCCATTATGCGAGGCACACTCCAGGGCTACCCTCTGTCCCCGTTGTTTTTTGCTCTCGCCATCGAACCCCTCGTGGCCAAGATACGGCAACATCATAGAGAGCATGCTATACCATACCCCTCACGTCAGATACTAATATCATTATATGCCGACGATGTCACTCTTTATTTACGGGACCCACAGATTAGCCTCAAACCAATTCTAAGAGAGTTCATCAGATTTGGTTCCCTCTCCGGGATAGGGATCAACTGGAGTAAATCGCAGATTTTCCCGCTCACTCCCAGCACTGTTCAGTTCCCATTGAAACGGTGCAAAATGGAAATTAAATATCTAGGCGTGATAATAACAAGAAATAAAGAAGAAACGCTTCGCGCAAACTGTGGCACTGCGATTGTAACCATCACTAACTGGGTGTCTCAATGGATCACAATGCCATTCTCATTGGCTGGCAGAGTGGCCTTGATGAAAATAGTCCTATTACCTAAATTATTGTATCTATTCATTAATATACCCTTTAACCCGGGACGCCCCTTCTTCGACACCCTCCGATCATTACTCATCAGACTAGCATGGGGCGAGAAACAACCCCGAGTGGGATGGCGGACCATGACGCAACCATGCCTCAATGGGGGTTTTGAGGTTCTAGATATGGAGCTATATTTTCTGGGTGCTCAAGCCCACTACACAATATATTGGCTCCATCCGCCACCCTTTATGCCACACCTGGCCATCGAGCAGGGATATATGGCTCCTACGCCCACGACCTCCTTTCTGGGAACGCGCTTCCCTGGAGTAGCCTATCACACGGTAACCTGCACTAACCAAGCCTGGGAGCGCCTAGCTAAAATAGTGGGCAAACCAACACTGTACTCCCCATTTGTGCCTCTCCCGTACCTCTTGTGTGCGCCAGTCACACATGAGGCTGTATGCCGCGAGATGCTCTGTAGGAGAGACCTAAACTTCTGGGGCGACCTTTACCAGGGGGTGCGTTCGGGGTAAGGCAGGAGTTATTGACTGGGTATAATGTCTCTCCATTGGAGATATTTCTTTATATAAGACTGAAACACAAACTTAGGGCCAATGTCCTGGGATTCCCTCAGGAACCCCCAACTCTATAAACACTACACACCCTAGCATATACCAGGCCGCACTGCTCGAGAGGACACAGCCGAAACACGGGGTCAGGGAGGCGTGGGATCATGACCTGGAGCTGTCCTTGGCGGACGGGAGGTGGACATATTGCTGCACACAGACGTAAGCTATTACAGCAAGCAGTCGCTTACGAATCATACACTTCAAATACTTGAATCAAACTTTCTATACACCCACGTGGCTCTACAAATACAAATTGAGAACTGACGACCTATGTGAGAGATGTCGTCAAGCGGGGGCTGGCTTCTTACACCTTGCGTGGCAGCGTTGCGAAGTTCATGGGTATTGGCATGAGGTGATTGCTGCTCTGTCTCAAATGATAGACACCCCTCTTGCCGTTTCCCCCTACTGGCACTTCTGGGCTACACAACTGAAATACAAACATCATACAGAAAATTTGTAGCAATGAGTCTGTTGCTGGCCAAATGGAGGGTGGCGTGCAGATGGGGCAGAGGGCGGGCCCCCAAATTTAAGGAATGGCAAGCAGACCTTATTTATTGTAAGGATCAGTTAATGAACTATGCGGAACTTCTGCCAGCCTTGTCTCACCCAAGAGCCCCATATATATTATCTGAGGGAACACTCGATCTGAACCTGTGTGCTTTGGGTTTGGGTGCACAAACTGGACTTCAGCTTTGTGCCCATATCATACTGAAGGTCTGTGCTTAATTAACAAACGCCTGTTAAAATGCTATTGCGATCCGCTGTAGATACTACATTGCAGAATTACCTCTAGCAGTAGGTATGCTTATTGTCCGTGCTGTGCATTTATACACTGCAATGATGTATGTTATGTTTCTATGTAAGTTGAAAAACCCAATAAACACATGTAAAAAAAATGGATTGGCATAACTTAATAGGCCACAAATTTCTCTGACAATGCTCGGGAGTGTTTACAAAGACATTCACTTTCACATCAGGAAAGTAATTAAGAATTTAAAAAATAGATGAGAGGCTAGGACCCTGGTCAAAAAGCATAACGGCAAACTTAGGGCCCTTGTGATAAAATAGAGAGAGAGAAACAAGGGCAAATGACACAAGAAGGACAAAACAAAACTCAGATGTTCCTCGGAGGGTCAAAAAGCTTCATTATAAATTGGATTTTACATAAATGTAGCAGTTTTATAATGATTACATTCTGGCAAAATGTACTTGAACAGACTGTAGTATCTTGTGAGTTAATAGTGACGGAACCCTTTTGGGTCCTGATTGTCTCCCTAGAAACGTGAAGTAAGTGTTAGGGTGTAATGCATCGATTGCTGTTTCAGTGTGGTGAGTTGCATTTGCACGTACACGAATAAAGTCTCCCTGTGTGGCATAGTCATTGGGGAGTAACTGGGCTGGGAAGACACTGCAAAGACCATATTTAATGATTTCGACTTCTCTTAATATGCTGATTTTGTCCTACATGCCACAATTTCTGAAGTTTTTTAGGCTTCAAAGAGAACTAACCAGTACTTTCACAATAATCAAGTACATGTAAAATATTTCTGACATGCTTTCTTGTATCTAATCATGTAATAAACCTCTCACACTGTGCCAGTTAGTGATTTCCAAGGGCATCACTTTCACATGGGTAATACAAGAGTTAGAAAAATAAACAAAGGTTCTGAATTAATGGGTTAACCCTGGCCACAATATATCACGTATTAGTATCTTTGCCATTGTAGTGTTCTGCTGAACACAGAACTTAACTACCGTTCCTTAGCGGCTTTATTGACACCCATCCATCACATGCATCACCAGGTAGGTGACACTGCTAATAACAGGGGCTGGGTGCACAAGTCTGGGGCAAGTTCCATGATGTAACCTGTGTCACTTTATTTACTAGCATATGGGCTGAGGGTCGACAACACCATAGCCATGACACTAAGGGGCCCATTACGATACGGCTCAGATGGCGAGCCGCATTGTAATGGGCCGGTTGGATTCCTTTCCAACCTCCTCATTTTGATGGAGGTAGTCGGAATGTAATCAGACCGGTCATTCCGGCTGGCTTCCGACTGGCTTGGAGAGCCTGTCTGCCAGTTGGAATGCGGCATGCAATCTCAAGGGTGGCTCTTTTCGCCCTTGAGATTATGATCATGGTTTCTGACATGGTTTCCATGCCGGTCTGTCAGAGATGGAAACCATGTTGTAAAGCGTGTTCGGGGGCCCCAGCAGGGCCCCTTTGGTGCACGGCCTCCCGTTTGAGGCCGAGAGGATCCCTTGAGGTGCCTACCAGGGATGCAGGGATGAACTACACCTCCCATTTTACTATGGGAGCATGCATTATGGCGGGTTTACGGCCGGAATGCATGCTCCCATAGTAAAATATAGGAATGAGACAGAACAGTGCTTGGTCGCATCCTAGTGGGGCGGTCGGGCCGACGACCGGGTGTCGGTCGGTTCCATGACTGAGTCAGTGTCGGGCGGAAGTGATAACGCCCAACATTCTCATGAGTCCCTATATCTTTTTGGAGTTTGGTGGGTGGCCGTCAAAAACGATGTCCGCTGTTCACAATGCTTTTTGTATCTTCATAGGACCCATTGTGACAGCTGTTCCTCTGAAGGTACAGAGAAGAGATCATTGCTGGGCTGGAGGTTAACTCTAAATCTGGTGTGCTGTAGTTCATCATAGTGGCGTATGTAATGACTTCCACCACCCTGACTGACAGACTACCGTCTATCAAACTATACATTGGGCCCTTAAAGCTCAAAGATCTTTCACTAGTCCTGTTCTGACATTATGCGACATTTTAGTTACATTTGTTCTGTAATGAAAGACACAGACATCAAATCAATACAATGTAACCTTTTTAGACTGGATACAACCAATATTCTCTCTGCTCACAGACTAATACTTCATTCTAGGTGTAAACCCTGAACTTTGAAGAGCTTGTAATGTGCTCTTGCTTTAAGTATTGGAGCTTCTCTCTTCCTTGTTGTTTTGCAGAAGAGTTTAAAGTTGCTATGCGCTGGTGTGTGTAGGCCGTATTTAGGACAGCCTATATTAAACTTTCACAAACTCTGAGATTGTTGGCAACTCTGACAATCCAACAGTTGCATAGCAGGGTGAGAGAATGTAGTGTATATAAGAACCACATAGAGTACCTGTAAGAAAATGAATTATTACTTTTGAGTGGGTAATGGGTAAGCAAAGTAATAAAGTCACAAACATTTTTGGTCCAAGCTGAGGTTTCAGTAATTTAAACCTAAACTAATCCCCTGGTAGATATAGCACAAAGCAAACACTGTCAAATTAGAGAAAATGTGTAAAGTATTCAAAAGTACCAAAACACCTAAAAGTTTAAAGCACAACACAAAAGTAATCCAACTCCAATCTACAAAAATATATTAAAATTGAATAAACAGATTGACTTCAAAACAATGAAAAACCAGTAAGAGGAACCTGAGGTATTATTTTTTCACAAGAAAGTGTGTCAAGAATATTTCACTGTTCATGGGGGACCTGGAGCTAGGTGCAATTTGAGGCAAACCAAGATGGAATGCAGTCAGATACACCAAACAGGTTCATTCAGGTTGAAGATTTTACCTTAGGACTTAGGAATCGAAGTGGAGATTCTTGAGCGCGGCAATGTGGCAGGCTGTACCAGAAGAAGTTTTCTGGAAGCCAGATAGTTTTTAGGCAATGGTCTGTGCTGAAGCTGTTGGTTTTGGAGGGGAAAGGTCTAGGTGGGAGATGTCTGAATTTTGTGTCAAGTAAGTACTTTTGTTAGACGAGTCAAGATTTATACCTTTGGACTTAGGGCCTGATTATGAGTTAGGTGGTGGGAGAGCGGGCTGCCACACCACGCCACTGCCCCCTCCCACACTGCCATACCTCACTGCTGGCCAAACGCCAAATTAAGAGTTATCTTGTAGTCTGGCAGGTGGTCCTTTGGCGTTCCCACAGTGGTGCCTATTAAAAAGGCCTCGCAATGGGAACGCCAAAGCCCGTTCTTGCACGGCATGGACTATAAAGTCCATGCCGTGCAGGAAAGGGGTGCATGCAGAAAGTGCCCCCATGCATGCATCCCATGGCCCTGGGGGAAACGGGGGCCCTGTAATGCCTCCCAAGTTGCCCTTTATATGGGTGGGCTCACCGCCATGAAAACGTTGGATGTGAGGAAACTAGTAATATGCATGTCGGTGCTGTAGGGGTACTGCCAGCTTATTGTGGTCCTCAGGCAACCGATCCACCGCCAGGGATCGCAGATCTCTGGTGGTTGTGGTGGTCCTATGGCGGTCTCACTGCCATCCTTCTAATACGGCAGTCCAACCACTGGTGTGGCAGTTACTGCACTGCCACCATGGGTTTGACGGTCCATCTCACCACCAAACTCATAATCAGGCACAAAGTCTCTTTTCTCAGAGGTCAGTATCCTCCATCTGACAAGGCTAAAGGTTCTATCTGATGATGAGTTCCACCTGCCTGGATACCTTCTCATAGAGGACCAGCTGAAACAGATTTGCTGCTGCAGAGAAGCTCCTTGCACGAGAAACCTTTTTCTTTAACCCAGTGAAGCTGCACTCTTGTGGGATTCGCTCAGATGGTTGGTCTCAGTTCTCCTATGGCTGGGAGTTCAAAACCATTCTATGTACTTTTCAGAGATTGCAGCAGAGGTCCAGTTAGACACACCCAAGTGTCCCACAACCTCAGGGACAACACTTAGAAGTTTAGGCTCAGACCTACTAACATTTTTCATTGTGAATTGTGCTACTTTTTGGAGCAGCCACAATTCAAAATGATATTTGAGATTTAGAAAGCCACTCAAGGACCAATTTGTGTCACCTTGCGTGGCTCTGTAAAAAAACAAAAAGTGAATCACGAGAATGCAGTCCTGGGCACACGTAATAGGGTTATAACAATGGTTGTAATGTCTCGCTTTGTACGAATGTCTGTGGTCAACACCAGTTTGTTATTCAAATGATAAGTGGTGAGTGTTGGCATTAAGGTGACATTAACTCGGTCGATTCATGTATTCAAGCAAGATACCTGGTTATTCTTAGCACAAACACATTAGAGCACAACCTGGTATTGGTATTGAAAAGAAGAGGGAAGGCTTCTGAGTGTAGTAACTACTCAAATGCCCGCTGCGTGGGGGGACGAATATTGTAAGAACACACATAATGGGGAGGAGGCAAATAATGTACCGTGGCTCAAAAGAGGTGATTAAAGCACATAAGCCCAGTGAGAAGAGACTGCCACAAAATCACTTAAATTGGCATGCAAGTTGCGTCAATGAGCACCAGGCCCTGACGGTGGAGGGAGGTGAAGGACAATACCTGTGTGGCGATGCAGTAGATATTGCGATGTCTAAAGAGAGGGGAAGAGGAAGATCGCAATAATGAGGAGGATGAACGGAGAGGGACGGACAAATCAACACATGATGCGTGGAGAAAATACTAGAAAACAGGCTCACCGTGAGGCCGGTGATAATTCCAACCCGGCATTGGGGGTTCAATGCGGACCAAGTGGGGGTCCACTACTCGGTTTCTTGTAGTAGAGGGAGGAGGCCCAATGTGGCTGGCACCTCCGAAATGTTGAGTAGCAAGGGCGGTGTGGCCACTAAGTGTACGTGGTAAGTATAGAGATCGGGAGAAAAATAAAAGTTGTGCGATGCCTCCTGGAGTTCACGGAAAAGTGTGACTGTGGGCACAGATCGCTTACCTCAAAGGGAGTATGGACCGGCGTGAAGCGATGTGTAGACGCGACGGTTGAGGTGTGGAAGTTTGGCAGAGATCGCTGTTAGCATTAGCTGAAGCCATTTTGTTTTTGGTAGCCATTTTGATTGACCATGTGCTCGCCATGTGCTCCTTCCGTCTTCGCTGTTGCCTACCCTTGTGCTTTACTAGAATAACCGTCTATAGCTCCTGCAGCACTGCGCATGCTCAGAAAAGTCTGTAGCTGCTCATGCACCTGTCTTAGTCTGTAAATGTCAGGATGTTTTAACTGATGTCAGCAACTTCATTGCTCCTCCTACTTTGTTGACTAAGTGTTTTCTGTTAGTCCTTATATGAGAATAGCTATTCTTGTGAAGACTTGTACCGCCTCCATTTGAACCTCTGTGCTTGCTCAGCTACAAAGTGGGTATAAAAGACCCACAGTTTCTGTACTCCTTGTGCTACCTCATACACTGCCTGAGGGTTTTGTATAGATGTAGTTCCACTCATGAGGTTTAATAAACTGTTGTTTTTATATTCCAGCTTCCGTGCCAATCTCTATTTATTGGTCTTAGGACTAGTGCGCAAAGAAGGGCGAACCACTAGCACCGGTAGGCCTTGGTGAGGTCTACTTCTACAGAGGAAACGAGGATATTGAACTGTAGGGAATGGGGTCAAAGTTACGGGAGGAATATCAAAATGACAAGTAATGATTGAGGAAAGTGGGGTGAGTTCTAACCCGTAGGCAATGAGTTCAGGGTGGTCCAGTGTCTCTGGGAGGTTAATAAGTCGGGTGCGCCATTATCACGAAGTTGTCTGGGGAGAGAAAGTTGTCCGATGAAGTGGGACTGTAAAAGAAGACACAAGCCGGCAATCGGGCTGGAAAGCTAGCAGAGCTTACCTCAATTCTGTCTGGAGGCCTGGGGGAGACACTGGTCCCGTCTTGTTCTTCGGATGCGGAAGACGTCGGAGAACGGAGGTAATAACGTGGTATTTAAGCTTGCGTGGTGAGCAACACTAGAGCGTTAAAAGCCTAGTCTAGATTTGCCGGAAATGACGTCACGGGCAAATCGGAAGTGTATTCTGAATACACGGTAGGACTAGAATGTAGTACGGAGTCCGCAAAATGGACCGTGCTAGTGTCGTCCGATCTGGCCGGAAATGACGTGCTGGGCAACACAGAAGTGTATTCCGAAATAACTAGAGGACTAGAAGGTAGTCAAGAGTAACTGGGATCACGGAAACAAGTCCACTTGCTGGAAAAATAGTAGGGATGCTGAGCAAATCGACAAAGTGGTAGTAGGGAAGCTGAGCAAAATGATGAAACGGATAAGGAATGTTAGATGGCAGTCTCGGGGATGGGTGGTTGAAAGGTGAAGGGGTGCTGAGTATTGCCCAAATATCACGCAGGGCCCCCATTTGGATCATAGTTGGATGTACTGTAGATGAATACTATAACAATTTGTAAGTATAGGTTAACCGATGGAAGCCATAGTGACCCAAGTACTATAAGTCAAAAGAGACGGAGTGACATCAAGATAACAATGTGGTGGCATTATATGAGGTAAGCGATCTGTGCCCTCAGTCACACTTTTCCATGAACTCCAGGAGGCATCGCACAACTTTTATTTTTCTCCCAATCTCTATACTTACCACGTACACTTAGTGGCCACACCGCCCTTGCTACTCAACATTTCGGAGGTGCCAGCCACATTGGGCCTCCTCCCTCTACTACAAGAAACCGAGTAGTGGACCCCCACTTGGTCCGCATTGAACCCCCACTGCCGGGTTGGAATTATCACCGGCCTTACGGCAGTGGCCTTTGGCAGTCTCTTCTCACTGGGCTCATGTGCTTTAATCACCTCTTTTGAGCCACGGTACATTATTTGTCTCCTCCCCATTATGTGTGTTCTTACAATATTCGTCCCCCCACGCAGCGGGCATTTGAGTAGTTACTACAATCAGAAGCCTTCCTTTTCTTTTCAATACCAATACCAGGTTGTGCTCTAATGTGTTTGTGCTAAGAATAACCAGGTATCTTGCTTGAATACATGATTCGACCGAGTTAATGTCACCTTAATGCCAACACTCACCACTTATCAGTATTGTTCCACATGTTTATCCTGCAATGTTTCTTTTGTACTATTCCTTGAGCAGTCACGATTCTCATGCCACGGGATCTGTCTCCATACCGAGTCACCTTTTATATTTGTCTATTCACTTTCCGCCCTAGGGTTTCCACTTGCTAAATGGTGAATTTTTTTTTTCCCCCTGTTGTTGTGTTACTCCCGGTTTGGTAACAACCACTTCATGATTTCCATTAGTTCATTCAATGTTTTGTATCTTCCCCAGCCCTGAAGAAGTCACGGGTTTACTACCCCTACGTGACGAAACACTTGTCGGCTGGTTGTTTGTTTTTGCACTATCAAAATATTAAAAACATTTGAATAACAAACTGGTGTTGACCACAGACATTCGTACAAAGCGAGACATTACAACCATTGTTATAACCCTATTACGTGTGCCCAGGACTGCATTCTCATTATTCGTGTGGGTTCTCAACTCACACTTTCACGGGGGTTACAGGGTATTTCCCCCGACCTGGTAGCACCGTGCACACTCTGAACACAGTAGACACTACGCAAATTAGCCTGAGCGCCAATCTTCCTGTCTTTACTAAAAACCCTACACAGACATAGCAAAAAGTGAATCACCTTGGTTACACTGTGTCGGGTTGACGTTAAATGGGAGGACCATGAGCATTGCCATACACCCACCCTTGTATTTTAATGCATTCATGATTTACTGAAGGTAGTAAACCTGATTTAATGTGAAAATCGTGCACCTACCTGAGAGAGCAGTAATAGGGAGAAATAGCTTAATTATGCTTTTTTACTTCCTCTTTGCATTTGTGCTTTATTCTGCAGCTCACATATTTAATCAATCAATCAATCAGGAATTTGTGATGCGTGCTACTCACACGTGCACGGGGGAGAAACGTGCAGCTATGTCTTACCCAAAGATCCAGGTCTTGAGGCTCTTCCTGAAGGCAAGCAGAATGGGGGAACGTCTGATGCTGAGCAGGAGTTCGTTCCAGGTCTTTGCCGCGATGTAGGAGTAGGCTCTCCCACCCGTTCTGGCTCTGCAGATGCAAGGGGTTCCGGCAAGGGTGAGGTCTGCGTAGCGGTGGTTTCTATTGGGTGCGTAGAAGGAGACTCTTTCGTTGAGGTACTGAGATCCGGTGTTATGGAGGGATTTGTAGGCGTGAGCGTGTAGCTTGAAGGTCACTCTCTTCTCGACGGGAAGCCAGTGGAGGTTTTGTAGGTGCTGGGTGATGTGGCCTTGTCGTGGGATGCAGAGGACGAGTCTGGCAGCGGTGTTCTGGATGTTCTGGAGTTTTCGGAGCAGGGTTTTGTTGATTCCGGCGTAGAGGGCGTTTCTGTAGTCTAGTCTGCTGGTTATGAGTGCGTGGGTGGGTGACGGTCTTCCTGGATTCGGGGGATCCATTCGAAGGTCTTGCAGAGGATGTTGAAGCACATTGGGTGTGATGGCTTTGACCTGTCCGGTCATGGTGAGGGATGAGTCGAGTATGATGCAGAGGTTGTGGGTGTGGTCCGTAGGTGTGGGGGTGTTGCCGAGGGCGGTGGGCCACCAGGTGTTGTCCCATGTGGAGGGGGTGGGTACGAGGACTTCTGTCTTCTCTTAATTGAGCTTCAGGCAGCTACTGCTCATCCAGGAAGCAACGTCTTTCATTCCTTCCTGGAGGCTTAGTCTAGCGCTGTCGGGTTCCTTTGTGAGGGAGAGGATGAGCTGGGTGTCGTCGGCATAGGATACTATGCTGAGTCCGTGCTATCTGACGATGGCAGCAAGGGGGCCCATGTAGATGTTGAAAAGCGTGGGGCTGAGCGATGATACTTGGGGTACTCTACAGCTGATCTCTGTGGGTTTGGAGAGGGTAGGGCGGAATCTGATTCTTTGGGTTCGGCTGGTGAGGAAAGAGCAGATCCAGTCGAGGGCGGTTCCCTCTATGCCGGCGTCGTGGAGTCTGGCGGTGAGTGTGCGGTGGGAGACGGTGTTGAAAGCTGCGGAGAGGTCAAATAGGATGAGGGCCGCCATGTGGCCCTAGTCGAGGAGAGTACGGATGTTGTCTGTGGCGGGTAGGAGGGCGGTCTAGGTGCTGTGGTTGCTGCGGAATCCAGATTGGGAGGAGTTGAGGATGGAGTTAGCTTTGATGAAGTTCGTGAGCTTGATGTTGACGATCTTCTCAGTTACTTTAGCTGTGTAGGGGAGGAGAGAGATAGGTCTGCAGTTTTTGAGGTCCGCCGGGTCAGTGGAGGGTTTCTTGAGGAGGGGCTTGACTTCGGCGCGTTTCCAGTCATCGGGGAACATGCTGGTTTCAAAGGTGGAGTTGATGGTGGGTCACAGTTCGGGAGCTATGGTGGCGGTGGCTCTGTGGAAGATGTGCGGTGGGCAGGGGTCCGTGGGGGCTCCTGAGTGAATGCTCTTCATGGTCGTGGCGGTGTCCTCTGTAGTGACTAGGGTCCATGCGGAAATGGTAGGCTGGCTGGCGTTGCTGGGGGTAGGTGAGGTTTCGGAGTCTGGTATCTGTTCGTTGAAGTTGTCTTAGAGGGCCTTGATCTTGAGATGGAAGTAGGAGCCAAGTTTGTTGCAGAGGTCCTGGGAGGGCGTGACGTCTGAGGCTTTGGTGGGGGGTTTGGTGAATTCCTGTATGATGTTGAAGAGCTCATTGGAGTTGCTGGAGTTGGCGAGGATCTTGTCCTGGATGAAGTTCCTTTTGGTGTATCTGATGCATTGATGGTATTCTGTCATGGCGTTCTTTAAGCTGGTCTATGCTTCCAGGGTTTTGGTGTTTCTCCAGACTTTCACGAGATGTCTGCAGGTGCGTCTGGATTTTTGAAGGTCATTGGTGAACCAGGTGGCCTTCGTGGGCGCTGTTTGTTGGAGTTACTTAGGGGAGCGAGCCTGTCTGCGCAGTCGGTGATCCATTTTTGGAGTTTGTGGGCTGCAGAGTTGACGTCTGTAATGGGGGAGGGGCGCGTGGTTGAGGGTGGATTTGAGGTGTTATTCTGTGACCTTGCTCCAATTCCTGCATGGGGGCGTGGTGTAGGTTTGTGTGCAGTGGGTTTAGAGAAGGAGAAGTGTACGCAGTGGTGGTCCATCCAGAGGAGTTGCGTAGTGTGGCTGAAGGGGATGTTGTTCCCTTCTGCGAAGATGGAGGTTGAGGGTGTGTCCTGCCTTGTGGGTGGGGGTGGTGACAAGCTGCTTTAGTCCGATGTTGGCAAGGTTGTCCATGAGGGCAGTGGAGTTGGGGGTCGCTGAGGTTGTCTAGGTGGAAATTCAGTTCTCTGAGCAGTATGTAGTCCATGGAGATGATGGTGTGGGGCACGATGAGGTCGGTGATGGTTGCGGCGAATGCAGTTCGTGGTCCAGGAGGTCTGTAGGTGAGGGTGCTGCGTAGTGTCATTCTGGGATTGGTCTGGATCTGGAAATAGATATGTTCTGTGGGGGTCCAGGAGTCGTTTGTGCTGGATGTGGTGAGCCGGAGGGAGTTCTTGTGTGCAATGGCGAGTCCTCCTCCCAACTAGGTTGAGGCGGTCCTTCCTCTGGATCTTGTATCCGTCGGGTATGGCGGTAGTGATGTTGGGGGAGGTGGCATTGGTCCAAGTTTCTGTGAGGAAGGCGACCTCTGGTGACAGGGTGCCGAGGAGGTCCCAGATTTCCACTGCATGTCTGTGCAGGGAGCGTACGTTGAGGAGGATACAGCTCAGGGGTTTGGGTGCACTGGCATCTGCTGGGTGGGCGGTAGTTGTGGGGACCCGGAGGTGGGTGAAGGTGCGGCAGCAGTGCCAGACAGGAGAACTGGCCGTGGGTGGTGTTTGGCTTCGACAGCTGGCAGTTGTTGTTTCTTCTGTCCGCCATTAAGTAGGGGACGGGGAGGGAGCGCAGCTGGGAGGCGGGAGCGGAAACCGGCAGGGGGAGGGGCCGCGGGGGCAGCAGCACGGGGAAGGGGAGCAAAAGGCGAAAAACTAGAAAAAACAGTGAAAGCAGAAACAGGGAAGCGGCACAGACAGAACAAAAAGGCACAAATAGACAAAAAAGGCAACATTACCCCTTACACGCCTGGGAATAGCCGCCCTCTATAAAATGATGGCACTTCCCTGCTTTCTCTACACCCTGCAAAACACGCCATTTTTGGTCTCACCTCTATACTTTCAATTGGTTGACTCCGAGGTACGCTCTCTACTGTGGAACAATGGTACACCCCGAATCGCCCTGGCTAAGCTTACCAAAAGCTGGTATGATGGTGGTATTGCCTTGCCAGCTATCATATCCTACTACTGGGCTTCACAGCTGGTGGTTCTCAACCCCGGGATGCACCGACCCATCACAGACCCAGCATACAGGATGGATAGACGTAATATGCTTCTGGCAATTACTTGAGGGCATTGTATGGCGGGACAAAACACATGCCTAGATATACCCCGACTTCCACCACGGTTTCTATATGGCACACAGCAACTGCTGCTTTGGGCTGGAGAGGCAAGATTACACAGGTTACTCCACTGCTCGAATCGAGTCAATTGGGTATGCTCTCAAAACAACTGGGGTTTGACAAATGGGACCTGATTGGCCTTTCGAGGGTGGGGGACCTGTGGACGAAGGGGGATGTAGTCCCGTTCAGCGACCTACAGACTCAGTACCAACTTCACGTGGGGAAACTTTTCGATACCTTCAAGCACGAAGCGCATTAAATAAGGCGATTAGGGGTGGGCGGAATTTGCGTAGTCGCGCTACGCAAAGCTCCGCGAAACGATAAAAAATCTCCGCGAACGCGCAGAAATTCCGCGAACACGCGGAATTGCTTGTTCGCGATGCTTTTTTCCTGTTCGCGAATGGTGTTTGCATGCTTGGGGGGAAATATCTTGTGAACACGCATTTTGAGAACGCGAACAAGCAAAAAATTCCGCGAAGCCGCGGAACACAGAATTTTGGGCAATTCCGTGTTCTCCGCGGAACGCGAAATTACCCAAATTCCGCAAATTACGACAGCGGAACGGAATTTACCGCCCAGGCCTAAAGGCGATACCCAGAGGCTCAGACTTGCCGGTCTCCTCTCCCTTGGAGGATAGGATACTGGATGACTATCTACCAGACCAAGCTATTTCATTGACATATCGTAAAATCCTCAACAATTTACCTGAGACCCATGATAAAATACGTTCAAAATGGGCCGAGGATGTTGGAGATCTAGACGACGAGGATTGGAGGGAGGCTCTGGCTTCACCCCGGGAGGTGGCTATCTGCTCCAGCGCCAGAAGCTGATGACTAATGAAGGAGGCCCCACACTACAGGATATAAAGACTGCACTCCAAGGAGTGCGCTCAGCACTCAAAAATAAAATTGATACGGTCACCTCGGAGGTAACGCTGATGCATGCTGACCTTCGAAACCTGGGGGACCGGGTAAAAGCCACTGAGGACTCTATATCCACGCTCCAGTCATCCACCAGAGACCTTGAGGCACATGTGGAAAAGCTCCAAACTACAACAACTGCCCTGGAGGTGAGGCTAGAAGACTATGAAGTGTGGGCCCACAGAATTAACTTTCACATTCTGGGGGTACCAGAGAGGGCTGAGGGCCTGGCAACAGACTTATTTGTCGAAGATCTGATTACAAAACTCCTGCAACCCCGATGTCTCTCTAACCATTTTTCAGTGGAGCATGCCCATCTAGTACCCAGGGGGCCCACTGCAAACAGGTAAGCCCCCCTGTCCCATACTAGCGAAGATCTTTAATTTCAGGGACAGAGATGTAATATTACAGACGGCCCGCTCGGCCCCTCCATTATATATTTTTTTTATAAACAATTTTATTGAGTTTAGACATGATAAAAAGACCAGCAATATAGCACAGTACAGTAATAAGAAGAAATCCCACATTTGATTAGATGGTAAACCCTTGTACCTCATGACCTCGGGAGGTCCCAGGTAGCACATACAGTCAAGCAAGCAAAACTAAGACATGCTATTTGACCCATCCATTTGCCCCAGACCTTACGGTATTTCTTCGGACAGCCCAGCGCTTCATATAGGGGCTTTTCCTGTGTGTCACACCAGTCTACCCCTCACGCCACTTCCTGACGCTGGGCGGAGTAGAACGTTTCCAATTGGCGGCTATGTCCCGCTTAGCTATGATCATCGCCGTATTAAAGAACAGTTTTTCATTCCTGGACCCATCCAGCCCGTCTGTGATCCCCAGGAGCGTGTGCAGTGGGTCATGGGGGACCTCCCAACCCAGGACCTCCATGAGTTCCTGTTCTATACACCCCCAGAATTGTGCCAAAAGGGGACATGCCCAAACCATGTGAAAGAAGTCTGCCTGGTCTTGGCCGCATCGGGTACAGGAGGCAGTTGGGTATAGGCCGGCCCTGTGAAGGTGAGCGGGGGTTAAGTAGGTAGCGTGCAAATCGTACAGTTGGATCAGGCAGAGCCTGGCCGACGCAGTGACCGTCTTGGGCGCCATTAGTGCGTCCCTCCAGTCCTCCTCCTCCAGTGGACCCACCCATTCCTCCCACTGGCTTCTAAGCCGCTCCAGTGTGGTTGGGGTGTTGTTGGTTAATGAGCGATAAATACGGGAGATACCCCCCTTCCCCAGGTTCCCCATCATAGTTTGCGCCTCAGGTGGGCTATATTCTGGCAACTTAAGAAACAATCCTGGGCACACGCTGAAAATAATACATCTGAATATCAGTATACAAACTGTAATATTCAAAGTTACAATCACAAAGGTCGACACCAATGAATGTTTTGGTAGAAAATGTTTATACAGGTCTTGTAGTGTGTCCAGATATGAATACCAGCCGACACGTGTTTCGTCACCTGGGTAGTAACCCGTGACTCTTCAGGGCTGACTGTAGACAAAAGTCTGAGCAAAATCGCTGGACCGGTGATAGTTCCAACCCGGTCTAAGGGTGCGTATTAGATAACAGGGTAATTCGGCTGCGAGGTAGTAAGGTCGGTTCGGCGACCAGAACCAGGACCCCATCGGTGGTGATCTCCAAGAGCAGTGAAAACCCGGCAGAGTCGTCCGTGTTCAAAAGAGTCCTGAGTAAAGCCGGAGGGTGTGACCGGATCCGTACCTCTTTCCGAATGCGGAAAGAGATACGGATCCGGTCACACCTCCGGCTTTACTCAGGACCCTTTGAACACGGACGTACACCGCCCGATTTTCACTGCTCTTGGAATCACCACCGATGGGGTCCTGGTTCTGGTCACCGAACCGACCTTGCCACCCGCAGCCCGAATCACCTGTTACTCTAATACGCACCCTTAGACCGGGTTGGAACTATCACCGGTCCAGCGACTTTGCTCAGACTTTTGTCTCACAGTCAGCCCTGAAGAGTCACTGAGGTTACTACCCAGGTGACGAAACTGCGTGTCGGCTGGTATTCATATCTGGACACACTACAAGACCTGTATAAACATTTTCTACCAAAACATTCATTGAGTGTCGACCTTGTGATTGTCAACTTTGAATATTACAGTTTGTATACTGATATTCAGATGTATTATTTTCAGCGGTGCCCAGGATTGTTCTTAAATTGTAAGTGTGGGTCCGAATCCACACAGCTGCAGGGGTTGTCCGGGCTTTCCCCTGACCTGGCAGCACCGTAACCATACTATATTCCTTTTATACCATACCGTTAATTAGCTTGTGCGCCATTCTTCCTGCTTACCAAAACCCATCGTAGAACCTAATATTCTGGCAACGTTGGCCCGTCCGGTATGTGTGAGTGGAGAGCATGACGCAGCTGCAGGTATCTGTAAAATTGTGAGGGTTGTAAGGAATACCTGGATTGTAGATCCTGGAAGGAGCGTATGTGGTCACCGGTCCACACATCCCCGAGCTGGGAGATCCCGATAAGATTCCAAGACCGAAATCCTTTCAGTGCACTAACCTCCCTTAGCCACGCTCTGTGCCAGAGTGTTGTGTGTGTGGGTTAGTTTGTGTGTCCATTGGGTGTGGCGCAGTGATGCCCACCAGGCCAGAAGAACGGTTTGTGTCACCCCAGGTAAAGTTCAAGGTATGGGCCCCCTGTACATCATTGTTTGAATTCGGGATAGACCCAATTCACTCAGTTCTAGCCTGTAGGCCATATCCGACCATCCCCCATTAAAGCAATCATGTAATGTGAGTAGGCGGATCGCCAAATAATACAAGTATAAGTTGGTCATCCCCATGCCCCCATCGAAAGCTGGGATCCGGCAATGAGCTAGAGTTATACGGGTCTCCGACCACCCCAGAGAAATTTAGTGGCTAGGCTGTCCAGATCTCTGAACCAGGCCCGTGGGAAGCAGAAAGGGGTGTTCTGAATGACATAGAGTTATCTGGGGAGGATCATCAGTTTGAACAGGGCGACCCTTCCTAAGGGATTCAGTGGCAGCGTCTGCCATTTGCAAAGGTCTTCCTTAGCTCTTTTCACCAGCGTAGTTATGTTGAGGGACCAGGCGAGATCAGGGAGCAATGCAACCCAAATCCCCAAATATTTGAAAGACTGTCGCCTAAGGAGTATTGTGGTTTGCCAGTCGTAGAAATCCCTCGCTAAGTGTAAGGGGAACAAGACTGATTTACTGGGGTTAAGTCGCAGACCGGAGGCCTGCTTGAAGGAGTGCAGCACCCGGAGACAGTGGGGGCCAGACTGGGCTGGTTCCGCGAGGAAGAGTAAAACGTCATCTGCGTCCAGGGCAATTTTATCCTCTTCCGAGTTGGGCCACTCCCAACCCCGAATGCGGTCGACCGACCGAATGAGGCTCGCTAGGGGCTCTATCGCTAAGGCGAAAAGTTGGGGTGAGAGGGGGCATCCCTGCCTCATTCCTCTTCTAATGTGAAACGCCTCCGATAATACCCTGTTGACTAGCACCCGAGCTTGAGGACGAGTGTAGAGAACCTTCACCATATTGCAAAAATGTGGACCAAAACCCACCTCGGTCAGCACGTCACCCAGGTTTCGCCAATCCACAGAATCAAAGGCCTTCTCAAAGTCTACGAGAAGAAGTGCCAGATAAGGAGTTAGCAAGTGGTGGTTCGCTAGGGCCAGGTGGAGACGACATGAACCCACACTGGTCGGGGTGAACCAGTTTGGTGAGGTAGGGCCTCATTCGCTGGACGAGGACAGCAGCAAATATTTTAACCTCTGTGTTTATGAAGGAGATGGGGCGGTAATCAGCGCAGTTAGACAGCGGCGGCTGAGTTTTGGGGAGAACAACAATAGTCGCAACATCTGTCTCGGGGGGGAAAGGAGACCTTCTCGAGGGCTTTAGCGATGAGATCAGAGAGGTGCGGGATGAGGATCTCCCGGTATGCAGCGTAGTACTCCTGTGGGAGACCGTCTGGGCCCGGGGTCTTGCCAGGCGAGGTGTGTGATATGGCGTCATTAATCTCCTTGCGGGTATTGGGGAGGTCCAGGTCAGGGCACTCAGCTGTGCTGAGGCGAGGGATGTGGAGACGACCCGCGCCAAGCAAGTCCGAAAGAGAAGTTTCAGGGTGCTGCGCTGAGTATAGCTCTTGATAGTAGGAGGCGAAAGCCCGGGGCATTGCCAGAGGGGAATGATGTGTCTGCCCATCCGGACCCACAATCTCCGGAATGATGCGATTGGTCCTCGGATATGTAGCTAGTCTGTGAAAGATCTTCCCGTTCTTGTCACCCCATCCATACACCCTAGATATAGAGGATCTCCATAGGAGCTTAGCGGCGTTCAAGGAGTGTTGCTTGATTTCGCCCCTTAGGTGTATGAGTTGTCTTTCCTGAGCATCGTCCCGGTCTTCGGGAGGACATTGTTCGAGAAGGAGCTCTTGAGCCTCTCTCAGGTTGGTCTGGTGTGTTTGGGCTTGTCGCTGGAGTTTAAGTTGACCCTTGGCGAAGCCACGGATGGTGGCTTTGCCCACTTCCCATAGGGTACCAGGAAAAGGGTCAGAGCCGGGATTGGTAAGGAAATATTGCTGAAGTTCTGCCCCAATCGCCTTTCTAAACTCTTTCTCCTGGAGGAACCATGCTTTCATCCGTCAGGTTGGGCGTACTGAGGTAGGAGGTTCCCCAATGCTGAGAAGTACAGGTGAATGGTCTGAGATGCCCCTGGGAAGGATACGGATGTCTCTAATCGTTTGGCAGTCAATAGAGGGGACAAATATAGTATCTATATCTGCATGGGTGCGGTGTGCAGCTGATGTTTGAGGGAACTGCCTGCTCTGGGGATGCCAGATTCTCCAGGCATCGCACAGGCCCAGGGAGTCTGCCCAGTTCGCCAAGTGTTTGGCGTGAGTGGTTCTTGTTGCGGACGGTGGACCTGTAGTTTCAAGGTGGGGATTGAGAACTGCATTGAAGTCGCCCCCAACTATTGTACCACCCAGAGGTAAGGAGGTGAGGAGGTCGGTGGTGCACTCTAGAGTCATTGTGAACATCGATGGGGGTGAGTAGATAGAGACGAGGTTGAGAGGGTTCCCACCCAACGTTCCACTCAGAGCTACAAAGCCTCCCTGGGGGTCGTGAGTGGCATGTGTGAGCACAAAGGAGAGATTGCGCCCTATAAGGATTGCCACCCCCGAGAGCCCTGGGCAAATACCCGAATGCTGGATTCTATCGTATCCATATCTCGCTAGAAAGGGGCAGTGGTTTCCCATGAGGTGAGTCTCTTGGAGCAGGAGAATGTCAGCTGCCTGGCGTTGGGCATAGCGCAGAACTGCCGTTCGTTTGACCCTGTCCAGAAGCCCATTAACATTCCAGGAGAGTGTGTGGAGAGAGACTCCGGCGTCATTCGTACATGTCATGTGGGTGCAGGTGGGATCAGAGGGCCACAAGACCCGGGCTAGCAGTGGGTGCAAATGGGGTCTGGTTTGAGTGCAGGATAGGAAGTGTGACTGTAGATCGCAGGCGGTACGTGGGATTATCATGGTGTACATTAAGGCTGCTGTTGCAGCAATACATTAAAACAACATCAACAACGGCCGCCCGCTACACTGTGTTAGAGATCCTGTGATCACTCAGGAGCACAACCAAGTCAGTGGTGGGGGGGAGGATGAATTGTGGATCCAGCACGCACCTTGCTCCCACCCTAGCAGGAGGCCTCAACCCCCCTTATGGTCAGCATTGCGGGGCAGGACTCCAGGTGGGCACCACTAGCACCTTATCACAGTCCCAGTGGCCCGCAAGAATCACTACGTAGGGCCCAGGTCACTCAGTCCAGGCAGGGCACCGTCCCAGAGGCCCTCCTCCTCAGCCCCTCGGTAGATGGTGACAGAGTGGGCCACCACCGGGAAGCAACTCACTGCCAGGCCCAGGAGCAACAGTGGGATGAGCAGGACGCAGCAGGCCCCGGTCGAGAAGACCTCCACCACAAGCCTCCATGCACCCAGGGCGAGGCGGATCACAACGTTGCAGTCTTTCAGGTCAGGGACCCCCCCTAGGGGGATCTGAGGCCCCGGTGGAACCCGGGGTTCAAATTCTCTCAGCCACGGGATGGAAGGGGGCCACTCACTGCCTCAGCAGGGCCCAGCAGGTCTGGGCCGCCCTCCGCGACACTCATCACGGACCAGCGCGGCCCAGCGAGGCCTTCAGCCTAGGTCCGGGGTCGTCAGTGGGCCGCGGGCCGCTTGTGGTCGGCTGGGTGAGGCGATCCGTCATTCACCACCAGCAATCAGAAGAGCCCTCTCTCTCTCTGCTCAGTGCGCAGCCCACGCAGGCTCCTCTCGGCAGGACGGCTCAGGTGCAGGCGAGTGGGCTGGGAGGGTGGCCGCGACCAGGCGGGCACGTCGGCCGCCCCGCGTCGGATCCTCGGGTCCACAGCCAGGATCTGGAGCATTAGCGGGCAGGGTCTGGAGCTCCGGTGAGGGGTCTCGTCCTCGTGAGACCCCAGCAAGCCGCCGCGTGCAGTCCCAAGCCCCCCGTAGCCGATTAGAGGGAGGCCGGGTCCACCATCTTGGCTGCCGCTCTCGCAGCTGCTGGTAAAAGGTAGCCCTTGGCTGGACTTAGGCAGCCCACCGGACCCCACAAGGCTGCGGCGCCGTCACAAGGAGAGAAGTACTTTGCGTTCAGGTGCAGGCAGGGCACCGCTGGCAGCGGATCCTGGAGCTGTTGACGGAGGGGTCCAGAGCACTCTTAGAGTGCAACCGCCATCTTGACGCTCCAAGCCACGCCCCCTCCATTATATTATGATAACGCTACGATAACCTGTTTTCCAGATTTCACGATTAAAGTCCAGAAGATGAGGAGCTCCTTCCTGGAAGTTAAAAAACTGTTTCGTGAAAAAGAACTGAAGTACGCAATGCTGTTTCCCGCCAGGCTCGGGTGGTAGCGGATGGGAAAACATGGTTCTTCGACTCCCCTGAAGATGCTTGGGATTGGGTGGATGGCTGGAGGAAGCCTGGAAACAATAGGAGCAACCCCCACCAACAAAAAAGTGAGAAGGAATGGCGACAGCCAGTGAGACAATGAAACGGGGAGTCAGCGACGGGCGACAAACGACCCGGCAGTGGCCGGCTCTCGCAGGATCTTAAACCCCCTCCAATGAGAACAGATATAAGCTGAGACTGAGACCGTTTATAAAAACCGCTCACCACAATAGCCAGAAAGTAGGGACTTGATAGTCACAAAACTCCGGAGATCACCCAAGAGACTACTTGCAGAGGAGAACTACTCGACTGGAGCGAATGGGTGCTCCAGAGGTGACTCGATGGACAACGGCGGAGAAGATCTAAGACCCTGCTGAACTGAACTATAACCGTTACAAAGTGGTAAACTGACTGAATGCATGGGGGAAGGAACCCCGGTGGGTGGGAGGCCGACTGGGTCACGCTCTCCATCATCAAGAAATGAGGGACAGGGTACACAGGCACTCTACATGGTTGGGGGTGGGCAATTTGCAAGTCCACATTGCAGGGGAGCAGGGAGGGGGAGACAAGGGGTAGTTTCTTTAGCAAGGTTGTTAGGATTTGTAAGAATATTATATGCCTAGTAAGGACAGTAAAGCACGATACATGTTTCACATACCGAAATGTCGCAACACAAGACGTTCCCCAGACTGCTCCAGGGAAGCCTGTTGGAATTCCTGTTGACCTACCACCCCAGAAAAGGCGGCAAATGAACTGTGGGCTTCCACAAAATTTTTATATCCTTGGCCGCATTTTTAGATATTGTAGATGGTAAATTAAACAGGGACAGACCCCACACTTGCGTCACAATCCTTTCCGGGAATGTCAATGGTCTAGGAGATAAAATTAAGCGAGGGGTGGTACTACAATACCTCAAGCAGAAGGCACCTGACATCGCCCTGTTGCAGGAAACTCATATACAAGGGACCTCCTACTGTGCACTTAATAGATGGGGCTATAAATTAGTAGCTCACGCAGGCTATACCAGAGACTCGAGACGTGTGGGTATCTTGTTGCGTAAATCCATTCACTATATTGAAAGTAACGCATGACCCTCTCGGATGTTTTGTGACGCTGTCGGGGCACCGGGAAGGCCGACTTGTAAATATCGCGTCTCTCTACATCCCCCAAGATTACATTCCCCCACACTCGCTGACCTCGGTGCACATGTAGTCAATCTGCCACAGGGGCAGCTGCTTATCGGAGGCGACTGTAATGCGGCCCTGAATGCAGTAATAGACCGTTGGCCAGCCAGACGGAGAGATAACACTGGGAAATCACTGGCGGAGTTTCTTTCAGCGACTGGCCTAGTAGATGTCTCGCGAATACACAATCCGACAGCCCAACAGTATACCTTCCACTCCAGGGTCCATGGGAGCTTATCCCGCATAGACTATATATTCGGCTTGGCGGACCAACTACCCATGTTTGTTGAGATGACCCACCGCCCAAGAGGTATTTCTGACCACTCTCTGCTTAGTGCCTCCTATGGTGAAATGCCTCAAATGGGAGAAATCAAATGTCGCTTAATCCATGGTACCTCAAAATACCAGGTATTAAGGAAGACCCATTGAAAACGACAATTAATTATTTTGAAGAGAATAATGGGTCGGTAGAATCGGATCAAACTGTTTGGGAAGCCTACAAGACAGTAATTAGAGGTCAGGGAGTCTCGCTAATATCCAGTCATAAAAAAGAGAGGAGGAAGCAGCTGACAGTGGTGGAAGAGGAGATTCGGAAACTAGAATCCGATCTAATGCTATCGGACACCCCAGAGGGGCAACATAGGCTACAAATCAAGCAAAATGAATATAGGGACATAGCGGAGGAGAAAGCCAGAGCAGAACACTGGGCGACACTCTATCGGCTATATGAGGTGGGGGAAACAGCAGGCAAGCTGCAGGTGTTGCTAGATAGGAGAGGCTTCTAGAAGGGTGTCCGAAATTACTTCAGAAAAGGGAGAACCAATTAGAGGCCGACAGGGAATAGCGGATGCCTTTGCAACATACTATAAAAAACTGCGTGCGTCGTCCACACTGATCACCCAGGTGGAGGCTAGGGAACTGCTATCCACCCTCAGTGTTCCCTCCCTTGATGAGACTGATAGAGATAGCTTAGAATTAGAACTTACTGAAAGTGAAGTGCTGCAGGCCATCAAGGCATTAAATGCCAGGAAAGCAATGGGACCAAACGGCCTGCCAATTGAGCTATACAAATTAACAGCCTTCACAACGGCCCCATATCTGTTAAGGATGTTTCGGGAAATCGTCAAAGCAGGGAAGCTGCCCAAAAATCAAAGATTGGCCAACATGGTAGTCTTATACAAGGACGGTAAACCACCAGACGACTGCGCATCATACAGACCAATAATGCAGAAGTGAAGATTTTAGCGTAAATTCTGGCGACACGCCTGGTCCCGTTGATGCATACGTTGGTCCACCCCGATCCGTCAGGATTCATGCCGGGTAGAAACACCTCACATAACCTAAGGGGCCTTCATGGAATGCTAGGAAGAGCTCACAGTATTAGGGAAGCGGCGGTTGTAATGTCACTAGATGCTAGAAAAGCGTTCGACATGATAAAATGGCCCATTTTATTTTCGGTGTTAGAGAGGCTGGGATTCAGAAACACATTCTTGGCATGGGTCTGACTCCTATACTCAGAACCCATAGCGCATGTGACAGTGAATGGGGGACGATAGACAGTTTTCACACTACACAGGGGAACGAGGCAGGGATGCCCCTTGTCGCCTTTGATATTTGCCCTAGTTTTGGAACCCCTGGTGGTGTGTATATGAGGTGACCCGCTTATCAGAGGACTCAAATGGACAGTGGAGTGGGAGGACAGAATCTCCCTCTTTGCCGATAATATCCTCTTGTATCTGGCCAGCCCTTATTCTTCCCTGCACAGAGTGCTTCACATATTCACCTTGTACCAAAAGTATTCTGGGTATACTATAAACTGGGATAAATCATTGATATACATCCTCCGGGCCGCGAATCCGAGGCTTCCTAGAACCTGTACAGCTCGTGTGATGATAGAAAGATTTAAATACCTGGGAATCTATATAACCAAAGACCTGGTGGTGTTTTACAACCATAATCTAGACCCCCCTGCACCGCCTATGGGAAGACGTACGACATCGGAGGACTCCACCCCTGTCATTATTAGGCAAGGCTTCCCTATATAAAATGATGGTGCTTCCCCGCTTCATATACATTTTGCAAAACACACCATATTTGGTCCCTCCTGAATACTTTCGGGAAGTAGAAGCGGAGGTACGGGCACTCCTCTGGGATGGGGTAACTCCACATATAGCGTTGAACAAACTGACTAAAAGTTGGTATGATGGTGGCATTGCGCTTCCAGCGTTGTAGTACTACTACTGGGCAGCACAACTTATGGTGATTAATCGATGGGTCCATGTAGCCCGAGACGAACTAGCCTATAAAATGGACAGACATAATATGGGATTGGGAGGCTACCTAAGAGCTCTCTATGGCGGGAAACAGGAGACACGAGTGAATACCCCAATGTCCACAACGGTCAAACTATGGCACGTAGCGTCAGATGCGCTGGGGTGGAAAGATAAGATCACTCTGGCCACACCACTATGGGACTCAAGCCGCCTGGGGCTACTGGCTGCCCAACCGGGCTTTGATAAGTGGGACCTCATCGGCCTCTCCAGGGTGGGCAATTGGTGGGTGGGGGGAAGATCAGATCCTTTGCTGTCCTTTAAAAAGAGTACGAGCTGGCCTCTGCTGAGACCTTCCGATACCTCCAGATACGACATGCTTTGCAACGAGCCATCCCTCTGGAAATAGGCCCCCAGTCTCTTCCCCCTTAGAGGATAGGCTTCTAGATGATTATCTGCATGAAAAAGGCAATTTCATTAACCTACTGAAAAATATTAAACAACTCCTCCAGAACTCTGGAGAGAGCGCATACCAGATGGGAGGTGGATCTAGGGAGTTTAAGTGATGAGGAGTAGCAGGAGGCACTCGAATTCCCCCGGGAGGTGGCTATACGGTCGGCTTTTGGCTGATCCAAATGAAAATACTCCAAAGGACATACTACACATGCACTACACTAGTTAAAATGAGTATTTGGACTCAGCACTATGCCCTAAGAACTGTCGCCAGGAAGGAACGTTTCTGCAACTGTGGTGGGATTGCTCCATGATACGGGAATACCTGAACAAGATTGTTACCTCCATGCGGAGGATATCTGGGAAAGAGATGGAGGCATCTCCTCAATGGTGCCTATTAAACATCTGCGGGAAAACTGAATTAGCGATGGGAGAAAGACTATGGGTTACACTGGCCTTTATAGTGGCCAAACACAACATAGCACGCAAATGGGGTGCTGGGTCCGGGCCATTGTTTACAGGCTGGGAAACCAACATGGATTGGTGTATGCAAGCGGAGAGGGTGACCTACGACGGAAGGGGCTGTCCACACAAATGGACAAAGATTTGTCTAAGGTGGAATTAGAGCAGAGGGATGCTCTGCCTACCGGTTAACAGCAATTCCCTATTCGAACAGATATAAGGGCGAAATATGATAGCAACTTGATGGAGCCATTCAAAAAGGGAAGGGGTAAATAGAGCAATATAACACATAAGAAGGGGAATGTCCTGATAAACATGCAACATGTAACTCGTAACCATATGCTGAGCAAGATGATTGTTACTGTCTTTTGTTTTGGTGTAGATTACAATAAAAAGAATGTCAAAATGAAAAAAACAACAAAAACAAAACCTGTTGTAAAAATTGGAACTTGATGAATGAAGTGGATCTATGTGATTCTGTAGCTAGTGCATTTACTGCTAAATTCTGGAATCTGCTCATATGTCACATAATTTCTGATGTAATTTGCTAAGTTTACAAAAAAGCTTCCCAGAAAACAAATGCTGTTAATAAAGGTGCTCTGTCTTTTATTCTTTTGGCACATTAATTATGCAGATCTTGCCACCTAATTTTGTCCTCCATGCTTCATTCTCCTTTTTGTTTGGTCTGAGGCATTCTCCTTAAAAGCATGAAAATGGTAAAGCTCTCTACATATGCATTAAAAATGACAATACCTTCAAATCCAGTAGTAGGAAGAGTTGCCCATTTCCAATGCTAAGTAATAAGATGACGCTCTGTACATTTTAATTTCTTTGGGCAAAAAGGGCAAAAATCACTTTTACAGTAGTTGAGGGGAAACTTTTGTTTGCTGGAAAATTTGTACTTCTTGTCTATTAAGTTATTCTTTGAAAACAGATAATAATAAAAGAGATAGTTAATATTTATCTCTCTGCCGTCCTTATAACAAATATGCATGAGAATTAACACAATGATGAAAATCAGAACTGGAAAGCTATAGTGCTGGTTATAAATAAATGTGAAAAACAAAATACAGAATGAAAACATTTGATATTAAAATTTTATATCAAGACCGGGAGGCCAATGTTATGCAGTAAATCTTTTATTGCCACCACTCAGAAGCACCGCTAAAGTCAGGACCCCACTACCAATACAAATTTAACTGCTTCAAACATGCAACAAAGCAATATGTGACAAAAACATACTACTCGTAAATCATATAAAAACTCAGATATTTTAAAAGAGTCCATGAAGCCTTTGAATTACCATCCTGGGTAATCTTGAGAAGATCATTTAGACTCTGCCAAATGAACCACCGGTTTGTCAGAGAGCTAGAGAAATGTCCACCATAATGAGAGATCCTCACTGCCTGAAGGGGATATCTCAGCTGTGCAGGGAGAAACCACAATGATGACACCATTCAGAGCACTGCTTTTTTAACAAGTGGCAGCATATTTAAAGCATTCACTCTGCAAACGTTTTTTCTCAAAAAACAAACTGCCAAAGCGGTAGTTAATTTTTTGATAAAAAACCTAATGGCCATGATACCTGAGAATTTGCTCCCTGGACATCCAGGCCATTATTATTTTTTTTTAAACATGTCCACTGTGCATCATATAGCAGACATAGGTATGGGAAATGAGTGATAATCACCTTGCATTTAATAGTGCAGGATGACCATCATTCAAACCTATTGGCTTCTTGGTTAATGAGCCTACCAAGGGAACCTCTACTTTTGGAGAAGTTGAAGCCTTGTAGATTTACAGTGCGACTTTTTCAGGAATCAGGTAGTTATATCATGAAAAGTACAAAGAGAAAAGAACAGGACCAGGTTGAAGAAAGTGGAGAATTTGCCTATGGTGGCTGGGACGAAGGAATAGAAACTGTCAGAGCACAAGGACCAATCAGAGTACCCATCCCAGGCCACAGGATGAGACAAGCGCTTCCAGAGGACTTTGAGTACAAGCAGCTGGAAATACTTGGTGGCTAGCAACGTGCTTCCTAAGTTAAAGTTCCTGGTTCTCTCTGTTACTTCATGTTAGTGTTTTAACAGCTTTCTTTTGTTTGCCCCACCTTTTGTATTTCATTCATGTAGATGATTTTTCATTCCACTGATGTTCCCTGTGGCATTTACCCTGCTGCTTCCTGTCGTCCTGACTTGGAGAGAATATCTTGGTAAGGTCCATGGTATATACAGCACGTCAGTTGGAGCTTATGGTGAATCTAATGTGTCATGAGAGCTCATTTTTATCATTCCTATTGAACCACTACTGAAATCTATACTTTGTTCTGTAAAGATTGCACCCTGCTGCTGGTAAGCACATAGGATCTCTCCAGTAGCATTCACCTGGTAAAGTTCCACAAATTCCTTTACACCCTTCTTCTCCCTTCATAGAGTTTTTGTTCTCCAGATATACATGATCTGTATTTTAATTGTTTTATAGCATTATTGTGCTTATTATTCGTTTTCCAGCTTCTTTCAAGGCACGTCATCCTGCCATTGCAAGAAAATGACCAAATATACCTGTGACACAATGAGAAAACAAACAACTACCTTTGCTATCACAGTATTATCTTTGATTGAGACATACAGACAACAATATTTGATTTGTTGAGTCCATTTCACAGAGTACAAAGTTATAGATGGTCCACAAAATCTCGACTGCAATCTCAAAGTTCAACTCTTGAAGCCTGTACCTTCATCAATTTTGTAACATTTAAGGACATTTTTACAATTTGGACCACGTTTGACATGCTGGGGTTGTTCCTTACGCCCTTAATGCAAGTTCTCTATGTAGTTGCTTTGCATAGCTTCATGTTGCTTGGCCTAAGATCCAATGAAGCTGTCAGCTTCATGGTGTGGCATTGCGGGTTTGCAGACCACTCGATAACGGATCCGATGAAGCCCTCAGGTAGGAGTGGGGCATCTCTGTGGGACCCAGATGGGATGGTACGGTGTGGCTCTGTAAGGCTTTGCATCTCATGGAGTACACGCTAATGCACTTTCAGCTGTGCAGGGGGGCTCTACAGGACACTGCATCACTTGGGGTAAGATATGTTCTGAAGTCTTCAAGTGGAAGCTGAACAACTGAGAGATGCTCTAAAATGCTTCGCTTTTAATCTGATGAATCTTTCATTTAGACAGGGTAGATCTTTCTCTAATGCTAGCAAAGGGTCCAAAACCTAGAAGGCACCTCTTGAGGATCAGGACTGACTCCAGCAGATGCCAGCAGCAGGGCTCAGGCAGGTCCAGTTGGAGTTGGTCAGCTAGGCAGGTGCAGGGAGGTCTCTGGAAGCTTTTTGTGTCCCTGTATATCACATGCACGGTCAGCTAACTAACCCTTGGAGTCATTCTGGGTAGCCTGGGTTCAAGGAAAGCAGGATAAATCTTGCCTGTCCAGTCAGCAGGGCAGTACTTCTTCCTCAGATAGCAGGGCAGTCCTTCTGCTGAATCTTCAAACAGGTCCATGAAGGTTCTGATGAGATGTTATGAAGGTCCTATTTTAATACCTAGTGCCAGCCCTTGTGTTGGGCAATTCCCTGACCTACCCTCAAAACTGGTTCTGGTCTGTTATTCCCCTTACCCTGAGTTTGATTCCAAACTGTCTAGGTGGCAAAAAGCAGGATAGGCTTGGTGTCAGGTTCCTTTGTGTGTGCTGCAGGCTGAGCCCTTTCCAATCCATACAGGGCAGGATGCAGCCACCCTGTCATGAAGACACACTCATCACACATTGGCCTACTTTGTTCTCATGTCTGGAAGAAATACACCTACCACAACAGCAGAGCCATTCACAGTCATGTGATCCAGAACACTGTTGGAAAGGCACCGTTAATTTTGTCAAGAAAATGAGAACCTTTTATCAGTGCATAAAGAACAATTGATGGACAGAATGCAGAACAATGTCATACATTCACCCCAGTACATAGATCTTGGCCTAAATCCATCATTTTTTTGCTCACCGTGCCATTCCAGTTTGGACCCAGCCATATGCAAATCAGTCTTGACCCTGCGCCCAATGGGAACAGTCCACCCCGAACTGCCAGGCCAGGTCCTCCCTGGACTGGAAACAAGCATCCTAGGACCTGTTTCGGGCTTTCAGCCCTCATCAGCCAGGATTGCTTGACTCCAGTGGCATGGAGAGCACGGGACCCACATCTGGGAATACCCGTCCCACTCGGGGTGACAAATGCAAAAAGAACAATTGATGGACAGAATGCAGAACAATGTCATACATTCACCCCAGTACAGAGATCTTGGCCTAAATCCATCATTTCTTTGCTCACCATGCCATTCCATTACCACTGGATTCAAGCTAGCCTGGCTGATGAAGGGTGTTACCCAGAAACCGGTCCCAGGATGCTTGTTTCCGGTTCAGGGAAGAACTGGCTTGGCAGATCGGGCTGGACTGTTCCCATGAGGAACAGGGTCAAGACTGATTTGCATATAGCTGGGTCTGAACTGAGATGGCAAAGTGAGCTAAAGAATGATGATGGATTCAACCCAGATTTGTGACTGAGGGTGAGTGTCTGAAAAGTTTCAGGGCTCTGTCCATCATCTCTTTGTGTTTGCTTTGTTCGACCTAAGTTGGCAGGGTTTGCCCAGACGTGGGTCCCTTGCTCACTTTGCTACTGGGTTCAAGCTAGCCTGGCTGATGAAGGGTGTTACCCAGAAACCGGTCCCAGGATGCTTGTTTCCGGTTCAGGGAAGACCTGGCTTGGCAGTTCGGGCTGGACTGTTCCCATGAGGAACAGGGTCAAGACTGATTTGCATATAGCTGGGTCTGAACTGAGGTGGCGAAGTGAGCTAAAGAATGATGATGGATTCAACCCAGATTTGTGACTGGGGGTGAGTGTCTGAAAAGTTTCAGGGCTCTGTCCATCATCTCTTTGTGTTTGCTTTGTTCACCCTAAGTTGGCAGGGTTTGCCCAGACGTGGGTCCCTTGCTCACTTTGCTACTGGGTTCAAGCTAGCCTGGCTGATGAAGGGTGTTACCCAGAAACCGGTCCCAGGATGCTTGTTTCCGGTTCAGGGAAGACCTGGCTTGGCAGTTCGGGCTGGACTGTTCACATGAGGAACAGGGTCAAGACTGATTTGCATATAGCTGGGTCTGAAATGAGGTGGCGAAGTGAGCTAAAGAATGATGATGGATTCAACCCAGATCTGTGACTGGGGGTGAGTGTCTGAAAAGTTTCAGGGCTCCGTCCATCATCTCCTTGTGTAACCTTTTATTAGTGGCATTTTCAAAATTGTAACTTAAAAAGAGGTTTGTAAATTACAATTCATTTGAGTGTAAACCGTATATTAATCTGTCCCATTCTGAAGTAAGCACTTATAATTATTTAATCCAGTGGTAGCCTATGGAAGTAATAGGCCTTTCAGCAGTGAAATACAACATTAGGAGTTTTTAACTGTCAGGACATGTAAATCTTGAACACACATGCCCTACGTTTTAAACACCATTTCACCTACTCATGAGCATTTAGGGCCAACCTTAGGGGTAAGCATATAAGTATTAAAAAGGAAGGTTTAAGCCTGGCAAAAGTTCATTTTGCTAGGGCGAAAGGGTACTTCAACATTGCAGTACAGGCTGCAGTGACAAGCCTGAGACATTTTTAAAAAAGGCTTCTTTATTGGGTGGCACAAAGAGTGCTGCAACCGACCAGCAGCATTAAACTTACAGGCCCAGGTACATGTAGTCCCATATACTAGGGGCGTTGAAGTAAATTACATTTATCAATCAGGTGTGGGACAGCATTACAATGTTGTAAGGAGAGAGCACAAACACTTTGTCACTGTTTAGAAAGAAAAACTGCACAGAGCCCTAAAAGCCAGCAAAGAAATGATCAGCAAAGGAAGGCAGCGGAAGGCAAAAATCTGAGATGACCCTGCAGAAAGGACCCGATCCAACACTGTTTTATTTTATTCTGTGCATGGGGACTCTGCTAAGCAGGCACCTGTGAATGTGCTATGACCTCAAAAACATATTGAATTGGTGTACTCATAATTAGAATATATAACATACCTATAAGTCACTAGTATATGGTACAATGTGTACCAGGGCCTTTAAGGTAAATGTCACTAGTGGACTGAAGCACACATTGTTCCACCCAACTACAGTAGCAGTGTAAACAATACTGCAGGCCTGGCACTGTGGCCTGCCTGTACAGTTCTAAAACTCAACATTGAAAATAACCCCATCTGTCAGGCCTAACCCTGCCTTTTAAATATAAATGTCACCTCTAACTACACTGTAATGTCCATAAGGCAGTGTGCATGAATTTAAATCAGGACATGTAAAAGTTACATTTTAAACATGCCCTTATGGTGAAAAGGCCTCAAAAGCCATATTTTACATTAGCAGGGATAGCTGCTCCATGGGGAAGAATTGGAATGCAATATTACATTTAATACTGCTATCTTGGCAGAGGAAACAGCTACAAAATTTATTTTTGGACTTTCAAAAATATTTATCACAATGTCAGTTCACTGGGAAAGTCAAATTTATGATAACGATTTTGGCAAAGGTACTTTTAGAAATGTACCTCATCCCTGCCAAATAGCCTCTAGAAGCTCATTTGCATGTGCTTTGATCCAAGAGCTGAATAGCCCCTTGATGAAGTGTGAACTTGCTCCCAAAGATGAAGCAAATGCCTTGGGTTTTGGAAGGTGTTCTGTGCCTTTAACAGGATGATCATCTGGGTTGTGCCTATGATCTTAATTATCTTCAAGGAGTTGTACCATGTCACAGGCAGAGGTAAGTAACCCTAAGTATGCCCCCTCTTTTGAACATCTTGTCAGCCAGACACCAATCCCAGTGGGAGAGAAGTAGCCTCTACAAATAGTTTTGAGTGAACTGCTGCAAAAATTGGGTAGTGATACTCCTGGGACCTTTTGGCCCTATTGGCTAGGTAGAGGCCAGGAGTCACTTAATTGCCATCTTTAATTGACTTATAATTCCCTAGTAAAGTTGTATACCATATACCTAAGGCAAGTAAATGAAATGCTACTAGGGGATGTTAATAATGAAAAATACGATGTACATGTACGCCATGATATATTTACGTATAACAACGAACTCTCATCACTGTTGTCAAATCTATCCAATATGACCTCCCCATCAACCAGAGTCAGAAATATATGGTCAGGCAGGCCCTGCGACAAAGGTCTGAAGCAACTGATTGACAGATCACAGGTGGTGTGACACGTAGCCCATAGACAAATGCATGAACTGGGAAAACCGAGATCAATCAATCAATCAAATAACTTTATTCGCATTTAGTGAATGCATAAAAGTACAAATAATTATCATAATACGAATTGATCGAGAGATATTTTAAAACAGTTAAAAACTTTCATTTTGTATATTTACCTATTAAAAATACCATAGTTTAAGTGCATCCACATTTCTAAAACTAGCAGCTATACATCATAAGAGGAATATTTACACTAATCAAATTGTGATTATATCACCATCACGTAGGCAATTCATTTTTCTTTTACAGATTCAATTTAACGTGTTAGCTAACTAGCAGCAATTTAATTAAAAACAGTATTAACAATTGATGACGGTTGGTAAGAATAATCACGTAAAACAACACCCCTATTTGAGGATCTTCTCCTAGTCCAAAGAACGGAATATAAAACGTTTGCTAATGTAAAACAAATATAGGGTGTTTCCAAAGAGTAAATAACTAAAAGAGCTAGGGAATAAGAGTGTAGGCTCAGTTTACTTTACAAGGGGGGGGGGGATATACTGTTTCCTTTCAATCTTATAGAAGCCACAGAAAAATAAAATGTGTGGCATCAATTGGGTAGACAGGCCATCACAGGGACATGGCGTTAAGTTGGTTAGTGAATGTACAGATGCTGGGTAGCCTGCCATGAGGGGAAAAAAGTTTAACCTCATCCTTGTTAATAGATATCGGTGGGTATTATTGGTCACGAAAGAGAGATATGAATCGTGACCCGTGCGTACTCTAGGCAACGTGTAGTAATGTATTTTTTTTTTTATAACATATTTTATTGATTTTATATAACATTAGCATAAGTAAAAAAGGCCTTATATCATTACATTGTAATCATGCAACACATCATATACAGTTCCATTATTTGAATAGAAATTCCTTGTAGGGTCCTTGTTACCCTTTCATACACCTTGAGTGGCAGTGCGTTGCTTCATGCGCACAATAGGTAATGTTCATTTCTGTGGGCCAGTATTTGTCATTATTACCCATACTCGACCTTTATATATCAGCCAATATATGTCAATATGAAATCAAACACATTCGCAGAAATACATCCATCATTTTACATCTAACTTACTATAACTAAATCCTCCCCCCTCCCTTCTCCCACATGCCCGGCAATCGCATTCCATTGCCTTTATGTCCCCATGCTCATATCATTTACTTATAATCATAGTCTCCCTATATGCAGACCTGTCAGTAGTCCATCATGTACTGTATTGGTTACTGTTGACATCGCACTGAGGGTCCGATTCCGATTTCGGCCGGAAGGGCACCGAACGATGGCCGGAGCCCTTCCGACCGAATCGGAACGTGCCGGCCAGATTCCTTTCCGACCGAGCCATTCCGATGGGCTCGGTCGGAAAGGAATCCGACTCGGATTTCCGGATAGCTTCCGACGGGCTCAGAGAGCCCGTCAGCCGTCCGGAAATCCTTCAGTACTCCCCCGGCCGCCTCTTCACGACCGAGGGAGTACGATGGCAGTTTTTCACTGCCTTTTCGTGCCGGTCTTTCCGGCACGAAAAGGCAGTCGGTACCTGTCTTTGGGGGCCCCCAGTAGGGCCCCCATGGGTGCGAGGCCGCCAAATGGCGGCCTGGGGGCACCTATGGTGCCCCTCTGTTGATCCCTGCACCCGGTGGCAGGCACCTTGAGGTGCCGGCCACAGGGTGCAGGGATGAACTGCACCCCTGCTTTTCACAATGTCTGCTAACTGCCTGAAGTTAAATGCAGGCAAAACAGAGGTGATTGTCTTCGGGAACAGCCCTAACCTCTGGACCCCAGCATGGTGGCCTAGTGATATGGGCCTTCCCCCACCCCCCTCACGGAAAGTTAAGAACCTGGGGGTGATCATGGATAACACCCTCACATTCGGGGACCAGGTCAGCAGGGTGGTGTCAACAAGCTTTTTTATTCTGAGGAGGAAAATAAAACCTTTCCTCACGGAAGAAAGTTTCAGATCAGTCGTCTCAGCCCTCATTCTGTCCCGTCTGGATTACTGTAATAGTCTGTACTTGACTATTAATAAGAAACATCTCAACAGACAACAGATGGTGCAGAATGCGGCAGCTAGGTTGCTTACAGGCACTCCGAGGTTTATGTCGGTCAGGAATGCCTACGTTACCTTCACTGGCTCCCAATCAAACAACGAGTTCAATTCAAGGCTCTCTGCACTGTCTTTAAGTCCTTGATGGGAACTGGCCCTGAAGACCTACAAAAGCGCATTCAATGGTATGTCCCCGGGAGAACATTGCGTTCAATGGAAGCAAAGCGGGTGGTCGTTCCTAGAGCAAAAAAGGCTAATTGGGGTGGGAAGAGCTTTATCCTTAGAGCCACCAAGGCCTGGAACGATCTCCCGTTATATCTAAGGACTGGCACGGATTTCCTTTTGTTCAGGAAGGGCCTGAATACCTGGCTGTTTTCAGCTTAGTCTCAGTTGGTGCTCAGGGGTGGAGGTCACCAGGTATACACTGCCTCAGGCATACAGTGCTCAGCGCCAGGACACCCTTGGGTAACAGTGCGCTTTACAAACTTATATAACATAACATAACATAACAATGCAAACATGCATTCCGCTCGGAATGCATGCTCCCATTGTGAACTATACGAGTGCGACCGAACAGGGTTCGGTCGCATCGTACTTGCAGGGCCGTAACCGACGACAGCAGGTCGGTCGGTTACGGCTCCTGACCGATGTCGGACGGACCTGAGTCCGTCCGACATCGCAATCGGCCCCTTAGTTGTGATAAAAAACGTCAACCAGGGCTTTGAGTAGGTGCAACTATACCCCCTCAGTACGATTGTATGTCAATCGCAGCAAATTCATCCATTAATGCATTCCACTCCATAGAGATCGGTGTTTTGCGCAACCCCTGTGTTCTTCTCTTTGCAATTCAGCCCCTTCCGCTTTACCCCATCTGATCATTTCCACATGCCATTCCTGCAAAGATGGCGCTCTGGTAGCTTTCCATCGTGTTGTAATGTTTCTTTTGGCTAGTAAAAGGGCAAGATGTGCGAACTTATGAAGTGGGCTACCTTTCTTCCCTTGCGGTCCCAATCCCAGTAAGCAGTATTCCATTGAGTCATTATTCCGCACTGGGGTGATATCCTTCAATATTTGACATACAGACGCCCAGTAGTGTCCCAATCTCTGGCAATCCCATAACATGTGTATTAGTCCCGCATCAGGGGAATGACAGCGCGGGCTTGTATCCCCCGTGCCCGGGAACATGGTGCTCAATCTTCGCGGGGTCAAATAAGCCCTGTGCACTAGCATAAGCTGGATGAATTTAAATTTGGGATTACAAGATACTTTCTTTGGATGCCCCAGAATGATGGCCCATTCCTTATCTGTGAGTATGCGTCCCACGTCCCTATCCCATTTATCACGGAGTGGCTGTAGTGATACCGCTGCTACTGTACGGATCCCCTGATATAGCCACTTTGTCAGGTGAGCCCCGTTTCCCATTAGGTATTGCATAGTAAGTAGTGTGTGTGTGTCTGGTTCGCTACCCCCTGAGCCCAAGTGTCCCGAATAAATCTAGAGACACTAGCGTGTAATAGGAACAGTCTATTCGGCACTCCATGCTCTCGTACAAAGGCGTCATGTGACATTAGGGTACCCTCTAAAAGAACGTCCCAATTGTAGTAATCCCTGCGTCTGTCCAATCCGACAATTGTCGACTAGTAACTACACCGGACTGTGTGGGGATACCTATCAGCGGAATGGTAGGAGCATATGGTGACATCTGTTTTGTATGTCTCAATGCGCTTCTCCAATATATTATCGCTATTCGTAACAGATGGGGTGTCGATGCTGGGATCTTGGCCTTGGGCAGTAAGAGCCTATGTATGTCTCCGCGTTCCCACGCCTGACGTGTCATATCTAGTTCCTGTAGGTTGCGACCCGCCACCCAATACGCCAGCCATTGTAGCTGGCTTTCATAGCAGTACGCCTTCAGGTCCAGTGCCCCCAGTCCCCCTTGTTTTGTACTCAGTTGTAAATTCATGAGTCCAATACGTCTGCGCCCGTACCCCAGATCAACTCTATTACTAAGGAATTCAACAATTTAAAAACCCCTGCCGGCACAATTATGGGTAGATTGATGAAATAGTAAAGCAATCTTGGAAGCAGCACCATCTTGGTTATGGCAACCCTTCCTGCCACTGATATGGGCAGAGAGGTCCAAAATTTAATTTGGGTCTTGAGGGCAGTTACCGCACGGGTTAGGTTGCCGTCTAATAAATCTGTCGTATTCCGGTATATCTGGATTCCCAAATACCGAAAGTTATCAGGTGCTATGTGAAATTTCCACTGCCCAGAGCATAACTGTCCATTACGTGTGTGGTCAGCAAAAACATAGGCATAAGATTTATTGGCGTTTATCGAGAGGCCTGTTAATTCCTGGAAAAGAGCAAAAGTGGCGGGCAGAGTTTCAAAATCCACATCCATATTATTGATATAGAGGATGAGGTCGTCTGCATATGCAGAAACAATATGTGTCGTGTGTCCCCTCATTATTCCCTTGTATCCCATTAGGGTCCGGAGTCTATGCAAAAGGGGTTCCAGCACCAGTATAAACAATAACGGCGATAGTGGGCAGCCCTGTCTCGTACCTCTGGCTACACTGTACTGCTGTGAGATATGCTGTCCCATACGTGCTCGTGCTGTGGGGTTCATGTAGAGCAGTCGCACCCAGTTAAACGTGTGGTAATGTATAACCGTGATTTTGCTTTGATTCCGTTGCCGTCTTTCAGCCTCGCATTTGTTAAAAAAGGCATCTTTTAGTTTGTTCTTAGGAAAGAGCGTACACTTACTGGGTGATGTGTACAAGAAGGCCAAACCCAGATCTATAAAAGACTTCCTAACATATGCAAGCCAGGGAATACAATTGGCTTGGTCAAGGTTGATAATATCATTAATTACGGCTTGGTTCAACCCAACCGAGTCCCTTTTCCATATGCGCTACCATAAAAGGAGCGGGGCCAGTTTAACTATATCAGTGATAAAGGGGAGGCCCAGTTCGTTGTGTGCGATCAAATTTGAACAGCCTGGGTTATATGAAAGCAGTTTTTTAACAAACTTATCCTCCACTTTCTGCAAAGCACCCACTTCAGCTGTACCCCAAATTCCTGCGCTGTAGGTAGCTACGGCAACAGATTTTGCCTGGTATATTTCAAACATTTCCCTGATTGATTTTTTGCCTAATTTAGAGGCAAATTTCCACAGGGCGACTATGCTTTTTTGTAACATATTTATTCTATTTGTAATCATGGCGGACCAGTTCAATTTAGAGTAAAAAAGATGCCTAAATACATAAAGGACTCTACTCGTTCCAGAGTGCCCCCATCTAAGTTAAATAAAATAGACCTTTTCCTTCCCATTTCTGCTGTTAATATAAAGGTTTTCGATTTCACCAACAAACCCAATTCGGCCATAAAAGATGAATAGGAGTTAATCAGGCGCTGTAGGGCCATAGGTGTCCTGGCCATCAAGACCGCATCATCTGCATAGAAAGGGCTGGCAGCGATATGCTGCCTGATGATGGAACGTCCAAGCACTGTGCGGTCAAGACTTCGTTGCATTTATTGGTATATAAGGAGAAAAGAAAAGGGGCAAGAACGCAACCCTGTTGCACCCCCTTTTCTATTTTAAATGTCTCTGTGCTTTCCCCCTGTTTTCCAAATCTACTACAGCTACGGCCTCTCTATAGAGATCCCTGATAAAAAAAATTATGGATTTGTCCACGCCCATAGACTCCAGAAGGACCCATAATTTTGAGTGGTCCACGCAGTCGAAGGCCGTGGACAGATCCACAAAAGCCCTATAAAACTGGACCTTCTTCGCACAGACATACTTTGCTGCTAGTAGGGCCAGATTTAGCCCTTGGTCAATAGTTCCCCTCCCCTTTCTGAACCCATATTGAGTTTCTGCTAAAATGTTGTTGGAGGATGCCCATTCCGCCAGCCTATTTATGAGCAATCGGCCCATTAGTTTGGCAGTGCTGTCTAGCAAAGAAATTGGGCGATAACTTGCAGGATTCATGGGGTCACCTTTCTTGTATATTGTAATGATCACCGATTGTTTCCAGGATACCGGAGGTCCCATTTTAGAAACTGCATTAAAAACTTGTGTTAATAACGGGATCCATGAATCTTTATGTGTAAGGAAAATATCCAGAGGGACCCCATCCGGTCCAGCAGCCTTTAAGGCTGGCGATTGGGAGAGTGCAAGATCAATTTCCTCTATGGAGAACTCAATCCCCCGGTGGACGATCATCGAGTCATCCAGATTATTTGGAGCTCTGTCCTTCACTACATTAAAAATACTCTTTAAGTGAGAGAGCCAGGAGGATTCGTCTATGTGGGTGTCAAGAGAGGGCCCTCCCTCTTCCTGTAGGAAGGGGGAATTTACTACCTGCCAGAATGCCTTACTGTCTTTACTTTTCGATGCCTCTCCCAATTTTTCCCAAACTTCATCCCATAGCTGCTTTTTCCTCACCATTCTAGCTCTCTTATAATCAGCACGCAATGACCTTATTAGGTCTTTATTTCTAGGATTCGATTTTAGAGCTGTGCGAAGAGCTCTAGAAGCCTTTGAACAGTTTAACTCGAACCACTTTTTCGTGGATGGAGTGTTTCTCATAAATGGGCATGTAAGATTAGATTTTATAGATGTTAAGATTTTGTTGAATGATATTATTACCTGGTGATTGTCAGTGTTAGGTTCTAGACAAGTTTCAGTCTTGGGTAAGACCTCTTTGATATACCTTTGGGAGGAAATGAGTTGTATCGATTTTCTCCCATATAAGGGTAAATCCATTTTTCTTGCTCAGTATCGGTTTAGGGGTACATAAAGGTCTTAATTTAGCATCAAAATACCAAGCAAGCTTAAAGGCAAGGAAAGCATGGTCACTAAACTCTGTCCACTCTACCTTAATAGACTTAATACTGCGCATATTGTTGGATTGAGTGATTATAAAATCAATTGTCGATGTGACTCCGTTGCGTTGGAAAGTGGTGAGGAGTTGGCCTGTCATTTGGTGACATGGATTTATTATTTTTAAATCCCAGGTTAATAGGAAACTGTTTAAAATGTTACCATAATTAGGATGCACAAAGTGGGTAAGGAGCAAATCATTTGAATCAGTAACACCACAAGTATGTTGATCTGTTTTAAGACAACAATGTATATCAAAGTCTCCTGCCCATATTAAAAAGAGAGTTTGTGGATGAAATGTGAAAAGAGCTTCCAGTATTTCCCCTAACTTGTCTATCACATGTGTGGGATTCTTAAAATTATTGTTATAAAAATTAATCAATAACAGATCGACTTTCCCAGGGGCTTCAGCCAAAATTATGTGAAAATGAGGGGAATTATTAATAACCTTCAACTTACCTATGGTGATCGAGTTTGAGGTAAGGGTAAGTAAACTCCCGTTAGATCTGCCACCAGTTGACGGGACTGCTGGCTTAACATAAGAACGATAACCATCTACAAACAAAGGCTGTTCTGACCAAGTTTCCTGGAAGCAGATGATATAAGAAGTTAGGAAGACTTTATGCCAGTTTGAGTTATCTTTTTTGGTTCCGTATCCTGCTATATTCCATGATAGAAGCTTTACGTTTCTGCTGGAATCTTGTGAATGGTGCATTGTCGGTGCCAGGGAGGTAGATGAAATATCATTAGTTCGTATTGAGGGGATGCTATTTGTTAAATCAGAACTAGTCAAGCAAGCCCGTTCTACAGATACCAGACCAGAAGCCATTTGTTCAGAGGACAGTCAATCATAAGCCTCCATATCTTTTAACGTTAAGTACCTGTTAGATAAGGGAAGCGGGCGGGAGCCACCTTTGCATGCTTAGGGCCAGGTCTCCTGGGATAGTATTCCTGATTGGCGCATGCTGTTGCGGGCCTATAAAAGAAGCCAAGAGGAACTGCATAAATCTGGGAATCAAGAGAAGGGGAAGCCGGCAGACTTCCTAATAAAACTCTAACCAAACGTTCATTATCAAAATACAAAATTACACAGTCATTATTAACTGATTTTATATAAGTCCCTATCCACTGTGTTCTTCTAGCCATTATCAAGTGATTTTGAATCAGGTGTCCTTTTTCTGAGTTTTGGTTCAGCTAATGTCGAGCCTTGTCCATCAATTGGATTGAAGATTCAAATAAATGTGGGCACAATAAAGGTACGTTTACCAAATTTACAACAAAAGGGCATGCAGCAGGAAAAAGATTCATATGTTTTTGGTTTAGTCTATTATGTACCTGCCTGGATGGTCGGATTGCCTTACCCTGTGTACTTGATATATATTGTGATTGTCCTTTATTCCTTAAGTCTTTTGTAGACACCTGTGGTGGGCAGCACCTGGGGTCGAGACTTGCATGGTTAGGCCTGCTAGATGACAACTCATTGACTACACCAAGGTAACCCATAGATATAGCTTGCGTACAGCCTTGGGTAGTATTATTACTAATATTACATTTGGAACCCATATTATTGATTTCAAAGTTAGTGTTGTTGGAGGTTGTACGTGCATCAGAGATAGCCAAGAGATCGGGCAGGGCACTAGAAGTGGCTGGAATAACCCCTGGATCTAACCCCGCTTCATGAGCTACTTGAGACTGAGATAAACCTTGTAAAATGCAATCTATGTAATCTAAGTGTGAATAGATAGGTTGCAAGAGTTGTTTAAAGTTGTCCAAGAGTGCAGCCCAGTTCGGAGGAGAGGCGAAGTCTGTGGGTTGCTGGCCATTCGGATAGGATGAGTTCACAGACGTGGCGACCATTCTGATCTTTTTCGCTCGGCATTTAGTGGGTAATGTCACGTTGCCTCTTTTTCGTTTCCCATCAACAGAGGTAGGGGCTGTCAGTTTCCCGCTATGTGTGGTAACAAACTCTGTGTGTTCTGTAGGTGATCTAGTAGGTAATCCAATAACCACGTGCGGTTCTATAGGGGCTGCCCCAGCTGTGAGGGTTGCATCCCCTGCGTAGGTTGAGTAGGTATGGTTAATAATTGGCCCGCCCCTAAACCCAACGAGAGGCTCCTTTCTGTAAGGGCAATTTATTTCTCTAAGACCGAAGTTGCTCTGGCCAAAAAGGTACCTAGAGTAGTCACAGTTACCTCCTCAGTTGCTGAAGGCTTTTTCTACCCCATTGTGGTTCAGCGGCAATGGTCTGTTGACATTAGTGGGGAGCCCAGCTCAACCTTCTCCATGGTCCGTGCTGTATTGAGCACCTCCTGGCGCAAACAGAGATCGTAGGCGGTTCCTCCACCAATTCCAGCTCCCCGGGCTCAGTCTCAATGCAGTGGGACAGGAGGGCGCTCTCAAGCCTCAAGTGGACCGCGCCGCATCAGCAGCTCCGCCCGCCGGCAGAAGCTGCGAAGGCACTCTCACTCCTCAAAGGCGAAAGCCGCAAGTCCAAATCTTGCACCCTGCACCAGCGCGGCTTTATCCGCCACAAGAGGGGGAGCGTATGCCCAGGCGAATTCTCCTACGTCCTCCGCGGCCGTAACAGCTCCCCGCCCGCAGCTCGATCAAAGGCGGCCCCACAATCTCGCAGCCCGCAACAAGCTCCCGCCGGCTCGGTAGGCAGCAGCGAGTCCAGTCGGCTCGGAAATCTGCACCTCAGCCCCTCACTGTTGTACAATGACTGAAAGGTGAAAGGGATCTGGAAGGTAGTGGCGAGATCAGTCAGCCAGATAGGCAGCAACACCAAATTGGTCTGAGAAGATTGGCCCCAATAAAACACGTTTGGCCAGAGGGATGCGCATTCCCAACACACCATAAAGTTAGATGCCACATGTAGTTAGGAACAATCAACCAATCAGAACACCACACGCACACTGCACACATTGATCATGTGCTCCCAATGCCATCTGGACACATTACTCACTGGCCCGCATTGTGTCCACGCAAGGTCACAAGGTTGAGACCCACCTGCACTCCTCATCAGGTGAACGAATATACATCCCCGTGACTAGTCCCGGGATTACTGTTCTAAAAGAATGTACAAATTGCTTTATGACACGTTGTGAAATGTATAAAATAACGGCCTACACCAATGTACTTTGAGACAATCTTCAGACCCCTACTCTGCTGCGGCTTTCTCGCCTTCTGCATTTAATTTAAATCAACTGTTCCTGTTTTGCCAAATGCCTTTTGTCTTTTCTTTGTTATCGTAAATCCACATTCGAGCAACAAGGACCTGCAGCTCTTAGTGTGCCAGCTCTTAATGTGCCACTCAGTTAAGTAGCCCCTTAAAACATGCCCCAGGCCTTCCATTGCAGCTTGAAGTCAGTTTTATAACCTCTGGCTACCCTTAAACTCTCCTTTTATTGCATATAAGTCACCCCTAAATTAGGCCCTAGGTAGCCCATATGGCAGGGTTCATTATAATTGCAAGGTTGGACATGTACTTTTACGTTTTACATGTCCTGGTAGTGAAAAACTCATAAATTCATTTATCACTAATGTGAGGCATACCTCTTCTAAAGAATAACATTGGGGTGCCTTATCACATTTAATAAATGCTAACGTTTGATTGGGAACAGTTAGACTTTTCATGTTTTGTGTCTGTGAAATTTGTTAGACCTGTCAGCCTTTGGGTGATCTCCCCCTAAGTTTTGCCCTCTCGCCTCCCACTTTAGACTATACCTTTTTGTTGGACTTAGTACTCTGGTCACCTTACCACTGTTAACCGGTGCTAAGGTGCAGGCACTCTCCCCTAAAACATGGTGACATTGGCAAACCTGCTTCAATAATAATAATAATAATACAACCATTTATAGAGTGCAAACAGCTACCTCCCGAAGGAGGTGTCCCGGCGCTATAACAACAAGTGACAGCGAAATAAAAAGGACAAACACCAGCCAACCATCGGAATTAATCCAAGTTAAAGAGCCAAGTCTTAACTGTCTTCCTGAATAGCCATTCTGATTCGATCTGCCGCAAAGCAGGCGGCAAAGAATTCCTTAGCTTGGCCACTCTCACCACAAAGGATCTGCGGCCCCAACGCTCCTCTCTAACTCGTGGGGTAACAAGCAGATTCTGATTATTGGAATGCAGTAGCCAAGTCTGTTTGTAGGCCCATAACCGTTGTTTCAGATATCTGGGACAGAGTCCATGGAACGAACGAAAAGCTAAGGTTAAGGCCTTAAATTGAATTCTATTGGCCACCGGTAACCAGTGAAGTTCCTTAATATGCGGAGAGATATGTTGATGCATAGGAACGCATCTAATCAATCTCGCAGCCGCATTTTGGACCAGTTGTAGTCTCTTAACCATGTAAGCAGGGAGGCCCAGGTAAAGGTCATTCGCATAGTCCAGTCTGGACGTCACCGTTGCATAAACTACGGCTCAACTGCAGTTTTCTGGTAACAAATATAGAAATTTCCTCATATACCTCAATTTACCAAAACAGGAGGATGTTACCTGCTGGATTTGAGAGGAAAACGACAGATCTGCCTCCAAATGTACTCCAAGATTTTTAACAGTGCCCGCTGGGGTGGGTGGTAACCCCATTTCCTGCGGCCACCACAAATCCGAGTCAGGATGCCTGTTGGTCCCAAAGAACATCACTTTTGTCTTTTCAGCATTTAATTTTAATTTATTATTGTTCATCCAAACTGCAACATCCTTAAGGCAACTCTTGAAGCTCTTAAAGGAATCAGCCGACTGGTCTTTAAAAGGGAACACCAGCTGGGTGTCATCGGCATAAGATATTGCCTTGACCCCCAGTTGGCAATAAGGGAAAACAGGGGTGCCAAATAGATGTTGAACAGCAGTGGACTTAAAGCTGATCCTTGGGGCACCCCACACCACAAGCGCTTCTGCTCGGACTGATAACGTTGTAAAGCCACCCTTTGAGTCCGCTTGTGGAGGAATTACCTCACCCGCTCAAGGGCGGTTCCCCTAATGCCGAAGTCATGGAGGCATCGAACCAAACTATCATGGTCTACCGTGTCAAATGCCGCGGATAGATCCAGGAGCACCAGCATGGCTGATGCCCTAGAGTCTACCGCCAACCTCACTGATTCGGCCACCTCTACGAGGGCCATCTCTGTACTAAAACCGGCACGAAAGCCAGATTGAGTATCATGTAAAATGTTATTGCTCTCAGAAAATTTAGCCAATAGACGCTGGACAACCTTTTCCAGCATCTTGGCTGGCGCCGGCAATAAAGAAATAGGTCTGTAGTTCGACAATACCCAGACAAGCCTCTGCCATTGCAGTGAGGCCTACCCCTCCATAGGCCAGCATTAGGAATTCCCTTATATCCCTTTAAGTGATAACTCATGCATAGGAAGGAGTAGATATATCATGTTTGGTATGGGTGGAATGGTCATGAGAAATCCCCCTGTTGGTGTATTGGGTTTTACCCTTACTGTTGCAGAAATGCCACCTTTGGAAAGTGGACATGTCTCTGTCCTTCCCTATGTCATGTCCCTTAGGTTAGTTCCATCATGTATATACTGATTGCATACATTGTGTCCCGTCCACTAGACATAACGGTCTTACATTGGTGAACTTTTACCCAGTAGCTTCCTTCTGTCTCTCCGACAACAGGCTCTTGGTACCATATCTTAATCCCTGTACCTGACGTACACAAAACATGTCCCCAGGCATGGTAGATTTATTCTGTACAAGGGTCACCACTTTTTTTCATTCATGGCCAACATCCAGCTGCATATGCTCATGTTTGTTTAGAAAAGGATTAGCAGGGGATTAGAAAATGTTTTCAAAACATATCTATTCTAGAAAATCCCCGGAGTGACCACTTTAGTATAAAAGACCCTCACTCCCCCTTACCAAGACAGAGGAGAAATTCCTTCCAGGCTGGACCAAGACTCTGCAGGCTGAGCCTTCGAAAAGCAGAAATTCGACATCCCTTGCGTTGTGCCATCCTTGACTTAGAGACGGGGTCCTTCATTCAGAACCATCAGGTCAGGGGTTAGCACTTCTCCGGGGAATCTTTTGCTCCATTAGGCTACATCAGGTTCCATTAGAACATATCCTAGCACTTACACATACATGCTTCACCTACACCTCTAGTCTAGGCGCGGTTAGGTAGGCTACGCATCGTAGGAGTACGCCAACGCTATTGTTTTATGTAATATGCTTTTATTCATCTTATTAGCACTATTGTAGAAATGTATCTACTTTTTACAATATTGGTACTAGCCATTACATTTGTCTGCTCCTGTCTTTTGATTGTTGCAGCTAATATGTTTCATACTAGACTGACGCTTGACCAATAAATAATTATTGAAACCATACCAAACGTCATTCTATGTATTCTGAGAAAAGCAAGCACGAGTGACTGAGCGAAAAATACTGTATTGTTTCCACGATATCTGAGGAATCAGGGTTGTCATGTTCAGTGGTTGCCAGAAATTACCTACCACACTGTATAGTACAGGGGGGTGGTAGTGGCACTGTAGAACTAGCAGGTCTAACGGCTGACTCATTCTGTGGGGGTGTCCAGAGTCTGTCTTCACACCAAGCCCTCAGTTTAGGTCATCCACAACGCGCAGGTCCTGGGGGTCCTACAGAACTACACAACACCTAAACTCTGTGTACCTGCTGCCTGCCCCAATCCACATATGGCCAAGGGTAGCAGCCCCACACTTGAATACTCCCTAGACTCCCCCAAACACAGGAAGGGCTGCCACATCTACATACTGATGGCCTTCTTGGGCTGAGAGGATGGAGTAGTGATTCGCACTTACATCTGAATAGGCTGATCCGGCCACCCCACAATAGGCTTAACGGCTCTGCTTTGTCAGTGCAGACAGCAATGAACCAGGTCAGGTGAGACAGGAAACCCCCAAAATTTCAAAGACCTCTCTAGAAGTTTCTGCCCCCGACTAGTAAGTGAGCATCAGGGTATAAAATAGAGCCCTGGCCCCACATCTGTGTGACACTAGTGGACCTGCACGAAGCTGGAGTAAAGGATGCTGCATGGGAAGGACTGCCTCTATGCTGTGTCTGACTGGTCCCAGGAACTCCTGTCCTGCTTTGTTGAGCCGCCCTCCTACCTGCTGACCTCTGCCCTGCAACCAAGGCACCAAGAACTGCCTCCAGAGTGACGCTTGGGGGCTTGTCAACTGCCCCGTTGACCCTACTGGGCTTCAAAGCCCCACCAGCCTCGCAGGTCCTGACTGTGACGTCAGCTTTCATGCTGTCCAGGTGCCAGGGGCCTAGTGTGCTGTGAATCGCCTCAAGACCGTGCCCTTGCCCTATGACTGCATCAATTGCCAACCGGGAACGGGGCGTCTCCCTTCACGCGGTTGTCAGGATTACACTGCAACAGAGTACTTGGGACATGGACGTCCCGCGCAACACCGGCGGGGCCCAGAGGACTTGGGCTCCAACCAGCACCAATTTGCCAGCTGATTGCCTCTCCCCCCACTGCCTATGTGCGAGGACGGCCACGGTAACACCAGTCCCATGACTGTCTATCACAGAAGTTCTCCAGATTCCCTAACCGCCAGGCTGACTTCCACGGACCCTCAGCCGCAGTGGTGTGACTCGTTGCCATCTTGGACACGACCAGTCTCCCGCGTTGTGGTGCTTTGCGTCTCACTGCCTGAAGGCGCCCCCCACCTAATTACAGCTACAATATTGCCCCAGCAGACTCAGTCTCACTTGCGGAAAGTGCAGAGGATTCTAAAATCACAGTAATGCTCCTGAAGGGAGCCCAATCCGTTCAGCACTGTCTGCCTATAACCTCGTAAATGAACTCGTATCCTGATTCTTATTAAGAAGAGATTTAATGTATTGCCTTATTTTACATGCATATAAATCACCCATATTTTTCTACCACTCTGTGGAGTCTATTTGTTGTGGTGTCCTCTGTGACTTGCTCTGTGGGTGTATACAAATACTTTACCAATAGCCTCTTGAAGTTAAGCCTGTCTGCTCTGCGTCAAGCTACCAGAGGGTGGGTACACGATTCCCTAGGGGTATTGGGAACTTAACCTGAATAGAGTGGTGGTCCCTGACTGGACAAGGGTGCATACCTCTGCCAATCAGAGACCTCATTTCTAACAGAATTATATAATTAAAAATCCTCTTTAATGGTGAAGTCAGATTTTAAGTTACAATTTTGAAAATGCCACTTTTAGAAACATGCAAAAACAACAGTTGATGGACAGAATGCAGAACAATGTCATACATTCACCCCAGTACAGAGATCTGGGCCTAAATCCATCGTTTTTTTGCTCACCATGCCATTCCAGTTTGAACCCAGCCATATGCAAATCAGTCTTGACCCTGTGCCTCATTGGAACAGTCCAGCCCGAACTGCCAAGCCAGGTCCTCCCTGGACTGGAAACAAGCATCCTAGGACCGGTTTCGGGGTTTCACCCCTCTTCAGCCAGGATAGCTTGATTCCAGTGGCATGGAGAGCACGGGACCCACGTCTGGCATGTTTTTTGCAGCATTTGATACCTGCAGCCTGCTCCAAGGCCGCGTGACTGGGTGTAGTTGGCAGCTGGACTTTGTTTATTCCTTCCAGCTAGCAACCCAATAGAGGGATTAGGTGTGCCTGGATGGGCCACAAATTGGCAGGAAGGGGACGGACCTGGGCACAGACTCACTTGCAACTGAACAGACTGTGCCTGGCCTTCACACAAATTACTTGTTAACACTGCATTGTTCATGCAGCCAGATTGGAGCCAGGACAGGAGAGGCAGAGAATTCAAGGACTTCAAAAGGGAATTCTCTAGAACCTTTTCCTACTTCAAAGTGGGTACCAGATATAAATATTGAACCCTCAGACCCAACTCTTCAGTACACCTCTGGACCTGTGGAAAGCTCAAAAGGACTGTGGTGCTGCTCTGCAAGAAGGACTGCTACTCTGTTGCCTGGCTGCCTTAGTGCCTGTTGCCTGGCAGCCTGAGAGAATGTCTGGATCAGCATCTTGAATGCCGGACCACTATTGTGACTCCAAGAGGTAGTTGGCTGACCTCCTAATCATAGCCTCAGGGACAGAAATCACCTTGAAACCGGACCTAGACTCCGCTTGCTGTGAGTTCTGCCCACCAAGTGGTGGCACCCCTGTCCTGGTCCCTTGGGAGTGGACCTTAAGGTAATCTTACCGCCAAGCTGTGGTCCCCATCAGAACTGACACAAAGCGTGATGAAGCACCACAAATCCTCATCATACACCTGCCAACTTCATTGGAATCAGTGCAGAGTGTCACAAAGCCCCGCAAAGCATCGCTGCTTGGTTTTATCGGAAGCGACTTCTGATAATGTGAAGCCTCGCAAAACAAAGCCATGCAGAATGCACACCAGGATTTAAAATATTATGTTCAGTGGGGCTAATGGGGTCCCTGTAACCGGCCCACTCTCCGTCGTGGTCAACCAGTCACCACATTTCTAACACTGTCTATTCTTGAATCCACATATATCAAGAAATGATTCATACCTTTTGAGGATTTGTTCATGTTTCTTTATCATGAATAAATGCATGTTTGTAAATTAATTCAATATCCGTAGTCACTGTGTGTGGGACCTGCCCCATTTGCAGGGTTATCCCCCAAGTTTTTGCCTTCCTCCAGTGTTTTTCTGACTTCGTTTTTGCTGGGTTTAAGACTGCTGACCGGTGCTAAAGTGCAAGTGCTCCCTGTGTAAAATTGTATCTGTAATTGGATATTCGTGATTGGCATGTTTGATTACTGGTAAGTCACTATTAAAGTGCACTGTGTTCAATGCTACCAGTGGGCCTACAGCACTGATTGTGCCACCAACATGAGTAGGCTTGCAACCTTGTCTCAGACCTGCCACTGCAGTGTCTGTGTGTCCCATTTAGAACTGCAATGTCGACCTGGCAAGTGTACCCACTTACCGGAACTCAAACCTTCCCTTTACTACATGTAAGACACCCCTAAGGTAGGCCCGAGGTTGCCCAATGAGCAGGGTGCAGTGTAGATGAAAGGTAGAACCTGGACTGGAGTGTTTTACATGTCCAGATAGTGAAATACCACTAATTTTTTTTTTCCCTATTGCTAGGACTATCTCCCACATAGGTTACCATTGGAGCTGCCTTCTAAACTCTTACAAGTTTAACTTCCCATTGGGAATAGATCACGATTTGGAGTTTGGGGTCACTGAACTAACACGTTAAAATACATCTTTTAGTGAAATTGGTTTTTAAATTGTGTGTTTGAAAATGCCACTTTTAAAAAGGGGGCATTTTCTTGCTTACCAATCTGTGACACCTCCTGTCTGTGGAATCCACGTCTGAGGAAGGGTGAAAGTTGGGCTGTTTGTGCATTCACTAGAGACAGTCACACAAAGGGAGTTGAGATGTGCCCTGCATATGCTGATGGCCCATCACCAGGCTGATAGGTCTTCCTGAGCTGGAGTGGTGGAAGGAGTTGTCACTGACAAGTGAATAGGGCTGTGCCTGTCCTCACACAAAGAGGTCGCTGCCCCCTGTAGTGTGTCTGGAGCCAGGTCAGAGTAAGGCAGGTCCTGTGAACTACAAAGACTTTCCTTTAAAGTTTGCTACTTCAAAGGTAGAAACTGGTATAAGTACTGGAGCTGTGACACCATAAGTTCAGAACACTTCTGGACTAAGAGGACATTCTTCCAGGAAGAAGAGCTGGATGCCATAGGAAGAACTGACATTCTTTTGGCTGCTTCTGTCCTGGGAGTGAAAGGACTGGACTTTTTTTTTGGAGGTGGTTTGGCTGCTAAGAACCCAGAAAATCCATGCATTGACTCTCAACAGCTGTTTTTCCAGCGCAGCACCGCCGAGCAGTTTGAAATCCAGTGCATCATCGATGTGCGGCCAAAGAATCGATGCAGTGTCTACTTGCGGCTGAAGAATTGCTGCAACCCAAGTCCTGAGCACCGTGTAATCGACTTCAATGGTGCACACTTCCACTCCGACTATGGGCCCTGCTGTGTGGCTGAAGAAATCAGTGCATCACCTGCTTCGGGGCTGTTATATCAATGCACTGCCTGCTCCTCCACATCAACACAACGTGTCGGGATTTTCAATGCATCGTACCTATGAGCCAAGTTCTTCATCGATGTGGCACAGCAGTAAGGAACCAAGTCCATGTATCCGGAGCTCGACACATCACCTCCCCTGACAGTAAGGAACCAACGGATCAACTCCTCTGACAGTAGGGAACCAATGCATCACCTCCCCTGTGCTGCATTTAGAAACTGCATCACCTCCCCTGGCAGTAAGGAACTGACGCATCACCTCCCCTGGTAGTAATGAAGCAATGCAATACTTTGCTTTTACGGCATTTCACCTCCCCTGCGCCTGTTTTCGGCTTTGATTTTAGCACATCCCAGGTACTTTGTGCTAAAAGTGACTCAACCATAGTTTCCTATGGACTGAACTATTTTGTACCTTTTAAATGTGATATCTTTACTTGCATATGCCGGATTTTTGGTGTTTTATTCTGATAAATATAGGTTATTTTTCTAAACTGGTGTGGTGTCCTTTCGTAGTGTTTTCACTGTTATTGTGTTTGTATGTACAAATGCTTTACAAATGCTTTGACTGCTCGAGCCAAACTACCAAGGGCGTGAGCAGGGGTTATCTGAGGTGTATAATCACCCTACCCTGACTAGAGTGAGGGTCTCTACTTGGACAGGGTGCAAACCACTGTCTAACACTGTATTTCTTAACACCCCAGTCCCCTGTGGATTTCGGCTCAAGATCGAGGCCTCTTTTGCACTGTTAGTATTTTAACTTTAACCAAAGAAAACAACAAGCTGTGAAACTGATTTATGTTCCATGTATTGCAAAAGAGTTGATGTTCAGAAATTGTATTTCTAAACAAGGCAGGATTTGTGTGAATCTTTATGTGCTGCTTTAGTATTGCAAGCTCCAACATGAATGTACCATGTAAACAATCATATAAATATGTTGACAAGAATCGTAACTCATGGTATAAATAATTGGCCAAGCTAGATTTAATAAGTCAAATAGGAGATAGAATCCAAGTGCTACAAAATACCAATTTGTGCAATCACTCCTATATTGTGTGTTATTGGCGCAATTTATCATGAATGTGAATGATTAACAAATCCATGCCCATGAACTACAAAGTGTGTCATCAGAAGTAGGGCTCCCGGTTTTATGGTATTTATTTTTCGGCCATTTCCGTCTGTATTTATCCATATTTATTTTTTGGCTATTTTATCTGTATTTATCCATATTTATTTTGTGTTTTGCGTATAAATTAAGTTGTAAAACTGTACATTTCCATATCTATTTAACTGATAGACTTGCACCTCTTACTTTGATGTCTGTTGTGTTTTAGCTATTTAAGCTGCCAAATATTACATAACAATACATCCATTGGTAAATACTAGCATTATACCATAAATGTCTTATTTAAAGAAATGTCATCCTGTTTTTTAATTAACCATGCTGTTCATCTGCTCAGCTGCTGGCCTTAATAAAACAATTATTTCCATTAACAGAGTGTCTGCCCCCAGGGGAAGCAGGGTCGCAGACCAGTCTTCCCCCGGGGATCTCAGTGCGGCCGGAAGGACAAGGTGAAGGGTAGGGGTCATTAGGGAGGGTTTAGGGGCGGGCCGGTGGTGCCTATAAAGGTGTTGGGGTGGGAGGTTCTGGCCTCTTTCCTAACACCTCGCACCACCGGGTTAGGGAGGGGGTTATCTTTAGAATTTAGTGCAGCAAATCCCCAAGGGTAGGCCTAATGGCATAGTTCAGGGCAGGGTCACCTTAAGGCAGTAGGTTCGGCAGCCAAGTCCTCATTGCTGCCAGGAACACTTCCCAGACAACGACGTGGTGCGCGAAGCAATGCGTGTCCTGGGGCAGGCTGGCCGGGCGGACCTACTCAGTCCCGGCGTGCTTGAAGAGGCGTGGGTCGGCATGGTTCGACCCACGCAGATCGCGTCTGCCGGTGTGGCGGCAGGGGTAGCAGCATGCGCTGAGGAGCCGCTAACCGTTAGAAAAGCTTCTGGGCCCAGAGGGCGGGGCCAAGGTAAGCCCGTACAGCTGAAGCGCAGAGGCAGACGTAGGAACCTACCCACGCGGTTGGAGATGCCGTGTAATGAGGGTGTAGGCGGCGGGGGCGGAGCATCTTAGCATTTATCCAGCGCCGCTGAGCTCAGGCGCCGGATTGATTCCAGAGCAGCTGGGGGCCTCAGGGGCAGAGTCAGTACCACTGGACCTATCCTGTAGGCCCACAATGATAAATGCAGGGAGGGAGGCAGCAGGCTGTAAGGCCCCAGTCTGTAAGAAGGCTAAAACAGCGGGGAATCAAGGCCAGTGCCAGGGGGCAGGCCCGAGCAGCATGGGGCCAGGAGCCTCATCTGGGGGGGCCTGGACAGGGGAGGTGCTCCCCCCCACATTGCCCCACTGGGAGGGGCTGTCCCTAGAAGAGAAAATTAGGGAACAGAGGCAGATCATTAGGGAAACCAAAGCAAAATGGGCAGTCTTGTGTGAGGCAAAAGGGGGGGACCCCATGGGTGATGCTGATTGGGGGAGGATGAGGGGGACTGGGACAGTTGCCAGGACCTGGAGCAGGCAGGGGGTAAGTGGGTGTGGGTTACTGCTGGTCGGCAGTTGGGGAAGAGGGCAGGGACAGCCAGCACGGCGGCGAGGCCTGGTGGTGCGGGGGACCCCCCCCGAGTTGGAGCAGCTTGGGAGGGACACACCAGGCGGAAGAGGCCAGGAGGGGGAGGGAGATACCAGCGGGATGCAAAACGTCTCCAGGACGCTTGTCAGAAGCAGCAGGGGGTCCGCGGCGGCTGCCCTGCCACCAAGTGAGCGTGCAAAACCGGCGGTCGGGAGAAAGTGCGCCGGAAAGAGTGGGGGTGTGGCGAGCGAGCAAAAGAGAGTGCAGGAGACAGTGAGAGAGCCAGTGGTGACTGAGGCTGAGTTGGTGCTAGATTATCAGGAGGAGAGCGATGAGTGGGAGGAAGGTGAAGTGCGAGATGAGGATGAGGGAGTGAAAGGGCCCTCTGGGGCCACGGAGAGGGCGACCAAGAAACTTGGTGTTTTGCAGGGGTCTATGCCGACGAAGGAGAAGAGAGTGCCACAGAAAAACTCCAGCAACAAGGAGACTCAAGGAGGCCCCTCAGGTACAGGGGATTGGTGGACAGTCTGGGGGGAAGGTGCGGGGGGAAAAAATGGAAAATCCTGCAGGTCGGTGGGTGTTGGGGAAGGGAAAGTACGGGAAGTAGGGTTTGGGGGGGTTGCAGCAGCTCAGGACGAGCACAGGGGAAGTGGGGGGCAGCACGTCTAGTAGGTGCCGGCATCCAGACTGACAAGATTGAAGGGCAGAATGACAAGGAAGACAAGGCAGGTGACAAACACCACAAATAGCTGCTGTACATAGGCCTTGCGATGCCATTAGGCTCCCACCTATCGGACAAGACACGCAATAGGATTTGGAAACATGAGTATGTAGACGTATTTAAACTGTTACACAGGGAAATACAGGCTAAAGAGGGGTCAAAAGAGGAAGAATGGGAACTGACAAGACGGCCGAAGGTTCCCATTAATATGGAGAACTGGACCTCTGCATTCCTGATTTTCGCGAGTATTTTTTGCGAGAAATATTTGGATAGAGCAATCGCTCTGTTGAAATATATGGACATAATAAGGAAGGTTTTTTTGGTGGAAAACCATTACATAAGTAAGTGAACAACTCTCCATAAAATGTTCTAGGCAACAAAACAATATGATTATTAACAATAAATCATGTACACAAACTCAAAAGAAAACAGCAGAAAAAATATATATACCATTATCAATATATTATTATTTTTTTTGATTTAGTTTTTAATAATTATATGCAAATGTTTTTTTTGGTTTTCTTTAAGCAATAGTAAAAACATAAATGTAACAACAGTATAATCATATATCTAAAAGACACAAAACAATTAAATTAAAATTCATTATTCAGTTTGGTTTCAGTTGAAATGTCCGATGTCACTGTAGATCGTGGGAAGGCTAGCGGTAGATGAGAACTACGCGTGTTTCGGCATCTGTGCCTTCATCAGGGGACCAGATGCTCTCCACCCTACTTATACCTATACTTAACTTTATATGTGAAGACTATGTAAACGTCATTAATAAATGTATCATTTTCTCCAAGCAACCACATTATATCAACATATACAACAATGTTAATATTTATCATGTATTTCACACAGTTATAGCTAAGATGGTCCCCCGATGAAGGCACACATGCCGAAATGCACGTAGTTCTCATCTACTGCTAGCCTTCCCACGATCTACAGTGACATCGGACATTTCAACTGAAACCAAACTGAATAATGAATTGTAATTTAATTGTTTTGTGTCTTTTAGATATATGATTATACTGTTGTTACATTTATGTTTTTTACTTTGGCTTAAAGAAAACCAAAAAGAAATTTGCTTATAATAATTAAAAACTAAATAAAAATAAATAATAAATATATTGATAATGGTATATATATTTTTTCTGCTGTTTTCTTTTGAGTTTGTGTACATGATTTATTGTTAATAATCATATTGTTTTGTTCCTTAGAACATTTTATGGAGAGTTGTTCACTTGCTTATGTACTGGTTTTCCCCAAAAAATCCATTTCCCTACGACTAGCAAGTATATTGTATTTGTAGGGGTCCCTAATTTCTAAAATCATAATAAGGAAGGCACAGATGCGCTTCGGGGGATTCGCATGGCTTAGCAATGACGAAGAGTTTAGGGCACAAGTTAGCATCAACCCAGATAAGCCGTGGGGGGAGGTGGACCAGGAGTTATGGATGCAGTGAATGTCTTCCTCACAATCTTCGGCATCCACCCATACGGCTAGTGGTCTGCCGGTGACCTATCGGTCCTTTCAGGCGCATCCCGCCCAACAAGGGCGTTAATGTTGGGGCCAGTACTACCAGTGGCCCGCCAAAGGCATCAGGAGCAGCAACAGGGTCCTGCTGGAACTTCAACAAGGGTTTCTGTTTAAGGTACCCATGTAGGTTCAAGCACGAATGCTCCAAATGCGGGGGCAGACACCCACTCACCCAATGTTTTACATTGGCCACGCCAAGCGAACAGTGGAGGGCCACAAAAGGGCGGGGGCAAGCTGGACCAAAGGGCCCCTATGCCAATTAGTATTGACGTCATGGGCCCCTGGCTCTCGGATTACCCTGACAGGGAAGCGGCACTGCGTTTACAGTGGGGTTTCAAAGAATGTTTTTGAGTGGGTTATCAAAGGCCTAGGGCACGTCGGTGGGCAGACAATTTGAAATCAGCCAAGGAACTTCCAGGATTGGTAGCAGCAAAATTGGGAAAAGAAGTTGAAGAGGGGAGGATGGCAGGCCCATTCACGTATTGGCCATTCGAAGACCTGATTGTGTCACCATTGGGGGTGGTCCATAAAAAAGACCCGGGGGAGTTCAGGATGATTCATCAACTTTAATGGCCAGAAGGGGAATCAGTCAACGATTTCATTGTGGAGGATGACTCGAGGGTGCTGTATGCCTCAGTGGACGATGCGGTCCGCCTGGTGAGGGCATGTGGGAGGAGAGCAGAGATGGCGAAATGTGATGTCAAGTCTGCTTTCCACCTATTGCCTATTAATCCGGTGGATTTTCCGCTACTGGGAATGCAGTTTGACTGGGCCATTTACGTGGATAAGGTCTTGCCCATGGGGTGTGCCATATCCTGCGCTCTTTTTGAGATGTTCAGTACATTCTTGCAATGGATGTTCATCAAGAAGAGTGGCCACAAGCAGGTGTCACATTACCTGGACGATTTCTTGTTCGTTGGTAGGTGGGGCACCTGAGACTGTAAGAGAGCGTTGCACCAGTTTGAGAAGTTGACACAGTCCTTTGGGGTACCTTTAGCACCAGAAAAGACAGCTCGGCCCAGCTGCAGGTTGACATTCCTTGGCATTGAACTGGACTCTGTGCAGTGGATTGCACATTTGCCCCAAGACAAAGTGGACAACATGCAGGCATTCTTGTCACACGTGATGGGAGAAAAGAAGATTGAGATGAGGGCGGTTCAGAAGTTGCTGGGCTTCCTGAATTTTGCGTTCAGGGTGGTGAGAGCAGGGAGGACATTCTGCAGGCGGCTTGGCATGGCCATGTCAGGCGCAGTACTACCGCACCACAGGGTCAGGATCTCGATGAGGGTCAGGGCAGATCTGGGAGTGTGGCAGATGTTTTTGGATGATTTCAATGGCGTCTCATTGGATTTTGTGGAAGAGAACACAGTCTGGCAGGTGCAGATATTTTCTGATGCCGCTGGCGCTTCAGGCTTTGGTTTGTTCTGGGACGGACGTTGGTGTGCAGAGAAGTGGCCGGTGCATTGGTTGAGTCAAGGACAGAGCATTGACTTTTTGGAGTTTTTTCCATTATTGGTGGCGTTGGTGGTGTGGGGTAGTGAGCTGCAGAACCGGACAGTGCTTTTCCATGTAGACAATACCACAGTAGTCGAACTAGTGAACAGACAGAAGGCGAGGGACCTGAGAGTGTTGAGACTGTTGCGCAGGTTCATGTTGAGTTGTTTACGGTTGAATGTAGTTTTTCGTGCCAAACACGTGCCTGGGGCTAGCAATGATGTGGCGGATGCTGTCTCGTTCCCAGTGGCAGAATTTTCGGAGACTGGCACCTGGAGTGGAGCAGTGTAAGACGCAGCTGCCGGACGACATCTGGGCCTGGGGGGAGTGAGAGTAGTAGGCCTGGTGGAAAAATCGCTGGCAGAATCAAGTCGACGGAATTACAGGCTGGCTTGGTCCGAATTTGGAGAGTTTTTGGGTCCTGGAGTGGCGTCAAGGAACATCACTCGACAGGAGGCAGAGCAGGGAGTTGTGAACTTTGTGTTAAGTTGTATTGATAAGGGGCGATCGCAAACGACCATAGCTGGAAGGGATGGCATTTTACAGTAAAATGTATCTGGGTTTTAATCCTGCCAAAGATGAACTGCTGAGCAGGATGTTGAAAGGCTGGGGGTGGGAGAGGGGAACGGGGGAAGAATGTTGAGGGGAGCTATTACTTTCGAATTGTTGAGGGAGTTGGTGGGAGTTTTACCTGTTTGCTGTTATGACACAGTTGAGGTGGCCATATTCAGGCTGTGCATGATCTGGATGTTTTTCGGAGCTTTCCGAGTCTCAGAGCTGTTAGGATCGCCATGGCGGGCAGGGCTGTCACATGGCCAAGTGATTTTGGAACATGGTAACCTGGGAATTTGGTTGAGGCAATCAAAAACGGACCAAGCAGGGAGGGGAAGATGGGTTTGGTTGAAAGAAAGTGGATGCAGTGATGCGTGCCCGGTGCGGGACTGGCGAGGCTACGAGTTGAATGAGAAACATCAGGGAACGGAAATTTTTAGCCATGCTTCTGGGGAAAGAGTGGCGTCTTTTCAGTTACTGGCGGCATTACGCAGGACCCTTCGAAGGGCGGGTAGGGAGCCATCCGACTATGGGACACATTCCTTCAGATTAGGCGCAGCTACATCAGCGGCGCGCTTGGGGTGGTCATGAGGCCAGATTCGCCAGATGGGCCGATGGTTCTCCCGTTTTTGTGAGAGATATGTGCGGAGGTGATAGGGAAATGGGAGTGGCCACAGGGGAGGTTGAAAGGGAAGGGGTGAATATTGGGCTCGTTTTTCCAGAGGCTAATGTTTGTCTCTTTATACTGCAGGCTGCGTAAGAGGACCAGAGAGGCGGTCACCTGGATTGTGGGACACTCGTTCGTGCACTGGGCAGCCAAGTACTCGGATCAACAGCTCTATGGACGGACTCTGTGTCTGAGGAGTAGCCACCATGAAGTTTATTGGTGGGGTAAAGGGGGTATGAGATGGGGTGCGCTGCTGCCTTGGCTAACAAAAATGGTGCATCAGAGGGGCTGCCCAGATATGCTAGTTCTGCATCTTGGGGAAAACGACTTGGTGAGAATGTCAGGCCTGGGATTGCTACAGGACATGCAAAGGGACTTGGAGGTGCTGAAGAAGAATTTGGCAGGAACATGTATAGTATGGACCGAGCAGGTGCCTAGAAGAGTTTGGAGGGGGGCAGTCAGTCATGCGGCCATTGACAAAGCTTGGCGGAAACTGAATAGGGTGATGAGAGTCTTTTGCCAGGCAAGGGATATAAAATTGATTACTCATGGGGGTTTGAGGCTGGAGGATCCTGTGTTATTCCGGGATGATGGGGTGCACCTTTCTAGAATGGGCAATGCGTATTATATGATGGAGGTGAGGGATACGATCAGCAAGCTCTGGAATGAAACCATATGGTGCCGCAGGGGGGAGTGAGGGGCGAAAGGTGCAAAAAAACTAATGGGGGCAGAGAACCGCCCTACGGGGGTTCCCTTGGTGGCGGAACTTTGGAGGGGTGGTGAGTCTCAGACGGGCGGAGCCACCCCTCGGGGGGGAAAGGTACACAGGTGAATGAGGGCGGAGCGCAGGATACAAGGTGCAGCAGAAGAAAGTCAAGAGAGTATGTTTCAGAGGGCTGTGAAGGTGAGAAGGGATGTATGGAGAAGTTTACAGCAAGAATGGGGAGGAGTTTAACAGGTGAGATGGTTGAAGAATGGATGAGGGGTACGAGTTATTATTGTTGAGAAAGTTATACAGTTGCATGCTATGTTTAATAAATGTTTGGAGTTATGATAACCTTGTCCTAATAAATGGCCTTTTACGCTTTAAGTCAGCATGGAGTGTAGTTATTGCGCGATGCCTAGAGTTCGTTTCTGTCGCATACCTTTGCTCTAGATCAGTTAACGTACGTCATTTATCTCAATAAAACATTGCGCAGTTCTCGACTTGATTCTGACGTAATTAAATAATTGCAGGTGATGAATTATTGATTTGTAAACATCTAAAATTCGAATCAAAATGCTAAGGAATGCGAAACGCTTGTCCAAACGAAATATGTGTAGCACAATCACGTGCCACTCATATTTTACGAACCAAAGTAGCCACGGAGCGTCTAAATATCTGTAATTGTACTTCTGATTTTTGGTAAGACTTCTACAACGTAAAGGTCCAAAAACATGGAGATAAACTGCAATTTAGGACTGGGCCCCATCAGTGCTTTCTAAACTCTGCTGCGACTGGTGAAGCCTCATTGAAATTCAGATGGCTGCTTCTGTCTTCTAATTAGGAATCTGGCCCTGGATTAAAACCCGATCAATATCTGCTCTCGCTTACACGCATCATCTTAAATGTAATTTAGAACTGTATCACAGCTAGCGTGAAGGAATTTAAGGTGTTGTTAAGTTTCCACTTTAACTTTGGTAATTGAAAACACAGTTCCAAGTAGCAGATGGGGGAACTTGGAAAATACTGTATGCAATCACACCCTCTCAGGCCCAGACTCTGCCATGGTTGAAATTTAAAAGGTGAGAAGGAGCCGTGGCTCCAAGGCACATCCTGGAATTTCAGCAGGAGCATGGCTCTGACAAGAAAACAGAGTAGGGAGATAAACAAACACGTGTTGTTGTGTGCAAAACATCAAACTTGCTTTCATTTGCAAAACTGACAGCAGTTTCACAACCGTAAGGCTTATCACTGAAGAAGCGAGGCTTTAGGGTGGAACCTAGAGGTGGAATAAGGTGCCTGCTCCTGGAATGTAAGGTGGAATGTAGTGTGCGGTAAAAGTTCTGATGTGATGGGTTGAACAAGAGAGCAGTTTCCTCCTGAGCTACCTCCGGATTGGTCTCACCTGCACTTGGTGAATAAATGTGATTAGGACGACGTCTGAGCAGCAGCTTCCTTTTATATACGTTCGGCGAAATTAGGTGTGGGCGTAGCCCATGTGAATTCATGTAGTATGATCACATGGAATTAGCCAAAAATTCCATAAGATTACACAAAATTACACAAGAAGAGTTTTCGTAGAGCAAAAAAGAAGTAGTGCTAAATGCAACAGAACATAGAGAGCGAGCATGAGCAGTCACTCATGCTCCCTAAATGTGCTCTGGTGGTTGGGTTTTTGCCTTAAACTACTCTTAATTATATGAGCGGGCATAACCATGTTATTATCAGTTAATCCTGAATCAAAGAGCAATGCGGAATTACCGAAATTACTCTGGTCACTCCAGCGTAACTGAAATTCGGCCCAGGCCTAGGCAGAATATGGCACATTGTAGTGCCAACGCAAAGTGTGTTATGGGCTCTAGTGCAACATAGGAAATGGACCCCCTTGCTGCTATTTGAATTATAAAATATAACAATAATAAGAGTTCAATGGGCCCCTCAGGCCTCTGGTCCTAGGTGTCACTGCACCTGCTCTACCACTGGGAACTATGTCCCTGTTGAGGAGTGCCTGAGAAAGGGATTCACTTCCTCCTTTTGCTCATTATGCTACACAGACAGATCACATGGCTTGAACCCTCAGGGGGAACGCCTCGTACAGAGTCAGAAAGCTCTCACTCTGGCACCAAAGCACCTTGGTTAAGGAGGGATGTAATGTAAAATGATGGAGCCCCTCTGCAGAATGTTAAGAGGGTTCCCTGAGTCTCCTATATCTCCCAAAGTTTCACTGAACTTGGCAGAAGAGGGCACTCCCAAAGGGTTGGGTGCCCCTGAAGGGTTGAGGCTCACTGCACCGCAGGTGCTGCAGGGCCCTGTATTAGGCCCCTGGTTTATGGTGTTTCAATGTTTTAGCCAAGCAGAAAAGTCACTCTTTTGGCCAGCCAACTTGCCCAGTATGGTCTGAGCCAAAATCTGCCAGGCAGCATTGGAGGTGAATTTCCATAGTGAATGCAATGCCTTCCACCAAGGCACACTGAAATTGAAGGCAATAGTCTTCACAGGAAAAATATTTTCAGGATCTTCTTATATAAATATGTGTACTAATTGTTGTGTGTTTATGTGTATGTTCACGAAGGCATTTTGGAGCACATAAATTAGTACCCCTCCAGTTCTCTTTTATATACTCATACATGATGTTATGAATTAGCTCCAAAACATCAAAAATTGGAAGAAAACTGGAATAATTAGGGCCTATTTATATAGTGTTAGTACAAATCATAAGGACTGTATAAGGAAGTTGGATGTTTCGGATCATTCACTAAGGCTTGCAAGACTAGTTAATGAACATTCCTGTAGTACTACTTTTTGTATTCATAAATACTTTTGTGAATCGGAAAAACTAAATCAGAGCTGCACCACTTTACAGGAAGCTTAAATTCATGTAAATAGTCAATGTTCAATGAAGCAGTTATACAAAGATCCAATTTTCTCTTCTTTATTAGTTCAATATTTAAGAACAAACAGCCAACGCGTTTCGTCCTTAAACACAGGACTTCTTCAGGGCATTGATAAGTCTATATGGACCAAGGTAAAAATAGTGGTAGTAACCTCAAACGTATGAATGAACAGGCAATGGTGACGATCGCACCAATACGTAAGGCTCATATGTCAAGCCAGCAGATGATCCGATTAAATAAAGATGATAAACAGTCCAATAAGCGTCCAAATTCTTTATGTCAATTAGGGATCAGCAGTAATTAATACAGAGCGCGTGGCATGATAACCAAAATCTTGGGCTGTTATTGTACAATCAGCGCTCCTTTGGACATATCCAGAGCTCGGCAAACATACTTCGTAGTGGGTTACGAAGTATGTTTGCCGAGATCTGGATATGTCCAAAGGAGCGCTGATTGTACAATAACAGCACAAGATTTTGGTTATCATGCCACGCTCTGTATTAATTACTGCTGATCCCTAATTGACATAAAGAATTTGGACGCTTATTGGACTGTTTATCATCTTTATTTAATCGGATCATCCGCTGGCTTGACATATGAGCCTTACGTATTGGTGCGATCGTCACCATTGCCTGTTCATTCATACGTTTGAGGTTACTATCACTATTTTTACCTTGGTCCATATAGATTTATCAATGCCCTGAAGAAGTCCTGTGTTTAAGGACGAAACGCGTTGGCTGTTTGTTCTTAAAGATTGAACTAATAAAGAAGAGAAAATTGGATCTTTGTATAACTGCTTCATTGAACATTGACTATTTACATGAATTTAAGCTTCCTGTAAAGTGGTGTAGCTCTGATTTAGTTTTTCCATTTTGTCACCCCTGGTTTCAGGGGAGTGCCCTTGGACAGGGGGTACCTTTGGAGACGTGCACACATGATACCTTTGCATTGCCTGATTTGAATTGGTGACTTCATGTGATTGGTGCCTTAATGGTTGCTTTTGGTCCACTGTCCGATTTCTGTGGTTTTTACTTTTGTGAATCAGCTCTATCACGTTCAGTGCATTCCACACGAGTTTTGAGTAAAGGCTTGTATATTAGAATCCATAACTTTTCAACTTTACGTCTTTAGTTCAGAGATTATTGCGCTGCTGTATTATTACACTGCATTAATTCTATTACTCATAATTCATCTTCGCACCATTACTGACGAACTGCAAGCCAGGCCTTTTAGAGGCATCAGCGTATTACTTGGCATCAGTGCACAGCAACTGCATCAGCTTCAGAAGATAATGAGAGAAATTACTTTAGCTGAATGTCACACTATTTGTGGGCTGCTCGATTCATTTTTCGTTCACAGGTGTACAGTAATGTGTATCCATTGCATCAGCACCAATGCAAACTACACGTTGAGGTCAAAACAGGCATGTCTCCCCTTGCTTTGTTTCAAGAATGTATCAGAGGGTGGTGGGTCCTTTAACATGCTTTGACATAGAGTATATAGGGTATCATTAAGAATCTTTGAGTTTCACAGATTAGATCAAAAATGTATCTTTATCAATTGCTTTTCTGATGCTCCAATCGATAATTCACAGCACTTTTTGTTTTTTAAAATGTTTTTATTACTTGGTGTTAGAAATGGGGGGTCTCTAGTTGGCAGAGGTAGGTACCTTTGTTCAAGTAGGGACCCTTCTTCCTAGTTAGTTTAAGGGGGACACACTTCTAAAATAACCCCTACTCACCCCCTTGGTAGCTTGGCACGAGCAGACAGGCTTATCTCAGAGGCAGTGTGTAAGGCATTTGTGAACACATACAGTAATACAGTAAAAACACTGCAAATGGACAACACAACAGTTTAGAAAAATAAGTAGTCTTTATCTAAACAAAAACATGACCAAACGACAAAAATCCACAATACAATACTAAAAATTTGATTTTCAAAAGGTAGAAACATTTCAGTTCCAAGAAAATGTGAGATGCAACACTTTTACACAAAGTACCTTGGATGCGTCGAAAAATGCAAGCAAAAAAGGTCGCATGGAGGGTGATGCGTCAGTACCTTACACTCAGGGAAGGTGATGCGTAGGTTCCTTTCTCAAACAGGGGTGATGTGACGGTTCCTTACTGCTGCGCAGGGGAGGTGATGCGTCGGTACCTTACTGGAGAGGAGGTGATGCGTCGGTTTCTTACTGCGTGGGGAGGTGATTCGTTGGTTTCTTACTGCGTCCCCGAACGATGCAACAGACGTGGTGCTTCGATGCAATGCATGACGATCCGGTGCGATGCGTCGAATCATCTCCAACCGGGCCTGCATCAGAATTGGTGCGGTGATCTCAGACGTCAGAGATCGGTGCACAGGATTCGTCGCACAGCAGACACTTCAGTCGCGAGCAGACGCTGCGTTGATTCTTCTGCAGCGGCGATGCATCGATTTTCACAGTTCTTGCAGTCTCCAGTCCCAAAACAACCTCCAGAGGCCCCGAACACTGGCAGGCACCTCTCAGCAGGTCAGAACTCCCAGCAGAGGAGTTCAAGGGAGACTGGGGGTGAAGCCTTTGTGTCCCTGAGACTTCAGAACAGGAGGCAAGCTCAATTCAAGCCGTTGGAGATCTTCTTCAAGCAGGGGACACAGCAAACAGCAAAGTCCTTTCTCCTTTCCTTGGCAGCAAGTAGCCACTTCAGGCCAATCCCAGACAGCAAACAGAACAGGGGCGGTATTCTTCATCAGCTTCTCCGGCTCTTCTCCTTGGCAAAGGTTCCTCTTGATTCCCAGAAGTAATCTAAAAGTCTGTGCCCCTCTTTTTATACAGCAAAATCCTTTGTTCTCTGGTGGCAGAGAAGCCCTGTGCTCAGTCAAAACCAATTCTGTCCTCTCTGGTGCAGCTTCCTGGCAGGAGGTGGAGACAGCATTGTGGAAGGCAGACCAGGCCCATTCAGGCGAAAGGAAATCTCCTCCCCCTACTCTAAATGCAGCCCAGGTCTATTCAGTCCAGCCCTGACTCATGCAGACTCTCTGGAGCCACTGCACCTCCACAGACCCTGTCACTCCAAATCCAGACAGTCAATACACATCTTAGCAGAGGCACACGTCAGAGGCACACTAAGTAAGAAAATACCTACTTTCTAAAAGTGGTATTTTCAAACACAAAATGTAAAAATCACCCTCACTAAAAGTTGCATTTTAACATTCTGAGTTCAGGCATACTAAACTTTATTTTCCTACCTTGTTCCCAGGGGTAGTTATGTTTATAAGATGTTATAAGCAAACTCCCTCTTCTATCCTATGGGAACAGGTAGCCTTGCAATAGTGAAAAACGAAATTGGCAGTATTTCACTATCAGGACATACCACATACATCAGGGCATGTCCTATTTTTCACATACACTGCACCCTACCCACAGGGGTACTTTGGGCCTACCTTAGGTGTGACTAACATGTAAGAAAAGGGAAGGTTAGGGCCTGGCAAGTGGATGCACTTGCCAGGTCAACATGGCAGTGCTAGACTGCACACAGGCTCTGCAACGGCAGGCCTGAGACCTTGTTGCAAGGCTGCTTGCGTAGGTGGCACAATCAGTGCTGCAAGCCTACTAGCAGCATTTGATTTACAGGCCCTGGGCACACACAGTGAATTGTACTAGGGACTGACTAGTAAATCAAATATGCCAATCATGGAATCACCAATCCGTAACAGCAATTTACAAAGGGAGCACTTGCACTTTGGCACTGGACAGCAGTGGCAAAGTGCCCAAAGCATCTAGACCCGCAAAACGAAGTCCAACACACAGCAAACACAAACACAGGGGAAACCCATGCCAATGATGCCAGGTCTAACACTTGTGATAACAAATAAATCATCATTCACCTCTGGATGCAATTATGTAGGCGCAAATAAACAACAAAAAGAAAACAAATTTAAATATGATGCCCGAAAAGCAACAAACATATGTATCTAATTTTGTATGCTCATAGTTGAATGTGTGATGAGACATAAATACACTTAGAGCCTCATTACGATGCCGGTCAAACCAGCTTCTGCGGTAGACCGCCGTGGTCTAGTCGGAATCAGTTGGTCTGACCGCCGGATTACGATGCATGCATCATGTACTCCAACAGACCGCTGACAGACCGCAGACTCTGACACTTATATCCCACGAGAGTCACTGTTTCTATGAAGGAGAGGTAGAGAAGGAAACTGTAGTCGTTCTAATACTATGATTGCTGGGGACAGTGTGTCCTGATCTTGGTGCCCTCACACACCCCGAAGGATGTCATTCTTCATCATTGGGCAATGCTCCTCGTCGGTCCGGCGCTGCAATGCCCTACGGGTCCCCCGAAGGGTCACTTTACCGGAGATATTTTCAAGATAAAGCCGTAAGGGTGCGTGGGGGTATGAGTGGCAGTGGTGTCCTAACGTGAAGTTTAAAAGATGACTGGAAGGGTAACTAGTAAGTTTATATAGGAAAGTGTCCTGCCATAAAAAAAAAAAAAAAAGGTTGTGCTGCTTTGAGGGAGCGACAAAACAGGACGAACAAACATTTAGGCATATGTGAAAATATGTTAAGCCCATGGAGTAGTATCAAAATGTTGTTACAGGGACAAACAAAACATATATTACCAAGTAGTCAAATATCACTGTAAGGCCGCCATGGTAGGTAGGCTGAGTATGGTGCAAAAAACATATAGAACTATTCTAGGTACCACCATTGATGGCAAACCTCAGGTCACTGTGTAGATATTATGCCAATACTCCTCGTGATACGCTTACCTAAATAAAACGGGAAAGATTCCCCATGAGATGTGGCTGTGGGTATCCTCGAGATCTGTTATGAGGAGTCACAGCGTTAGGCAAAAGTAGCGTGGGAAAATATGGCAAGTGCGGCCGCACTAACTGGCCGCCGCAAAATCAATGTGGCGAAGCAGCTTGTTACTTACAGTTTCTCGTAGGTTAGAGAGGCCTGTTCACCTACCCGACCTCACGCCGTCTCTTTAGAGGCTGTTATGCGGCTGCCGCTGCATTTTGTAGCGGTGAGGCGACCGGTGTGGGGGCATGTCTGTGTCCTGCTGGCTTCCGGGTCAAGTGTAGGCATCCCGAGACTCAGCAAACGGGCCTGGAAGTTGGCTATGCATGCGCGGGTGCCATGTTGGAGTGGCAAAATGCCAGATCATGGCCAGTGGTTCATTATAAGATATTGTTGGTGGCAGAACGGGTATATAGGAAAATTAATAGTAATGCATAATAACATTGTGAATAGCTCATTGTCCATCCCCCATAATGGCCCATGGAAGGTGTTGATGGGCGATTGTGCGGCTAATCGGTCAAGTGAAAACTCTGACAGTCTTTCAGCACCATAGAGCTGTAAAGGGAGTTCCTACTGCCATCCGGATTATGATGTGCATTTCCGACGTGTACCGTGACAGCCTGACCGGCTGCCTCAACTCATCAGAAACAAAGGATTTGGGGTACATACTCACCCACATCTGTTTCTCCCTGACAGTCTTTGGCATGGATCACTTTGTCCAGGTCCCCCCTACACCACAAAAGCTGAACCCCAAAGACTACATTTCTGTGGGTGCCGGAATGCAGGGAAGTCCATAGATGGTATGTATCCCTATTGACTGCACTGTGCACAGATAGCCACACTCCAGCAATGGGGTACATGCAGCACAAGGCATATCCCCACATATGTTATGCATATGTGTACATATCACATGTTTCCTGTGAGTTTGTACGCACTTGCAGTGGCATATTCGTGAGTATGTCCACCGCCAAAGATGAGACCTCCGCGGTAGCAGGAGGGGGGACTCTCCAGGCCTCCGCGATTGGAATCGGATCTCGGCGGTTGGATGGTTGGTACGACCGGCATCGTAATGAGGCCCTTAGTGCCCAATTGTGAGGAATGCTGAGTACTTTTCCAGTATTCCTGCATACTGAAGTACTCAGACTGTGGGTATCCTTATTTCTGAGAAAACTGACCTATGTTGAGAAATGTGCAATGCTCACAAATTATGGCATGCTTGTAAAAAGTGCCAGATCTAAGTCGAAGGTAAAGTTGTTTGCTCATCCACATAGGGAGTAAAGTTGTTTATTGCATCATTACCTCACAGGCATCTAAATCCATCCATATCTCCATCACATCTCCAAGACTACCTCCTACATATTTCCAGCTGCCGTACATGGAATCCTCACAGTCCCAAGTTTCTACTCAAAGAAACATGTTATTGTAAAATGCTGTTGTAATTTGTATTTATATAGCGTTTAACACCTGTGACAAGGCGTTGAAGCACTTTGTTGTTAGCATCATGCTACTCCGGATCCCAAGATTAGAGTTAAATAGTTAGTGGATTAGAATATGAGCTTTATTTTGTTCTTGTCGATTAGTTGTAGTAAATTTGTGCTCTTCGGTTGTTGTGTGCTCAGTAATGTTTTTAGCATGGATAGAATGATGGCAATAGATTAGAAAAGGGGAAGCAGTAAGTTGTTACTGGATTTAGTGAACATATGCGGCTGTTAGTTGGGTGAACTGGTAAAAAGGAGAGGGAAGTTTGAAAAGGATGTTTGAGAGTTCATAGTGGTCAGAACAGTTTTATAGAGGAGGGATGGGACAAAGGTTGAGGGGAGTAGAACAAAATTGAAATTATTTATAAGTACATGTATACACATGACACTTAGGGCTCAATTACGAGTCTGGCGGTCTGAGGCCCGCCAGACTTGTGGTGGTGCGGCAGTGGCAGATCCAGCCACCGCCGTACCGGTGATCCAACTGCTCCATTAGGAGTTGGGCGGTCAGACCACCCTAGGACCGCTGGCTCTGCCAGGGAACCTCTGTTCCCTGGCATTGGAGCGGTGATCAGAGGCCGCAATATGGTTGGCGGGACGCTGCTGTCCCACCAAGCATATTACTGGTTTCCTCACTTCCAGAGCTTACATGGAGTCCATGTAAACACTGGAGGAGAGGATGTGCCTCAACCGCATGTGGATGCACACAGGGGGGCATAACAAAATATTTTTTTAATTTCTCCGCAACTACTGAACGGATTTACACCATTTAACAAAAAGGGTTCTTTCTGAACCAAGAACTACCTCTTTGCCAAATTTTGTGTAATTCCGTTCAGCAGTTCGGGCTGTAGCCGTGGCTAAAGTTTCCTATGGGAAAATGAATGGGGAAAACACGTTTTGGGACCCCCTTTTTCTCGGCCCCCGCTTGACGAATCACCCCGAAACTTTCAGGGTAGGAGCGGACCGGAGCGGGCCATAAAGTTTGAAAATTTCGCGAAGATTCGTCAACCGACGCAAGAGTTATTTCAAATAGAATGTTGCGGATTTCCTTTGGAAAATAGGTCCTAACTATAACTATCTACTGAAAAAACCATAGGTCCTAACTATAACTATCTACTGAAAAAACCATAGGTTTTAGGGAAAGTTATAGTTAGTTGGACATTTCACTCGTACAAAACCAGAGAAATTCCCCCGTTATAGTTAGTTCAGCTAACTATAACTCGCGCCCCCGCAATGCACTGCTTATGACATCACATATGACATCACTCATGACATGGTCAGTGACATCACTGATGACATCTCAAATGACATCACTGATGACATCACTGATGCCATCATCTAGTGACTGTGTGTTTCTGTAAAGTTTAAATATGTTTAATATATATAGGGAAAGGCGTATTGAAGAATGAGTGGGTTTATAAGTGTCTGAATGGATGATTTAGTAGGTGTGTGACTGACTCTATAAGTGAGTGATTAAATGTATCTTACTGAATGCACGGGTTAGTGACTAAACTGTGTGAATGTCTGTATCCGTCTGTCTGTTGGTGTGTAAGCGGCTGCATGGGTTTGTGAATAGCTACATGAGTGTCTATATGGGTTATTGATTGGTTGTCTGAGTATCTGTATGGATGCCTGAGTGTTTGTATGGGTGGGTGATTCACTGGGTGCATGGTTTCAAGAGTGCATCTGTGATGGACTGTATGGGTGTGTGAGTGTGTGTATGGGTGTGTTAGTGAGTGAATGTATATCTCAGTGGTACATGTGTGAGTAACTACATATGTGAAAGGCAGTATATATGTGTGTTGGAATATATAAATAGCTATAAGAGAGAGTGTGTGATTATGAGAGTGACTGTATGGATGAGTGTGTGCTTGTATCAGTGATTGTATAAGAGCATAAGAATGTCCTAGTATTTGTATGAGTAAGTGAGCTGGTGTGTGTATAACTGTATAGGTGAGTAAATGGGAGTGTGATTAATTATTTGCATGACTGACTAGGTGTGTGAGTACCTCTATGGATGAGTGGTGGTGTGTGAGTGTCTATATAGGCGTATGAGTGCATATGATAGTCCTGTACTGAGTGATTGTAAATATGAGTGACTGTACGGGTGAGTGAGTGGATATGTGTTTAGACCTAAGAATCAGTGAGTGGGTATGTAGTTATTGCTGCTGGAGTGTCTATGGTTTTGAGAATGGCAGTCTGTTATTTAGAGTTGGTGTATCAAAGGTTACATTAGGGTGTGAGAAGATGCATCAAATTATCACATGGATGATGTCATCAGTGATGTCATCAGTGATGTCATTTGATATGTCATCAGTGATGTCATCAGTGATGTCACTGACCATGTCATGAGTGATGTCATATGTGACGTCATCAGCAGTGCATTGCGGGGGCGCGAGTTATAGTTAGCTGAACTAACTATAACGGGGAATTTCTCTGGTTTTGTACGAGTGAAATGTCCAACTAACTATAACTTTCCCTAAAACCTATGGTTTTTTCAGTGAATTTCTAAGGTTTTTTAAATGCTAATTTCTAACTATAACGTGCCTGAAACCTATGGTTTTTTCAGTGAATTTCAAAGGTTTTTTAAATGCTAATTTCTAACTATAACATGCCTGAAACCTATAGTTTTTTAAGTGAATTTCAAAGGTTTTTTAAATGCTAGTTGCTAACTATGCCTACAGAGGTAGGACATGTGAAGAAAGAAGAAGAAAAGCGCAGAAAGAAGGAAGACAAATGCAGAAAGAGGCAACAGAAGTCCAGAAAGACGAAGAAAAGTGCAAGAAGAAGGAAGAGATGTGCAGAAAGAACCAACAGAGGAGTAGAAAGTACTCCTGTGCCCCCAACTTTTTGCTGATGGGTACTGGTGGTAACTGACTCTGTCTGGTGGTAAAAGACACTTAGAATACAGTGAAAACACCTACATACACTAGGGAACACTATGCGTTGGGGTACCCCTGTGATTAGCATGACCTCCTCTGTATTTGCCATGAGTTAGTGCCTGGGTCATAGGATGAGTACATGGGTACTGACTGGATGATTAGAGTACTGCAAGGAGAGTGGATGGTGAATTTATAAGTGCTTGTGTTTTGGCGGAGTGATTGGATAAGTACATGGTGCTCGCTGGTTGATTGGAGGAGTGCATGGGTAGTGACAGGGCGATGGCTGGACTGCATCAGTAGTGCTCAGGGTAAGTTGGAGGATTAATTCCCCTTGAATCCTGAGGGTCCCTATGTGATAAAAGCCCTGGCGGTGGCGGACCCCGGGGCTTGGGGGGGCCTTGGAGGCCCCCCCAAACATTAAAAAAACAAGCCCCGGAGGTGGCGGTCCCCGGGGCTGCGGGGGCCCCCGCGGGCCCTGCATATATTTGTTGGCAATGCCCCCGGGACCTGGCCCACCCGGGGGGTCTCAATCAAATGAAGCGCGGTATCCCGCGCTTTTTTTTTTTTACATTTCAGCGGGATTCGCGACCCCAGCGCGAATTTCGCCAATTGTTTTTAAAAAAATGCTTTTTTTGGCCTTGGGGGTCCTTGTGGGACCCCCTGAGCAGGACTAGGGGGTCAGGGTGTTTCTACCCTGCCCCCTTTTCTTCTTTTTCACCTTTGTTTCCCTGTTTTCTTGTGACTTGGTTCTACCGAGTCACAAGATGGCTGCCAACACTTCCTGGTTTGGAGTGTTGGCAGCCAATTAAAATGAAGCTCGTGGTCGGGAGGGTTCGCGGATCCACCGCGCCTCTAGATATCGATATTTGTTTTTTTACAATTTCTCAGCAACTACCAAACGGATTTACACCATTTTTAAAAAGGTCGCTTTCTGAGCCAAACAGTTCTCAAATAGCAACAAAGCACTTTTGAATTATTTGTTATCTTTATGTTTTTTTATCCAGTTGACCACTTGATTAAATGTTACGCTTAGGGGAGAAAATGTGGTGTTACCAAGTTGGAGTTTCTGCTTCAGCTCGTCATTCTGTGATTCTGGTCAAATCACTTAATCTCCCCATGCCTACAACCAAAATGAGTTTGTCCTTGTATGATGTAACCAATGCTCATGTAAAGCACTCCAATATCTGACCAGCCTGCACTATATAAAACTGCAAAAAAACAAAGGATCAAAAGTGTTTTCTACACTTCTGTCATTGGGCTATACGTGGGCTACATCTGGGTGATATTTGTGCTACATTTGGGCTCATTTTTCTCTGGTGGCCATCTTGGGAGACTTCAATTACATTCATTAAACTTTATTCGATCTGATTTAGAAACATAGATCATAAAAGTGTACATAAAAACAGTAAATCCTCTTTCTTAATACAATACAGTGAGAATTAATTAAAACCAGTAGGTAAAAACGGGTGTTACAAAGCCCGGTTCAGAGCAACTTCAGGTTAACAGAATAGTAAAGTTCAATGTTTCGCAAGATCAATCTCATGTACTTCGTGCAAAATACACAAAAAGGGGTCCAAGTAAGATGCAACGCTCCAATACCTGACCAGTCTGCACTATATAAAACTGCAAAAAAACTAAAAATAAAAAGGGGCAGATCTACAAGAAAGTGCCGCAGCGTGGCGCTGCAAGCCCTTTGGCTGCGCCACGCTGCGGCACTTTCAGAGCACAGGAATGCGACATATTTACAAGAATATGTCGCATTCCTGTGTTCTCCCTGCGCTGGCGCACAAACAGCTGCCAAGCGCCGGCGCAGGCACCCTTGCACCATGGTGCAAGGATGCCTGCGCCATGGGGAGATTGTTTCTGTGCAGGAAGGGGCACCTTTCTGCACAAAAACAATCAGTACAGGCTTTTCCTCTTTCAATGCGTGCTGCAGAATGCAGCACGCATTGAAAGAGGAAAACGAGGAGAAATGAAAACATTTCTCCTCGGTGCGCCTCGCTACGCCACCTCTAGGGTGGCGTAGCTTTCAGACGCATCTCCAGAGTTACGATTTCTCGTAATTCTGGAGATGTGTCTTGTTCCATGGGTGTTGCGTGGGAACACCCACAGCAACACCCATGGAACGCCCCTTCACCGCAAAGTGCTGCGTGTGAAGGGGCCGTATTTACAAGGAGAGGAAAAGTCACGCATGGTGGCTTTTCCTCTCCTTGTAAATATCGAGGAGCCCCCTGCGCCACCAGTACGTCACGAAAAGTGACGTACTGGTGGCGCAGGGGGCTTGTAAATCTGCCCCAAAGTGTTTTCCACACTTCTGTCATTGGGCTATATGTGGACTACATGTGGGTGATATTTGTGCTACATTTGGGCTCTTTTTTCTCTGGTGGCCATCTTGGGATACTTATTTGTTATGAAGTTTCCTAATTTCCTCATTTACTGCAGTCTCCTCAGTAGGAAATGCTTTCAGTTTTTTACTTTGATTCCATCAACAAGGCATTCAGATGTGTCACACATTTGCCATAAATTCTGAATGTTAGCACTCTAGTTGCTCATTAGATCACTGTAGTAAAGCTACTGCTCACCAGGGAGTTAACTAGTAGTCTACTGCTGGTATTGAAAGTGATTGTTTCAGTCTGCATGTCAGAATTTCCTAATGAAATAGAAGAGGATTTGAGATCTCACTTAAAACATGCCCTAATTTTTCTTTCTGCAGAACTAACCATAATTTCTATGGCAAAATGAACCCCCTCATTTTTTTCCTTTTTAAATTAAATGTTTTAAGTGTTACCGGTTTATTCCAATCAAGATGGCTTCAGGTGTGCCATAATTTTGTCATAAGAAAGACTGTTAGCACTCTAGTTGTTCTTTAGAACACTATGGGAAGCTGCAGTAGAACACAAAGGAATCAACTGGCAGGCTGCTCCTATTGAAATATAACAGGAAGATATTTGTAATCTCACTTAAAACATGTCCTAATTTTTCTTTCTACAGCACTAACCATAATTTCTATGACAAAATGAACCCCCTCATTTTGTTCCTTTTTAAATTAAATGTTTTAAGTGTTACCAGTTTATTCCAATCAAGATGGCTTCAGGTGTGCCATACTTTTGTCATAGGTAAGGCTGTTAGCGCTCTAGTTGTTCTTTAGAACACTCTGGGAAGCTGCAGTAGAACACAAAGGAATCAACTGGCAGGCTGCTCCTGTTGAAATATAACAGGAAGATATTTGAGATCTCACTTAAAACATGTCCTAATTTTTCTTTCTAAAGCACTAACCATAATTTCTAAGACAAAATGAACTCCATCATTTTGTTCCTTTTTAAATTAAATGTTTTAATTGTTACCAGTTTATTCCAATCAAGATGGCTTCAGGTGTGCCATACTTTTGTCATAGGTAAGGTTGTTAGCGCTCTAGTTGTTCTTAAGAACACTCTGGGAAGCTGCAGTAGAATACAAAGGAATCAACTGACAGTCTCTGCCCTTGTTGGATTTACATGTTTTACTGAGAATGTCAGACTTCATTCTCGCATGACTGAGAAAGATAATGTGAATTTACAGAAAATATGCTCTCATTTTAGCTTCTGGAGCACCTTCCAAACCTCTGTGGGACAAGCATGAGAAAATTGTTTTCTCTCAAACAAGATTCATAAAATCCCAGCAGAAGGTTTTTCACAGGGAAAAAATCACCCTAGAACACACCACAATTCCTAAAATTAGTATGGTACCATCAACAAATGAATTCTAATGTAACTAAAGTCTGTTATCACCCTTTATAGTTCTCCTTTTGGTGACCCTCAAAATCTTCTATTCACTACAATGCATTTCATTGGGGCGCTATCATGTATATTGGTCCCAAGATGGCTGCCAACACTTCTTGGATGAAGTGCTGACAGCCAATCAGATCTCACGATGACATGTGTGGTTAGGCTCCGCCCAGATATATAAAGTTCTTTTTCCTTTAATATTTAAAAAACTACTGAACGGATTTACATCATTTTTGAAAAGGTCGCTTTCTGAGCCAAGCAGTACCCTTAGGCCAAATTTGGGGTAAATCTGTTTAGTAGTTTCCGTTGTAGCCTTGCACAAAGTTCCCTATGGGAAATTGATTTTTTGACTTTTATTTTTTGAATTTCTCAGCAACTACTGAACGGATTTACACCATTTAACAAAAAGGGCTCTTTCTGAATCAAGGGCTACCTTTTGCAAAATTTGGTGTAATTCCGTTCAGCAGTTCGGGCTGTAGCTGTGTCTAAAGTTTCCTATGGAAAATAACATGGAGAAAACACATTTTGGGACCCCCCTTTTTTCTTGGCCCCCGCTTGCCAAATCACCCCGAAACTTTCAAGATAGGAGCGGACCGGAGCGCCCCACGAGTTTTGAAAATTTCGCGAAGATTCGTCGACCGGCGCCAAAGTTATTGGGAATAGAATGTTGTGAATTTCCTATGGAAAATAGGTCCTAACTATAACTACCTACTGGCGTCTGGCTCAGTTCATATTCGGATGCCTTTTTTCTCCGTGTTTCCTGCTTTGCAAGATGCTGCTAATAAATAATTGATTACTTACCTGCCGGATGGCTTCCTTCCTTTGGGGCTAACTCTTTGGTTGATGTGAGCGGCTGAGCCCAGCCGCGGAAGTGAGGCACACCGCTCGTTAGCGGGACCGTGTTGGCGCTATGATGGTGTCAGCGTAACGGTCGGCAGGATCGAAATGCAGCAACTATAAAGCGGTGTAGGCAGCATCGAGAGACTGGTATTCAACCCACTGAGGTTTCATTTTTGAAGTTTATTTGTTTTAATCAAGACGCACTCACATGAGAAACATTGCATGGCACTTCAGGAACCATAATGCAATGCAAATTGCCACACCCACTAGGGCGGGACCTTGGGATATTTAATGTGCCATGAACGCTGTCTGGTTAACACAGGAACTTATGCCATTGAAGAAGGGATGTCAATACCCGAAACGCGTCTGGCTCAGTTCATATTCGGATGCCTTTTTTCTCTGTGTTTCCTGCTTTGCAAGATGCTGCTAATAAATAATTGATTACTTACCTGCCGGATGGCTTCCTTCCTTTGGGGCTAACTCTTTGGTTGATGTGAGCGGCTGAGCCCAGCCGCGGAAGTGAGGCACACCGCTCGTTAGCGCGACTGTGTTGGCGCTATGAGGGTGTCAGCGTAACGGTCGGCAGGATCGAAATGCAGCAACTATAAAGCGGTGTAGGCAGCATCGAGAGACTGGTAATCAACCCACTGAGGTTTCATTTTTTGAAGTTTATTTGTTTTAATCAAGATGCACTCACATGAGAAACATTGCATGGCACTTCAGGAACCATAATGCAATGCAAATTGCCACACCCACTAGGGCGGGACCTTGGGATATTTAATGTGCCATGAACGCTGTCTGGTTAACACAAGAACTTATGCCATTGAAGAAGGGATGTCAATACCCGAAACGGGTCTGGCTCAGTTCATATTCGGATGCCTTTTTTCTCCGTGTTTCCTGCTTTGCAAGATGCTGCTAATAAATAATTGATTACTTACCTGCCGGATGGCTTCCTTCCTTTGGGGCTAACTCTTTGGTTGATGTGAGCGGCTGAGCCCAGCCGCGGAAGTGAGGCACACCGCTCGTTAGCGGGACCGTGTTGGCGCTATGATGGTGTCAGCGTAATGGTCGGCAGGATCGAAATGCAGCAACTATAAAGCGGTGTAGGCAGCATCGAGAGACTGGTAATCAACCCACTGAGGTTTCATTTTTGAAGTTTATTTGTTTTAATCAAGACGCACTCACATGAGAAACATTGCATGGCACTTCAGGAACCATAATGCAATGCAAATTGCCACACCCACTAGGGCGGGACCTTGGGATATTTAATGTGCCATGAACGCTGTCTGGTTAACACAGGAACTTATGCCATTGAAGAAGGGATGTCAATACCCGAAACGCGTCTGGCTCAGTTCATATTCGGATGCCTTTTTCTCCGTGTTTCCTGCTTTGCAAGATGCTGCTAATAAATAATTGATTACTTACCTGCCGGATGGCTTCCTTCCTTTGGGGCTAACTCTTTGGTTGATATATATATATATATATATATATATATAGTGGCGGTCGCCAGTAGGTAGCTATAGTTAGGACCTTGTTTCTATTCAAAAAGTGTTTTTTCTTTTGCCAATATCTTTGGCGCCGTTTGACGAATCTTCACAAAATATTCAAAACTAATAGTTCACGCAGGTCAGCTCCTGTCTTGAAAGTTTCGGGGTGATTTGTCAAGCGGAGGCCCGAGAAGAAGGGGGCCCCAAAGCGTGTTTTCTCCATGTTAATTTCCATAGGAACTTTAGACACGGCTACAGCCCGAACTGCTGAACGGAATTACACCAAATTTGGCAAAAAGGTAACTCTTGGTTCAGAAAGCGACCTTTTTTTTAAATGGTGTAAATCCATTCAGTAGTTCCTGAGAAATTCAAAAAATAATAATATCGATATCCGAGGGCCGAGGAGGGTTTGCAAACCCTCCCGAACACGAGCTTCATTTTGATTGGCTGTCAACACTCCAAACCAGGAAGTGTTGGCAGCCATCTTGTGACTCGGTAAATCCGAGTCACAAGAAAAAAAGAAAAAAAGGAGAAAAAAGGGGGCAGGGTTGAAACACCCTGATCCCCTAGGCCTGCTTAGGGGGTCCCACAGGGATCCCCAGGGCCAAAAAAAGCATGTTTTGTTTTATATTTTTGTCCAAATTCACGCTGGGTGTGCGAATCCAGCCAAAAAAATGAAGGAAAAAGAAAAACGAAGCGCGGTCCCCCACGCTTTGTTTCTTTAAGCCCCCGGGTGGGCCAGGTCCCGGGGGCAATGTTTTATTAGGGTGCGGGGGCCCACGGGTGCCCCCGCAGCCCCAGGGACCGTCACCTCTCTGGGGCTTTATTTATTATGAGCAGGGGGACTCATGGCCCCCCGCAGCCCCGGGGACTGCCACCTCTCTGGGGCTTGAAAAAAAATGCATGGGGGGGCTCTTGCCCCCCCACGCCGCCCGGGGACTCCACATCCCTGGGGCATTTCTCATTATGGGCGGGGGGCCTCATAGGCCCCCCCAAGCCCTGGGGACCACCACCTCCCCAGGCTTAAATTTAAATTATGAAGTGTGGGGGGGGCTCCTGCCCCTCCCCACACTGCCCTGGGTACCACCACCTCCCTGGGGCATTGATCATGAAGTGCAGGGGGCCACATGCACCCCCCGCAGCCCCGGAGACCACCACTTCCCTGGGTATTGAGTTAATAAATGTGGGGGGCCTCGCGGGCCCCCCCAAGCCTCGGGGACCACCACCTCCCCGGGGCATTGAATATGTAAATACAGGGGTCCGTAGCGGACCCCTGGCCCCAGGGACCACCACCAGGAGGCGCGTTTGCAGAGTGGTGTAAAAAGGGGGCGTGGCCTCTGACCACTCTCAGCAATCCAGCTGTGTGGGGCTTACTGGAGGTAACAGGAGGGCTAGTTGGCCGCCAGGGACCCTCAGGAGGCAAGGGGATTTCATCCCCCAACCAAGAGCGCGCCAGGAGGCGTGTTTGCAGAGTGGGGGAGAAAGGGGGCGTGGCCTGTGTCCACCTATCAGTATCCCACTGTGTGGGGCTTACTGGAGGTAACAGGTGGGCTAGTTGGCCCCTTAGGAGCCCCAGTAGCGAAGGGGACTTCAATCCCCATCGAAGAGCGCGCCAGGGAGCGTGTTTGCAGAGTGGTGGGCAAAGGCGGTGTGGTCTGCTATGAGAACTTAGCAATCCTGCTGTGTGGGACTTACTGTAGGTAAAAGAGGGGTAGTTGGCCCCCAAGGATGTCCTTGGGGCCAACTACCCCTCCTGTTACCTCCAGTAAGTCCCATACAGTGGGATTGCTAAGAGGTTTTCGGAGGCCATGCCCCCTGTGTCCACCACTCTGCAAACGAGCCTCCTGGCACACTACTGGTTGGGGGATGAAGTCCACTTTACTCCTGAGGGACTTTGGAGGCCAAGAAGCCCTCCTGGTATGTCCTATAAGTCCTACGCAGCGGAATTCCTGAGCACTGGTCGGAGGCCCAGCCCCCTTTCTTCACCACTCTGCAAAAGCGACTACTAGTTAAACAAGGATTTGCAATGCAATAGGTCTCGCATTTGCGAGAGTTAGAGCTATTGGCGTTGTAAATGTAAAATATTTTTACTAATGTTTTTTGGAGTAGAGTGGATGTACGTTGTGTGCAGTGAAATTATGTGGTATGTTGTGCAGTGAAATTATGTGGATAGAAAGTATGTGGTATTTAGTGTATAGGAATTTTGTGGAGTGGGATTATGTGTTATGGAGATTAATTATGTGGTATTGAAGTCTGTGTTGTGGAGTGGTAACCTCAGTTTTAGTCTTCCTCGTTTCCATAGAAGCTAAACTATAAACTCAATGAGACACAAAAAAAGAAGGAACCATTGAGGAGCACTTCTGGACCTAGTCGGAGGTATGAGCAGGACCACTGGAATTATGTGACTGTTCGGCTGCGCCAATTTTCACATAATTAAACATTTTCCGCATTTGCCAAATATTCCATCATCTGCCGCATAATCTGCAGATTTGAACAAAAAAAACTTGTTTCTAGCTCAAACGGCAAAAATGTTCCCAAAAACGCAGCGTCACGTGTTACAGCATGGTGGAAGGCCCTTTGCAAAGCTGGAATGGTCACGTGTTACTTATTGCTAAATGTGGGTGATAAATTGGTACTAATGGTGCACAAACCTCTCTTACATCTTTCTGTGCCTCTCTTGCCTCTTTCTGCATTTCTCTTGCTTCTTTCTGAACCTTTCTTCCTCTTTCTGCACCTCACTCTCTTCTTTCTGCACTTCACTTGCCTCTTTATGCACTTCTCTTGCCCCTTTCTGTACCTCACTTGCCTCTTTCAGCAACTCTGTTGCTTTTTTCTATCAATCAATCAGGGAATTGTAAGCGTGCTACTCACCCGTGAGGGTCTCAAGGCGCTGAGGGGGGAGTCCGCAGATCTGTTTAGCCGAAGAGCCAGGTCTTGAGGGTCTTCCTGAAGGTGTTCAGGGAGGGGGCGCATCTGATGTCTGCCGGTAGCTCGTTCCAGGTGTTGGCTGCAATGTGAGAGAAGGATCTTCCACCTGCTCTGGCTCTGTGGATGCGCGGGGTTTCGGCCAGTGCGAGGTTGGAAGATCGGAGGTTTCTTTTGGGTACATGGAAGTTGATTCTGTCGTTGAGGTATTTGGGTCCATTGTTGTGTAGGCATTTGTAGGCGTGAGTGAGGATTTTGAAAGTGACTCTTTTCTCCATGGGGAGCCAGTGGAGACTTCGTAGGTGTTGGCTGATGTGTTCGTGTCGGGGGATGCAGAGGACGAGTCTGGCGGCGGTGTTTTGTACTGTCTGGAGTTTGCGGAGTAGGGACTTGTTGATGCGGGCGTAGAGTGCGTTTCCATAGTGCAGTCTGCTGGTGATGAGTGCGTGGGTGACTGTCTTCCTTGACTCCGGGGGGATCTACTTGAAGGTCTTGCGGAGGATGCGGAGGGTGTTGAAGCAGCTGGAGGTGACGGCGTTGACCTGTCGGTTCATGGAGAGTGATGAGTCGAGTACGATGCCGAGGTTCTTGGCGTGGTCTGAGGGGGTAGGTGGGCTTCCGAGGGCGGTCGGCCACCAGGTGCTGTCTCATGCAGAAGGGGTGGTACCGAGAACGAGGACTTCTGTCTTCTCGGCATTGAGCTTCAGGCAGCTGTTGGTCATCCAGACTGCGACGTCTTGCATTCCTTTCTGGAAGTTGAGTTTGGCAGTGGTGGGGTCTTTGGTGAGGGAGAGGATGAGCTGGGTGTCGTCGGCGTAGGATACGATGTTGAGGCCGTGTTGTCGGACGATGGCTGTGAGGGGGGCCATGTAAATGTTGAAGAGGGTGGGGCTCAGTGATGAACCCTGTGGGACTCCGCAGGTGATTTTCATGTGGTTGGAGAGGAAGGGTGGGAGTCTGATCCTTTGGCTTCTTCCGGTGAGGAATGATCGGATCCAGTCCAGGGCTGTTCCTTGTATGCCTGCGTTGTGTAGTCTGATGACTAGTGTGCGATGGGAGACGGTGTCGAAGGCCGCTGATAGGTCGAGTAGGATGAGGGCTGCGGAGTGGCCTTGGTCCAGGAGGGTGCGGATGTCGTCTGTGGCGGCGAGTAGGGTGGTCTCTGTGCTGTGGTTGCTTCGGAATCCAGATTGGCATGGGTTGAGGATGGCGTTCTCTTCAATGAATTGTGTCAGTTTCCTGTTGACTGTTTTCTCTGCAACTTTGGCTGCAAAGGGGTGGGGCGAGATGGGCCAATAGTGCTTGAGGTCGATGGGATCAGCTGTGGGCTTCTTGAGCAGGGGTCTGACTTCTGTGCGCTTCCAGTCATCTGGGAAGGTGCCTGTTTTGAAGGTGGTGTTGATGGTGCATTGTAGTTTGGGTGCGATGGTGGCCACGGCTCTGTGGTAGATGTGAGGGGGGCAGGGGTCGGTGGGGGCCCCCGAGTGGATGCTTTTCATGGTCGAGGCGGTGTCTTTGGCCGTGATCGGTGACCAGTTGGAGATGGTGGGCTGGCTGGTGTTTCTGGGGGGCGGGGCCATCTGTGGCGCCTGGTGGATGGTCAATGAAGTTGTAGTAGAGGTTTTTGATCTTGAGGTGGAAATAGGTTCCAAGCTTGTCGCAGAGGTCTTGGGATGGGGTGATGTCTGTGGCTTCGCTGCGTGGGTTGGTGAATTCTTGAATGACACTGAAAAGTTCCTTGGAGTTGGTGGAGTTGGCCAGGATTTTGTTGTGGATGAAGTTCCTTTTGTTGATCTGGTTGTGGTAGTCCGTCATGGCGTCCTTGTAGGTGGTGTGGTTTTCGGTTGTGTTGGTGTTTCTCCAGTTCTTCTCCAGGCGTCTGCAGGTGCGTCTGGCTCTCCAGTTCTTCTCCAGGCGTCTGCAGGTGCGTCTGGCACAGATCTCTTGCCTCTTTCTGTACCTCTCTTGCCTCTTTCTGCACCTCACTTGCCTCTTTCTGCACCTCACTCTCTTCCTTCTGCACCTCTCTTGCCTCTTTCTGCACTTCTCTTGCCTCTTTCTGCACTTCTCGTACCCCTCTTGCCTCTTTCTGCACCTTAAGTGCCTCTTTCTGCACTTCTCTTGCCTCTTTCTACACTTATCTTGCTTCTTTCTATACCTCTCTTGACTCTTTCAGCACCTCACTTGCCACTTTCTGCTCTTCTCTTGCCTCTTTCTGAACCTCTATCTCTTCTTTCTGTACCACACTTGCCTCTTTCTGCACCTCAATTGCTTCTTTCTGCATCTCTCCTGCCTCTTTCTGCACCTCTATTGCCTCTTTCTGCAACTCTGTTGCTTCTTTCTGCACTTCTCTTGCCTCTTTCTGCACCCCTCTTGCCTCTTTCTGTACCCCTAGTGCCTCTTTGTGCACCTCTACTACCTCTTTCTGCACCCCTCTTTCCTCTTTCTGCACCTCTGTTGGTTCTTTCTGCACTGCTCTTGCTTCTTTCTGCACATCTGTTGCAAATGTATGCATCCCTCTTGCCTATTTCTGCACCCCTCTTCCGTCTTTCTGCACCTCTCTTGCCTCTTTCTGCACACCTGTTCCCTCTTTCTGCACCCCTTTTGCCTGTTTCAGCACTGCTCTTGCTTCTTTCTGCACTTCTTTTGTACATTTCTGTATCCCTCTTGCCTCTTTCTGCACCCCTGTTCCCTCAATCTGCACCTTTCCTGCCTGTTTCTGAACCTCTCTTGCCTCTTTCTGCACTTCTGTTGCTTCTTTCTGCACTTCTCTTGCCTCTTTCTGCACCCCTCTTGCCTCTTTCAGCACCTCTGTTGCTTCTTCCTGCACTTATCTTGCTTGTTTCTGCACCCCTCTTGCCTCTTTCTGTACCCCTCTTGCCTCTTTCTGCACCTCTTCTTCCTCTTTCTGCACCTCTCTTGACTTTTTCTGCAATTCTCTTGCCTCTTTCTGCACCTCTTTTGCTTCTTTCTGCACTTCTCTTGGCTCTTTCTGTTCCCCTCTTGCCTCTTTGTGCACTTCTGTCGGTTCATTCTGCACTGCTCTTGCTTTTTCTGGACCTCTGTTGCAAATTTATGCACCCCTCTTCCGTCTTCCTGCACCTCTATTGCCTGTTTCTGCACACCTGTTCCCTCTTTCTGCACCCCTTTTGCCTATTTCTGCAACTCTCTTGCCGCTTTCTGCAGTTCTTTTGCCTCCTTCTCCACCTCTTTTGCTTCTTTCTGCACTTCTCTTGCCTCTTTCTGTACCCCTCTAGCCTCTCTCTGCACCCCTGTTGCTTCTTTCTGCACCTTTCTTTATGTACCTCTCTTGCTTCTTTCTGCACCCACCTTGTCTCTTTCTGCACCCCTCCGCCCTCTTTCTGTACCTCTCTTGCCTCTTTCTGCACCTCACTTGCCTCTTTCTGCACCTCACTCTCTTCCTTCTGCACCTCTCTTGCCTCTTTCTGCACTTCTCTTGCCTCTTTCTGCACTTCTCGTACCCCTCTTGCCTCTTTCTGCACCTTAAGTGCCTCTTTCTGCACTTCTCTTGCCTCTTTCTACACTTATCTTGCTTCTTTCTATACCTCTCTTGCCTCTTTCAGCACCTCACTTGCCACTTTCTGCTCTTCTCTTGCCTCTTTCTGAACCTCTCTCTCTTCTTTCTGTACCACTCTTGCCTCTTTCTGCACCTCAATTGCTTCTTTCTGCATCTCTCCTGCCTCTTTCTGCACCTCTATTGCCTCTTTCTGCAACTCTGTTGCTTCTTTCTGCACTTCTCTTGCCTCTTTCTGCACCCTTCTTGTCTCTTTCAGCACCTCTGTTGCTTCTTTCTGCACTTCTCTTCCTTCTTTCTGCACCCCTCTTGCCTCTTTCTGTACCCCTAGTGCCTCTTTGTGCACCTCTCCTACCTCTTTCTGCACCCCTCTTTCCTCTTTCTGCACCTCTGTTGGTTCTTTCTGCACTGCTCTTGCTTCTTTCTGCACATCTGTTGCAAATGTATGCATCCCTCTTGCCTATTTCTGCACCCCTCTTCCGTCTTTCTGCACCTCTCTTGCCTCTTTCTGCACACCTGTTCCCTCTTTCTGCACCCCTTTTGCCTCTTTCAGCACTGCTCTTACTTCTTTCTGCACTTCTTTTGTACATTTCTGTATCCCTCTTGCCTCTTTCTGCACCCCTGTTCCCTCAATCTGCACCTTTCCTGCCTGTTTCTGAACCTCTCTTGCCTCTTTCTGCACTTCTGTTGCTTCTTTCTGCACTTCTCTTGCCTCTTTCTGCACCCCTCTTGCCTCTTTCAGCACCTCTGTTGCTTCTTTCTGCACCTTACTTCCTCTTTCTGTACTTCTCTTGCCTTCTTTCAGCACTTCTTTAGCTTCTTTGTGCACCTCTCCTGCCTCTTTCAGCACCTCGCTTGCCTCTTTCTGCACATCTCTTGCTTTTTTATGCACCTCTCTTGTTTCTTTCTGCAACTCTCTTGTCTCTTTCATCACTTATCTTGCTTCTTTCTACACCTCTGTTGCTTCTTTCAGCACTTCTATTGCCTATTTCTGCACTTCTTTTGGCTGTTTCTGCACCTGTCTTGCCTCTTTCTGCACCTCTGTTGCCTCTTTCTGCACCTCTGTTGCTACTTTCTGCACCCCTCTTGCCTCTTTCTGCACACCTCTTCCCTCTTTCTGTACTTCTCTTGCCTCTTTCTGCATCCCTGTTCCCTCTTTCTGCACCTTTCCTGCCTATTCTGCACCTCTCTTGCCTCTTTCTGCCCTTCTGTTGCTTCTTTCTGCACTTCTCTTGCCTCTTTCTGCACCCCTCCTGCCTCTTTCAGCACCTCTGTTGCTTCTCTCTGCACCTTACTTCCTCTTTCTGTACTTCTCTTGCCTTCTTTCTGCACTTCTTTAGCTTCTTTGTGCACCTCTCTTGCCTCTTTCTGCACCTCTCTTGCCTCTTTCTGCAGTTCTCTTGCCTCTTTCTGCACCTCACTTGCCTCTTTCTGCAACTCTCTTGTCTCTTTCATCACTAATCTTGCTTCTTTCTACACCTCTGTTGCTTCTTTCAGCACTTCTGTTGCCTCTTTCTGCACTTCTCTTGCCTGTTTCTGCACCTGTCTTGCCTCTTTTCGCACCTCTGTTGCCTCTTTCTGCACCTCACTTGCTTCTTTCTACACCCCTCTTGCCTCTTTCTGCACCCCTCTTCCCTCTTTCTGTACCTCTCTTGCCTCTTTCTGCACCCCTGTTCCCTCTTTCTGCACCTCGGTTTCCTCTTTCTGCACTTCTCGTGCCTCTTTCTGCACTAGTTGCTTCTTTCTGTTCTTCTCTTGCCTCTTTCTGCACCCCTCTTTCCTCTTTCTGCACCTCTGTTGCTTCTTTCTGTACTTCTCTTGCTTCTACCTTTTTGTACACACATTTACAGAGTATGCTGTTTTAAACACAGGTATTCAAGTATTTGTATATTTATTTTTATGTAACATGTCACTAGGTAAAAGCAGAGACACACGCATGCATACCTTCACAAACTTAGCCAGACTTACAACAGTGATATGCTTAGGATTGCTGTTTTATATTTGGTAGGCGTAACATTCTGAGAACTCGATTAATAGTGAACCTTCAAGAGAAAAGTGAGGTTTAAGACATCTTGGGAGAAGGATTAGTGATTAGGCTATTTTGTATGAGTCTGTGGTAAGGTACAGTCGAAGTAGGCCTTCTTCTGCATCTCTGTTGCTTCTTTCAGCACTTCTCTTGCTACTTTCTCCACCTTTCTTCCTCTTTCTGGACTTCTCTTGCCTCTTTCTGCATTTTTCTTGCTTCTTTCCGCACCTTTCTTCCTCTTTCTGTACCGCTCTTCCCTCTTTCTGCACTTCTCTTGATTCTTTCTGCGCCTTTCTTCGTCTTTCTGTACATGTTCTACCTATGTAGGCATAGTTAGACATTAGCATTTAAAAAACCTTAGAAATTCACTGAAAAACCAGAGGTTTCAGGGGTGTTATAGTTAGGATTAGCATTTAAAAACCCTTAGAAATTCACTGAAAAAAACAGAGGTTTCATGGACATTATAGGTAGGAATTAGCTTTTAAAAAACCTTAGAAATTCACTGAAAAAAACACAGGTTTCAGGGATGTTATAGTTAGTCGGACATTTCACTCGTACAAAACCAGAGAAATTCGACCGTTATAGTTAGTTGAGCTAATTATAACTCACGCCCCGCAATGCACTGCTGATGACGTCACATATTACATCACTCATGACATGATCAGTGACATCACTGATGACATCACTGATGACATCTCAAGTGACATCAATGATGATATCACTGATGACATCATCCATGTGATAATCTGATGCAGCTCCTCACACCCTAATATAACCTTTCATACTCCCACTCTAAAATACATACTACCATTTTCGAAACCATAGACACACCAATACCAGTTGCTACATACCCACTCACTGAGTCCTAGGTCTACACACACATCCACTCATTCACCCATACAGTCACTCATACATGCAGTCACTCATCAATACAGCACTATCATATGCACTCATACACCTATACAGACACTCACACACTGCCACTCACCCATAGAGCTACTCACACACGTAGTCAGTCATGCAAAGATCCAATCACACTCCCATTTACTCACCTATACAGTTATACACACACCACCTCACTTATTCGTACAGGTACTAACACATACTTACTCTCTTATTGAATCACTGACACAAGCACACAGTCATCCATACAGCCACTCTCACAATCACTCACTCTCACATATAGTCATTTATATAGTCCAACACTCAAATATACTGCCTTTCACATATGTAGTTACTCACACATGTACCACTGAGACATCCATTGACTCACCAACATACCCATACACACACTCACCCACCCATTGAGCCCTTCACAGATGCACTTTTGAACCCATACACCCAGTGAATCACCCACTCACACATCTATGCACAGAGCCACACACCCCCACTTACCCACACAGACACTCAGGCACCCATACAGATACTGAGACAACCAATCAATAGCCCATATAGACACTCATGTAGCTACTCACCAACCCATGCAGCCACTTACACACCAACTGACAGACTGATAGACATTCACACAGTTTAGTCACTAACCCATGCATTCAGTAAGACACGTTTAATCACTCACCTATACAGTCAGTCACGCACCTACTAAATCGTCCAGACACTCATACACCTACTCATTCTTCAATACACCTAGGCATATATGTATATAAAACATATTTAAACTTTTCAGAAACACTCAGTCACTGGATGATGTCATCAGTGGTGTCATTTGAGATGTCATCAGTGATGTCATCAGTGATGTCACTGACCATGTCATGAGTGATGTAATATGTGATGTCATCAGCAGTGCATTACGGGGCGTGAGTTATAGTTAGCGCAACTAACTATAACGGCCGAATTTCTCTGGTTTTGTACGAGTGAAATGTCCGACTAACTATAGCGTCCCTGAAACCTGTTGTTTTTTCAGTGAATTTCTAAGGTTTTTTAAATGCTTATTCCTAACTATAACGTCCCTGAAACCTGTAGTTTTTTCAGTGAAAATATATATATATGTATGTATATATATATATATATATATATATATATATATATATATATATATATTCACTGAAAAACCATAGGTTTTAGGGACAGTTATAGTTACTAGGACATTGCACTCGTACAAAACCCGTGAAATTCCCCGTTATAGTTAGTTCAGCTAACTATAACTCGCGCCCCGCAATGCACTGCTGATGACGTCACATATTACATCACTCATGACATGGTCAGTGACATCACTGATGACATCACTGATGACATCTCAAATGACATCACTGATGACATCACTGATGACATCACTGATGACATCATCCAGTGACTGTGTGTTTCTGTAAAGTTTAAATATTTTTAATATATATAGGAAAAGACGTATTGAAGAATGAGTGGGTGTGTAAGTGTCTGTATGGATGATTTAGTAGGTGCGTGACTGACTCTATAAGTGAGTGATTTAACGTATCTTACTGAATGCATGGGTTAGTGACTAAACTGGGTGAATGTCTGTATCCGTCTGTCTGTTGCTGTGTAAGTGGCTGCATGTGTTTGTGAATAGCTACATGAGTGTCTATATGAGTTATTGAATGCTTGTCTGAGTATCTGTATGGGTGCCTGAGTGTTTGTGTGGGAGGGGTGTGTGCAACTCTGTGCATAGATGTGTGAGTGGGTGATTCACTGGGTGGATGGTTTCAAGAGTGCATCTGTGATAGACTGTATGGGTGGGTAAGTGTGTGTAAGAGTGTGTTAGTGAGTGAATGTATGTCCCAGTGGTACATGTGTGAGTAACTACATATGTGAAAGGCAGTATATATGTGTGTTGGAGTATATAAATAGCTATAAGCAAGAGTGAGTGATTGTGATAGTGGCTGTATGGATGAGTGTGTGCTTGTATCAGTGATTGTATAAGAGCGTAACAATGTGCTACTATTTGTATGAGTAAGTGAGCTGGTGTGTGTATAACTGTATAGGTGAGTAAATGGCAGTGTGTTTAATTATTTGCATGACTGACTAGGTGTGTGAGTATCTCTATGGATGAGTGGCGTTGTTTGAGTGTCTATATAGGAGTAAGAGTGCATATGATAGTCCTGTACTGAGTGACCGTAAGTATGAGTGACTGTACGGGTGAGTGAGTGGATGTGTGTGTGTAGACCTAAGAATCAGTGAGTGGGTATGTAGTTATTGGTGTTGGAGTGTCTATGGTTTTGCGAATGGCAGTCTGTAATTTAGAGTGGGTGTATCAAAGGTTATATTAGGGTGTGAGGAGGTGCATCAGATTATCACGTGGATGATGTCATCAGTGATGTCATTTGAGATGTCATCAGTGATGTCATCAGTGATGTCACTGACCATGTCATGAGTGATGTAATATGTGACGTCATCAGCAGTGCATTGCGAGGCGCGAGTTATAGTTAGCTGAACTAACTATAACGGGGGAATTTCACGGGTTTTGTACGAGTGCAATGTCCAAGTAACTATAACTGTCCCTAAAACCTATGTTTTTTTCAGTGAATTTCAAAGGTTTTTAAATGCTAATTTGTAACTATAACGTGTCTGAAACCTATGGTTTTTTCAGTGAATTTCAAAGGTTTTTAAATGCTAATTTGTAACTATAACGTGTCTGAAACCTATGGTTTTTTCAGTGAATTTCAAAGGTTTTTTAAATGCTAATTTCTAACTATAACGTGCCTGAAACCTACGGTTTTTTCAGTGAATTTCAAAGGTTTTGTAAATGACAATTTTTAAATGTATTAATTGTTATATTAATTTTTTCATACTGATTTACTACATTTTTAGAAACAATTTTTTTTTACATATTTTATTTTTTAAATTACATTGTAATTACATTATACATTACATTACAAAAAATACTTTCTCAGAATGAATTACTTTAGTTTAAATACTTTGCAGATAGGCAATAGACTTTTAAGTACAGTAGTTACAGTTGTTGCAATGGGCAACACATTTTCAAACACAATGCAACATTCAGCTCAATGTGAATTTCTAGTTAAATGCAATTAGTTACTTTATGGATTACTTTTGTAACCACAGGACTGGATCCTAGATTCAGTCCTGGTACATCTCCTGTAAACAGTTGAGTAAAAGCGTTTTGGTTACAGTCGTGATTTTTAAGGAATATTATTGTATTTTAAAAGTTGACACTTAGAAACTTTTTCTCATAGAATCACCAATGTTATCCTATGGAAGGAAATTCACTTAGCAGGTAAAAACTGTTATCGTTACTTTTTCTTACTCAGTGTTGGATCCTGGATCCAGCACTGGTGCATCTCCTGTAAACAGTTGAAAGAATGCGTTTAAGTCATACAGGCGATTTTTAAGGAATATTTGTAGTTTGTGAAAATCAACACTGAAACTTTTTGCTGAAAACCAGTCAATCTTAGCCTATGAAGGAAATTCAAGTTACCGGTAAGTACGGTTAAAATTACTTTTCAGGACCAGTACTGGGCTGAAAGATGCAGCACTGAGGTCTCTCCTGATAACAGGTGAGTAAATCGGAATTCGTATTTCAGCTGATTTTAGAGGAATATTTTAAAGTTCCAAAACTCCACACTTAGAAGAATTTCCAAGTGAAACCAGTCAATGTTAGCCTATGGAAGGAAATTCAAGTTACTGGTAAGTACGGTTAAAATTACTTTTCAGGACCAGTACTGGGCTGAAGGATACAGCACTGAGGTCTCTCCTTATAACAGGTGAGTAAATCGGAATTCGTATTTCGGCTGATTTTACAGGAATATTTGTATGTTTCAAAAATCAACACTTAGAAACTTTTTGCAAAAAGCAGGCAATGATATCCTATGGAAGGAAATTCAAGTTACTGGTAAGTACGGTTAAAATTACTTTTGAGGATCAGTACTGGGCTGAAAGATGCAGCACTGAGGTCTCTCCTGATAACAGGTGAGTAAATCGGAATTCGTATTTCGGCTGATTTTAGAGGAATATTTTAAAGTTCCAAAACTCCACACTTAGAAGAATTTCCAAGTGAAACCAGTCAATGTTAGCCTATGAAGGAAATTCAAGTTACCGGTAAGTACGGTTAAAATTACTTTTCAGGACCAGTACTGGGCTGAAAGATGCAGCACTGAGGTCTCTCCTGATAACAGGTGAGTAAATCGGAATTCGTATTTCGGCTGATTTTAGAGGAATATTTTAAAGTTCCAAAACTTCACACTTAGAAGAATTTCCAAGTGAAACCAGTCAATGTTAGCCTATGGAAGGAAATTCAAGTTACTGGTAAGTATGGTTAGAATTACTTTTCAGGACCAGTACTGGGCTGAAAGACACAGCACTGAGGTCTCTCCTGATAACAGGTGAGTAAATCGGAATTCGTATTTCGGCTGATTTTAGAGGAATATTTGCACAATGGTGAAGGGAGGGGGCGGGGCCTGAGGTGATATCTGTGCAAACGCGCCCCGTGGCGCGTTTTAAGTTGGGGGATTAAGTCCCCTTGAATCCTGAGGGTCCCTAGGGGCCAACTAGCCCACCAGGAACCTCCAATATGCGCCAGGGGCTGCGTTGCAGAGACGTGTAGAGAGGCCACACCCCTTTTACACCTCTCTGCAACGCAGCTCTGTGGCGCTTTCTGGAGGTACCTGTTGGGCTAGTTGGCCCCCAGGGACCCTCAGGATTGAAGGGGATTTAATTCCCCATCTTAAAACGCGCCACGGGGCCTGTTTGCACACATGTCACCTGAAGCCCCGCCCCTCCCTTCACCACTGTGCAAACGCGCCCCTTGGCGCGTTTTAAGTTGGGGATTAAGTCCCCTTGAATCCTGAGGGTCCCGGAGTCCAACTAGCCCACCATATACCTCCAAAAGCGCCACAGAGCTGCGTTGCAGAGAGGTGTAAAAGGGGTGTGGCCTCTCTACACGTCTCTGCAACGCAGCCCCTGGCGCATATTGGAGGTTCCTGGTGGGCTAGTTGGCCCCAGGGACCCCCAGTATTCAAGGGGAATTCGTTCCCCCTCTGCAAACGCGCCAGGGGGCGCGTTTGCAGAGTGGTGAAGGAAGGGGGCGGGGCCTGCGGGCCCGATCGTTTAAAAAAAAAAAAAAATGTTGTCCCCTGAAGGGGGGCTGTGTGGCCCCCCCTTCCTTTTTCCTGTTTTTATGCCCTGGGGACCCCATCCCCCAGGGCCTTACCCCTTTTTAAAATGTTTAATTAAAAAAAAACGGGAAGGGGGCCGCGTGGCCCCCCTTCCCTGGGCCTGTATTGGCCCCGGGGACCCCATCCCCCGGGGCATGGCCTTTTTATTTTTATTCTTTGGAGGGGGCTGCGTGGCCCCCTCCTCTGGCCATTTAAGGCCCCGGGGACCCCATCCCCCGGGGCCGGCCTTTCCATTTTTTTTAATTTTTTTATTTTTCTTTTTTTGGGGAGGGGGGCCGCGTGGCCCCCTCCTGAGCCACTACTTGCCCCGGGGACCCCATCCCCCGGGGCTGGCCCTCTCCGTTGGTGACTGTGGGGGTCCCCAATCCCCCACAGTCCCGCCGGCTCCCCACGTCCCTTGGGAGCCGGCATTGCTTTTCCACATGGGGAGCAGCTGACATGCTGCTCCCCATGTGGAAAGCTAATGTGCTTGGATATTGGAAGAGAGAGCAGGTTTCCTGCTCTCTCTTCCAATATCCAAAGCAGTTTGCTATGGCAGGACGGGAGCCGCGAGGCTCCCGTCCTGCCATAGCAAACTACAGTGTCTCGGGGGTAGGCACCCCGGGACACTGCAGGAGCCGGTCCTGGGGGGTGGCGGTCCCCAGGGCCATCAAGGGCTCCAGGAGGGGGCCGCGCGGCCCCCTCCCTACATCAGCAAAGCCCCGGGGAGGTGGTGGTCCCGGGGCTTTGGGGTCCAAAACGGACCCCCATTTTAATTTGTTAGTGCCCCGGGGAGGTGGCGGTCCTCGGGGCATGTGGGGGGCTGGAGCCCCCACACAGGTTGTTAAATTAATTTAAAAAAGCCCCGGGAGGTGGTGGTCCCGGGGCTGCGGGAGGGCTCAGAGCCCTTCCGCACCATTTTTAAAAAGCCCCGGGGGTGGCGGTCCCGGGCTTGGGGGGCCTTGAGGCCCCCACACATTAAATTATCCCCCCACCATGCCCCCGGGACTTGGGCCACCCGGGGCCAATTAACATCAAAGCGTGTGAGACCGCGCTCGAATTTTGTTCGGCAGGATTCGCGCACCCTGAGCGCATCCTGCCGATTTTGTTTTAAAAAAAATGCTTTTTTTGCCCAGGGGGTCCTTGTGGGACCCCCTGAGCAGGCCTAGGGGTTAGGGTGTTTCTACCCTGCCCCCTTTGTGCGTTTTGCGCACTTGTTTCTTTTTTTCTCGGCGGGATCCGCGCACCCTAAGCGCATCCCGCCGATTTAAAAAAAAATCTTTTTCTGCCCAGGGGGTCCTTGTGGGACCCCCTGAGCAGACCTAGGGGTCAGGGTGTTTCTACCCTGCCCCCTTTTGCGCTTTGCGCACTTGTTTCTGTCCCTCGGTTCTACCGAGGTACAAAATGGCTGCCAACACTTCTTGATTTGGAGTGTTGACAGCCAATTAGCATGCAGCTCGTGATCGGGAGGGTACGCGGATCCGACGCGCCCATAGATATATATGTGATTTTAATTGTGAATTTCTCATGAACTACTGAACGGATTTACACCATTTTAGCAAAATGCACCAGTCTGAACCAAGGGCTACCTCTTTGCCAAATTTGGGGTAATTCCGTTCAGCAGTTCGGGCTGTAGCTGCGACTAAAGGTTCCTATGGAAAAATGAATGGGGAAAACGCGTTTTGGGACCCCCTTTTTCTCGGCCCCGCTTGACGTATCACCCCGAGACTTTCAGGGTAGGAGCGGACCGGAGCGCCCCAACAAGTTGGAAGCTTTCGCGAAGATTCGTCAACCGGCGCCAACGTTATTGCAAATAGAATGTCGCGGATTTCCTATGGATAATAGGTCCTAACTATAACTATCTACTGGCGACCGCCAGTAGATAATATATAAATATATATATATATATATATATATTCACTGAAAAAACCATAGGTTTCAGGGACGTTATAGTTACTTGCACATTTCACTCGTGCAAAACCATAGAAATTCGGCCGTTATAGTTAGTTGAGCTAACTATAACTCACGCCCCCACAATGCACTGCTGATGATGTCACATATTATATCATTCATGACATGGTCAGTGACATCACTGATGACATCACTGATGACATCTCAAATGACATCACTGATGACATCATCCATGTGAAAATCTGATGCACCTCCTCATACCTTAATAAAACATTTGATACACCCATTCTAAATTACAGACTACCATTTTCGAAACAATACAGACACCAATACCAGTTACTACATACGCACGCACTGATTCCTAGGTCTACACACACATCCACTCATTCACCCATAAAGTCACTCATACATGCAGTGACTCATCAATACAACACTATTATAGGCACTCATACACCTATACAAACACTCACACACCGCCACTCATCCAGAGTTACTCACACATCTAGTCAGTCATGCAAAGAATCAATCACACTTCTATTTACTCAGCTATACAGTTATACACACACAACCTCACTTATTCATAGTGATATTAACATATACTTACTCTCTTATACAATCACTGATACAAGTACACACTCATCCATACAGCACTCTCACAATCACTGACTCTCACGTATAGTCATTTATATACTCCAACTCTCTCATGCACAGCATTTTACATATGTAGTTACTTGGACATGTAGCACTGAGATATCAATTAACTTACCAACACACCCATACACACACTCACCCACCCATACAGCTGTTTCTACATGCACTCTTGAACCCATACACCCAGTGAATAAAGAACTCACACATCTATGCACAAAGTCACACACCTCCCACCCACTCACACACACACTCAGGCACCCATACAAATACTCAGGCAACCAATCAATAACCCATATAGACACTCATGTAGCTACTCATCAACCAATGCAGCAGCTTACACAGCAATAGACAGACTGATACAGACATTCACACAGTTTAGTCACTAACCCATGAATTCAGTAAGAGACATTTAATCGCTCACTTATACAGTCAGTCACACACCTACTAAATCCTCCATCCACACACTTATACAGCCACTCATTCTACAATATACCTTGGCCAATATATTTATAAAACATATTTAAACTTTACAGAAACACACAGTCACTGGATGATGTCATCAGTGATGTCATTTGAGATGTCATCAGTGATGTCATCAGTGATGTCACTGACCATGTCATGAATGATGTAATATGTGACGTCATCAGCAGTGCATTGTGGGGCGTGAGTTATAGTTAGCTCAACTAACTATAACGGCCGAATTTCTATGGTTTTGTACGAGTGAAATGTGCAAGTAACTATAACGTCCCTGAAACCTATGGTTTTTTCAGTAAATTTCAAAGGTTTTGAACATGATAATTTGTAACTATAACGTCCCTGAAACCTATGGTTTTTTCAGTGAATTTCTAAGGTTTTTTAAATGCTAATTTCTAATTATAATATTCATTAAACCTATCTTCTTTGCGATCCAAAAACAAGCTGGTGCTTGTAGTGTTATGGACAGTGGACGCAACCATGTTACCTCAGGCAGTGGGGAAGATCTCGGTCATGAACCTGTGTCGTCGCCCCCTGTAAGCGGAAGCGCAGTGGGCTGGTTCAACGTAGGCCACTCCAGCGTAGAAGTGTGAATAAATAGGCCAGGGTTCTGGGCGTGGTTCACTTGTGTGAAAGCCAACGCGTCTGCCAGAGCGGCGACCCTCACCCTGCCACGTGGCTGCCACCATGACCGTGGGCCTCCTCGACACAAGCCCCCTGCGAACACAGCGGCATAGCACTGCACAGTTATGTCTGTACAGACTACTGCCTTCGATCTACACTGCGGACAGCAGGGCTCACAATTCAGATTGAGTCGCGATTCCAGATGACGGAGTCCAGTAGGCATGACACATTGCTCCCAGTGCGGCCCGCCCGGAACACGCATCATCGCAGGCTGTGTACACGCTGAGCGCCAGAAGTACCATTAAGTCAGTGCACCACAAGTAAACGCCACGTGGCCTTATTAAGGCAGAATTCATTAAACAAAAGACATTGCTACCAGTGCGACCCACACGGACCACGCATCATCACAGGATGCGCACACGCTGAGTGCTTCAGGTGCCACTAGCTCACTGCACCATAAGTCATCGCCACGTACCCTTAAACCTACATATTATCCTTTTAGTATCCTTGCTTCAAGAACTTTTTTATATCAATTATAGCTTTAGTACAATGACCAAATTCATCTTGCAAGTCCAAAGGAACACTGAATGGCAGTCTACACTGCGGACAGCAGAGCTCACAATTTGAATTCAGTCTTGATTTATTAATTGCAGACAGAATTGTACTCTATGTCGTTGAATTTTCTCAAGAAGAAGTGACAAAAAGCTTTCCTCGATGTCTGTGCTGACTACTGCCTTCGATCTACACTGCGGACAGCAGGGCTCACAATTCAGATGGATTTGCGATTGCAGATGACGCAGTCCAGTAGGCAACAGACATTGCTACCAGTGCGGCCCTCCCGGACCACGCATCATCGCTAGCTGTGCACACGCGGAATGCTTCTGATGCTCCTACCTCAGTCCACCACAACTGATGGACCCTTTATGACAGAATATTTTGTGTATGATTTCAGATCTGGTGCCCCTAACTTAGTGTAGCACAAGTCATGGACCCTTTATGATTGAATCTCTGTGTGTGATCTGATAATTACTGTTGTACTTGTTACCAGCACCAACCATTCCCGGAGGGCTGGCTTACACTCATCCCACACGCATCCAGCACAGACGTCACTGGACATGTGACCCTGGTAATAAAAAGGAGTCGAGTGCACGTGCTCGTATCGAGTTCCACTATCTATCTGTGTCCGTGTGTTCACTATGTATGCAACATGCTGCCCCTGGGCCCTACCACATTACATTGTGCTCTGGACAGCGTATGCAACCAACTTACCTTTGACAGTGGGAGAAAACTTTGGTTATGTAACTTTGTCTCGGTCATTGTACAACTACGTACGTAGAGACTGGATGACTAGAGTACTGCAAGGAGAGTGTATATTGAATTTATAAGTGCGTGGGGATTGGCGGAGTGATTGTATAAGTACATATGTTTGCGCACCCTAACTCCGACAATGAGCTTGTCTCTAATTGGCTTCCCTCCATGTCCCAAAAACTGAAATTTGGATTTTGCACGGCCCAGTATTGCTACAGCTGCAATACTCCACTGAATGTGCAATAAACATTCACACCCACACAGATGTGTCATGTCCACCATCTTTCTTGTGTGGAACTATGGATGAATGTAGGGTCAGTGATTCCCCGTACCTTCCATGTTGGCCATGTTCAGGGTCTTGGCTCACAGAGTGACACATTGACGCTTGCGACCCGGGTGACAGCAGCACTACAACAAGAACACCGGCATGCCAGTGTTGCAAGATTTTTTAAGCATTCTCTAGCCCAAAGACAACCAAAAAGTAGAACAAACTAGCCCAATATTGCTACTTTAAGGAAGGAGGGGCAGGGACATCGTCAAGCAGGCGGTGAATGGATTGGAATTGATGTTGCAGCAGGCTGCCAAGTAAATATTTGTCTAATAAAGCGCTTTAACATACTAGTTTGCTGGAGCGCTGTATATATATTTATAATCTGGCAACTAGCACAAACCTAAATTTTACAGCACAACCGGGAAAAATATAGCCCAATTGTGCATGATCTAGCCCAATCTGGCAACAGTGCCGCATCAGTTGATTCCTCATACAGCTCACGATGGAGCCACGCCCATAGTTCCGGAGTCATTCTTCACAGCCTCACGCAGAACTGGCATACGCCAGGCCAGCCCACTCCGCTTACGCTTACAGGGAAGGACAACAACGCTACATGGCCCAGATTTTCATTGCAGTGATCTGCTGGTCACACCCTAGTTGTCAGTACGCCACAGCCACTCCCTCACGGCTAGTATACACCCACACCACACCCATCCAGCACAGGCGTCACAGGACACGTGACCCTGCCAATAAAAAAGACCGGGCGCACGTGCTCGACGCCATTTCAGAGTTGCTCGCACCGAATGCACTGCGACCGGCACAGGCACACCGGCACGGGACAGTGACTTTCGGTCCACTGAGGTACGGGTACCAAACTGCTGACCGGGTGTACAGCCTGCGGTGATGGCCCGTCCCGGCGGTCTGGACAGCTCAGGTTTTGTGTGCCCTGCTGGGCCGCAGTGTAGGCCTGAGCCACCAAACAGGGAGGCCTACCACCACGTGCGTGACCTCACTGTTCACTGAGTTAGTGGCACCGCAAGGACAGAGCGGGTGTGCAACCTGCGATGATGATAGGTGCACTAGTATGTCCTCTGGCATGGCAAAATCAAGACACAGCACCAAATGTGAGACCTGTTGGCCTGCGGAGCGGGACTGCATGATGCGGAGGGTGCCCTGTCCGTGAAAAGGTGAGCAGTGAGGCCTGGGTGCGCAGCGGTGGGCAAATACTTCTGGGCGGCGGGAGTGGATACACAAAGGCGGCACAGCGATTTAGGCGTACGCAATCGTATATACTCTCCCATTACTAATTCTGTACTATGTTTAGATGTGGGAGCTTGAGGGCTCCACTAGGTCCCAGCACGTGGTTGGAGACACAGCACTCACTGTCCCTCTTCATCTCTTCCTTTCTCTCCTTCACACTCTTTCTCTCTCTCTTCTTCTCTCACTCTTTCTCTCTTTCTCTTTGTCTTCCTCTCACTCACTCACTCTTTCTTTCTTTTTCTCTCTCTCTTCCTGTCAGTCCCACTGTTTCTCTCTTTCCTCTCACTCCTTCTTTCTTTTTCTCTCTATCTTCCTCTCACTCTTTCTTTCTCTCTCTATCTCTCTTTCTCTCTTCTTTGATGGACGCATGACGCACAATCTTATCTTGCTTTTTGTCTTGCAGGCCTGCGTTGAAGCGTGGCCATCCTGCAATCAACACTCAACCTGAATTGTGAGCTCCGCTCTCCCCGTGTACACAACGGGTGAGGAGGTTTCTTCGGCACGTGGTGGACCCTCTTCGACACACGCCGGTGGTGTAAGGTGAGCAGAGAGGCTTGTTTGCGCAACAGTGGGCAGTCACCTCCGGGCAGTGGGAGTGGATGGGGTGCAGCAGCCTGGGTGCACAGCGGCACGCAGTCACCTCTGGGCAGTGGGAGTGCATAGGGTGCCGCAGCCTGGGTGCGCAGCGGCTGTCATACACCTCTGGGCAGTGGGAGTGGATGGAGTGCAGCAGCCTGGGTGTACAGCAGCGGGTAGACACCTCTGGGCAGTGGAAGTGGATGGGGTACACTAGCCTGGATACACAAAGGCGGGACAGCGATTTAGGCATACGCAGTTGTATGTACTCATCCATTACTGATTCCATTTTTATGTTTCAGATGACTAAGCTTGAGGGCTGCCCTATATCCCGGCACGTGGTTGGAGACACACCGGTGACAGAAAGGTGAGCTGTGAGGATTTTCTCCACAGTGTCAACACTCACTCTCCCTCTCCATCTCTTCCTTTCTGTCACTCACACTCTTTCTCTCTCTCTCACTCTCTATCTCTTCCTTTCTCTCTCTCACACTCTTTCTCTCTTTCTCTGTCTCTTCCTCTCTCTCTCATTCTTTCTTTCTCTCTCTTCCTCTCTCACTCTTTCTCTCTCTCTCTTCCTCTCTCACACTGTTTCTCTCTCTCTTCCTCCCTCTCACACTGTTTCTCTCTTTCTCTCTTCCTTGTATCTCACTCTTTCTCTCTCTTTCTCTGTCTTCCTCTCTCTCACACCTTCTCTCTTCCTTTCTCTCACTCTTTCTCTCTCTCTCTTCCTCTCTCACTCTTTCTCTCTCTCTTCCTCTCTCTCACTCTTTCTCTCTCTCTTTCTGTCTCTCACTGTTTCTCTCTCTCTTCGTCTCTCTCACTCTTTCTCTCTGTCTTCCTCTCACTGTTTCTTTCTTTTTCTCTCTTCCTGTCACTCCCACTATTTCTCTCTTTCTCTCTGTCTTCCTCTCACTCCTTCTTTCTTTTTCTCTCTGTCTTCCTCTCACTCTTTCTTTCTCTCGCTCTCTCTCTTTCTCTCTCCTTTGATGGACGAATGATGCACAATTCTATCTTGCTTTTTATCTAACAGGCTGTGATTCACGAATCGACGTCCCCCCCACACCACCACAGCTGAATGCGTGTACAAACTGCGATGATGCGTGGCCATCCTGACAACGCCTGAAAAAGGTGCTTCAGCACGTGGTGCACCCTCTTACACACACGCCGGTGGCAGAAGGTGAGCAGAGATACTTCTTTCCGCAGCAGCGGGCAGTAACCTCTGGGCGGTGGGAGTGGATAGTGTGCAGCAGCCTAAGCGCACAAGAGCGCACAGACACCTCCGAGCAGTGGGAGTGGATGGGCTGCAGCAGCCTGAGTGCGCATTGCCAAAACAGATAATTAGGCGTGTGCAGTTGTATGTACTCTGCAATTACTAATTCTATACTATCTTTCAGATCACTAAACTTAAGGGTGCACTATGTCCCAGCATGTGGTTGGAGACACACCGGAGGCACAAAGGTAAGCTGCGAAGATTTTCTCCAGTGTCAACACTCCCTCTCCATCTCTTCCTTTCTCTCTCTCACACTTTCTCTGTTTCTCTGTCTGTCCCTCTCTCTCATTCTTTCTTTCTCTCTCTTCCTCTCTCTCACTCTTTCTCTCTCTCTTTCTCTCTACCTCTCTCTTACACTGTTTCTCTCTCTCTCTTTTCCTTATATCTTACTCTTTCTCTCTCACTCTTTCTCTTTCTCTGTCTTTGTCTGTCTTCCTCTCTCTCACTCTTTCTCTCCTCTCTTTCACTCTTCCTCTCTCTCTTCCTCTTTCTCACTATTTCTCTCTCTCTTCCTCTCTCTCACTCTTTCTCTCTTCCTCTCTCACACTATTTCTCTCTTTCTTTCTCTCACTCTTTCTCTATTTCTTTGTCTTCCTCTCTCTCTCACTCTTTCTTTGTTTCTCTCTTTCTCCCTCACTCTTTCTCTCTTTCTCTTTCTCCTTTGCTGGACGTATGACGCACCATCTTATCTTTCTTTTTGTCTTACAGGCTGTGATTCACAAATGGTCCAGCGATGACACAACATGGCTGTACATAGTTTTATTTGTTGTTGTTTTGTTTTAATAAAATGCTTTATATGTAAATCCATACATGACTAAGATTCTTATTTGTCCAACCTATCGTGACTGTCACATTTGTTTGTGGGGGGTGGGGGTGAGGGGAGATGGCGGACAAGGAGCTCCTACTGGGGGATGTCGGAGCAGTGTTGGGTGTCCGACCTGCATGATCGTTGCCTCCATTACATCTGTTCTCAGAGACTTAAGAGCCGGCGGACTGGCTCATAGATGAAGAACTGCGAGCCGACTAGCAGGCTCATAGAGGGAGAACCATGGCCCGTCAGTTTGCAGAGGAAGAGCTGCGGGCCAGCTCGCAGAGGAACACCTGCGGACCGACTAGTATAGGGAAAGGTGCGGGCCATCAGCTTCCAAAGGGATAGCTGCGGAACACTGATGTGGGGAGAGGGAGCATGAAGAGCGTATCTCGCAGAGAGACACCTCCGGTATATTTCCAGTATTGGCTTCACAGATACAACTGCGGGCCCGAGAACTCGCACCCGAAGAGCTGTGAGCCGACAAGTGGTTCGCAGAGGCAGACTTGCGGGCCCAAGTATATTGTTGGAGGTATGCTGTTGATGGTGGAAAAGGGTGCGTTACCTGCTGATGTAGGGAGACGCAGCGTGAAAGCGGTATCTCGCACAGACAGAGCTCCGGTATATTAAATTGCCCCCGGGACCTTTCTTTTATATTTTCACTCGATGCGAGGCACAAGATGGCTGCTAACACTTCCTGGTTTGAATTGTTAGCAGCCAATCAGAGGCAAGCTTGTGCTCGGGAGTTAGGCACAGTCCAGATATATATATCTTTTTTTCCTTTAATATCTCAAAGACTACTGAACGGATTTACACCATTTCCACAAAACAGCGCTTTCTGCACCAAGACCTTTCTCCCTGCCAAATTTGCAATTCTTTCTTTGTCACACAGTACATGTAATGCACCGCTCTCATCAAGAATGGAATCAGTAATGGCACAATTTCCCTGGTGCTCCACACATAAATACATGTAAAGAACAAATCAGAATAGTTCCTTTATTTTTTCAAATTGCAAAACTTCTCTCTATTGGTTATTTTTGAACTTTCCATATAAACAGTTTTTAAAAAATTTAAGAACACATACAGGTGAGAAGTTCAACGTATTCTATACAAACTTTCTAGAACATTCTATGACACGTGCAGGTTAAAAGTTCATCATGTTTTCAAACCTAACGATATTTTTTTGCAACATTTTCTCGAACATTTAAGGGCACATGCAGGTTAAAAGTTCACCATTGTTTTAAGTTCGAACAGTGCCTTCCAAATGCAAGTAGCAGGTGTGGTTGAACTGAGCAAATTTTATCCTATCATATGAACTCTACGTTGAAACTGCTTTTTATTAACCAATCACAAAGATGCTTTTTGACAAACTAATATGCACCCTACTTTTTAGTAAACAATGTTTTTCATCTCCCAATCAGTTATCGTTTTGTATGAGAAAAAAAGTAGTTCCCCATCTTTAAACATATCTCTTATTCTACGAATGGACTGCATGAGCTGCAGACATCTATCCATATCTTCCAGCTACACCTTCAAAATGCTAGTGTGGATCGTAGGACATAGCTATGTTTTCTGGTGCAAGAGGTATGCAGAACAGAGACGTATTGACTTAGACCTAGGTTTACAAAATGTGGATATTAAATGGTTTGGACAGAGAGGATTGAAGTGGCACCAATTACTCCCTTTGGTTAAAACATGTTTGCATCTCCAACTCCCTGACCTCATGATTGTGCACTGTGGTGGAAATGACCTAGGCACATTGACTGGGGTAGGTTTGGAAATGCTAATGAAGGACACCTTTAGACAATTGATGTTGCTTTTGCCTCAAACTGTCTTTGTATATTCCAATATATGCCAAAGACAGAAGTGGAAATGGTCAAAAAATGTTGTCCTCAGATTGAAAAATCTAGGAAGAATGTCAACAAAGCTGTGTCTGCATACCTCAGAGACCATAGAATGGGGTCGATCTACAACAACAACATACGTTATGATATGGCTGATATCTACAGAAGTGATGGAGTACACTTCACAGATCAGGGAAATCGAGTTTTTCTGAATAACCTGAAGCTGTGCATCCGCACTTATATGTAGCTCCAACTAATAAACACAAAGGCTCTTTTTAGAGCCGCCTTATATTCCCAATATCGGTTCGCAGACTGACAACTGCGATCCGGCTAGCACAGGGAGACCTGCGGGCCGTCGGGCAGCCTCGCAAAGGAAGAGCTATGGCCTGTGGGCTCCGCTCGCACAGAGAGAGCTACGGGCCGTCGGCTCGCAAACGCAGAGCTGTGAGCCAATGGACTTGTAGTGTTTTATGGTTTAGGGTAGTGCAGTGGTGTTTGTGTAGTGTAGGGGGTCCTGCTGTGGGTAGTGTTTTAGGGTTTACGGTAGTGCAGTGGTGTTTGTGTAGTGTAGAGGGTGGTGCTGGGGGTACATTTAGGGTTTAGGGTAGGGCAGTGGTCTTTACGTAGTGTAGGGGGTCCTGCTGTGAGTAGTGTTTTAGGGTTTAGGGTAGTGCAGTGGTGTTTGGGTAGTGTAGAGGGTCATGCTGGGGGTAGTGTTTTATGGTTTAGGGTAGTGCAGTGGTGTTTCTGTAGTTTAGGGGTCGTGCTGGGGGTAGTGTTTTAGGGTTTAAGGTAGTGCAGTGGCGTTTCTGTAGCGTAGGGGTCGTGCTGGCAGTAGTGGTTTAGTGTTTAGTTACGTAGTGCAGTGGTGTTTGGGTAGTGTAGGGGACGTGCTGGGGTAATGTTTTAGGGTTTAGGGTAGTGCAGTGGTGTTTCTGTAGTGTAGGGGGTCGTGCTGGGGGTAGTGTTTTAGGGTTTAAGGTAGTGCAGTGGTGTTTCTGTAGTGTAGGGGTTGTGCTGGCAGTAGTGGTTTAGTGTTTAGTTAGGTACTGCAGTGGTGTTTGAGTTGTGTAGAGGGTCGTGCCGACAGACTGACTCACAGAGCTCCGAGCCAATGGACTGGCTTCTAAAGGCATAGCCGCGACCTCGTGATGTGGGGAGAGGCAGCGTGAAAGGAGTATCTTACACAGACACAGATGCCAGTGTTGCCTCGCAGAGGTAAAACTACACACCCGATGGCTTCTCCACGGAGAGCTGCGAGCTGACGGACTAAGTCACAAAATGGCTGCCAACACTTCCTAGTTTCAACCGTTCACAGCCAATGAGCCGCGAGCTCGTGCTCGTAACCCTCAGCCAATCAGATGTCAGAATTCTCAAATATCGATATCTGTAAACTTTGATATTTCGCAAAAACTACTGAACGGATTTACACCATTTCAACAAAAGTGCGCTTTCTCGACCACAACCTTTCTCCCTCACAAATTTGGCGTAATTCCGTTCAGCAGTTTGACCTGTAGCCTTGTCTAAAGTTTCCTATGGAAAATGCATTGAAAAAACACATTTTAGGACTTCCCTTTTTGCTCAGCCCCCCCTTGACCAAACACCCCCAAACTTTCAAGATAGGAGCTGATCAAAAAAGAGAAACGTTTTTGAAAATTTCGTAAAGATTCTTCAAGCAACGCCAAAGTTATAAGCACATGGAGGGCTCCAGGAGAGGGGCCGCGCAACCCCCCTCCCAACATGAGTGAAGTCCCGGGGCTGTGGGGACCCCAGCGGGCCCCCGCAGCCCCAGCGACCCCCAGCTATTATTTTTTAAGAAATGCCCGCAGGACCTAGCCCACCCGGGGACCTCATTAAAATAAAATGCGGGAACCCGCGACCCCAGCGCGAATTGCGCCTTTTTTTTTTTAAATGAAAAATGCTTTTTTTGGCCCTGGGGTCCTTCTGGGACCCCCTGAGCAGGCCTAGGGGGTCACGGTGTTTCTACCCTGCCCCCTTCTCTTGTTTTATACCTTTGTTTCTCTGTTTTCTAGTGACTCGCTTCTACCGAGCCACAAGATGGCTGCCAACACTTCCTGGTTTGGAGTGTTCGCAGCCAATCACAGTGAAGCTCGTGCACGGGACTTAGGCTCCGCCCAGATATCGAAACTTTTATTTTTCTTATTTCTCAGCAACCACTGAACGGATTTACACCATTTTACAAAAGGTCGCTTTCTAAGCCAAGCACTACCTTTTTGCCAAATTTGGGGTAATTCCGTTCAGTAGTTTCGGCTGTAGCCTTGCACAAAGTTTCCTATGGGAAATTGATTTTTTGACTCTTATTTTTTGTATTTCTCAAAAACTACCGAACGTATTTACCCCATTTACAAAAAAGGTCGCTTTCTGAACCAAGCTCTACCTTTCTGCCAAATTTGAGGTAATTCCGTTCAGCAGTTCGGGCTGTAGCTCGTCGCAAAATTTCCTATGGAAATTAACATGGAGAAAACGCGTTTTGGGACCCCCCTTTTTTCTCAGCCCCCGCTTGACAAATCACCCCCAAACTTTCAAGATAGGAGCTAACCTAAAAAGTGCAACTTTTTACAAAAGTTCATAAAGATTCGTCAAACGACGCCAAAGTTATTAGCAAATCAAAAAATGCTTTTCCTATGGAAACTAGGTTGTAACTATAACTACCTACTGGCGACCGCCAGTAGGTAATATATATATATATACATATTTATATATATATATATATATATATATGTGTGTATGTATGTATATATATAAATATATATATATATATATATATATTTATTTTTTTATTTTTTTTATTTGAAGAGCTAGACCCGGAGGTATCAGAGCGCTTTACAAGAGGATCGTTGCATTACAAATCACATCAGTTACAAGAGCATAGTAAGGTACAGTAAACAAAAACAATGTTGCGAGAATTCGTAGGAGAGAGGGGGGGATGGAGTCATAGCAGGGAGACGAGGAAGAACTGTGCCCAATGTCCGGCTGGGTAGGTGACGGTCGAGGGGGAAACCAGGGCCAATCTCCTCTATAGCTGTCTATCAGCTCCACCGGGCATCAGCCATGTTACTCAGGTCTCAGCGTTCAGGAAAAACAGTTTTGAATAGTTACATAGGCTACAGTTGCACAGTCAAGTAGCGGAAGAACATGTCCCCACTAGAGAATAGAGGTAAAAGAAGGGGGGGGAGTATAAAACAAATCGGAGAAGGAGCTGGGGGCTGCCATTTAGGCTGCTGAGGAAACGAAGGCTGAGGCGGCCGCCATTTTAAGGTCAGGCACGTCATGTCCAGTCCTCTGTAGATCCCTGTGTAGGCGTTGATGCAGTATTTGGTCTCGGCCAAGATGAAGCCCTGCTCGTGGGTGGCAGCAGACAGCTCGGACCCCCTGGACGCCATTTAGATGCCGAGACATGTGAGGTAAAAGAGGCGGGACTTCCTCTTTCTCTGGAAGACGAGGCCAAATTACGGAGAGACGGCAGGAAGGTGATCAACGACTCCCCATGTCCTCCACTGAGTAGTCCATTGCCAGGAGTAGAGAGACTAAGCTGAGTTTAGCATGGAGGACCCCCGGGTGCACCTTTAGGCCGTCCGGGTCCGCCTGTCTGCGGGCGCCATTTTGGGGTCAGGCGTCAATCCCAGGGCTCACCGAGGGCACTACTGTTTTACGTCCAGGGTGAGGGACCCCCAACTATTCCTATGGTTCTCCTGTTCTCAAAAGGGGTCTAGACCCCGCTCGGGGTGGAAGCGCTTGGGATGCCGAGTGAAGTGGGAGCGCGCCACGTCTCACCGGCGTGGGCGGAGCTCTCACCTATTGCTCACCGGTGGCCGTTCACTTTCGGTGTCCCGTCCATGTTGCTGTTAGTCACCGCAATGAGTGGCCCTCAGATCAAGATGCAGGCCGAGGGTTGGGGGCGTTGTTTGCAGGGTAAGACGGAGGTCGGCGGACTCATGGTGCAGTGCCTTCGGCACCGGACGCGACCTCTCAGCTCTCCAGGCGCCATCTTAGCGTCTTCATATGCGGGGAACATCACGGCTCTTTTCTCCGCAATGCTAGAATGGAGACGGGCGATATAGATCTTCTGGTGATCTGCCAGCATTCCGGCTGCAGAATCGTTTTCCTGGATGTGAAAACAGTTCGGCGGGATGCCGCTCGGGAAGCTGGAAAGATGGTTCAGCACGGAGCATCAGCTCCGAGCGGCCATGATGGGCTGGCTCCTCCTCCTCTGGGTGGAATATATATATATTGGTTGGTTAATGTAGTATGCTGATATAAAAGGCATGTCAGGCACTTGCCATTAATTGATATAAGAACAGTATTTCTGCCATGCTCTAATTTAATTTAATTTAATTTATAAATTTTAACTCATCAGATGACAATGATTTTTAACTGTCAATGAATGCCTGAATTTATAAGGTCAAGAACGAAAATTGGGATGTTTTTAAACAAACAATTTTATAAAAACGATTTTGTCTTGTTCAAACATTGAGATTTATATAATTTAATTGTTTACCTGTTTGAAAAACATGTTGCAAATTACACGAGTCTGTCTATGCTGCCCATGATGACCTATGAGTCATGTGACCTCGTAACTCTGTATTTTAAAACTTATTGTCAAATGGCAACTGTTGTGTGAGCAAGCCAGGCAATGGCGAAACGCGTTACAGCGTAAATGGAATAAAACCAGAGACAGCATTGTGAATGCTATCCCCCGTGTCGGTGTCCGGTCTTTGAATGGGATTCGGAGGTGGAGGAAATATATATATATATATATATATATATACATATATCCAATTTCTCGGCTTTATCCACCAGGTAGTTTGAACACAAAGACACGGGCACGGACCACAAAGTAAGTGCAGATATTTTTATTGGTAGTCCGCCATTACGCGTTTCAGCCCTAAAGCCATACACACACACTCCTCAACTTATATGTTATGGAAATAAGATGTATGCATTATGCACTTTGACATACATATATATGTAATGCAAATATATACATTTATTTTTATATATACATTTTACCTTTTTATTTATAAATAAAATACATGCTTATAGACATATCAACACACCTATCGATCAATCAGACATTTATATTGTGCGGCAAATCACCTGTGAGAGTCTCAAGGCACTGGATAAGTTGGTAGCTGTGTGGTGGTTTGCTCATTCGAACATCCAGGTCTTCAGCTCTCTCCTGAACTGCTGAAGCGATGGTGTGGTCCTGAGGTGCATGGGAAGGTTGTTCCATGCCTTGGCCACCAGGTGCGAGAAGAGTCTCGTCCTCAATTGGGTCAATGGATCCATGGGGTGTCAGAGACCGAGAGGGAAGCAGATTGAAGGTGTCTGATCAGTTGGTAGAGGTCATGCGTTTGTTGATGTAAGCTTGTCCTCCATTGTGCAGAGCTTTGTCAGCAAGTTAAACTGGCATCTCTTATGAATCGGAAGCCAGTGAAGTTTCCTGAGGTGGGGTGTGATGTGGGTCCTTCTGAGGAAGTCGAGGATGAGTCTTGCTGCTGAGTTTTTTACTGTCTGGAATCTCTTCAGGAGACTTGCAGCGATACCAACGTGGAGCTTGTTTCTGTAGTCCAGTCTGCTGGTGATGAGGGTCTGCATGATGGTCCTTCTGTTGTTGACTGGGAGCCACCTGAAGATCTTGCAGAGAATGTAAATGGTGTGGAAGCAGGCGGATGAGACTGCGTTGACTTGCTTCTTCATTAATAGCTTGCTGTCCACTATGATGTTGAGGTTGGGAGCATGGTCTGCCAGGGTGTGCCAAGTTCCACGGGCCACCATGCATCGTTCTATGGCGAGGTTTTTTCCCAAAGATGAGGACTTTTATTTTGTCTGTGTTGAGTTTGAGACTGTTGTTCTTCATCCAGTCTGTGACGTTCATCATGCAACTGTGGAAGGTGGTGGAGGGTCTTCGAACAGTGAGAGGATGAGCTGGGTGTCATCGGTGTAGGAGATGATGTTGAGTCCGTGCGATCTGATGGTGTCAGCCAGGGAGATCATGAAGGTGCTTAAGAGGGTGCGACTGAGGAACAATCCTTGGGGGACTCCGCAGATTATCTTCTTGGGCTCTGAGGTGAACAGTGGAAGTCGGATCCATTGAGTTCCACTGGTGAGGCATGAGGTGATCCATTTGAGGGCATCTCCCTGGATCCCTATGTGGTGGAGTCTGTTGATCAAAATGTGATGGGAGACAGTGTCAAACGTGGATGACAGGTCAATGAGAATGATGTCTGCTGTTTCTCCGTGGTCCAGGAGGGCCCTGATGTTGTAGGTGACTGTGATCAGGGCTCCAGGAGATTGTGGTATTCAAGGTGCTGGGTGAGTTGCTGGTTGATCACTTTCTAGAGGACCTTTGCTGGACATGGGAGTAGGAGTGGGCGTAGTTTGCAGAGTACTACTACGCGGAAGTGAATTCCGCAACTTCACTCTGTCAGACTCCCAATTAATAAATCAGAAATCTCATATACTTTTGGCAAAATAACAAGTAACTCTGTCTTTACATGCTAAAATGCATATAGTCATTTCACAAAAGTGAAAATAAAATTGAGCATGCAGTGAGAGAGGTGATGATTTTGGGATCCTCCCTAACCTAGGGAGAGAACCAAGCAGATGCCTTGAAAACAAAGAGCACATCTTGCTGAACGATTCGGTGGTTGTCCCATCCTCTTAGGACCACCCCAAGCACAGTTATGGGCAAAAATACAATCCCAGGCAAAGGACCTGCAAAGCATTATGGGACAAGATTAGCAGTGGGCAGTGAATATTATAGTATCCAATATCAAAATAATTCTACAAAGAGCTGCAGTTCAACTAGTCGTTACTAGGTGTCCCTCACGAGTCAAATGCAAAAGCATTGAAATTATTACATCAAGTTGCAGTTCCACTAGTCGTTACTAGGTGTCCCTCACGAGTCAAATGCAAAAGCATTGAAACCCTTTCATGAAGCTGCAGTTCCACTAGCCGTTACTAGGTGTCCCTCATGAGTCAAATGCAAAAGCATTAGACTTGAGGGACACCTAGCAACGACTAGTTGAACTGCAGCTTGATGTAATAATTTCAATGCTTTTGCATTTGACTCGTGAGGGACACCTAGTCCTTTTGCAAATGGTGCCTGTAGGAAAGTAGAATCTGCTTCTTATGGTTACCCCCACTTTTTGCTGGATCTAATGCTGTTTTTGACTAGTCTGACTGGGAACTTGCTAATCAGCACCCCAGTCTATCTGCTTTCTCCCTAAACTGTTATGCTATGTACTTAGGTACACCCCAGATTGGATACTGAGGTACCCTTGTCAGTCCCTAGTATATGGTACCCATGTACCCAGGGCATGGGTACCCCAGAGGCCTCCCATGGGCAGCATCTTGTATTATGCCACCCATGAGAGACCATTCAAAATGGTGCATGCACCACTTACTTAAGATATAGGTTTTCTAAATCTAAGGGTCACTGCACTTAAAACCTAAAAGTCACCCCTATAGCAGGCCTTTACAATCCTGAGAGAAGGGTGCTTAATTCTAAGTGAGAGGGTGCCCCTGCAGCCTACAGAGTTCATTCTTCTTGGTTGTCAATGAAGCAGCCATATACTAATATAGAGGGGCATTACCCGACGGCGTGATGACCATCTTCAAAATGGCTGCAACAAACCCTATCGTGTTTGGTGTCAAACATGTTGGAATCATACCCCTGCACCGGTAACTGGTGTGGGAGGTATAATTCCACCCACCAGGAAGTCCCTTCGTGGGGCCCTCAGTGTTCCCGGTACCAGCCTTCTAGCTCCGGACAGCACAAAATGGTTGCTGCTGACAAGAGACACATTTGTGCCCTCCTGCTGCTGAGCCAAGCTCGTACCAAAGGGGATACCAAAGGGGATGATGGACGGAGCGCTAGAGCAAATCAAACACTCACCCCCAGTCAACTGATCTGGGTTTAATCCATCATCATTCTTTAGCTCACTCCATCACCCCAGTTCAGACATGGCCATATGCAAATCAGTCTGACCCTGTGCCTCATGGGAACAGTCCATCCCGAACTGCCAAGCCATGTCTTCCCTGGACCGGAAACAAGCATCCTGGGACCGGTTTCGGGTTCAAAACCCTCATCAGCCAGGCTATCTTGAATCCAGTGGCAAAGTGAGCAAGGGACCCACGTCTGGGCATACCCTGCCAACTTAGGGCGAACAAAGCGATACCAAAGGGAATGATGGACGGAGCGCTAGAGCAAATCAAACACTCACCCCCAGTCAACTGATCTGGGTTTAATCCATCATCATTCTTTAGCTCATTCCACCACCCCAGTTCAGACATGGCCATACGCAAATCAGTCTGACCCTGTGCCTCATGGGAACAGTCCAGCCCGAACTGCCAAGCCATGTCTTCCCTGGACCGGAAACAAGCATCCTGGGACCGGTTTTGGGTTCAAAACCCTCATCAGCCAGGCTATCTTGAATCCAGTGGCAAAGTGAGCAAGGGACCCACGTCTGGGCATACCCTGCCAACTTAGGGCGAACAAAGCGATACCAAAGGGGATGATGGACGGAGCGCTAGAGCAAATCAAACACTCACCCAAGCTCGAGCAAGAGAAGGCAGAACAATCGGCATCCTGTCACAGGGAGGTGTGACCACCTCCCAGACAGGATTTAGTGTATTAGGGCTGGGTGGGTGCACTTGCTAGCACCTGAAAACCTGCAGGAGGTGCACATTTGGTGTCCCTGTACTTAGTCCAGTTCAAACCAGTCCTGGGAGTCATTGTCTCCTGCTTTGGCGCGAAACTGGACAAAGGACATGAGAGTAACCTCCCCCCTGTCCCGACCCTCCCCTGGGAGGGTCCCCTGAATCTTTCCAACCCTCTCCCGTGGATACTTAAGGGCTTACCTTTTTGTAGGACTTTAGATTCGTCATGGCCAAGATTCACAATTGAAACCACTGCACTTTGACAGTCTGGGCACTCTGGACTTTGCTGGACTTCGTTTGGGCCTGACTTCATCTCCCTTCCTGTCTGCTGCATCGTCTGTGCCTGCACATCCTACAGGAACCTTCCAAGGCCTGTGAAGCATCAAGGACAACCAAAGTAATCTCCCTTGGAGTGAAGGAGTCACTGCCCTGCATTCGCAGGCACCGCAAAGAAGATGACCAGTCTGCAGATTCCAAGCTCCTCCGGACTCCGTGGGATCTGCAACTCAGGTAGTGATTTTTCCTTAGCCAATGAGGCCTGCTCTCCGCTCTGACCAAGTTTGAGGCCAGCAGCTTGAGTGGGGGTTGCAATAACCGAACCCCTAGGTACTGCATCACCTTTGCAGTTGCAAAAGCTTGTTGACATCTTTGCAAGAAGATCTCCGGGCTCCGAGTAGCCCCAACCCCGAGCACCTTCTGTGACCAGAATCTTTGGCCATCCCGCATCGTGTGCATCGTGGCCTGCCTTTTTCGGTGAGCTGCTTGAGGTCCTCTTGCGACTCCTGTGCCATTGGCCTGTGGGTCCATGTGAGGGTCACCTTTGATTTCCTTGGGGTCCCCTTATTGCTCGGGACCTGCCCTGACTCCCCTGCTTGTGGTGCATCCCCTGGACCTTGCTGGTCTGAACCGTACACTTTTCTTGACTTCCTGCGTGGGTTGATTTTGCCAAGGCTTGTTGGTGCTCCCGCCGGACACCGACCCCTCAGCTCCTTTGTGGGACAGCTCATATCCAGCTCCTAGTCACCCTCAGCATCACCTGGTCCCTACAGCTTCAAGCTACAGAGTCAAGGTCATTGACATCCATCCTGAAGCACCCGACATCGGTGGGCATTCGTCTACCAAGCCCCTGGTCACTCCCCAGTGACCCAGACTCTGTCCCCTCTGCTTTCAGGTACTCTCTATCCAGAATCCACGTTTGGATTCCTCCGGACACTTTCTCCTCTTCCAGCAGCAGCACTTTCCTGAAGTCCTCCAGTGTGTTCAACGGTGGGTTCAGACGCCACTTCACACCTATGCACCTGGGATAGGTAACTTGGGTACCATGGTATCCACGGGTGGGGTGGCTCTCCAACCTTCTGTCTTCCACGGGGTTTCTTCCGGGTCCACTGGGAAGGGTCCTTAATCTTTAAAATTCCAACCACGACTTGCACATAGACTTGTACGGAGCACGCCGTCGTGTTCATACACTGCACGCGCACTCTGTGGGGTCCGTGTCTACTCACCTTGGGTGGTTCCTTGGGGTCCCAGTAATTCTACGTCCTCTCAACATTGTCCTGAATCGAGTTGTGGTTCTTATACCACTTTCTTAATATATGGTTTGGTCCCCCCCTGGGGCCTGATGTGTATTAGTGCTATTTACTGTGATTTCGTTGCTAAAGTATTGTGTGCTTTGTGTCTATCTCCATGTGGGAGATACTGTAACGTACTAGATAGTGTTATATAATAAATACATATTTTTATAACTACTGTGTGGTTCTCTTTTCATTTAATCTATACTATAAGATTGCATTCTGGTAAAACAAGCTGCTTTACACTCCTTCAAGTCTAAGCCTGAAGGCTGCTCTCCACAGCTACCACTTGGATAGCTTTCTAAGGTTGTCTGAGACCTCTTAAATCACCATAAGGGTTGTTTGGACTGGTGCAAGGTGCCCACTTACATTAGTCGACATCATATACCAGGCTAGGCTCTCACAGTGCCTATTGCAATGTTCTCCTAATCTTTGCTTATCAGAGGATGGGGAAGGGTACTTTGTTACTGGGCCACTGCCAAAGCCTGAAGAAGAACTGGAGGTTGTTGGGCGTTTCGTTGATTCCCTCTCTGCGGAGCATACTTCTACAGAGGTAGGGGTTAGTTCAGGTCTCAGCTAGGGCTTTGAAAATATGGGAGCTGGCAGTGCTACCTGTGCCACATCCATCAGAGCAAGTTAAATAGCAATGTTGGCCTCCTCTCTGTCACCTTCCACAATGATTAGGTCCTTGTCATCATCCTCCTCATCATTCCCTTCCATAATTCTAATGCTTTCAGGAACTTTTCTTTTCCCTTGCCTCCCTAGGCATCACCAGACTCTGGAATGGTCCACAAAGCATCCCTGTCATCATCATCAGAAGTGGTGCTTGAAGAAGATGTTGGAGTAGTAACCTTCCTTTTCCTTGCTGGAGGTCTGGGTGCCAATGATTCTAAAAGAGGAGGATCTTGCTCAGCAGGATGCTCGACCTCCAGTTCTGCTCCAACATCAGTAAGATGCACTATTGCTGGCTGCGGCTGCTGTCCACTTTGCTCTGTTTCCAAAAACAACTGGGTAGTACTTTGCGAAAGGGACAAGTCCAATTCAATGTCACTGGCCGTTGGCATTGCATAAACAAGGAGACCTTTGGCTGACCTATATTTCTTTTAAGAATAGCCTATGGCTTATGTACGCCCCACAAGAAAGAAGCTTTTCATATCTATAGTAAGATCATATAGAAATGACAATGGTGATTAAATAAACATTATTTTTTATTTGTTATTTTTCATTTTCAAAAAGAACAAAAAGATTTCATTTAAGAGCATATTACATTCACAAATCACAAAATTATGGTCCATCTATCTTTTGGGAATTCGTCTAGTGAAACATGAATGGAAAGGAAATAGTTGTGACATCCACATAAAATAACGAAATGAAACAGTGATTTCTATACACTGCTGTGATTTATGAAATGCCTTTTTGCTATAGATGAATTGATTTTTTAATGGTACTCTTTCTTTCTTCACTGTCGGATCCCCATTATGTTGTCTAAATTGTATTTTTATTTCACACTATGTATGTCAGGTGAATGAGTGGTATGGTATGGAGTGAGTATGCTGTGGTTTATGTATGAGTGTGCTGGGGTATATCAATGATATTGAATAGATTTGTTCTACATTTCAATTTCGTATATTTATGCCCAAAAATGTTTGGGAATTATTAACATTATATCATTTTGTGATTTGTGAATGTAATATGCTCTTAAATTAAATCTTTTTGTTCTTTTTGAAAATGAAAAATAACACATAAAACATAAAAAATAATGTTTATTTAATCACCATTGTCATTTCTATATGTTATTACTATAGATATGAAAAGCTTCTTTCTTGTGGGGCGTACATAAGCCATAGGCTATTCTTAAAAGAAACATAGGTCAGCCAGAGGTTTATGCATGTTTCTTCCCCCTCCTCTAGGACCTGAAATTAAAATTAGGGGGCACCTTTTTTTCGATATTGGCCGTTGGCATTGCCATGATTGCATTGACTGCCTCAATGACAGACATGGTCTTTAGCTTAGGTTGGGGTGGTACTGTTGATTCGGGAATGCTGCTCCCAGCTTGCTCCCCAGAGACTGGAGCGGCAGGCAGACAACGTCTTCCGAAAACATTTTCGGCCAACACTCCCACTGGAGGAAAGCTGCTTCTCCGCACTAATCACTTTCTTGGTAGCAACTTTCTTTGGGGCCATCTTAAAGCTCTCAGATGGCAGTGGCACTAAGCTGCAGAAGAGATTGGAGGACTGACATGTGACGTCACTAACAGGCCTTCTGTTTGGCAGCACTGCGGGTGTTGTCTCTTCTTCTCTTGTGCACCCAAAAGCAAACATTTAGTAAAATGTGTTTTTTCTTGCAGTTTTAGTACAGATAAAGACAATATTAGTGTGGTTGGCTACTTAGGAAATATAATCACTTTAAAGTCAAACCACACGACCATACCATAAAATGTAATTCCCCATCAGGATAACACATAATATGAAGATAGAGCTCTTTCCTTTATGTCCATATTTTCTGAAGGAGACACCTGTGGTATTCAGGGACCTGCATGGGTAAATGGTATAATAATCTTTAAAAAAAATGGAGGTTAGTGCGCACCAAGGGCAGTCAATGTGGTCCAGGGCGAATTGGAATAATCACTAAAAAATGAATGATGCTGATGTGTCTGCAGTGCACCGCAGCCAGGGTGTCCAGGAGGAAATGGAATAAAAACTAAAAAAGTTAATGCTGTTGAGTGGCTCTACAGCTATGGTGGATGGATGGATGGATCAACAGAGGAAAAATGGGGAAAAAAGCTAAAAAAAAATGTTTTTAAAGAAATGTAAACAAAATGTAAAATTTAAAAAAAATTATAACATTTAAAAAAATTTTTTAATTAAAAACATAAAATAAATAAAAAATAAAAACATTTAAATACATTTTTTTAAATAACATTAAAATTAACAATAAAAACAATAATTACCAAAGTTTATGTGGGAGAATGAGAAGAAACCTATTGTGAGTCAAGGAGGTGCTAAATACATTTTTTTTTTAAATGCATGAAATATATAAGCACTGTTCATCAAAATCATATTCTTAATATACATACTACAATGATTCTCAAGCATATTATTAAACTGATATCACATATTTCCATGCAAGCCTATGGCAAAGGCGCACAGGCAGCCTGCACAAAATGACTGCCAGCCAGTGCCACATGGTCAAACAACAGCAGCAAGCAAGGAGGCATGGGGAACAAGCCTATGGCAAAGGCCCACTGGCTGGATGCCCAAAATGGCTGCCAGCCACATGGCCAAACAACAGCAACAAGCAAGGAGGCATGGGGCATGGTGAACACAGAACATATGCACGCCTATGACAAAAGCACACTGCTTGGATGCACAAAATGACTGCCTGCTAGTGCCACATGGCCAAACAACAGCAGCAAGCAGGGATGCTTGGGGAACAAAGAACACATGCAAGACTATAGAAAGGGCACACTGGCTGGATGCACAAAATGGCCACCCGCCACATGACCAAACAACAACAGCAAGCAAGGAGGCATGGGGAACAAAGAGAACACATTCCTTCCTATGGACACAGACTCCACAAACTGGCCCCTGGCCACATGACATGGAGAACAAAGACAAATCAATTCTGACCTATGGCAAACACACACACACTGGACAGACAAAGGAGGCATGGTAACACTAAAGAAAACACTACCATTAATTCAGCAATGCCAAAAATGAAAATTATCTGAGCTATAAAACTTTTACAACAGCACCTATCCTCCCAAGCCATAAATTACCCCACATATATACACTTTTTGTAGACAAAAAAATGTGAAATACAAAAATAACCACCACATTTTTAATCTAATCCAATGCCAACTCAGCCCTAAATGATGTTATAAAACAACATACACCACAGAAACAGTAGCTTCATGCACCTATGACTAAAAAAGGCCTGGGCCTACTGGGTGGCCTCTTGTCAGACTAGGTCACATAGTGAAATAAATAAATATTGCAAATGTATCAAACATGGAAACAATGTACTGAACTGTGCATCATTGTTCCTTCACAAAAGAAGAACAATTAAATGCAAATATATAACTAGTCCCCTACTGAACACGCAGGCCACCTACCACAATGACTGAAAAATTGAATAAAAGTACAAATAAATACTGATGCATGCCCTCTAGCAAACAAATAACACTCTTATACAAGAGTTTTTTTAAACTCACTTTTGAAATCTCAAATACAAAGACCTTAAATCCTATGGTATACATGCAGCAGACAAGGAGAGTGATCCTTCCAGCTCAAAATCCAAATTGAAAGTGATGAAGAGATGGACAAAGCACTGGGAGGAGCTTGCCTGACAGGAATGGGAAGTTGGAGTCTCTGAGGCATTTCCTTCCTGTTGGAACAAAAGAGTTAAAAAAAAGGATTCTTGCACCCAAAAAAATTCCAATGCTACGTTGGAGAAGAAAATTCACTCTAAAAACATCTTTGGCTTCTTCTCAAGCACAAAAGCTACTTGAGTGGTGCATCCGTGACCAGAACTACATTGACGCCGTCCCCACAGGAAGCTGTGCAAATAGGTGCGAAGTCTCCGTTTGCTAGCTAGTGGCCCAAGAGTATCGTGGCATATTCTGGTGCTTGCTCACACCAAAACAAATCTTGAGTGCGCGAAAGGAAATAAACTCCATTTCATGCCTGGAACATGGAATTCAGGAACTCCACGCTCCTCTGGAGTGCGCAGTGCTAGAAATCTGCAAGCTCAGTGAGCGGAGTGCAGTTTACCTCCTGTGCCTACTCAACAACAACAGTTTAAAACTCACACTTATCTGACTCAGCAGTGCAAAAAAGTATTTATAAAAAATCAAAGGTGCAAAGAAAAAAATAGTTCAAGTTGCAATACACGTAAGAAGGGAAAAACACATTATGCCAAATTTGTCGCCGAAGCCAGGAGAAACGTTTTTGTGAAAAGTGCTCCTTGTGAAAAAACAGAATGCAGGTAACTCCCAATGAAGTTTTCCATATGCACCAAGTGCCCATCTTCTTCTACCCACTACAGCATAGGGCAATGTGTCAGCCCATGTCAGCCACTGATCAATAATTGTGCGATTCATATTTTACTTCCTCCTACCGCAACATACATCAAGTGGAAGTGAGCAAGCCCCTTTCAGCAATTGATCAGTTATTGTGCCATTCACATTTTGCATCTACCGACCACAGAATAGAGTAATGCATCAGCCCGCTTCAGCTGCTTTTCAGATATTGTGCTGTTCAAATATTACTTTCACCCCACATAGTATATGAAAAATAGTGGACCCAATACATTCACTGATCATTCATTCAGCAGGTCACATTTTGCTCCCATCATGCCAGCCTTTTACATAGGTGGGCATAGCAAAACATGAATGGCTGAATAACCAATAAGTAGCTGATGTGAGCTCACCCATTGCCCGATGACGTATATATTGCTTGGTGGAAGTGAAATATGAATGGCATGATCAATAATCAGTGGCTGAAGTAGGCTGACACTGCTCTTCATGAAGGGGGGTGCCTGAGGAGCCCCGGGGTGGCAGCAGGTACAACAAACGACCACCTAATTATCTGGAGATTTGCAAACTCACCAAATTATTTTATTTCCCATATTGTATGCCCTAGAGAGAGCTTGACTCATGCCAAGGGAGTACACCTCCCCAGTTGAGGCTTCTGGCTAACCCCGGGCGTAGTACTACGCTACGCTCACGGACCCTGCATAGTTTGTGCTACTACACACTATGCAAAGCGTAGCAGTAATATCATCAACACCTACAAATGCTTTGATAAAGCAATTTTACATGCTAAAAAGCATATAAGCAATTCACAAAAGTGAACTTTGAGAATGAAAATATTAAGCAATGAGAGAGGTGATGATTTTGGGGTCCCCCTAACCTAGGGGGAGGACCAAGCAGATGCCTTGAACACAAAGCGCATATCATGCTGAACAATTCAGTGGTGGTCCCTTCCTCCTAGGACCACCCCAAGCACAGTTATGGGCAAAAATACAATCCCAACCAAAGGCCCTGCAAAGCATTATGGGACGAGATTAGCAGTGGCCAGTGAATATTATAGTGTCCAATATCAAAATAATTCTACAAAGAGCTGCAGTTCAACTAGTCGTTACTAGATGTCCCTCACGAGTCAAATGCAAAAGCATTGAAATTATTATTACAGCAAGCTGCAGTTCCACTAGTCGTTACTAGATGTCCCTCACAAGTCAAATGCAAAAGCATTGAAACCCTTTCATGAAGCTTTTGCATTTGACTCGTGAGAGACATCTAGTAATGACTAGTGGAACTGCAGCTCTTTGTAGAATTATTTTGATATTGGATACTATAATATTCACTGCCCACTGCTAATCTCGTCCCATAATGCTTTGCAGGGCCTTTGGTTGGGATTGTATTTTTGCCAATAAATGTGCTTGGGTGGTCCTAAGAGGATGGGACCACCACCGAATCATTCAATAAGATGAGCTTTTTGTTTTCAAGGCATCTGCTTGGTTCTCTCCCTAGGTTAGAGAGGATCCCAAAATCATCACCTCTCTCACTGCTTGTTAATTTATCGTTTTCACTTTTGTGAAATGACTATATGCATTTTAGCATATAAAGACAGAGATACTTATTTTAACTTGCACTGTGCAAGATGCCCTTGGCAATTATTGCACAGTGCAGACAAGCACACAGCTATGCACTACGCAATTTGCGTAGCTACGTGTAGTTCAAAGTGTACTTCACGTAGCTACGTGTAGTGCTACTAAGCCCAGGGTTAATTCTGGCAATTACCAGAAAACCCTGGGCCAAACCACTATTATAAAAAGTTATTGCCACATTCTGCTTCCCTTAGAGGGTTCTGATTGTGCCCCCCTCGGGTGCCCAATTTCCCCCCATAAAAAAGAGTATTTCTAAAATATTGTGTGTCCACATGGGGGTGGTCAAACCATGCTCAAAGAAGCTGAGCTCTAATAAATTGTGGTGCTCGGCGACCACTAAAAAAGCCCTGGGCATATTGTAAACAATAAAATGGCCACCACATTTTTCCTTGCCTGGGGAGCCAATCACCCCCCTCAGGGGCCAGATCGTCCCCCACGCGGAACTTAAAATGGCAAAATTATACATATGACCTGTGGGGGGGGAGGGGGTCAAAGCATGCCTGAAGGTGGCCACCAAAAGAATAAGACATCCTTGGTTTAAAGAGGAATCCCTGCTTGTGGATAATGGTGGGAGAAATCCCACTGGATGTGTGTAGAGGACTACTCTCCTGCTCCTCGTGGTGCCATCCAGTGGGATCTGTAATATCAGCTTCCACAGGTGCCCACATGGGGAGAAGCTTACAGTGTGAGCACTGGAGGTTCACCTGCAGCAGCCTACCAGAATGACCCACTTGTGTTCTCCACACTGCGGCTGTAGCGTGGATAACATCAACAGTCATCCTCTGTAGGGAAGAGGTTACGAACTGGGTTGGAAAACAGACAAACCTCAATTTAATGGGAACTAAGAAAGTTCCTCATGGTCATTTGAAGTTGAAAATCATGCACTGGAGTGTGAGGAAAACAGCCCCCCACCCATAATCACCATGGAAACAAACTATGAACTTATGAGAGACTGGAATATACCAGGAATCCTCTAAGTTAGCAAATTATAGCATAATCAAAATGACAGACTCCAGTCTGATTTGTTACTACCCCTCTAAAATGTGTTGCTTCCATATTTGGGAGTTTAGAGTTGTATTCCAAGTGGAATCAGACATCCATGAGGGAAGCTATAATACAAAAACGTTTGGAAGGTCAGCAACAGTTAAATCTAACACTTTAGGTATATCAGCAAGAGGCCTGAGCAGACCTTCAAAACATTCAACAAGCTATGCTCCTTTACCCTTCAAGTTTCATATATTTCAAACACAGCTAATGTTTTCTTGCACTTACATACGTTTCTAAAAGTTTGTTACACAAAATAATTGTTGCTTAAAAAGTTTGCATGTTATACTGTTATGTTATGTTGACTTGAAGAGCACTCTTGTCACCTGTGAGTTCATCCAGGCATTTGAGAAGGTGTGTAGGCGTGAGGTCTATGCAAAGCTTTTGAAGAGCCAGGTCTTCAGTCTCCTGCGCAACTCAAAAAGTGAGGAGGAGGCTCTGATGTATTATGGGAGTTCGCTCCATATTTTGGGTGTGATGTAGGATGATGAGGGACCTCCTGCTCTGCTTTTGTCAATGCAGGATGTGTGTGCAAGTGAGTGTGTATGCAGCTGTTTAGGTAGCAGGTCTAGTTTTGTGTAGGTATATGTATAAGTGTGCATGAGTAGCTTGTGAATGGGGAGTCAGTGTAGCTCCCTGAGCTGGAGTGAAATGTGGGTGCAGCAAGGAAGGTTGAGTATGAGTCTTGCCTCGGCATTCTGAATGGTCCAAAGTATGTATAAGAGTTGCTTGGAGATTCCGGCATAGTATGCATTGCTGTAGTCGAGTGTGCTTGCCTTCCTGATTTCCTGATGTCTGGCCTGGTGGGAGGGTGTTGGTATGAGTCCTAGTTCTGTTGAGCACCAGGTGGCATTCCACAGGTGGGGAGTTCCTGTTTCTGAAAAACAATACTTTTGTTTTGCCAGAGTTGAGTTTCAAGCAGTTGGTTCTTATCCATTCTGATACTGTGGTCATGCAGTTCTTGAATCTGGATCTGGTGGTGATTCTCTTATCTGTCAGGGAGAGGATGAGTAGTGTGTCATTGTTGATGCCTTGAGATCTTATGACACTGGAGAGCTGTGTCATGTAGACATTGAACAGGGTCAGGCTGAGGGATGATCCCTGGGGAACTCTGCAAATCAGGTTTTTGAAATCCAATGTAAAGGGTGGTAGTCTGACTCTCTGAGCTCCTGTGAGGAAGAAGAAGATGCAGTTGAGTGTGGGTCCTTGGATGTTGATCTCATAGAGTCTTCTGATGACTGTGTTGTGGAGACCAGGTCAAATGCCATGGAGAGGTCGAGCAGGATGAGAGCCGCTGTTTCTCCTCAGTCCAGGATGGTCCGATTTCATCAGTGGCTACGATGAGTGCAGTTTCTATGCTGTGGTTCTTTCTGAAACTTGATTGCGTGTTGTCCAGTAGATGGTAGAGTCGAGGTGGCTTATGAGTTGGTTTCAATTCACTTTAGCTGAGTAGGGAAGGAGGGAGATAGGACGAAAGGTGCCCGGTTGGCTTGGGATAGCTGAAGGTTTCTTAAGGAGGCCATTGACCAATGTGTGCTTCCAGTCTTCCGGGAAGGTAGCAGAGGTGATGGAAGTATTTCGGATGTGAGTGAGTGCTGTGCTGATTGGAGATGCAGCAAGGCTATAAATGTGGTAGGGGCATGGATCCGTTGGGGCCCAAGAGTGTATGATCCACATGATTGTGGCTGTTTCTTTCCTGGTGAAGACCTTCCATTCAATCAGGTGTCATCTTGATTGGTGATGGGCAGGTTGGTGATGAGTTCCATAGGGTCTGGTTTGGAGTTCAAAAATGCTGTAGTTGTTGTGATTTTGCTGTGGAAGAAGTTTGATAGGTCATCTTGCAGTTCTTGGGATGGATGATGTTGTTGATGGAGGCCATCAGTGTGGAGAAATATTTGATTATTGAGATTTCTTTGCAGCTGTTGGAGCTCCCTTTGATGCATTCAGATAGCTCTCTTTTCTTGGTGTCTCTTAGTTGCTGACGAAATCGTCTGAGTGTAGCTTTAAAGGTGCTGGTCAGTAGCTTTGCAGTCGCTCTCCATTGTCTCACAAGCTGTTTGCAGGGTCTCTTGGCTTCCTGAAGTTCCTCTTTGTACCAGCTGGCTTGACTGTTGGATCTTTTCTTTTTGTTGAGTTTGGGGGGTGCAAGGGAGTCTGCACAGTTTTTGATTTAATTGTTGTAGTTGTCAATCTGACGGTATGCAGTAATGGGATACAAGCTTGTGTAGAAGTCATGTGATTAAATACCTAACATATAAAAAATTAATTAAATACATAAAAAATAAAAAAAATAAAAAACATTATCTTGTGTCCAGGGTTTATTTAGTGATCTTAAAATGCTGGGATGGAGTAATTGGTATTGGAGACCACTCACCCTGCTGGACATGCTCTTGACTTGATCATTGCCTTTTTGTGTCTGGTTCCATATTTATTAATTCAGCTATCACTATTGTCAGATAATACAGCAATAGTTTAAGGTTTTCTGCTGCTAAACATTGAATTGGATCTATTGTTGGCCTGAGACTTCCTTCTTGCCATTTGGCCAAAGTGAAAGGCTTCCTTCTTTTCCAAAGTGACTTTTGATGATGTCTTAAAAGGCTGAGCTCAGCACTGGGCATCCTTCCATAGATTGATTGCTTCAAAAGCTTATTAGGTAACTCATAATGTATTAAATCTAATTTGGATCACCAAGCTCTCTGTAAAATGAAATCAAATGTCACACATTTTTCCTGTGTTTAAACCATTTGATGCACGGCCTCAAAAATGCTGAATTTCTTTGATATGTGTCATAAGACACAAAAAGGTATTGTTCTAATAGTACTGCACCTAAAACGTTATAACAGTGTGCAGAAGAAGCTGGCAATGTTCCTTATCCTTACTTTATTTTTAGACCGGAAAACGAAGAAAGAATAATTTGTTTGTATTAAAGAAGATTCATGTCCACCTGAGCTCACCTTTACAGTGGCTTCATTCCAACACAATGTGTCCCTATTTATGATTTCTTTTCATTTCACAAACATTCCCACAAGTACACCTGGAAGGTTACTCCAGCTGTAGTTTAGTTTTCCAGGAGTAATTCCGGAAATGTGGTGTACATTTTTTGGGAAGGTTCCTATTCCCCAGGTGTGGAGTTCTCCATAGCAGCAAACTCCACATTGGGGAGTAGAGCCTCCTGTGCAAAAGAACTTTTTTCCCTGCAGACAAAATCATTTCCCATAGAGAAAGCCTTACCCAAGCCCCTACCAATTCTGTGGATAATAATGGGTACCATCCCGGAAGGGAAGTTAGAGGGATCCATCGCCGGCTGGAGTAATTCACTGAACATTTTAAGGGTGGAAAGGGAATGAAGAGGAGTTAGGAAATGCCCACAAATGTATACGTGTGTGTTCTTTTCTAAAATTTCAAAGCAAAATACTCATTGGAATGCCCATTTCCCACACCTTGAGTGAGATTCACGAGTGTTTAGTCCCACTTGTGATGGAAAAATCTGAGGACCTAAAACCATTTGCGCCTACCGGGAACCTCTTTGGGAAATCCTGGTGGTGTAAAAATGATAAACTTGGGTGTAAACTTAAGTTTGTGAATCAGTTCCCATTTCACAAACTCTGCTTATTTTAAAGTCAAATACTGGAAGGGATTGAAGCAGTGGTTTTTCCCTTCATATCACTGATCCCAGGAGATCGACCCCAGTCTTTTATCAGTTTCAACATATAGATGTAGCTTTTCTATGTTTGATTTTTGAGGGATAAAATATGGCACTCCTTTACATCCCTTACTGTTGTCTAATGTGTGCACTGTTTTGGCCAGTGTCTTAAATTTCTCTTTTAAGTTGGGCTTGTTTCCAAGTTATTCACAGTGATGATAATGACTCTGGGCTTAATCAAACACTTTGTACGGATCATTTTGAACACTGTAATGGGGTTGGATTTATCTACTTCTTTCCATGTTTTGTTGTTGCTTGTGGTTACTAATGGCCTTGAAAGTATTTATGCATTGCAGCTGTAGGATTGTCTAGAGTCCTACGACCTCCCGGATTAGTTGCAGATTGTTTTTCTAAAAACACAACTATGCTGTCAATCCTGCTCTCCATCTTGGATCCTCGTGATTTTATTATCCCTGCCAGTTGCATTTCCCAGCATTATCCAAATTATCGTGCTGGGGTGGTGATCTCCATATGATAAGACATAAGGAACTCTTCACTATACTTTTCTATGTATAGCGAGATCTCCCTATGGTAAAGTATATGCAACTTCCCCCCATATTTGACAATACTGACTGACTGCGTATTCTCCCTATGGTATAGTGGTATAGGGAAAAGTGAAAAAGTGTATTCAACTTGGAAAAAGTTTGTTAAAATATTGGTTTATCTAAAATATTAATGTAAATGCTACAGCACTATTTGCTAAATTTTGACTTAATCATTAAATTAGTGAAAATATTCTCAATTACATTAAAATTATTTTTCTCAAAGTTAAATTAAAAAATTAATTCCCACCTAAAGTAGATTTATTTTTATTATGCATTAATAATTATTAAAATTGATTTAAAATGTAATTATATTTAATAAAATATATTCTTACATTACTTCTTACATGCAAACGGTTAACATATTTTTCAAACAAATTACAAACATGCACTGTTTATATATTTTTTGACCCTGAATTATGTTTATTTTTTATATTTTAACTATTTAAATTCATTTTATTTAACATTATTACCTATGAGGTTTTCTTTCAAGTCCATGGGCCAGATTTACTAGTTTCTCATGCAGTACAGTACAGCAGCAGCTGTAAATGCTGTGCAGCGCTGTATGAGAAGAAAAGCGTTGGTGAGCGCCATATTTACAGAAATATGGCACTCTCCTCCCCTCTACCTAACACCGGTCCAGAAATGTGCGTCCGTGTGCAAGGGTGTCTCTGTAAATCTAGCATAGATTTTTTACTGTAAGGATGCCCTTCAAGTACAAAGTCCTTTGCTTAGACTAACTGCAAACTAGGCACGGGCAGAGTTTGTGTAGCCGTGCTTCGCGGAAGTCCACAAAGTGGAAATAAAACTCTGTTGTGCTACACGTTTATGTGGAGTTTCATCCTCGTGCCCGTTTGCGTGACGTTTACATTATTCCTCAACGCAAAGTGCGTTTCAGGTGGAAATCTTGCGCAACTGCAGGATGCAGTTTTCATGGGAGCGCCCATCTTGTTTTCAGTCTGTTTATGGTGCTGGGGACTACTTTTTCAATCTTTTGTGAATCTGTTTAATCCTTCCATTCTAAAACGTATTTTCCCCAAACTTTTTATTATCTTACCTTTTGTCTATGTGTGTGTTTTTTAAATATTTTCAAATTTTTTGTATTTTTGAGTGTGTTTTGTACTTTTAAAATGTTTTGCTTTATTTCCTTTTTTTACCTTCCTTCTTTTTCCTGAATATTTTTTTTCTCTCTCCCCCCCCAGTGTCATGGCAGAGCAGGGTGCCAAAACCAAGGCTAAAAGCAGCCGCCTTCCTTGCAGCAGGCAGCACCAGAAAGGTGTGCCACCCGTGCCCTATTTTCTGAGAAGGAGGTGGCAGCACTGGTATTTTATGTCCAGTGCCACCTTCCCTCCACCTTGGCAGCAGGCCTGGCAGTGGTTACGGACTCCAGGAGTGCCAGCAGTGGTGGGAGAGGGTGCGCCAGGTTGTGCACAGCTGCTCTGGGGTCCGGCGCACAATGCAACTGCTGACGCACCAGTGGTCCTAGGTGCTGGACTGAGACCAGGACCTGCTGGACCTGCTAGGAGTTTAGGTCGAGGGCTCAGTGAGTAATTATTATTAATATTATTATTTGTGTTCTATACTAATATTTTTTTCCCAAATAGCAAGCATGCTGCTCACACGAAGGTAAGTTAAGTTTACAAATATTATGTAATCGTTATTCCAGACAGGAGCTCTGCACTACCTAATTGTACTTGTTGGCGCTCACTTGGGCTGATTATTTAAGAAGTAATGCAGAGACTCCGGGCCTTTATCCTGTCACTAATATGTGGTAGTTACTATTAATGAGTTAGCCCATTCTCTCACTTCTTATAGACTTTATTTTTTTGTAGCTCGTATAGTGCCAAGCAATCTCCCAGTGATGTGTATGCATGCATTGAAAAATGCATACTTAGCGAATTGGCCCCTTCAAAGGGGGTTGAGACTGAGATTGCAAATGAGATGAGAAGCAAACATCATTTGTTGCAAGTTATTAGTAATTCCAAAATCTAGTTTAGTAAATTTGAAATAGATTTGGGAAATTTGTAATACAATGGTCCGCGATACTACTAGTCGATCTGATTTAGAAAAGTTCAATGTTATTGCGATTGCCTTTTCCTGCCCAAAAATATTTTTGAAGAGATTATTTATTTACCACCAATCTTTTTTTATTTTCTTGTCTTTATGTCTTACATCAGCATCCCGGGGCAAGAAGAGAGCTGATGAGGTGGGTCAGGGAGCTGGAGGTACCACCCAAAGTTCAGCTGCCGATGGCCGTGCTGGCCCCAGTATGTCCTCCTGTTGTTAACATTAATATTTATTCCCCTAACTTTTACCGCTCCTCATTTTGAATTATTTCTGCCCGCCTCCTAATTTTTTTCCAAATCCTATTTGATCTATTCATTTCTAAATTCTTGTTATCCCTGCATTATCCTATTTACTTATTTTCTATATTTCAAGTTTCTGTACTTTACTTCAAACTGCCTCTGGACTAGTCTGTTTGCAGCTCCTTTCTTCTGCTTTGTCAGTCAGCTTTCCCTCTCCCCTTCTATATCTTGTGGACTGCCTAGTGATAGTACTGTAAGACTCAGAGAGACCATTCGTCACCTACTCTAGTCTGCCACTAATTGCACGCATTTGAGCGCTGAGTCATGTAGAGGCTGGTGCGCATGGAAGCCAGGCAGGAACGCTTGGATTGGCACCTGAAGAAGCTCCTAGCCTGCCTTAGTGCCTTCTTCTGCCCCATTTTTAATCCTTTTTTTGGTGGGTGGGATTTGCTGTGGAGAGAGGGTGGGAATGTGGGAGATGGGACATTTAGATTTTGTTATATGGCCAATTTCATTAAAAAAAAAAAAATAATTCTGATTGAACAAGTAGCAAAACACATGCCATAAACAGTACAGCTGTAATAATCTATCGCATCTCCCAAAAACTTGGTCGTCATCAACATAGCAACTCCCCCCCTTTGATTCATTCTGGTGTATGTTCACCACCAGTGTCCTCACCTGTCCGTTATGCAGTCCCATTTGGGTCTAGGGAACAATAGTAGTTGGCAACCAGGTATTTTCTCTAGGGAGGTCCTCCCTCAGGCCCCCTTGCGGATATCTCCTGTGTTGTATGTGTTGCAGATTGTTGTGCATCTTCTCCCAGGTCCAACCCAAAGTGTCACCTGCACGGGTCCCATATTCTGTGGAATTATTTAGGGCATCCCCTGCTACGATATTTGGTTTGCTTAGCTGTCATGTATAATTCCATTCCCCTCATCCATTCCTGGATTGTAGGTTTTTCAGCCACCCCCCATCATCTGGCTATATCCCTTTTGGCCACCACCAGTCCCAGGGAGGCAAAATTTAGCTGTGCCCTGGTGACATCTACCTCACTCGGTACCCCCAATATCATGAACCATGGCTCGATCGGCAATGTCACTCCCAGGACCGTTCCCAATGGCTCAATCACCTACGTCCAATATACCTGCAGCTCGGGGCATGCCCAGACTGTATGAAAGAAGTCGGTTTTGGCCGTTTTGCAGGTAAGGCAGGATGGTGACTCTGCCCTTCCCATTTTGTGCAGCCTATCCCTGTCGTAGTATGTTCTATGTAGTATCTTATATTGAATGAGACGGAGCCTTGCCTTGATAGCTACTTCTCGAGGGTGCATTAACGCCGCCTCCCAATGTAATTCCTCCATTGACCCCAACGCATTCTCCCAGGGTGCTCGTAGCCCTATCAGTCCGTCTGGGATGTTGTTATTAATAGTTTTATAGGTGAAGGAGACCGCCTTGTTTATTAGTTCTTCTTTATGAGTCTGCCCTCTAAAGGTGAGTATTCCGGAAGTTGTTTGCTTTGAATGTTTTCTGCCCGCCATGCGTGACGCAATTGCGCATATTTGAGGAATTGGGAGTTATTCATGTCGTACTCCTGTTTAAGCTTTGCCCATGATTTAAGTTCTCCTCTTTGAAGGATGTCTCCTATTGTGGAGATCCCCAAGAGATCCCAGGTCCCAAACCCTTTTAGTTTTCGTAGCTCTTTGAGCCAAGCTCCTTCCCAGAGCGGAGTGCTCTTCATGACCCGGCCCGTCCAGTCCATGGTTTTGGTCGCCCTATCCCATGCCGTCAGAGTAACTTGTGTTGCGGGTAGCAAATGGGAGACCCCCTTCCCCCCATACAAGTAGTGTAGATATGTATGTGGTAGCATTTCTTCCCTCTCTAGGCGACACGTAGGGTGGTCCCTATTTTTATGTATCCATTCATTTATGGGTCTCAGGTGGGACGCCCAGTAGTAGGACTCTATATCTGGGAGTGCAATCCCTCCGTTATATGGGTTACTTTGCAGTGTCTTGAGTCCTATCCTGGAGTGACCCCCCTGCCACAATAATGCTCGAATTCTACTAGCTATCTCCGTAAAGGTGTCTCTGGGGAGTGGGTGGTAAGTGTTTTGAAGAGCATATAGCAGTTGGGGCAGGGTGATCATTTTAAAGATGGCCACCTGTTCAAGCAGGGTGAGGGAGAGATCCATCCACCTCTCCACCTCTGATTTAAAGTTACGCAGGACTTTCCCGAGGTTTTCCTTCCTACATGCCTCTTGATGTGGGGCAACAAATATCCCCAGGTATTTGAAGCCCCCTTGTACTACTCTCAATTTATCAGGCAAAGGCCAGTCTATTTGGGCGTTAGTCGGGCAGTATAGTGTGGATTTGTTCCAGTTGATTTTGTAGCCAGAGTAGCTGCCATATTCTGTTATAGTTTCGAACAGGGCCTGGATCGTCGGTGTAGGCTTGGTGATATATAGAAAGATATCATCAGCGTATAGGGACATTTTTTCCTCTCCGCCATCTGTGGGATTCCCTCGAAATCCTTGGATGGAGGGATGCTTTCTAACTGTGCAGGCCAGAGACTCAAGGGCTAGTGCAAAGAGGAAAGGCAAGAGAGGACAGCCCTGTCATGTCCCTCTCTCAATGGGGAAGGGTGCCAAGCACTTTCCATTGAGGCACACTGTAGCTACTGGCTGGTTATAGAGGAGCGCCACCCAACTGCGAATTTTCAGACCGAACCCGAATTTAATCAGAGTGGCATCCAGGAAAGACCAGTTCACGGCGTCAAACGCCTTTTCGGCATCCAGTGATAAAAACACCTGTGGGCTTGTCTGGTTCTTCACCTTCATTAGCCAATTGTGAGTTTGTCTGAGGTTCAGACGGGTAGCTCGACCCGGCATGAATCCCGACTGGTCTTCATAGACCAGGGCTGTGACGACCCTCAAGAGACGGGTCGCCAAGATGGTGGCCAAAATCTTCACTTATGAGTTTAGCAGCGATATGGGTCTATAAGAGCCACATTGGTCGCGGGGCTTACCCTCTTTGTGTATGACCACTATAGTTGCCATCCTCAGTCAAGAGGTAGGGCACCGTCCTCGTGTGACTCTATGAAAAGACGAAGTAAATGGGGGCCCAGGATGTAGAATTCAGCCGGCAACCCATTGGTGCCAGGGGTTTTCCCCGGGCGGAGTTTCGCCACCGCCTCATGAATTTCTGTCAGGGACAGATCTGCTTCTAGGTTGTGAGCTTCCTCCTCACCTAACACTGGGGTGGGAATTGCCGCCAGGTAGTCCCTTATCTCTGTATGTGATTTAGGGGTACAGGCCTGATATAGGTCTCTGTAGTAATCCCCAAATGCCTTTGCTACTCCCTCATCTGTGGATTGGTTAACCCCATGGAGGTCTGTTATCTCTCTTACCCATCTATCTTGGACCTCCTTTTTGCTAAGCCAGGCTAAGAGCTTTCCCACCTTGTTTCTCACCTCGTAGAGGCGGTGTAGTGAAGCTAAGTGTTGTTTTTTGGCACTGTCCATGGCCAGCTCCTTGTACTCCTGTCTCAGAGTGGACAGCCTACGAGTCAGTTCGGGATCTTTTCTCTGGGCTACTTGTTTGTCGAGCTCAGTTATCTTTTGTTCCATGGTATCAAGGTATCAAGGCACTTGTCTTTCTCTTTTTTCTCCCAGGCTATGCGGTTTTGGGCTCTATCCCGTAACGCGGTCTTATATGCTTTCCACACCATCGCCCCGGAGGGAACCGAGTCTTTGTTCTCTAGGAAATAAACTTCTGTGTCTGCCCTAATCCCACTTGCTATTTTGATGTTATTCAGGTCTCCATCTGCGGTCTCTATCCCGTTCCCTCAAGCCCATCTCGACTAAGAGCGGGGAGTGGTCAGAAAGACCCCTAGCTGCGTATTCTGCATGGCCTACGTCATGCAGTTCTCCCCTGGGAATAAATATATAGTCCAGTCTGGAGTGCGTGTCGTGTGCCCCTGAGTGATAAGAGAACTGACTGGTCTGGGGGTGTTTCTCTCTCCACGCATCTATTAATCTCATTGCAATGGAGAATCGTCTCAAGGGGGTGGTTTGTATGGATCTGTCTCCCCCCCCAGTGCGGTCCATTACTGGGTCCATCACGTCGTTGAAGTCACCACATACTATATGTAGGGCGGAGGGTGTTTTGATCAAGATGTCAACAATCTTATTCATAGTGGATGCTTGCAGTCTGGGTGGTGCATAGACGCATATCAACGTGACCTCTGTCCTTCCCCATAGTCCCGAAACTCCCACGTATTTGCCCAAGGGATCCTGCCAAAGGTATGAGGTCTGAAAGGGAATATTTTTCTTAATCAAAATGGCCACTCCCCTCACCCCAGAAGTGAATCCTGAATGTGCCAGCACCTTGTGGACCCCACGGCCTATAAAACCACACTGCGTGCCTTTAAGGTGCGTTTCTTGGAGCAGTGCGATATCCGGGTGAAGCCTTTTAATGAGTTGTGACACTAGCCCTCTTTTATTCTTGTCCCCCAACCCATTAACGTTCCATGTCATAACCATTAAGTTTGGCTGCCGGGTCATGTTATGTCTGGTGGTAGCATGCGTGCAGCGCCGGGGTCCAGGGGAGGAGGAGAGTGGTACTCCCCCGTGTCCCTTGGTCTATAGGAGTTTCTCGTTGTGGCGGCCCCTGCAATCAATGAACCAATATGTAAACAGTTAAACCCCAACTGTGTGGTCTCCCAACCTTCCCCCCACCCCACTTCCCTCCGCCCCCCCTCAGCCTTCTGTCCCCCCATCGCGGGAAGTGACTCTCAGCCGGAGAGAGTAGGTCGGTCTGTTATCCCCCCTCCCAACTACGTGCCCTAAAACCACAACTCTTACAGTTTGTAGCTCAGTTTATCAAAGTAGACTCAGTTCGAAGCTCTTAACGCTTTGGGAGGGGCTCGATATTGATTCTCGTTACCTTCCCGCCGGTGTTCAAGTGGCAGTTCCCAGTTCGCTCGAGTCGATCTCTGTAGGTATAGTTCCCTCTGCAAGCCCCTCGGTCTCTCCACTTTCTCTAGAGCCTGGATTGCCTCTACTAGTGGATGCCTCGATTCTGGTCCTGAGGACATATCATTATCATCTGAATCCGTCTGTAGGTTTGGGGATTCAGTCCTCTGGGCCGTGTTGGTTTCGGACTGAGATCGATCGCCTTTTGGCTGCTCTGGGTGCCTCTTGTCTTGTGTGATTTTTTGCAGGGCATAAGGAGTTCCCTTGCCTATTCTCCTCGGTCGACTGGCAGTCGTGCGTCTACTTCTTCAGGGAGACACCTCTCCATTTTTTCTGCTCCGGTTCCTGCGGTTATCCGTCTGTGATCCTCCTGGGGGCCGAAGCACTGGTCTTTCCTCCACCCATGCCCAGGCCTCCTCTGGAGTTTGGAAGAAGGGGGCTTTCCCCTGAAAGATGACCTTCAATTTTGCCGGGAACAGGAGCATGTATTGAAGCTGGAGGGCCCATAGCTTGACCTTGACTGAATCAAAAGTTCAACCTTGTTTCTGTACTTCGCAGCTATAATCTGGGTACGTCATGATCCTCGAGTTTTCATAGCAGACTTCCCCATTGCATCGCATTTCGCGCAGTATCATATCCCTGACCATAAAATTCAATATTTTCGCAATGATCGGCCTTGGTGTTGCCCCTGGGGGAGGGTTTGCACTCAGTGCGCGGTGTGCGCGTTCTATGACAAAGCATTGAGAGAACTGTTCTGCCGGGATGAGATCTGTCAGCAAGGTTGTCAGGAACATTGATGCATTGTTGCCTTCCGCTCCCTCCAGAAATCCCACGAAGCAGAGGTTGTTCTCCCGGGCTCGATTTTCCGCATCATCGATTCTCCATAGCATGTCTGACGCGGCACTATGCATGTCTCTCATCCCTTTTTGTAAGCCTTTTACAGCATCTTCTACTTCTGATACCCGAGTCTCAGCCTCCGTTACTCTCTCGGATACCTTACGGAGCAACGATACCTCTGAACAGACCTCTCCAATCTTGCCTTCCAGGGCTTCTCTGGAGCTTTGTATTGCTTGGAGGAGCAGTGCCGTGTCCGTTGGTGGTTGTGCTGCCTTTGTTGATTCTGCTTGCATCGGGAGTATCTTGGTGTATTTGTCCATTTTCCCCTGCCTTGGGAGCTTTGGATCTTTGTCTTTGGCCATGGTATTAGTTATTACCTCTCTGGGCCGGGATTACTGGCTCCATCCTGTACTCTCTCCCATGTCAGGCTGGGTGAGGGTCTCTCCCTGTCTCTCTTTGGGCGTGCAACGCCTTCTTAGGGTGTTGGGTCTGTCCTCCGTTTTCAAGTTTGGAACTGGGGATGTGCTCTCCCATTTGGTGTGCCCTTCATTGTGTCTCTCTGTTTTCTGGGCCCTCTTGGGACCTCCCCTGTCTCAGCCGCTTTTTCTGTAATCCTTGCTTTGGATTCTGGCAACTCGTGCCTCTCCGGGTCCTTCCTTGGGCCCCTTGCCACTCCTATGCCCCCTTGGGTTGAGCCTTACCTTCCCTTCAGGGAGAGGTTGGTCTTCCGAGTTTCGGCAGTACCTGACTTTCACTTCTCGTGTCTCTCCCTCTCCGTGTGCTTTCCGGTGTCTTTTCGAATGTATGAGGCCTGGTGCCGCCGAAGTAGGGGGTTAACTACCAGAGGGAACAGTTTCTTCAGTCGCTGTTGCGCTGGGCTGTGTAGGATTAGTTCTGCCCCGTGGTGGAGGGGTCTCCTCTGTGTCTTCTGCCTCCCAGCGTCTGGCTGCAGCACCTCGGCCTCTCCGACCGGCTCGGCCCGGTCTTAGCGCACGGGGGGCCTCGTCTCTTCGCTCCTGCTTCTGTGTGCCCCCTGTGCTGGGGTGCCCCCCTCCCCTCCCACTTCTTCAAGGGGTCTCTGTGGGCCCCTGTGCGCCGGCCACCGGGATCCTCAGCTGATGGTAGCTCACTTTCTATGTTTCCTGGTATTTATTTTCTCCCCCTCGGTGTGTTCGCCCGGCAGGCCGCATCTCGCTCTGCCCGTCGGGCCTGTGGCCCTGGCTGCCACACGGATGTATATGACCCAGGGACCCCGCCTCTGCTTGCTGTCTCGCCAGTAGTAGGGCCCAGAGCCCTTGCCCCTTGGATGTCTGTTTCACAGCCGCCAGGCTCTTTGCAGCTGAGCGCCTTCCCCAGGAAGCCAACGGGGTATTGTGCAGGGGTTGCAGGGCACCCTCCACGTGTTCGGCTGGTGCGTCAGGGCTTCTCGCTCTTTTCCGCTGGGGGTGAGGGGGTGGGCGGGAGGGGGTCCGTCTTCCCCTCTCGACCTCCCTCGGTCCTGGCTGGTCCCCTGCTCACCATGGGGTTCAATCAGCACGGCCGGGCCTTCATTACCTTCCGATCGGTGGCCTGCAGCCATGGTGCACGGGCCCTCTCTTCGGATCGGTCCCTCAGCCGGTTGCCGCCCCGCTCAGGTGTGAGAGCCACCTCACCTCTTCCGTCGGGCCGCTCTCCTTGGGCCGGGCATGTCAGGGCTGCCCGAGTCTTCATCTGGTCCGCCTGACGTCCCTGGAGGGGTTCCAGAGCTCCTCAGTCTCAGCAAGCCGCCATTTTAGGTCGTCCGTGGCCGATCGGCTCACGGACCCGGATCGCTCCGCCGTGTCGTTTCTGGTGCTTGTCGGGCCTCCGCTGAACATCGGTGGGGTCCAGTCCGTCCGGGAAGCCTTCCGTGAGTCTTAAGTGTGGTGGGTTACTGCAGGATTCGGCACGGATTCAAGGCTCCGGGGTGAGCTCTTCTGCTGTGCGTCTTACTCGGCCATGAGCTAGGCCACGCCGGCCAATTTCATTTTTGGACTTACTTCAGTTTATTTTGGACAGAGCTTTCTTTTGGGGCATTGGCTGTGGGGGAGGGGAGATTTGTTTGGGGAGAGGAGTGGGCAAGTTGCGGGTTTAGTTTATATTGTTAGGGGAATAAATATTTCATAATTTTTAATTATGATTTAAATCTTTTTTGGGGTGTTTTACTTCGCACTGCTGCCTTTGCCGCAGCCTATTTTTAAAATCTGCTGATAGTGTATAACAAATTAGTTATGCAATACCCTTGTCCTACTACTCTCCTCCTCCTAGTCTCTGGAGTCTGCAGCTATATCGACTCCTAACGAGTGTGGGGGGTGATTTTCCTTTGTCTATATTGCAGTATGAAAATGCTCCACAGTTCTCTTACATGAATAGATGAAGCGAGGGCTGCATGTTTTCCCAAGGTGCAACAGTGGTGGTAGTAGTAGCATACTAGCACACTAACAGTGAAGGCATCAGAAGCAAGGTCCCACTCCCTCCTAAGTGAACTCAAACAGTAGGATAAGGACTATTCATTGCAGGGAACTAACAAAATTGAAATATAAACTGAGTTAATAGATTATATATTATTATATGAAAGCTTTACAAACAATTGAGACAGTCACCAGACCAGATTTGACTACACAAGAAGAGAGACAATAGAGAAAATATAACAGGCCTGGGCGTAGTTCGGGGAGTTTTGCTACGCGGAACTCCGCAAAGTTACAAAAAAAACTCTGCGAAGTTCCGCGAGTGCCGGAGTGCAGTGCGAACTCCAGTTTGTGCTGGTATTCCTGCCGCTCGGGAAGAAATTCTACCCGAGCGGCAGCTCGCGCTCGTGAACTTACCGAGCGGGGAAAAAACTCTGCTGCACATCGCGAAGCAGAGTTTTCTGCACTCCGCGAGCTCCGCGGAGTGCGGAGTGCAGAAAACTCTGCAAACTCCGCAAACGGAGCGAAGTTCACCGCCCAGGCCTAAAATATAATAAGCAATGCTAAAATGAATTATTCAGAACAATGGTGAACTAGTGAAAGTTATTAAATTAAGTGGACTCGAACTCTGAAGTAGACAAGGATAAGCTTTGATGCAACACAGTGCCTGAATGATGATGCTGGCAACGATGTTCTTCTGAAAATAGAGAACACTGGGGCATATTATCAAGGGCCCATTACCGCTTTAGCGGCACTTTTTTGCCGCTAAAGCGGCGATATTTTTATCGCCCTATTAGCAAGCTGTCGCTAACAGCCGTTAGCGACAGCTTTCTGGCGATAGCGGCCGGTATTTTATCGCCTTGCATGCCAGCGATATTTATCGCTAATGACATGTAAGGTAGGCGTTCTGTCTCTAAACTTCACAAAAACGCCCGCTAACCGCACTTCGCCCTATTAGCAAGGATGGCCCGGACCTGCGAAGCGATAAAAAAAGTGTCGCTAAGGCCTGTTAGCAGCAGGAATTTAAGACCAGAAAAAAGCAGGTCTTAAAAATATGGATAAGATTTGGGCCCACACCTATGCATGTTTTTGGTGCTGGACTGCGCTGCAAGCAATGTTGCAGCGCTGCCCTGCGACTAAAATATAGGGGCAGATTTACAATCCCCTTGTGAAATCTTTACGACACCGTTGCGCCACTTATGTGATGCAGCGGCGTTGTAAACAATGCACCACTCTGCGACAGATTTATAACGTGACGCATCTAGTGAGATGCGTCACGTTGTAAAGCCCTGCGCTACATTATACCTGCGTCAGGTATAATGTAAGCAGGGTGGGCGTTCCGTCGCAAGGAAGCCCCGTAAAAGTGATGCAGTGAAATCTACAAGATTTCACTGAGTCACTTTTACGTCCCCGCTGCGTCAAAACCTTACGCCTGCTTGTAGCAGGCGTAAGGAGTGACGCAGCATTGCAAGTATAGGATGCCCCTGAGCAGTGCTGGAGTAGCGTCGCGCTTGCGACACGAGTCCAGCACTGCGTCACCTATACACTGACAGATGCGTCACGCATCTGTCTCTCCTTGCGCCACGGTGCGCAGCTTTGTAAATGCAGCGCATCCATGGTGGTGCAAGGGGTTCCTAACGTCACGCAAAATAACTGGCGCATCCCTGCTGATCTGCAGGTATGCGCCAGTTATTGTAAATCTGCCCCATAGGGCAGTAATGCGCACCATCACTAAGATAGTGCGTATTCCTGTGCCCCAGTCATGAAAAGTGTTTATGCGCTGCGACAAGACAGCGTTGCAACACTTCTCATCACGCCCTCCTTGCAACAGCATGGATGCGCTGTGCTCACTGGACAGCGCTCCATGACGCAAGTAACGACAGATACGTCAGGAATCCTGACGTATCTCTCTGCGCTAAAGTCATGCATTGCTGCAGTCGTGTCACAACCATGATGCAACCCCAGCAATGCATGGGGCCAGCCCATCCCTGTGGCACAGTATCACCCTCATGCCTGCCATCGGGCAGGCAGAAGGTACTGACGCAGTGCCGTTCATGAGGGGTTCCCGAATGTCTGCGATGTTGGAGATCCATCGGTGGTGGTTGCGTGCTGTGGTGTCATCGTTTGGAAGCATTGGTGCAGTGTTGGTGCGGAGGGAGTCGACGAGACGTTCTGCGTTGGCCTGGATCCAGCTGCGACGGGGTGCGATGTTGGCGCTGGCGTCCAGTGGGCAAGGTGAAGACGTCATTCATCCAATGATGGTAGTGCAGGAGAGTCCGGTGTTGTGGCTGTAGTTGAAGTACCCGCTGGGGGAGGTGACGTGCCCGACCATGTGTCCTGCTATGTGGCCTGTTGAGGTGACTTGCTGCTTGCGTCTGATGTCGGTGACCTTCCCGAGGAGGGGGTGGTGCTCTGGTCACTGGGGTTGCCCAGGTGGAACTTGAGTGCACCGAGTTGGATGTCGTTGGTGGATGGGAGACCCTGGGGTGCAATGAGGTCCTAAATGGGATTGGAGAATGGGGGGCCACGGCCCAGGAGGCCTGCACATGAGGGTGCCGCAGAGGATGTTCTTGTGCTTGGTCCAGATCTGGGAGTTGACGTGGTCCATGGTCACCCTTGGCACATTAGAGTGCGTGGTCAGTCGGAGTGTGCCCCTGTAGGTGACGGCAATGCCTCCTCCTTGACTGTCGGGGTGCTCCTTGTGGGTGATACTTCAGACGTCTGTGATGGCGAAGGCGAAGTCCGGTACGGAGCAGAGGTAGGTCCTGGCAGGCGAGCTGGAGTCCAGGGTTGATGGCGAGGAAGGTGCAGGTGTCGTAGCGGTGGAGTGGCCAAGAGGAATGCTCCTTGGTGCTGAGCGCGGTCCAGGGGCTGACGGATGCAAACGGCGTAGCCTATGGGTTGCCTTTGGCACGGGAGACGACCATTACAATGCAGGCAGTACATCGTTAACAATGCAACTCCGACAACGCGGGTGCCTTAACATCGCATTCGATTACAACGCATTGTGAGGTCAGTTATGGGGTAATTTTAACTTTTTCATGTGTGAATGTGTTTTGGATGTCAAAAATGAAAATTGTTGTTTTTCTGGGGGTCAGATTTGATAAATGGGGTGTGCTTTTGGGGTAAAATATGAAATTTGGGGTGTTTTGGGGTAAAATATGAAATTTGGGGTGTATTTGGGGGTAAAATATGAAATTTGGGGTGTGCATTTGACTCAAATGTGATTTTCCGGTGTGTTCTGGGGGTTCTAAAAGGGATTCAAGGGTCCATGTTAGGTTTTGTTGTGCAAAGGTTAGTTTTGGGTTGCACTCACTGAAGTGGGAACAGTGATCTTGATGTCTCCGCCATGCAACACCTACACTACTGTTGCAATGTGCCTGGTATTAGTATGCATTGGAATGGAATGCAAGGTTATGGCATGCGTCGCAACTACGTATGTGCCTTTGGCACACGAGTGGTACGCCCACTGTGCATGGGCACACAGCAGACAACATTGAGAAGTGCGGGGGGTCTGGACAGCTGTGGGGTGGTAAACGCCGGAAAGAACACTGGATGGTGCATGGACGCAGGGATGTGTGTGTGAGCGGGTGTTGTGAAAATTTATTGAGGGAAGTCTTACTCCAAGCCGGGTCCCGTGTCTTCTTAGCTCCTGCTCTCCTGCGTCTGCTTCCAGGAATAGGAAGTAGCCAGCCAGGCTCCCTCCCCGGAGTCAATCACAACACTGCAATGCAGTGGTGGGATTGGTAATTGGCAACGGGACAAGTCATGCAGCCCGGGACCGGAGGGGTGGGCATGTTCTCCATGCAGGCTGTAATGCAGCCTGCATTGCAAACAGGGAAGTGTGCATGACTGCATTGGGCAGCCTGAGTGGGCTGAACAAACAGTTGTTGCACACTTGAGTGGGCATGCCAATCCGCCCATGCCCTGCTCCGTGTTTGGAGCAGTCCTACCCACCCTCCCCCCGAGGATACATAGCATGATTACATCAGTTAGTTAGCCCTTGTGTTCCCCCTTCATAAATGATTTTTTGGCTAGTCTGAGCCCGCACTTCCCACTTCCCGCCGCTGCTGCCCCTGCGGACCCACACCCCTGTCCTCGCACATTCCCGCCTCCCAGCTGATCGATCCTCCACCCTCCCCTCATACATGGCGGACGCTGCGCGATTGCTCAGCGGACACATGCCACTGACGCACAGATGGAGCGCCTAATACAAGCCCGTCTGCGCCCGTCCACAACCCAACCACAGCCAGCGCCAGGAACCCTGGATCACGGGCCACCCACTGCTACAGCTCAGCCACCCTCCACGCACTCAACCATGGAAAAATCAGAGACTGATGACAGGCCTCGCCAAACACGACCCATGGCAGGTTCACCTGCCTCCACTGCCGTCAGACCTTAACCACCACCCTGGCCTACAACACAGCCGACGCCAGCGCAGCAGACAGTGAACACCACACTTGGATCTCCAACTGCGCATACAAGCTCGCCCTACTACGCAAGCCCAACAAACAGCACCCCTGGAAAGCCGCCTGGTTCACCACCGATCTCCAAGAAGCAAGACGCACCTGCAGATGCCTGGAGAAGAACCTGGAGAAACACCAAGACACCCGAAATCTACACCACCTACAAGGACGCCATGACGGACTACCACAACCAAATCCTTAACAACTCCACCAACTCCAGGCAACTCTTCAAGGTCATTCATGAATTCACCAACCCACGCAGCGTAGCCACAAACATCACCCCGTCCCAAGACCTCTGCAATAAGCGTGGAACCTACTTCCACCTCAAGATCAAAAATACTCCACAACAACTTTGCCGACCATCCACCAGACGCCGCAGCTGGCCCCCCGCTCCCCCAACACACCAGCCAGCCCACCATCTCCACCTGGACGCCGGTCACAGCTGAATACACCGCCTCGACCATGAAAGGCATCCACTCGGGGGCCCCCACTGACCCCTACCCTCCTCACATCTACCACAGCACAGAGATCGCCCTACTCGCCGCCACAGACGACATCCGCACCCTCCTGGACCAAGGCCACTACACAGCCCTCATCCTACTCAAACTTTCAGCGGCCTTCGACACGGTCTCCCACCGCACACTAGTCGCCAGACTACACGACGCCGGCATACAAGGAACAGCCCTAGGATCATTCCTCACCGGAAGGGGCCAAAGGATGAGACTGCCACCCTTCCTCTCCGATCCCACGTAAATCACCTGTTGAGTCCCAGGGGGGTCTTCTCTGAGCCCGACCCTCTTTAACAACTACACGGCATCCTCGCCACTATCACCAGACAACACGGCCTCAACATCGTATCCTACACTGATGACACCCAGCTCATCCTCTACCTCACCTAAGACCCCACCACCACCAGACTCAACTTCAATGAAGGAATGCAGGACGTCGCAGTCTGGATGAGCAACAGCTGCCTGAAGCTCCACGCAGAGAAGACAGAAGTCCTCATCCTTAGAACCACACCTTCAGCATGGGACGACACCTGTTGTCCACCGCCCACGGAAGACCACCTACCCCCTCGGACCACACCAGAAACCTCGGCATCGTACTCGACCCATCCCTCACCATGAACCGACATGTCTACGCTGTCACCTCCAGCTGCATCAACACCCTCCGCATCCTCCGCAAGACCTTCAAATGGATCCCCCAGAGTCAAGGAAGACAGTCACCCATGCAGTCATCACCAGCAGACTGGACTATGGTAACGCACTCTACGCCGGCATTTACAAGTCCCTACTCCGCAAACTCCAGTCATTACAGTACACAGCCGCCAGACTCGTCCTCGGCATCCCCCGGCACGAACACATCAGCCAACACCTACGTAGACTCCACTGGCTCCCCGTGGAGAAAAGAGTCACCTTCAAAATCCTCACTCACGCATACAAATGGCTACACATCAACGTAACCAAATACCTCAATGACAGAATCAACTTCCACGTACCCAAATGAGACATCCGATCTTCCAACCTCGCACTGGCAGGAACCCCGCGCATCCACAGAGCCTGAGCAGGCAGAAGATCCTTCACCCATATTGCATCAAAGACCTGGAATGAGCTACCGGCAGCCATCAGAGGTGCCTCCTCCCTGAACACCTTCAGGAAGACCCTCAAGACCTGTCTCTTTGGCTGACAGATCTGCACCCTCCACCCCTCAGTGTCTTGAGACCCTCACGGGTGAGTAACGCGTTTACAATTCCCCTGGTTGATTGATTGATTGAGTTATCATCATGTGATGATTGTTCCTCATCTACACTGCTTGAGGTGGTGAGGCAACGCTCTTCCGCCATAGCGGTAGAGCCGCCACTGGGGGTGCATCATCTACGTGTGATAGGCATGAGCGACTCACCCCCCGGCCCTCCTGCGCTACGCGTCCACCTTCTCCTTACCTGGACTTTGACCCCGTGGCGCAATCCACTGCACTCTCTCCAAATCTGTGACTCAGCCAGCAGGAGCCTGAGCCAGGTGTGCTTTCACTGGACTGGGTACAGCAGTCACCGTGTAGTCCGCTGGTGGACCTCCCGATGCAGTTGATGCAGCAGGGCTCCCTTAGGCATGTAGTAGCAGTGCACAGACCACACAAGTTGGGCATAGCACAGGGGCCTCACCCTCCACAGCATCCGGCCAGCCCAACATCATCCATCCTGTGATGCAGGGAGACAGCACCCACTATTGGTAATCCCCTCCGTGCACCCTGGTGTAGTGGTGTATTGTAGTATGCCATGAGGACCTCACTACTTTGGTGCGCAGGAGCGCCTCTGCCATTAACTGCACCAAGGTGCACAAGGCGGACTTCACAAACAGGTCAGCAACGTGTCTCCTGCCAGACTTCACCACCAGGTACGGGCGATGGTCGCACATCAATGTCTCCCGCCACGGCTCATCGACTCCACAGCTCCTCCGCATCCCACTCCAGGCGCAAGTCCAGCGAGGCATCCAGGCACAAGTCCAGCGGGGCATCCGGGCTCCAGGCGCAAGTCCAGCGGGGCATCCGGGCTCCAGGCGCAAGTCCAGCGGGGCATCCAGGCTCCAGGTGCAAGTCCAGCGAGGCATCCAGGCTCCAGGCGCAAGTCCAGCGGGGCATCCGGGCTCCAGGCGCAAGTCCAGTGGGGCATCCGGGCTCTCATCCTGGTCATCCTGGATGTTGGGTGGCTTGAGGGGGTTGTTGTTGTGTGCTGCATTTGACCCTGGGTGCTAAGATCTGCATTTATAATTTTTTTTTACATCTTTTCAATGGGAGGTGGACTGATAGGTTATTTTTGCAAAGTCCACACTTGCGGGTTAGCGTGCTTTTTTATGTCCGCTAAAATGTTATCGCTGGATTCCGCCCGCTATCGCCGCTTTGGATATCGCCATCGCGCAGGAGTTAGCGAGAGTTTTGACTGTAGCTATCGCCTGTTAGCGACGTGTTGCTAATACGTCGCTAACAGGGCGAAAAATAATGGCAATAGACGGCGATAAAAAAACTAGCGCTAACCTAGGTTAGCGCTAGTTATCGCCATTCCTTGCTAATATGCCCCACTGTTTTTAAGCATGGGTGGGTAAAAGTGGCCAGTGTGGGCTTTAATTAGAGCTGAAGATACTGCACTGCTGGGGACAGGGCTGCTTTGTGTAACAAAAATGTCTTCCTCTTCTGCACCTTCCACTGTAATCAGATTGGATTCCCTGCTCAGCCTTTCACCCCCTTAAACAACAACACTTGCAGTTTTTTGCCTCTAAGTTGTGCCTCCCACTGGATCGTGTGGTGTTTTCTCAAATGTGTTGTTTGGCCTCCGGTACCATAGTTTGTACTAACGTTCCCCGACTAACACTTGCTCCGCAAATGGAGCATATGGCAATGTTCACCTCCTTATTATAACTGTAAAGAAGTCCCAAACTAGGGAAGTCCACTTTCTGATGCTGGGGGCACTGCCAATGTTCGATGAACTGGCGAAAGGTGGGTGTTTTGATGTTTGACTCTCTGCGGTACCTACTTCTACTGAGGTGGCTGTGGATGTAGGTCGCTGCCGGGACTTTGCAAATATGGTAGCTGGTGGCGGTGGTGGTGGTATCTGTAGTGCCACATCTCTCACAGCAGTTTGGGATGGGTTAATGTCAGTCTCCACTGGGGCTGGACCATCCATGATGACTGGCTTGTTGTCATCCTCCTCCTCTACATCCATAAGTCTAAGGCTTTCAGGAACCTTCCTTTTCGCTAGCCTCTCACTCTCAGACTGAGGCGAGATCCAAGTAGTGTCTAGATCATCGGAAGGGGGCTAGGAGAAGAAGATGGTGTACTAACCCTTTTTCTTGCTGGAGATCTGGAAGACAATGGATCTTGTGAAATAGTGGCTTCCTCAACTTCCTCAGCATGAAGCTCAATCTTCTGATCTGATCCTACTTTGGGAGGAGCTACTATTGCTGGCTGTGGCTGTTGTTGTCCTCTTATCTGAGTTTCCTGCAATGACTGGGTACTACTTTGTGAAAGAGATAAATCAACTTCAACATCACTGCTCGTCGGCATTGCCGTGATTAGACTGGCTGCCTCTGTGACAGACATGGGCTTGTGCCTAGGTTGAGTCGGGGCCGTTGATGTGAGGGTGCTGCTCCCAACTTGCTCTCTGGAGGCCGGTGCGGCAGGCACAGGTTTTTGTTCCTGAAAAGGGTCTGGGTCGACATACCAGTGGTGGTTTGCTCCTTCTTCTTATCACTGGCATTTTTTTGGTAGCACCTTTCTTTGAGGCCATCTCGAAGCTGTCAGTTGGCAGTGGCACTTAGCTTCACAAGTTGAAGAGATGTCCGTGTTCTGTCTGGCAGTACTGTGGGTGATGTTGTCTCTTGTGCACCTAAAAGCAAACAAGCAAGAAGAAGATCAGTGAAATGTGGCATTACAGTTCAATTAGTAGTACAAATAAACAATATCATTTAGTGTTGTCACTGGTTACTTAAGTTATTATAAATAATTATAAATAATTAACAATACAGTGTATCCCCTATCCATTCGTAAAACCACACCTACATAAACTTAGATGGTTGGAGTGTACACTCACGAAGGATAAGAAAGAGCAACAACAACAACATACAGATGTAACTGTTTGCTTTATGTTTGCTTTATGTGCATCACATGGGATGTGGCACTCAGGTAGATGCAGCTGACAAATGATGACTATGGAATAATCCCTAGACAATTAATGCTGTTGTGCAATGTGCACATATAGCAGACATGGGCCCAGTGATTGATTAATTGATGCCAGATGTTATGAAAATGGTTACAAAGTTGAAAATTGTACAAAAGTTGAAAATTGTACAAAAATGTCATTAGAAAAATTTAAAGAGTAAAAAGTTAAAATTAAAAAAAAACATTAAATTTAAAAAACAAATTAAAGAGATTAAAATATATTTCCTTTATGGGTTCCGGAGTAGCGTGCTACTCGCCGAAAAAGCGCTTTGACGCCTTGTACGGGGTAGTAAGCGCTATATAAATGAAATTGCAATTACATTTATAATTACAATATTTAAAAAATAAAATTAAAAAATAAAGCTAAAAGAATTAAAATGTAAAAAATAAAATTTTATAAAAGTACAATGACATTTTTTTTATTCTCAAGCATATAAAATTTATTATACTGCTATCTCATTTCTCAACCATCCATGCAAGCCTAAGGTGAAGGATCCCACTGGCTGGATGCACAAAATGGCTGCAGTGCCACATAGTCATCAACAACAACAACACTGGCCAAGAAGTCATTTGGAACAAATAGAATACATGCAGGCCTATGGCAAAAGTAAACTGCTTGCCTACTCAAAGTGGCCCCCAGCCACATGGTCACAACAACCTGCAAGGAGGCCTGACCACAAACAAAGAACACATGCAGGTATCTGGCAAAAGCACACGGACTGCCTACGCAAAACGGCTGCCAGCCACATAATCACAACAAGAAGCAGGAGACCTGGAAAAGAAAGAATCACAGCGCTCCAGAATAGCTCTGAAATGTCGTGGCCGATCGCGAGCGCCAGGCAAGTCGCTCCGGCACGCGCAAAAGGACATTTTGAGCACACCAAAAAAAAAAACCTCCGCCCCATTATGGAGTTTATCTGTATCTCCGCTTTCTACGTGGAACGGGGAGTTCCTGAACTCTGAAAACTCCACAAGTGGAGCAGAGTTTTACACCCAGGCATACTGTAAACATTTCCCCACTTTCTAAGTGTGCTGTACAGTGCAGCACACATGCAAAGTCAGAAAATAAAGGAGAAAAAAGCATTTCTCCTTCATTGCCCTTTTCTGAAATGGGCCCTATTTTCTGATGATAAACCTTGTCTACTTTTTTAAGTAAATAGGGTCTAATGTCAGAAACCATGGGTGGTTGCATGGGAACACCCATGCACCACCCATAGTATGCTCCCTTGGGACTAAGTAATGCTAAGCAGCTCTATGCGCTGCTTTTTATTACTTTCAAGTGATTTTCCAGTGTAAAACAGGTTTTACCCTGAAAAGTAAATAGGTAACAAAGGATATAGCATTGTTTTGCGCCACATTTGTGATGCAAATACACTGTTAAATCTTAGTAAATAGACCCCCTTAACTTCATTTATTTATAAGGGAAGGTGTTGCAGTACCAGTGGTTGACTGACTATTTTGTGGGTGGGTAGATGTCACTCCCATCCCCTAGCCCTCCCTTAAACCCTCCTTAGTCCTCCCTATTTCCCTCTCCTTTCGTAGTAAATATTCCCCATTACACAGCCACTCACCCATCCCTCCCACATTAACTACTAAAACATATACTTACATGTACAGAAACACCGAACTCGGGCCAAACATTTCTGCACAGAAAAAGGTAGCAGAGGTAGAGGTGTAAACTCAGCTTGTAGATTTCTGAATAGTATTTTGTAGTATGTTTTGTAGTATTACAAAACGTAGTACAAATGCAGTTTGTTACTGGGCCTCGTAGTAACTTCCTCAGGTCCACTCACTATCCATTCTGGATCTTTTCTGATTTCTGAAGCAAGAAAATGAGGGCATGTAATTTCCATTCTACCAGTTTTGTGGTTGGACTCAATCTGATTGTCAGAGCTCGTGAGCCAACACTGCATCATACCCATGGAAGTTGGGATTTAGTCTGCTTGTTTCCTGACCTGCTTGACTGTGTTAAAGGACCAAGGGCCACATGCATCAAAGTCCCATTTTGCGACTTCTAAATAGCAACTTTTAAGAAATCGCAAAAGTCTATGCATCAAAAAATTCGCTATTTTTTTGCGAATCGGTAAAATTTGCTATCGCTATTAGTGATTGCGTATTACCGAATCGCAAAAAGCGAATCCGCTATTACCGATTCGCAAATAGCAATTCATAGATATCGATGCAGCATGATGACATCACAACCAGGAAGTGAAGCAGGAATTGCTCACACCTGTGTACTGAGAGAGACAGAGGAGGAGGTAGACTGCTGGAGTGGAGCAGAAGGAAGCATTTTTGAGACCAGAACCTGTGCAAGGACACCAGCATGGTTTCTGGAACAAGTGACAAGAAAGCAGACGGGCGCAAGAGGAAGCTGAAATTCAGCGACAAAGAACTTGAAGTCCTCATTGAGGAAGTCGTCCAGAGCCATGACAAACTGTTTGGCAAGCAGTCACTCCAGGTCCCAGAGTCGGTCCAATCCAGGATCAATGCTGTGGGGGTCACACAGAGCTTTATATCAGACCTGCGCAAGCGCTGGTATGACCTGCGGAGCCGTGCAAAAGAAAGGGTTGCCGCAAGGCTTGCAGATGCCAGAAAGACAGGAGGGGGACCATCAACAGAAACTGCCAACACACCCCTGGAGGACATGGTGGAGTCAACATTTCTGCAGGAAGCAGTAGTTGGCGTAACACAGATAGACACCTCGGAACAGGCCTGTACTTCACAAGGTAAGATCCATGCAAATTATCATTCATTGCTAAATCTAAAAAATCTCCCCTCTATGCAGATCAGGCTTAGTGTAGCAAATCTGACTTCAGTCCACATTTTAATTGCCACACCCAAATGCATTATGGTATTAGCAGACAGCAACTACAATAGGAAAGGCAAGGAGGGATCAAAACAGAATTAGTGCATCAAAGTACAACAAGCAAGTGAATAAACTAGACATCGAGGGTAACTAAAAAACTTTATTAAACAATGCCCTGCGCAATGTGACATACATGTCCACTAAAAATACTGAACTTGAACTGTTTAACATCACAGATGCAGCTGCGCAGGAGCCTGATGGTGGTGAAGGCCATGACTCCCAGGATACTGAGGCACAGTCAGAAGAGGAGACACAAGTGGCACCAGCAACACCAATACCTGCATCCACAAGACACAGGACCACAGTGCCACCACTGCCAGATTTTGAAACTGAAGAGGATAGCCAACCTGACCCTCACACATCACAGGCTGGGTATACCCCCACAACAAGAGCAGAGGTACCGATGCAGTGCAGAAAAATCAATTTCCTTAGGCACAGGGCAAGGGCACACATGGCCGCTGCAGAAAATGATGGTCTGCTGTCTGGGGTGGCCTGGAGGGACAGATGTTGAAGGTGCAGCACCTACAATGTAAGAACATGTGCTTACTGCAGGCCCAACTCGGTGCATTGGCCACAAACATGGCAGAAATAAGGGACTGCATGAAGGAGCTCACCACTGCAGTGGTGGAAGGACAGAGGGCCACAAATGAGAATTTTTCTAATATCAGCAAAGCCAGGCATGAGTTGAGATGGGTACACCAGGACCATCAATCGCCTGAGCACAACCACAGCTCAGCTGTCCCGTCGTGCTGTGGGGATGCAGGTGGAGATGACCCATTGCTTTGGGGATGTAGCCAGGGGCCTTATACAGGTCACCAATGCCGTGGAGCAATTTCAGACTGCTACAGTTGGTGGCAACAATGTACTGGGTGGGGCGGAGAGTGAGGAGGCCTCCAGCCTAAGTAGTCTCCTGGCACCAGTGACCACAAGCAGGAGGCGCAGTACTAGGAGCACCACTGGCTCCGAAGGCTCCACAAGGGATGTGGCAGAGCCCACAGATAGGCCCACAGGAGTGCGTGGCTGCAAGAAGTAATATGAGCGACACTGTTAAATCTGGTGAGGTGACCAGTATCATGCAAATTGTCTGGGCTGACATTAAAGTACCATGGCAATGTCATGTTGTTTAATTTTATAAAACACAATGCAAGTTTGCACCTGGTATGTGTGCATTAACACTACCACATTTTGTTTAATAAAACAGTTGAGCATGTAGTGTGTCGTCTCATTATTACCCAACTTAAAAAAAATGCTGTGTGATTTCTGCACGTCTCTGTCTCCCCTCTGCTGCGCTCGGACCGGTGCTGCTTTTGGTGGTTGTCCTGGCTGATTGTCTTCCTCAGGCTCACTGTCAGAGAGTTCCAGGGGTAAGCCTCTAGTAGTAGCAATGTTGTGCAACATGGCACAAGTGGCCACCATTTTACAGCAGGTATCTGGCCTGTACTGCAATGCACCACCAGTTTTGTGGAGGTAGCGGAACCTAGTTTTCAGTAATACAAATGTCCTCTCAATCACGTTGCTGGTTGAAATATGCGCCTAATTATATCGCTGCTCACTTGGGGTACTTGGATTTAGGTATGGCGTCAGTATGAAGGAGCTACAGCGTATGCACTATCACCTACAGGGTGTAAAGCAGAAGACACTGCTATGTGTCAACATGGCCAAATAGTCTGCAAGGCAGTATTACATATGTTTACCAAGCAGGTATCCTTCGCCAAATTCACCCGCAAGGAGACGTGTGTGTACGCCACTGTTTCTGAAGATGTAGGAGTCATGTGTACTGCCAGGGTAACTAGCCACTATGTCTGTGATGATGTTTTTGGTATTGCAGATGACTTGTATTTTCAATGAATGGTATGATTTCCTGTTCCTGTAAATGTACTCATTCACTGAAGGCAGACAAATGACTACATGCGTCCCATCAATGCAACCAACTACGTGGGGAAAATGGGCTACCTGATAGAAATCATGTTTGGTTAGCTGCAATTCCTGTGGTGTTGTGGGAAGCCTTATGTGGTGGTGTATCCTCTGCAACATGGTGTCAAGGAATGAGTTGAAAAAGCGCAATAGGGCACTTAGGGAGACACCTCCAGCTGCAGCTCCATGGAAGCTACCTGATGCTAGGAGGTGCAGAGAACATAGGACCTGCACATGAGTGGTGATGGCATGTGTCCTGCGAGTCTGACGCTGCAGTTGTGGATCTAATTCAGCTATGAGATCATAGATCATGTCTGCATTCAACCTATATTTGTCATATATCTCTCCATCTGTCTGCCCCAACAATGTAACGCGCACTCTAAAAATGCTCTCCTGTATCCTCCTTCTTCTCTGTGCTGCTTCTCGTAGCCTCATCCTACTCGCCATGATGTAGAGCGCTGCCATTGTGAAACATTCTGAGGCCTTCTGGGCCTGCTTAAGTAGTTTGCCAATGGTTACCACCTGAGTTGTTACCTTTGAAATGGTTACCACCTGATTTCATTTAGTGGTATTTAGCAAATGCAATTTGCAATTCCCAGCAGATTCGCAATTTGCGAATTTTTCATGCATAGGTTTGCGATTACCAATTAGCAATTAGCAAATACGGATTAGCTATTTGAGAATCGGTAATCGCTATTTTTTGCAAATTTTAGGGAGATTCTGTGATTTTGATTCATGCATTGCTTATGGCTATTTTGCGATCGCAAACGGCCAATTTTTGCGATTCGCAACGTTTGCGATCGCAAAATAGCTTGATGCATGTGGCCCCAAGTGCCTGAAAGTCTGATTACCATAGTGTGAGAAATGGGTTGTTGGATGAGGGAGGTATGAGCCCTTCTCAAGCTACAGCCACAATCCTTATCAAGATGACCCACAAAATTCACTAAATTAATCTGTGCTCAACCCTCTGGTAGCTAGGCACAAAAGCAATCGGGCTAAACTTAGAGACAATTTGCAAAGTATTTATGCAGCACTCAAACAATAACAAAGTGCAAACACAGCATAAGAAAAATCCCACACTAATTTAGAACCGGGACAATTTCAAACGTTACGGCTAACCGCAATAGAGCGCAGCTCAGCTACGCGAGGTGGATTGGGCTTGAACTTTGCTTACCATTGGACATTTCAAATAAAAATATCTTAGAAGGTAAAGTTCAGTGGGACATGGCAGCCGGCGGTATCTGTGGAGGAGGAGGAGGTGTCGCTGGGGAGCCGCTGGATGAAGCTGCAGTGAAGATTTCTATGTCCATTTAACAGCACTGTGCACAACCTGGAGCTTCTTGAACTTTGTTCTTCCACAATGTGATGATTCATACAGTTTATCCGACCTCATGGTGCCCTTGATTTATGTAACATTTAGACCCATCTTGTTGAGGAATATTATGCTCCACAATAGAGACTTGGGCTATCATTTATAATGTCCTGCTAAATCCATGGGTAATACTGTGCTGCTGTCATAATGTTATTACAATAGACAGATGTCCTATTACAACAGTATGCTCACATTCCACGTTTGTGTGCATGTATTCACAACCACCGTTTTTATGGTGGGGACCTGCCACAGATTTCCGTGATCTAATTGCTACTGTAAACCACCAAATTTTAGAAAAGTGAAACCGACTTACACATTACTCCCATTTCTTCAGTTTTAGCAATGTACTAGCATATTATAAATATTCTAAGCGAAAGGGGGATGTTTGAAAATAAAGGACTGAAACTGTACCTAGAGGAGAATAGCCATTATCTTGCTCAATGCAGGCTTGCATCATCATTTCTTTCTTGGAATATCACACCTGTGTCATTCTGTCATCTATTATCCCTTCGACATTCACGAAAGATATTTTTCCTACGAGGATAATACACACAAAAAAAAACCTTATGACAAAATCACCTTCTTCACTAACAGTCGCCGCGTATGTGGTAAAATTTGCTGACGCAGTGAAAGTTGAAAATTGGTGGCATGTGGTGTGAAATTTCAGAAATGTTTTTGTGTAATCTTGGGCCAATTTAAAAAAGCTATGACAAATTAGGGGGCATATTATCAAGGGCTTTATCGCCGCTTTAGCGGCACTTTTTGCCGCTAAAGCGGCGATAATTTTATCGCCCTATTAGCAAGCTGTCGCTAACAGGCGTTAGCGACAGCTTTCAGGCGTTAGAGGCCGCGTTAACCATCGCCTTGCATGTCAGCGATAATTATCGCTAATGACATGCAAGGAAGGCGTTCCCTACTAAAAGCGACTGAAAACAGTCGCTAATCCCACTACCCCCTATTAGCAAGGCAGGCAAAGCGATATAATAATTCGCGCTAAGCGCGTTTATCGCTATATTTTATCTCCTGCTGGTGAGGATGACTTACCTGTTTAAGGTATAGGAGGTGGATTCTAATGCTGAATCCACCTTAGCGATAATGCGAGAATATCGCTGCTTTTCCAGCGATATTCTCACGTTTTACCGCTATCGCTGGAAATTTTATCGCTATGGAGATAAACCTTGTTAATAGGGTGTTATCTCAGCGATATTTTCCAGCGATAGGCGGCGTTAACCAAAGTCGCGCTAAGCGCGGTTAGCGATAAATATCGCTATTCCTTGCTAATATGCCCCTATGTTTTTACTGCGCAACAGTGCTTACTAATAGCTCAAATAACTTGTTTACACACGGGCACGCTATTTTCTGCTTAAACAAGTTTCCTGCAGGGGCAAATTATGCAGAATCACATAAGTGGAAATTTTGCTAATTTTCACAAATTTGGGATAACGTGAAATGTCAATTTCTCAAATTTCACCTACAAAATTAGATTTTTGCTTTTCCCTAGTGGTAAGTTGAGATGCTAATGACCGCTGTACAGAAAGAGGACCTAGCACGTCACTACACTCCTTTCTACGCTAAACCAAAAACAAAACGAAACAACTCGACCTCCAAATAGCGTCATAGCCATGAAGATAGTGTGGGCTTCTTAACCTTCCACATTTACGTGCTCTTACCAGAACAGTGATTATTTTCGATCATTACTGCCCATCTCTCTGTTTTTTTTTTTACATCTAGTTAAATCAGAATGTGGCATTTGTATATAGAAGCTAGAAGGACATAAATAAACAACTAGATTTAGAATTCTTAAATTGGTCAAAGATAAGGACATCAGGAGCTACAGACTTTAATTAAATCAACATTAAATTGTTTGATGGGGAGTCGTGCTGTCAGGAAATGAGAAACCGGGATATATTAAATGGAGTTCATATTTAAAAGCCATTTGAAAGGATGCCTGATGCCATTGTATTCATAGCGCCTCGCCATTGTAAAGCACGTGTCTTCTTTTCCATTAGAGTTGTGCTTGCCGCGGTAATTACCACTCCGCACTTTGATGGGGCTCTTATCTGATTCCTGCTGTCTGAAAATGAGTTTTTGAGCTGGGAGGATATGCCCATTTCTTTTGTAGTCATAGTGCAGTTTATCTGTTATACTTGTTTTCTTATTTTCCTCTCTCTGTTTTCTAAATGCGTAGCTACGTATAGTCAGGATAGAAAGTTCGGAATGAATCACTAACAAATTATGGACTCATTCATAGAAATGGAATAAAATGCTGTAGATTTTTCAAAAAGCCTGTCCCTGTTGACTTTATGCTCTAAAATATAGTCCCCTACCCTGTATATACAGGACAATGAAATGGCCAGGATTTTTAGTTGTATAACACATTATTATTGTTAACCTACTTTAAGTGCGATCTATGAAATTAGGGGATATTACCAAGGAATTGCGATAATTATCGCAAAGCGCGCATAGCGCTGTTTTTTTTATCGCCGGCTATCGCTGGATTTAATCGCGGAGATAACGCGTTATTATCAACGCTTATCTCCAAGGCAATAAAAAATCCAGCGATAGCGGCGAAACCCAGCAATAGCGCGAGAAATCCAGCGATAAATTCAACGCGCTAATGAAAAGCTTGCTAATAGGCAGGTGAGGACTTAACCTTACAATCCACCTCCCATTGACTAAAATGGTTAAGTCAGGTTTTTAGCAGGTGTTAGATTCCAGCGATAATCGCGGTTAGCGCACATTTTTTTATCGCTTCGTGGGCACTGCTAATAGGGGGAAGTTGTGTTTGCGACTGTTTTCAGTCGCTTTTAGTTGGGAACGCCTACTTTGCATGTCATTAGCGATATATATCGCTGACATGCAAAGCAGCACCAAAACGGTCGCTTTCGCCATTAAGCTGTCGCTAACAGCTGTTAGCGACAGCTTGCTAATAGGGCGATAGAAATATCGCCGCTTTAGCGGCAAAAAGTGCTGCTAAAGCGGCGATAAGGCCCTTGCTAATATGCCCCTTAGTTTTTAGAATGAATTCCTATCATTATAAAATAAATCTATTGGGTCAAAAGTATTCTAGTTTCTTCCACCATAGCAGTTCAATGAAAACTAACAGATCTAATTATAACCCAAACATCAAATAGTCTGTGGGTAGCATTGCCAAAAGCAGAGCATATACACATGCCCAGATGTACTAACGTTTTGTGCAGGCCCTAGCGTGACACAAAGCAGCACCTTGCTATTTATTAAGCAGTGGAAAAAGTGTTTTGCGCTGAAATGTGCACTTTTCACAGCAAAAAACGAAAATATTTTGCATCAAAGATGGTTTACTGAGGAAACCAGCACAAACAACCATAGTTTTTGACACAACTAAAATCTACTAGGATAGCCAGACTGTACTTTGCATCACAAACTAATGCCTACTTGGAACAGATGCAAACAAAGGAAATGTGCTCATTTTTCAAGAAAAATGATACATTGCATGTGTTTTTCAGTGTGTCACTGGACACACCCAAAGCTGGGGAATATTCAGAGTTTGGCTACAAATAGGAATTTATACTGAAGGGTATTCCTCCAGTGTAAATCCTATGCTAGCCAGCGCACACTCACCTTTGCAACATCATGAGAGGCTTTGTGTGACACAAGCACATAGAATGACATTAGCAGCAGGCAATTCTTTCTTGATCTGGCATTGTGCTGTGTTTTCCATCTTGCATTATGCAGCTCAGCAAATTTGGATGCTTCACTGCGTTGCATGAAAAATTTGTAAATCTGGGCCACAGTGTGTTATAGACTGAAGCACCAACTATTCAAATATTACATTAGCCAATGACCCACAATGATCCTTCCCCAATTGGTGCTATTGTGGAAGCTGTTTTATAATTATTCTCTAACATAACTGGGCTGCCTGCGTGTTGATATCAAATAACTTCTAAGAAGGCCTGTAGAACGTGCACAAAGAGGACTTAGATAAAACATTCTGAAGTAAACTGCCATCGCGACGCAAGGCTTGCTCAAGAACCACATTCAGACAGCACATGATGCTAGCTTAGCAACAGGCACTTAGCCACACCATATTTAGAAGTGGTAAAGCTTATGTGTCCCTGATTGGACTGATGTTACAAATCATTTCTGATCATTTACCATTGCTAGTACATTGTATTAGATTGGGAAGCCCCAAATTGTCACAAGCAAAGGATGCGTGGGTAGCAACAGCCCTAACACCTCACATCATGCAGGTATCACACAGTGTTGGCCTTTTCTGATTGTCCTAATGTTATGTACATTGTGCAACCTGCCAAGGCTACTGATGGGCAGGAGATGCCCCTTTGCTTAGTTTCTGAGAAAATGTCTTATTCTTGTACTTTTACTAAACATATATTACATAAATTATGACAACTTTACCTTGCGGTATGCACAAATGAAAGACTGTGGAAGACTTCTCCTTGTTGAACATTCAATGGCTAAGCTGTCTGTTCCCGTGCTGTAAGTATTATCTTGCAAAAACAACAATTGATGGACAGAATGCAGAACAATGTCATACATTCACCCCTGTACAAAGATCTGGGGCTAAATCCATCGTTTTTTTGCTCACCATGCCATACCAGTTTGGACCCAGCCATATGCAAATCAGTCTTGACCCTGCGCCCAATGGGAACAGTCCAGCCCGAACTGCCAGGCCAGGTCCTCCCTGGACTGGAAACAAGCATCCTAGTACCAGTTTTGGGCTTTCAGCCCTCATCAGCCAGGATAGCTTGACTCCAGTGGCATGGAGAGCACGGGACCCACGTCTGGGCATACCCGTCCCACTCAGGGTGACAAATGCAAAAACAACAATTGATGGACAGAATGCAGAACAATGTCATACATTCACCCCAGTACAAAGATCTGGGCCTAAATCCATCGGTTTTTTGCTCACCATGCCATTCCAGTTTGGACCCAGCCATATGCAAATCAGTCTTGACCCTGCGCCCAATGGGAACAGTCCAGGCTGAACTGCCAGGCAAGGTCCTCCCTGGACTGGAAACAAGCATCCTAGGACCGGTTTCGGGCTTTCAGCCCTCATCAGCCAGGATAACTTGACTCCAGTGGCATGGAGAGCACGGGACCCACGTCTGGGCATACCCGTCCCACTCAGGGTGACAAATGCAAAAACAACAATTGATGGACAGAATGCAGAACAATGTCATACATTCACCCCAGAGTGTCTGAAAAGTTTCAGCGCTCCATCTATCATCTCCTTGTGTTTGCTTTGTTTGCCCTAAGTTGGCAGGGTATGCCCAGACGTGGGTCCCTTGCTCACTTTGCCACTGGATTCAAGCTAGCCTGGCTGATGAAGGCTGTTAGCCCGAAACCGGTCCGAGGATGCTTGTTTCCGGTCCAGGGAAGACATGGCTTGGCAGTTCGGGCTGGACTGTTCCCATGAGGCACAGGGTCAAGACTGATTTGCATATAGCTGTGTCTGAACTGGGGTGGCGAAGTGAGCTAAAGAACGATGACAGATTCAACCCAGATCTGTGACTGGGGGTGAGTGTCTGAAAAGTTTCAGCGCTCCGTCTATCATCTCCTTGTGTTTGCTTTTTTTGCCCTAAGTTGGCAGGGTATGCCCAGACGTGGGTCCCTTGCTCACTTTGCCACTGGATTCAAGCTAGCCTGGCTGATGAAGGCTGTTAGCCCAAAACCGGTCCCAGGATGCTTGTTTCGGTCCAGGGAAGACTTGGCTTGGCAGTTCGGGCTGGACTGTTCCCATGAGGCACAGGGTCAAGACTGATTTGCATATAGCTCTGTCTGAACTGGGGTGGCGAAGTGAGCTAAAGAATGATGACGGATTCAACCCAGATCTGTGTCTGGGGGTGAGTGTCTGAAAAGTTTCAGCGCTCCGTCTATCATCTCCTTGTGTTTGTAAGTATTATCTTGTCTCAATTTTAATGCAGTTTTATATGAAAAAGTCCCCAGCTCACATATTCTCCCTGACGGTGCTGATTCTCAGAAGTGTCACCAGTGATGATTGACTATCTCAGCCTGATAATTTGCACCCCATGACACCACATCGCGTTTACGATTCTCCTGATAGGGTAAAACTGTAGCATGCGAAGAACAAAAAACACAGCTGTAAGAATTGGGTTTTTGGTTAAGGGGGTTGGAAACCCTGCCTAAGCAACAACCACAATCCTTGTCAGAGTGAACCAAAAAAGTCTCTAAATTAACCTGTGCTTTACCGTCGGAAAGCTTGGCACACAAGCAGTCAGACTTAACTTAGAGGCAAAGTGTAAAGCATTTATGCAGCACACAAACAGTCATAAAGTGAAAACACAACACAAGACAAATCCCAAACCGATTTAGTAATATAGAGACAATTTAAATAAATAACATGATACCAGAACAACAAAAATCCAATTAGTACAACCAGAGAAATGCAGTTTTAAAGTTTTAGGTAGATATAGTGCCTAAAAGCACAAAACACCTCTCGCGGTCATCTGGTTATGCTAGACTGGGGAAATATCACATGCTCGGGCCGACCCCTATGGTGTGTGGGCCGGATTCAGGTGCCAGGTCAGTCCCCCTGAAATGTTACCTTCTCAAAGACCGGCGCAAACAGTTCGTTCACTGTGGAGGAGGCCAGGAGTAGGAGAGAGATCATCGTGGATGGTCGTCGTTGTAGAGTGAAGAGCAGGCCTGATGTCAAGGACAGTTTTTGTTGTAGTACGAGAATTCGGTCAGGCATCGTAGACGATCGTTGCAGGAGTGCTGCTTTGGCGGTCACTTCATGCAGTTGTTGCTGTAGCACGAAGTACAGATCTTGAGTTACCAGTCGTCATTGGCCGTTTCTTGTAGAGGAGTGGCTTCTGATGCCAGCCAAGAGACCAGGACCTGGGGAGCACATCTTGGGGATCAGTGACTCCCTCCATCCAACAGAGGCCAACAGGGCTTGGGCAGGTCTAGTTGCTGGTCCAGGCAGGTCCCTTTGCATCAGATCAGCTGAGCAGTTGCAGGGAGGCTTCTTGTGCTTGCTGTGATCCTGTAGTGCAGAACAAGAAGTCAGCCAAATGACCGTTGGAGTCACTAAGGTAACCTGGGATGAAGGAAGCAGGTCTGGTCTTCCTTTCCCAGAAATCAGGGCAGGCTTCAAGCAGCAAGGCAGTCCTCTGGGAAAACAGGAAGGCCTCAAGCAGCAGGGAGGTCCTCTGAGGAACAAGGCAGTTCTTCCTCTTGTAATCTCCACAGGTCCAGGAGTGTACTGAAGTGGTGCTCTGAGGGCCTAATATTTATACCTGGTGCCAGTGGGGGGATTCCCGATATTACCCCCACATCTGGTTCTGGAAAGTTCTTCCCTTTCCTTTCCTTGTCAAGGCTCTAAGAAGTCTGGGGTGAAAAAGACAGGGCAGGCTTGGTGTCAGATTCTTTTTCGTATGTGTGTGAAGCAGAGTCATTGGTGATGGCTCATCCTGCCCACATCAGTCTCTTGTTCTGTCAATGTCGGGGAGGAATACACAGCCCTAACAGCAGAGCCATTCACAGTCATGTGTCCTAGGATGCTGCCAAAAGGCACAAATAGTTAGAAGAAGAAAATGCCAACTTTCTAAAAGTGGCATTTTCAGAGTTGTGACTCAAGTCAAGAGCACATCTCTATCTACTCCCAATCCACAGCTAGCACTTGTTGAATGTAATAAGGTAACCCAGTGTTAGCCAATGTGTGATACAGGCCATACAACCATGAAAATCGGCTTTAGGACTTTTTTACTGCTAGGACATGTAAAATCCACATGTCCTACTTTTTAAATACAATGCACCCTTCCCTATGAACATTGAGGGCCTTCATCAGGGGTGATTTATGTGTATTAAAAAGATAGGTTTAGATCTGGCAAACTGTTTATTTTGCCAGGTTAAAATGGCAGTTTAAAGTACACTACAGGCTGAGGCCTGAGAAATGTTTTAAAAGACTTCTTTAGTGGGTTGCATAATGAGTTCTGCAGGCCCACTAGTAGCAATTAATGTACAGGCCCCAGGTACATGCAGTACCATGTACTAGGGACTTACAAGTAAATTAAATGTACCAATCAGATATATGCCAATTATACCATGTTTTAGGGAGACAGAAAAAGCCCTTTACCTCTGGTTAGCAGAGAAAAATTGCCTACAAAAACGGGTTTAGCAACAGAAGGCAAAATCTTGGGAAGACCTTGAAAAAAGGGCCAGGTTCAACAAATGTGATAGCACAAATGCTCCTATTCACCTTATTTTGGCGACTGCAATCATGATCTAGCCAGCATGAACAGAACATTCAGCGTGCTTTTCTAAAGTGAGTGGGAGTGCTTTAACATGGGTGATCGCCAGTCAGCATTTCGGATAGAATTTCTTGCCCAAGCAAAAAATGTATTCAAATTGCATTTTCAAGTAGCTATTTTGCCTGGGCAAACCATTTGAGTATTTATATCTGCTCCAGAAGTGAGCTTTATATATATTCTTCATGAAGGAAGGGAGTGCCAAAGAGACTGGGTGCTACTATATACACAGTAGCAATTTCCTCTTACTGTTCTGAAGACTCATACCTATGTTTTGTTCAGCTCTTAGTCAATTTCGATTTGGATTTTAGAGAGGAAATATCACTCCCTTTGTCTGCAATCTTTTCTGCTCCACACCCTTGGAATCTTATAATTTTGGGAAAAATCAAGTAACTTTAAAAAGTTTGTTATTTGAGAGAGGGCATGCACCAGTATTTTTGGTTCCTTTATGTTTTTTGTTTTATTTTGTTATCTATGTTGAAGGGTGGCTTGGATTTTGGACTGGGGATGAACTTATGAACATATTTGCACATTTTTGATGGTAGAGGCCAAGGGTTAAATATACTTTTTCTCAATTTTCTTGTATATATATCCCCAGTAGGGAGTTATAGTTAGGACCTAGTTTCCACAGGAAAAGCGTTTATTCTTTTGCCAATATCTTTGGCGCTGTTTGACGAATCTTCGTGAAACTTTCAAAACTCATGGCCCGCTCAGGTCAGCTCCTGTCTTGAAACTTCTTTTGTTTCATCTTCTGCACCTCTTGCTTCTTTCTGCACCTCTTTTGCCTCTTTCTGCACCCCTATTCCCTATTTCTGCACCCCTCTCTCCTCTTTCTGCACCTCTGTTCCTTCTTTCTGCACTTCTTTTGTTTCTTTCTGCAGCTCTCTTACCTCTTTCTGCACCCCCTTGCCTCTTTCTCCCCTCCTCTTCCCTCTTACTGCACCCCTGTTGCTTCTTTCTGCACCTCTGTTCCTTCTTTCTGCACTTCTTCTGTTTCTTTATGCACATCTCTTCCTTCTTTCTACACTACTCGTGCCTCTTTCTGCACCCCTCTTTCCTGTTTCTGTACCCTTCTTGCCTCTTTCTGCACCTCTGCTCCTTCTTTCTGCATTTCTTTCTTTTCTTACTGCACCTCTCCTGCTTTTTTCTGCATCCCTCTTGCCACTTTCTCCTCCCCTGTTCCCCATTTTTGCATCTGTTGCTTCTTTCTGCACTTCTCTTGCCTCTTTCTCGACCCCTCATCCCTCTTTCTGCACCTCTGTTGCTTTTTTCTGCACTTCTCTTGCCTCTTTCTCGACCCCTCATCCCTATTTCTGCACCTCTGTTGCTTCTTTCTGCACCTCTGTTGCTTCTTTCTCTACCCCTCGTGCCTCTTTCACACCCCTATTCCCTCTTTCTGCACCACTCTTGCCTCTTTCTGTGCTGCTGATCCTTCTTTCTGCACTTCTTTTGTTTCTTTCTGCACCTCTCTTGCTTCTATCTGCACCCCTCTTGCCTCTTTCTGCACCCCTGTTCCCCCTTTTTGCATCTCTGTTGCTTCTTTGTGCAATTCTCTTGCCTCTTTCTCCACCCCTCATCCCTCTTTCTGCACCTCTGTTGCTTGTTTCTGCACTTCTCTTGCTTCTTTCTGCATCTCTGTTGCTTCTCTCTACACTTCTCTTGTCTCTTTCTCCACCCCTCTTCCCTCTTTCTACACCTCTGTTGCTTCTTTCTGCACCTCTCTTGCTACTTTCTGTACCCCCTTTTTGCCTCTTTCTGCAATCCTATTTCTGCACCCCTCTTGCTTCTTTCTGCACCCTCTTTCTTCTTTCTGCACCCCTCTTGCCTCTTTCTGCACCTCTGTTCCTTCTTTCAGTTCTTCATTTGTTTCATTATGCACTTCTCTTGCCTCTTTCTCCACCCCTCATCCCTCTTTCTGCGCCTCTGTTGCTTTTTTCTGCACCTCTTGCTTCTTTCTGAATCTCTGTGGCTTCTTTCTGCACTTTTCTTGTCTCTTTCTCTACCCCTCTTCCCTCTTTCTGCTTCTCTGTTGCTTTTTTCTGCACCTCTCTTGCTTCTTTCTGCAACCCCTTTGCCACTTTCTGCACCCCTCTTCCCTCTTTCTGCAACCCTTATGCCTCTTTCTGCACCTTTGTTCCTTCTTTCTGCACTTCTTTTGTTTCTTTCTGCAGCTCTCTTGCTTCTTTCTGCACCCCTTTGCCTCTTTCTCCACCCCTCTTCCCTCTTTCTGCACCCCTGTTGCCTCTTTCTGCACGTATGTTCCTTCTTTCTGCACTTCTTTTGATTCTTTCTACACATATCTTGCTTCTTTCTGCACCACTTGTGCCTCTTTCTCCACCCCTCTTCCCTCTTTCTGCACCTCTGTTGCTTCTTTTTGCACCTCTTTTGCTTCTTTCTGTACCCCTCGTGCCTCTTTCTGCACCTCTGTTCCTTCTTTCTGTACTTCTTTTGTTTCTTTCTGCACCTCTTGCTTCTTTCTGCACCCCTTTCGCCTTTTTCTGCACCCCTCTTCCCTATTTCTGCACCCCACTTACCTCTTTCTGCACCTCTGTTCCTTCTTTCTGCTCTTCTGTTGTTTCTTTCTGCACATCTCTTGCTTCTTTCTGCACCTCTAATGCCTCTTTCTGCACCCCTCTTCCCTCTTTTTGCACGCCTCTTGCCTCTTTCTGCACCTCTGTTGCTTCTTTCTGCACTCTTGTTGCTTCTTTCTGCACCTCTCTTGCTTCTTTCTGCACCCCTCGTGCCTCTTTCTGCACGCTTCTTCCCTCTTTCTGCACGCCTCTTGCTTCTTTCTGCACCTCTGTTCCTTCTTTCTGCACTCCATTTTTTTCTTTCTGCACCTCTTTTGCTTCTTTCTGCACCCCTCTTGCCACTTTCTCCTCCCATGTTTCCCATTTTTGCATCTCTGTTGCTTCTTTCTGCACTTCTGTTCCTTCTTTCTGCACTTCTCTTGTTTCTTTCTGCAGCTCTCTTACTTCTTTCTGCACCCCCTTGCCTCTTTCTCCCCTCCTCTTCCCTCTTTCTGCACCCCTGTTGTTTCTTTATGCACCTCTGTTCCTTCTTTCTGCACTTCTTTTGTTTCTTTCCGCATATCTCTTGCTCCTTTATGCACCTCTAGTGCCTCTTTCTGCACCCCTCTTCCCTCTTTTTGCACGCCTCTTGCCTCTTTCTGCACCTCTGTTGCTTCTTTCTGCACTCCTGTTGCTTCTTTCTGTACCTCTTTTGCTTCTTTCTGCACCTCTCATGCCTCTTTCTGTACCCCTCTACCCTGTTTCTGCACCCCTCTTGCCTCTTTCTGCACCTCTGTTCCTTCTTCCTGCACTTCTTTTTTTTCTTACTGCACCTTTCCTGCTTTTGCTGCACCCCTCTTGCCACTTTCTCCTCCCCTGTTCCCCCTTTCAGCATCTCTGTTGCTTCTTTCTGCACTTCTCTTACTCTTTCTCGACCCCTCATCCCTCTTTCTGCACCTCTGTTGCTTTTTTCTGCACTTCTCTTGCCTCTTTCTCGACCCCTCATCCCTATTTCTGCACCTCTGTTGCTTCTTTCTGCACCTCTAATGCTTCTTTCTCTACCCCTCGTGCCTCTTTCACACCCCTATTCCCTCTTTCTACACCACTCTTGCCTCTTTCTGCGCTGCTGATCCTTCTTTCTGCACTTCTTTTGTTTCTTTCTGCACCTCTCTTGCTTCTATCTGCACCCCTCTTGCCTCTTTCTGCACCCCTGTTCCCCCTTTTTGCATCTCTGTTGCTTCTTTGTGCAATTCTCTTGCCTCTTTCTCCACCCCTCATCCCTCTTTCTGCACCTCTGTTGCTTGTTTCTGCACTTCTCTTGCTTCTTTCTGCATCTCTGTTGCTTCTCTCTACACTTCTCTTGTCTCTTTCTCCACCCCTCTTCCCTCTTTCTACACCTCTGTTGCTTCTTTCTGCACCTCTCTTGCTACTTTCTGTACCCCCTTTTTGCCTCTTTCTGCAATCCTCTTTCTGCACACCTCTTGCTTTTTCCTGCACCCTCTTTCTTCTTTCTGCACCCCTCTTGCCTCTTTCTGCACCTCTGTTCCTTCTTTCAGTTCTTCATTTGTTTCATTATGCACTTCTCTTGCCTCTTTCTCCACCCCTCATCCCTCTTTCTGCGCCTCTGTTACTTTTTTCTGCACCTCTTGCTTCTTTCTGCATCGCTGTGGCTTCTTTCTGCACTTTTCTTGTCTCTTTCTCTACCCCTCTTCCCTCTTTCTGCTTCTCTGTTGCTTTTTTCTGCACCTCTCTTGCTTCTTTCTGCAACCCCTTTGCCACTTTCTGCACCCCTCTTCCCTCTTTCTGCAACCCTTATGCCTCTTTCTGCACCTTTGTTCCTTCTTTCTGCACTTCTTTTGTTTCTTTCTGCAGCTCTCTTGCTTCTTTCTGCACCCCTTTGCCTCTTTCTCCACCCCTCTTCCCTCTTTCTGCACCCCTGTTGCCTCTTTCTTCACGTATGTTCCTTCTTTCTGCACTTCTTTTGATTCTTTCTACACATATCTTGCTTCTTTCTGCACCACTTGTGCCTCTTTCTCCACCCCTCTTCCCTCTTTCTGCACCTCTGTTGCTTCTTTTTGCACCTCTTTTGCTTCTTTCTGTACCCCTCGTGCCTCTTTCTGCACCTCTGTTCCTTCTTTCTGTACTTCTTTTGTTTCTTTCTGCACCTCTTGCTTCTTTCTGCACCCCTTTCGCCTTTTTCTGCACCCCTCTTCCCTATTTCTGCACCCCACTTACCTCTTTCTGCACCTCTGTTCCTTCTTTCTGCTCTTCTGTTGTTTCTTTCTGCACATCTCTTGCTTCTTTCTGCACCTCTAATGCCTCTTTCTGCACCCCTCTTCCCTCTTTTTGCACGCCTCTTGCCTCTTTCTGCACCTCTGTTGCTTCTTTCTGCACTCTTGTTGCTTCTTTCTGCACCTCTCTTGCTTCTTTCTGCACCCCTCGTGCCTCTTTCTGCACGCCTCTTCCCTCTTTCTGCACGCCTCTTGCTTCTTTCTGCACCTCTGTTCCTTCTTTCTGCACTCCATTTTTTTCTTTCTGCACCTCTTTTGCTTCTTTCTGCACCCCTCTTGCCACTTTCTCCTCCCATGTTTCCCATTTTTGCATCTCTGTTGCTTCTTTCTGCACTTCTGTTCCTTCTTTCTGCACTTCTCTTGTTTCTTTCTGCAGCTCTCTTACTTCTTTCTGCACCCCTTTGCCTCTTTCTCCCCTCCTCTTCCCTCTTTCTGCACCCCTGTTGTTTCTTTATGCACCTCTGTTCCTTCTTTCTGCACTTCTTTTGTTTCTTTCCGCATATCTCTTGCTCCTTTATGCACCTCTAGTGCCTCTTTCTGCACCCCTCTTCCCTCTTTTTGCATGCCTCTTGCCTCTTTCTGCACCTCTGTTGCTTCTTTCTGCACTCCTGTTGCTTCTTTCTGTACCTCTTTTGCTTCTTTCTGCACCTCTCATGCCTCTTTCTGTACCCCTCTACCCTGTTTCTGCACCCCTCTTGCCTCTTTCTGCACCTCTGTTGACTCTTTCTGAACCTCTGTTCCTTCTTTCTGCACTTCTTTTGTTTCTTTTTGCACATATCTGGATTCCTCCTGCACCCCTCATGCTACTTTCTGCACCCCGCTTCCCTCTTTTTGCACCCCTCTTGCCTCATTCTGCACCTCTGCTCCTTCTTTCTGTACTTCTTTTTTTCTTTATGCACCTCTCTTGCTTCTTTCCGCATACCTTTTGCCTCTTTCTGCACCCCTCTTACCTCTTTCTGCACCCCTCTTGCCTCTTTCTGCACCTCTTTTCCTTCTTTCTGCACTTCTTTTGTTTCTTTCTGCACCTCTCTTGCTTCTTTCTGCACCCCTCTTGCCACTTTATCCTACCCTGTTCCCCCTTTTTGCATCTCTGTTCCTTCTTCTGGCACTTCTCTTGCCTCTTTCTCCACCCCTCAACCCCCTTTCTGCACCTCTGTTGCTTCTTTCTGCACTTCTCTTGCTTCTTTCTGCATCTCTGTTGCTTTTTTCTGTACTTCTCTTGTCTTTTTCTCCACCCCTCTTCCCTATTTCTGCACCTCTGTTGCATTTTCCTGTACCTCTCTTGCTTCTTTCTGCACCACTTGTGCCTCTTTCAAACCCCTCTTCCCTCTTTCTGTACCCCTCTTGCTTCTTTCTGCACCTCTGTTCCTTCTTTCTGCACTACTTTTGTTTCGTTCTGCACCTCTTGCTTTTTTCTGCACGCCTTTTGCCTCTTTCTGCACCCCTCTTCCCTCTTTCTGCACCCCTCTTGCCTCTTTCTGCACCTCTTTTCCTTCTTTCTGCACTTTTTTGTTTCTTTCTGCACCTCTCTTGCTTCTTTCTGCACCCCTCTTGCCACTTTATCCTACCCTGTTCCCCCTTTTGCATCTCTGTTCCTTCTTCCGGCACTTCTCTTGCCTCTTTCTCCACCCCTCATCCCCCTTTCTGCACCTCTGTTGCTTCTTTCTGCACTTCTCTTGCTTCTTTCTGCATCTCTGTTGCTTTTTCTGTACTTCTCTTGTCTTTTTCTCCACCCCTCTTCCCTCTTTCTGCACCTCTGTTGCATTTTCCTGTACCTCTCTTGCTTCTTTCTGCACCACTTGTGCCTCTTTCAAACCCCTCTTCCCTCTTTCTGTACCCCTGTTGCCTTTCTGCACCTCTTTTCCTTCTTTCTGCACTTCTTTTGTTTCTTTCTGCACATCTCTTGCTTCTTTCTACACCTCTAGTGCCTCTTTCTGCACCCCTCTTCCCTGTTTCTGCACCCTTCTTGCCTCTTTCTGCACCTCTGTTCCTTCTTTCTGCACTTCTTTTTTTTCTTACTGCACCCCTCCTGCTTTTTTCTGCACCCCTCTTGCTACTTTCTCCTCCCCTGTTCCCCCTTATTGCATCTGTTGCTTCTTTCTGCACTTCTCTTGCCTCTTTCTCGACCCCTCATCCCTCTTTCTGCACCTCTGTTGCTTCCTTTCTGCACGTCTCTTGCCTCTTTCTGCACCTCTTTTCCTTCTTTCTGCACTTTTTTTGTTTCTTTCTGCACCTCTCTTGCTTCTTTCTGCACCCCTCTTGCCACTTTATCCTACCCTGTTCCCCCTTTTTGCATCTCTGTTCCTTCTTCCGGCACTTCTCTTGCCTCTTTCTCCACCCCTCATCCCCCTTTCTGCACCTCTGTTGCTTCTTTCTGCACTTCTCTTGCTTCTTTCTGCATCTCTGTTGCTTTTTTCTGTACTTCTCTTGTCTTTTTCTCCACCCCTCTTCCCTCTTTCTGCACCTCTGTTGCATTTTCCTGTACCTCTCTTGCTTCTTTCTGCACCACTCGTGCCTCTTTCAAACCCCTCTTCCCTCTTTCTGTACCCCTGTTGCCTTTCTGCACCTCTGTTCCTTCTTTCTGCACTTCTTTTGTTTCTTTCTGCACATCTCTTGCTTCTTTCTACACCTCTAGTGCCTCTTTCTGCACCCCTCTTCCCTGTTTCTGCACCCTTCTTGCCTCTTTCTGCACCTCTGTTCCTTTCTTTCTGCACTTCTTTTTTTTCTTACTGCACCCCTCCTGCTTTTTTCTGCACCCCTCTTGCTACTTTCTCCTCCCCTGTTCCCCCTTATTGCATCTGTTGCTTCTTTCTGCACTTCTCTTGCCTCTTTCTCCACCCCTCATCCCTCTTTCTGCACCTCTGTTGCTTCCTTTCTGCACGTCTCTTGCTTCTTTCAGCATCTCTGTTGCTTCTTTCTGCACTTCTCTTGCCTCTTTCTCCACCCCTCTTCCCTCTTCCCGACCCCTGTTGCCTCTTTCTGCACCTCTGTTCCTTCTTTCTGTACTTCTTTTTTTATTTTTTTTTATTTTATTGAGAACAACAAATAAAACAGAGACATAGCATTCTTGAAGCTCCGGGCTTCACACACAGTAGATCACATTGCGATACAGTACCATCAGCCGATAATGCAACGTATCAATACCATCACTAAACAATGCACAGCAAAAAACTTTTCTTTACATTTCTATGCTGTCCCCAACTATTGCCACAACAGAATCAGCAGTGTCAGCAGCGGACCTCGAAACCAGGTCTCAAACACAATCCTACTCTGGGCCCTATTACTTGCATTTCCTACAGTCGTGTTATGCCTCAGGGGAATTGGCACTTTGTGAGGTGTTTGCCATGGTAAGCAAATAAGTTTGGTAAAGCCCCCAGAAGTTTTTCGGTCTATTTCGGGGAGTTAATAACTCTCTATAGTTTTCCGTTTGGGTGCTACCATATGTCATATCGTGCAACCACCCCTTCAGGGTGGGGGTCGGGCCCCGGAACCAGCAGATCGCCACTCTCCGTCTAGCCATAAGAAGCCCCGTGTCTACCAGGCGTCTAATTCCCTTAGGCAAATGTTTGGAGTACCCCAATAGAGCAAGCATAGGGTCTGGGTCAAGTGGAGAGTCAGTGACTTCGCCAAGTGTTTTAAAAATCAAGTCCCAAAAGGCAGCTATCCTAGGACATAGCCAGGCCAGGTGATAAAAATCTGCCGGGTCTGTTCCGCAACGTTCACACTCCACCGAGTCACGTAACCCATATCTGCAGAGTCTCTCTGGAGTGTAATACACCCTAATTCAAAAATTTGAGGTGTATTAATCTGTGACGCCCATTTAACGAGATACGCTTCGTGTTCTCGCAGCAATACTTCCAAGTTTTATCGTTGATTGCTCGATTCAGGTCTGTTTGCCATGCTAATCGGGCCTTGGTATAGTGATTGGCTCTATAGCCCTGCGTTATTGTATAAATTCTTGAGACAATGCGCACAGACGATACTGCTTTGATCACATATGTAAGTGGAGGAACCTCAGGTGGTTCTTCTAATTCAGGACCCAGTAAGTCCCTCAGTGAGTGTCTCACCCTGTGAAATTGGAATTGAGTCAATGTAGTTATCGTTTGTCCCTCTAATCTCACATCTTGCCATGATATCGCTTTGCCTTCATCAAACAATTCCCCTATCGTGTGAATGTTGATATCTTTTAGAGCCCTAACCACTCCTTTATCTCTGCACGGGGGTAACCAGTGACACCAGGCAAGCAGCGTTGCGGTGGAATAAAGTATAGCGCCCGCTTGTAGTTTCAAAAGGTAATGCCAGGCGTGTGTCGTCGCGTTAACGGTGTCAAGTATCCCTGTTCTACGATCTTGAGGCCACCACCTTCTCTATATGGAAGTGTAGGGCATCTGTGGGGCCATGTATCCAGTAATGGGCATGGGCACTTTGCGCCGCTCTATAGTAAAGGTTTAGATCCGGCGCTCCCAGTCCCCCCAAACTATAAGGGAGTGTGAGTATTTCCCACTTGACCCTAGCATGTTTCCCAGCCCACGCTAAACGCACCATCAGAGATGTTAAAAGCCGGAAAAAAAAACTCGGGAGGACAATAGGAATATTAGTGAATAAGAAGAGGAACTGTGGTAGTACCACCATTTTCATAATAGAGATTCTACCCACAAGGGATAGAGGTAACTGTATCTACCTATCTACATCATCTTCAAGTTTGGATATTGCTATCCCATAGTTTTCTTTAAAAGCCACCTCCGAGTCAGTATGTACTTTAATACCCAAATATCTGACTGGTTCTGTTGTCCAAATCAGGGGGTAGTCAGGAGTGAATTGGGCTGTCTCTGCCGTAAGCGGAAAAATAAGCGATTTATTCCAATTCACCTTGAGGCCGGACCTAGTCCCAAACAGGATAACTTCGCGTAGCACCGTCGACAGATTCTGTTTGGGGTTTCTGACATATAATAAAGTATCATCCGCATACGTGGATATGATCAAATTGTATGTCGGGAACCGTATGCCCCTGTGACAATGATATTCTTGCATCGCAAATGCGGGAGGTTCGGCGACCAAGGCATATAACAATGGTGAGAGTGGGCACCCCTGTCTCGTGCCTCTGGTGATATAAATCGGATCTGTGACCAAATCACCAATTTTAATTCTGGCAGTGGGGGAGCTGTAAAGCACACCCATCATGTGCAAAAAGATACTCCCAAGCCCCATTCTAGTCAAAACATGCTTCATGAATTTCCACTCCACCGAGTCAAACGCCTTCTCCATATCAAGGAAGACCGCCACAGCTTGAGTATCCCGTCTAGTATTTTGTATGGCCCCGAATACGGTTCTAAGGTTATAAGTGAGGTTCCTCCCAGGGACAAAGCCAGCTTGTTCCGGTGATATCAGCAGTGGCACCAGGGGAGACAACCTGGTCGCTAATACCTTAGCGTAAATTTTAGTGTCTACATTGATGAGCGATAGCGGTCTGTAGGAGCTGCAGGCAGTCGGGGGTTTCTCGGGTTTTAAAATGGCTACAATTAGTGCTTCCCGCATAGTAGGAGGCAATACGCCTGTGTCAATGATTTCCTCAAATAAGGTTTGGAGGTGCGGGACCAGTAGGTCTTTGAACTCTTTGTAAAATGATACTGTGAGGCCATCTATTCCGGGAGCGCTATTAGATTTAATTCCAGCCAGGGCTGCAGTTATTTCTTCCGCATCTAGAGTGCGCATAAGATATTCCCTCTGGCCATTCAACAGCCAGGGTAGTTTAATGTGAGTGAGGTAATCTAATATAGCTTCGTCGTCACACCCGTCCTCCGAGCTATAGAGAGATGCATAATATTGCTGGAATCTATTGGCTATGTCAATAGGATCCGTTAGGGGCTCCCCCTCAGCACTATGTAGCATGGACACGTTAGATTTTTCCCGTCTAGTTCTGAGCAGGTAAGCCAGCACCGACCCCGGGCGGTCACCCTCTCCGTATATGCGAGCTGTCACATATTTGCCTAGGTGTCACAGTTCAGTGTCTGCCGTTGTGTTATACTCCTCCAGAGTACGGTGTAATTCTTGAGTGGTACCGTCATCTGCCCCCATTAATAATTGTTGCTCTAGTTTGCTAAGTCAGATTCGAGGTCAGTGAGGCGCTGTGGGACAGTGCGGAGAACACCAGAATGCTTAGCCATGGCTATGCCACGTATATACACCTTGAAGATTTCCCACAACGTGGCAAAAGAGTCCACTGAGCCAACATTGACATCAAAGAATGTCTCAATATGTTCAGCCAATTCCGCCTAGAAGACGGGGTCGAATAAGGAATAAGGGGGAAATCTCCAAGTGAAGGGCGGTATGACTGTCTGTGGGGTGTCCAAGTCAATCTGTATTGGGGCATGGTCCGAGAGAGTGCGAGGGAGGACTGCGCAATCGCGGATCTGTGTAAACCAATCCCGTGAAATAAATAAATAGTCAATTCTAGTGTGAAGATTATGATAGACTGAGTAGTGGGTGTAACCTCCCGGACCCTGTGAGCGGGATCGCCACACATCGCATAGATCTAATTGGGTAATGGCTGACTGTATGGATCAGGCAGAGGCCGAAGGGCATCTGGGCGGGCCCCCTAATCTATCTACAGTAGGGTCTAATATGCAATTAAAATCACCTCCCCAGAGGAAAGGGCCTGAACCATAACGACGTATACTCTCTAATAACTGTGTGAAAAAAGCAGGATTATCAAAATTAGGGCCATAGGTGTTAATAATAATCAACCCAAATCCTTTCCCGCTGCAACGCGAAATAGCGAAACGCCCCTCAGGGTCTGTCTCTAGTGCTTCCAGGCGAAGATCAGATCTGGGATTCACCCATGTTAGCACCCCACGGGCATGCGAAGTGAACCCTGCCACATGCGCATTACTCCGTAACCCCCCACATTGTAAAAGGGTACTATGCGGGGGCAAGTGTGATTCCTGTAGGAGAGCTAAGTCTATGCCACGTCTAGTGAGGAAGGCTATAACTTTCCGCAGTTTCCTATGGTCATTAAGACCCCTGACATTCCAGGTGAGAATTTTTAACTTACGAGATTGTACAGTCATCTAGTCATTATTGGGAATCGAGAAGAAGTGCATAAAGTCCTCTCCATGTGGACCTTTGTGTCCCTGAGCTGTGTCCCGCAGCCACAATGTGTGAAAATAATCCTAACAATACAGTGCAAAACATTCTGCTTTAGTCTCTGTAACATCCCCCCCCCACCCACGGCATGCATCCCCCAACAGTGCACGCACGGTATCTCATCCCCCCACCCAACACAAATTAAAAAAAAATAACAGGACTAAACTCCAGAGTCACGGCAGTATTCCCCTGAACGTGCTCCGTTAATACCCAAAATGCTCAGTAAGTTAATGTCTGTAATTCAACAATTTGGCGATAATGGGCCGCAAGGGGCGCACCAGGGACGGGGCGCGTCCCCAGCGAGCTGTGAGCTCGTTCCACCACACACATGGGGGAGAAAGTCTCGCTTCCCAGCAACGTCACCAGGAGTTTTTCAACGAAGAGCTCCATGTTGCCGACCTGAGTCGTCTCCGGCAGGCCCACAATGCGGAGATTGCTGCGTCGGGACCGTGCTTCCAAATCCTCTGCTTTGTCGTGCAGGGCTTGCAACGCCTTTCCCATTTGTTTCTGTTCCGAGTCTAGGTCTGTCTGAGCCTCTTCGACCTCCGTGACCCTGCGCTCGGCCATATCAAGTCGCTCCACCTGCTTGCCCATCCTTTCCGTCATTCTATCCATGCGGTAGGACAGGGAGACCAGTTTGTTTCCCAGGACCGAGAGGCTGCTCTGCAAGTTCTTTTCCATAGCCTCTAGTAGGCCACGGATACCAGCATCCGGCGTTGCTTGCGGTGCTTCGTGCGCATTGTCTCCTTCGTCAAGGACGGCTTCTCTCCCTCTTGACTTTCGCTGGTCAAAGGTAAGCTTAGGTTGCGATTTGTCTACCCTGCCCATTATGGTCGGAATACCGGTACCCGCAGCAACTCCGTGTACTCGTGCAGGTTAAGCCAGCTTTTCCTCACAGTGGGCCGGCAAACTGGGCGCAACTCTACGTTATGGAGCACCAGCCAAGAGGGTTTCAGCCTTGGAGCCCCTAAAGAAAACACTACTGTTGTCCAGTCGCCCCACAAAGGGCACGCATCCAGAAAGTTCAACAGAAGGCCCAGTGGCCCATTAGGGCGCACCCCACAGCGCATAGAGAGGAGACCAGCGTGCAAATTGGGGAAGCATGCGCTACTGGATTGGCACCCAGGATCCGCCGGGCACCGTGGAAGGAAATAGTGCGTAGTAGAGGAGCCCCACCGCCCGGGTCACCACAGTCTCAGATCACCGCGTGGGTCAGAGAGACAGCACCGGTACTCCCACAGTAACGGAGGAGCCTCACAAGGTGAGCGCTGGAATCCTCAGCATGTCCAAGTAACCGCACTGGCTACACTGGGTTCAGATACCGAGTAGTCAATGGTCAACAGCAGGGGACATCTCCTCTCTCTACCACCAATCCCAGGTAGTCGAGATTGGGTACTGCGCTAGGATTTCGCCGCAGCGCCGGCGGAGCTCAGAAAATGGCGCCGTCTAGGGGTCCGGTTCCATCCCCCTTGCTACCTCCGTGTTCCTGGGGATCTCAAATGTGGGCCAGAGCGTCGAGCACCCGCGGATGTATGCAACATCCTCCGAGGCTGACGGGCGCACCGCCGTGCCAGTCCCCAGCAATCGGCAGCAATGTTCCCCGCGTAAAGAGCCGCTCTGCCCCGGTAACGGACGGGGAAGGTCGCGTTACCCAGAGGGACGTATTAATATGCTGCACCTCACCGTTCTACAGTCGGTCGCAGGACCTCAAGGGGACGTCGTAGTGCAGCTGCAATCCGCCGCGGGTGCGCAGGGAAGTCTGCCCAGCAGGTCATTCAGCAGCACACGCACGTCAGCTATTCCAGGGCTCCGCCTCCCTTTCACTCCAGGCCAGGGATTGTGGCCTAGGACCGGAGTGCAGCCGTCTTCCCGCGTCGCAGGACCCAGGAACAGGCGTAGAGGACCCAAATCGGCACAGCAGGCCCACAGTGCTTTCCAGGGCTGACGACCAGGAAAAGCGAGTCGAGAATGTCAGCACCAATGCCGGATTATGAAAGGATATTGCGACGGCTCCACGGAGCTATCGGGCTACACAGCCATCTTGGGCCCAGGCAAGCTCCGCCTCTCTTCTTTCTGTACTTCTTTTGTTTCTTTCTGCACATCTCTTGCTTCTTTCTGCACCTTTCGTGCCTCTTTCTGCACCCCTCTTCCATCTTTTTGCCCCCCTCTTGCCTCTTTCTGCACCTCTGTTGTTTTTTCTGCACTCCTGTTGCTTCTTTCTGCAACTCTCTTGCTTCTTTCTGCATCCCTCGTGCCTCTTTTTGTGCCCTTCATCCCTCTTTCTGTACCCCTCTTGCCTTTTTCTGCACCTCTGTTCCTTTTTTTGCACTTCTTTTTTTTCTTTCTCCACCTCTCTTGCTTCTTTCTCCACCCCTCTTTCCTCTTTCTGCACCCCTGTTGCCTCTTTCTGCACCTCTGTTCCTTCTTTCTGCACTTCTTTTGTTTCTTTCTGCACATCTCTTGCTTCTTTCTGCACCCCTCGTGCATCTTTCTCCACCCCTCTTCCCGATTTCTGCACCTCTGTTGCTTCTTTCTGCACCTCTCTTGCTTCTTTCTCTACCCCTTGTGCCTCTTTCACACCCCTCTTCCCTCTTTCTGCACCACTCTTGCCTCTTTCTGCGCCGCTAATCCTTCTTTCAGCACTTCTTTTGTTTCTTTCAGCACCTTGCTTACTTTTTTCTGCACCCCTCTTGCCTCTTTCTGCACCCCTTTTACCCCTTTTTGCATCTCTGTTGCTTCATTATGCACTTCTCTTGCCTCTTTCTCCACCTCTAATACCTCTTTCTGCACCTCTTTTGCTTCTTTCTGCACTTCTCTTGCTTCTTTCTGCACCCCCTTTGCCACTTTCTGCACCCCTCCTCCCTCTTTCTGCAACCCTCTTGCCTCTTTCTGAACCCCTGTTGCCTCTTTCTGCACGTATGTTCCTTCTTTCTGCACTTCTTTTGATTCTCTCTGCACATCTCTTGCTTCTTTCTATACCCCTCGTGCCTCTTTCTCCACCCCCTTCCCTCTTTCTGCACCCCACTTACCACTTTCTGCACCTCTGTTCCTTCCTTCTGCACTTTGTTTATTTCTTTCTGCACATCTCTTGCTTCTTTCTGCACCTCTAATGCCTCTTTGTGCACCCCTCTTCCCTCTTTTTGCACACCTCTTGCCTCTTTCTGCACCTCTGTTGCTTCTTTCTGCACTCCTGTTGCTTCTTTCTGCACCTCTCTTGCTTCTTTCTACACCCCTCGTGCCTCTTTCTGCACCCCTCTTCCCTCTTTCTGCACCCCTCTTGCCACTTTCTCCTCCCATGTTCCCACTTTTTGCATCTCTGTTGCTTCTTTCTGCTCTTCTGTTCCTTCTTTCTGCACTTCTTTTGTTTCTTTCTGCAGCTCTCTTACTTCATTCTCCACCCTCTTGCCTCTTTCTCCCCTCCTCTTCACTCTTTCTGCACCTCTGTTGCTTCTTTCTGCACCTCTGTTCCTTCTTTCTGCACTTCTTTTGTTTCTTTCTGCACATCTCTTGCTTCTGTCTGCACCTCTCGTGCCTCTTTCTGCACCCCTCTTCCCTGTTTCTGCACCCCTCTTGCCTCTTTCTGCACCTCTGTTGCTTCTTTCTGCACTTTTTTTCTTACTGCACCTCTCCTGCTTTTTTCTGCACCCCTCTTGCCACTTTCTCCTCCCCTGTTCCCCCTTTTTGCATCTCTGTTGCTTCTTTCTGCACTTCTCTTGCCTTTTTCTCAACACCTCATCCCGCTTTCTGCACCTCTGTTGCTTCTTTCTGCACTTCTTTTGTTTCTTTTTGCACATATCTTGCTTCCTTCTGCACCCCTCATGCCATTTTCTGCACCCCGCTTCCCTCTTTTTGCACCCCTCTTGCCTCTTTCTGCACCTCTGTTCCTATTTTCTGCACTTCTTTTTTCTTTCTGCACCTCTCTTGCTTCTTTCCGCACACCTTTTGCCTCTTTCAGCACCCCTCTTACCTCTTTCTGCACCCCTCTTGCCTCTTTCTGCACCTCTTTTCCTTCCTTCTGCATTTCTTTTGTTTCTTTCTCCACCTCTCTTGCTTCTTTCTGCACCCCTTTTGCCACTTTAACCTACCCTGTTCCCCCTTTTTGCATCTCTGTTCTTTCTTTCGGCACTTCTCTTGCCTCTTTCTCCACCCCTCATCCCTCTTTCTGCACCTCTGTTGCTTCTTTCTGCACTTCTCTTGCTTCTTTCTGCATCTCTGTTGCTTCTTTCTGCACTTCTCTTGTCTCTATCTCCACCCCTCTTCCTTCTTTCTGCACCTCTGTTGCTTATTTCTGCACCTCTCTTGCTTCTTTCTGCACAACTCGTGCCTCTTCCAAATCCCTCTTCCCTCTTTCTGTACCCCTCTTGCCTCTTTCTGCACCTCTGTTCCTTCTTTCTGCACTTCTTTTGGTTCATTCTGCACCTCTTGCTTCTTTCTGCACCCCTTTTGCCTCTTTCTGCACCTCTGTTCCTTCTTTCTGCACTTCTTTTGTTTCTTTCTGCAGCTCTCTTACTTCTTTCTGCACCCCTTGCCTCTTTCTCCCCTCCTCTTTCCTCTTACTGCACCCCTGTTGCTTCTTTCTGCACCTCTGTTCCTTCTTTCTGCACTTCTTTTGTTTCTTTCAGCACATCTCTTGCTTCTTTCTACACCTCTCGTGCCTCTTTCTGCACCCCTCTTTCCTGTTTCTGCACCCCTCTTGCCTCTTTCTGCACCTCTGTTCCTTCTTTGTCCACTTCTTTTTTTTCTTACTGCACATCTCCTGTTTTTTTCTGCACCCCTCTTGCCACTTTCTCCTTCCCTGTTCCCCCTTTGTGTATCTGTTGCTTCTTTCTGCACTTCTCTTGCCTCTTTCTCGACCCCTTATCCCTCTTTCTGCACCTCTGTTGCTTCTTTATGCACTTCTCTTGCTTCTTTCTGCATCTCTGTTGCTTCTTTCTGCACTTCTCTTGCCTCTTTCTCCACCCCTCTTCCATCTTTCTGCACCCCTGTTGCCTCTTTCTGCACCTCTGTTCCTTCTTTCTGCACTTCTTTTGTTTCTTTCTGCACATCTCTTGCTTCTTTGTGCATCTCTGTTGCTTCTTTCTGCACTTCTCTTGCCTCTTTCTGCACCCCTCTTCCCTCTTTTTGCCCCCTCTTGCCTCTTTCTGCACCCCTGTTGCTTCTTTCTGCAATCCTGTTGCTTCTTTCTGCACCTCTCTTGCTTATTTCTGCACCCCTCGTGCCTCGTTTTGCAACCCTCGTCCCTCTTTCTGTACCCCTCTTGCCTTTGTCTGCACCTCTGTTCCTTTTTTTGTGCTTCTTTTTTTCTTTCTCCACCTCTCTTGCTTCTTTCTGCACCCCTCTTGCAACTTTCTCCACCCCTCTTCCCTCTTTCTGCACCCCTGTTGCCTCTTTCTGCACCTCTGTTCCTTCTTTCTGCACTTCTTTTGTTTCTTTCTGCACATCTCTTGCTTCTTTCTGCACCTCTAATGCCTCTTTCTGCACCCCTCTTCCCTCTTTTTGCACACCTCTTGCCTCTTTTTGCACCTCTGTTGCTTCTTTCTGCACTCCTGTTGCTTCTTTCTGCACTTCTCTTGCTTCTTTCTGCACCCCTTGTGCCTCTTTCTGCACCCCTCTTCCCTCTTTCTGCACGCCTCTTGTATCTTTCTGCAACTCTGTTCCTTCTTTCTGCACTTCATTTTTTCTTTCTCCACCTCTCTTGCTTCTTTTTGCACCCCTCTTGCCACTTTCTTCTCCCATGTTCCCCCTTTTGCATCTCTGTTGCTACTTTCTGCACTTCTGTTCCTTCTTTCTGCACTTCTTTTGTTTCTTTCTGCAGCTCTCTTACTTCTTTCTGCACCTCCTTGCTTCTTTCTCCCCTCTTGTTCACTCTTTCTGCACCCCTGTTGCTTCTTTCTGCCCCTCTGTTCCTTCTTTCTGCACTTCTTTTGTTTCTTTCTGCACATCTCTTGCTTCTTTTTCCACCTCTCGTGCCTCTTTCTGCACCCCTCTTCCCAGTTTCTGCACCCCTCTTGCCTCTTTCTGCACCTCTGTTCCTTCTTACTGCACTTCTTTTTTTTCTTACTGCACCTCTCTTGCTTTTTTCTGCACCCCTCTTGCCACTTTCTCCTCCCCTGTTCCCCCTTTTGCATTTCTGTTGCTTCTCTCTGCACTTCTCTTGCCTTTTCTCGACACCTCATCCCTCTTTCTGCACCTCTGTTGCTTCTTTATGCAATTCTCTTGCTTGTTTCTGCATCTCTGTTGCTTCTTTCTGCACTTCTCTTGCCTCTTTCTCCACCCCTCTTCCGTCTTTCTGCACCCCTGTTGCCTCTTTCTGCAACTCTTTTTCTTCTTTCCTCACTTCTTTTGTTTCTTTTTGCACATATCTTGCTTCCTTATGCACCCCTCATGCCTCTTTCTGCACCCCGCTTCCCTCTTTTTCCACCCCTCTTGCCTTTTTCTGCACCTCTGTTCCGTCTTTCTGCACTTCTTTTGTTTCTTTCAGCACATCTCTTGCTTCTTTCTATACCTCTCGTGCCTCTTTCTGTACCCCTCTTCCCTGTTTCTGCACCCCTCTTGCCACTTTCTCCTCCCCTGTTCCCCCTTTTTGCATCTGTTGCTTCTTTCTGCACTTCTCTTGCCTCTTTCTCGACCCCTCATCCCTCTTTCTGCACCTCTGTTGCTTCTTTCTGCACTCCTGTTGCTTCTTTCTGCACCTCTCTTGCTTATTTCTATACCCCTCGTGCCTCTTTTTGCACCCCTCGTCCCTCTTTCTGTACTCCTCTTGCCTTTTTCTGCACCTCTGTTCCTTCTTTCTGCACTTCTTTTTTTTCTTACTGCACCTCTCCTGTTTTTTTCGGCACTTCTCTTGCCTCTTTCTCGACTTCTCATCCCTCTTTCTGCACCTCTGTTGCTTCTTTCTGCACTTCTCTTGCTTCTTTCTCCACCTCTCTTGCTTCTTTCTGCACCCCTCTTGCAACTTTCTCCACCCCTCTTCAGTCTTTCTGCACCCCTGTTGCCTCTTTCTGCACCTCTGTTCCTTCTTTCTGCACTTCTTTTGTTTCTTTCTGCACATCTCTTGCTTCTTTCTGCACTCCTCGTGCATCTTTCTCCACCTCTCTTCCCTCTTTCTGCACATTTTTGTTTCTTTCAGCAGCTGGCTTGCTTCTTTCTGTACCCCCTTGCCTCTTTCTCCACCCCTCTTTCCTCTTTCTGCACCCCTGTTGCCTCTTCCTGCACGTCTGTTCCTTATTTCTGCACTTCTTTTGATTCTTTCTGCACATCTCTTGCTTCTTTCTGCACATCTCTTGCTTCTTTCTGCACCCCTCGTGCCTCTTTCTCCACCCCTTCCCTCTTTCTGCACCTCTGTTGCTTCTTTCTGCACCTCTCTTGCTTCTTTCTGTACCCATTGTGCCTCTTTCTGCACCTCTGTTCCTTCTTTCTGTACTTCTTTTGTTTCTTTCTGCACCTCTTGCTTCTTTCTGCACCCCTTTCGCCTCTTTCTGCACCCCTCTTCCCTATTTCTGCACCCCACTTACCTCTTTCTGCACCTCTGTTCCTTCTTTCTGCACTTCTTTTGTTTCTTTCTGCACATCTCTTGCTTCTTTCTGCACTCCTCGTGCATCTTTCTCCACCTCTCTTCCCTCTTTCTGCACCTCTGTTGCTTCTTTCTATACCTCTCTTGCTTCTTTGTCTACCCCTCGTGCCTCTTTCACACCCCTCTTCCCTCTTTCTGTACCACTCTTGCCTCTTTTTGCGCCGCTGATCCTTCTTTCTGCACTTCTTTTGTTTCTTTCTGCACCTCTCCTGCTTTTTCCTGCACCCCTCTTGACTCTTTCTGCACCCCTGTTCCCCATTTTTGCATCTCTGTTGCTTCATTATGCACTTCTCTTGCCTCTTTCTCCACCCCTCATCCCTCTTTCTGCACCTCTGTTGCTTCTTTCTGCACTTCTCGTGCTTCTTTCTGCATCTCTGTGGCTTCTTTCTGCACTTTTCTTGTCTCTTTCTCTGCCCCTCTTCCCTCTTTCTGCACCTCTATTGCTTCTTTCTGCACCTCTCTTGCCTCTTTCTGCACCCCCTTTGCCACCTCTGGCGCCCCTCTGCCCTCTTTCTGCAACCCTCTTGCCTCTTTCTGCACCTCTGTTCCTTCTTTCTGCATTTTTTTGTTTCTTTCTGCAGCTGTCTTGCTTCTTTCTGCACTCCTTTGCCTCTTTCTCCACCCCTCTTCCCTCTTTCTGCACCCCTGTTGCCTCTTCCTGCACGTCTGTTCCTTCTTTCTGCACTTCTTTTGATTCTTTCTGTACATCTCTTGCTTCTTTCTGCACATCTCTTGACTCTTTCTGCACCCCTTGTGCCTCTTTCTCCACCCCTTCCCTCTTTCTGCACCTCTGTTGCTTCTTTCTGCACCTCTCTTGCTTCTTTCTGTACCCCTCGTGCCTCTTTCTGCACCTCTGTTCCTTTTTTCTGTACTTCTTTTGTTTCTTTCTGCACCCTCTTGCTTCTTTCTGCACCCCTTTCTCCTCTTTCTGCACCCCACTCCCCTATTTCTGCACCCCACTTACCTATTTTTGCACCTCTGTTCCTTCTTTATGCACTTCATTTTATTCTTTCTGCACCTTTCTTCCTTCTTTGTGCACCCCTCTTGCCACTTTTTCCTCCCATGTTCCCCCTTTTTGCATCTCTGTTGCTTCTTTCTGCACTTCTCTTGCCTCTTTCTGCACCCCTGTTCCCCATTTTTGCATCTCTGTTGCTTCATTATGCACTTCTCTTGCCTCTTTCTCCACCCCTCATCCCTCTTTCTGCACCTCTGTTGCTTCTTTCTGCACTTCTCGTGCTTCTTTCTGCATCTCTGTGGCTTCTTTCTGCACTTTTCTTGTCTCTTTCTCTGCCCCTCTTCCCTCTTTCTGCACCTCTATTGCTTCTTTCTGCACCTCTCTTGCCTCTTTCTGCACCCCCTTTGCCACCTCTGGCACCCCTCTGCCCTCTTTCTGCAACCCTCTTGCCTCTTTCTGCACCTCTGTTCCTTCTTTCTGCATTTTTTTGTTTCTTTCTGCAGCTGTCTTGCTTCTTTCTGCACTCCTTTGCCTCTTTCTCCACCCCTCTTCCCTCTTTCTGCACCCCTGTTGCCTCTTCCTGCACGTCTGTTCCTTCTTTCTGCACTTCTTTTGATTCTTTCTGTACATCTCTTGCTTCTTTCTGCACATCTCTTGACTCTTTCTGCACCCCTTGTGCCTCTTTCTCCACCCCTTCCCTCTTTCTGCACCTCTGTTGCTTCTTTCTGCACCTCTCTTGCTTCTTTCTGTACCCCTCGTGCCTCTTTCTGCACCTCTGTTCCTTTTTTCTGTACTTCTTTTGTTTCTTTCTGCACCCTCTTGCTTCTTTCTGCACCCCTTTCTCCTCTTTCTGCACCCCACTCCCTATTTCTGCACCCCACTTACCTATTTTTGCACCTCTGTTCCTTCTTTCTGCACTTCATTTTATTCTTTCTGCACCTTTCTTCCTTCTTTGTGCACCCCTCTTGCCACTTTTTCCTCCCATGTTCCCCCTTCTTGCATCTCTGTTGCTTCTTTCTGCACTTCTCTTGCCTCTTTCTCCACCCCTCAACCCTCTTTCTGCACCTCTGTAGCTTCTTTCTGCACTTCACTTCTCTTGCTTCTTTCTGCATTGCCTGCTTCTTTCTGCACCCCTTTTGCCTCTTTCTGTACCTCTGTTCCTTCTTTCTGCACTTGTTTTGTTTCTTTCTGCAGCTCTCTTACTTCTTTCTGCACCCCTTGCCTCTTTCTCCCCTCCTCTTTCCTCTTACTGCAGCCCTGTTGCTTCTTTCTGCACCTCTGTTCCTTCTTTCTGCACTTCTTTTGTTTCTTTCAGCACATCTCTTGCTTCTTTCTACACCTCTCGTGCCTCTTTCTGCACCCCTCTTTCCTGTTTCTGCACCCCTCTTGCCTCTTTCTGCACCTCTGTTCCTTCTTTGTGCACTTCTTTTTTTTCTTACTGCACATCTCCTGTTTTTTTCTGCACCCCTCTTGCCACTTTCTCCTTCCCTGTTCCCCCTTTGTGTATCTGTTGCTTCTTTCTGCACTTCTCTTGCCTCTTTCTCGACCCCTCATCCCTCTTTCCGCACCTCTGTTGCTTCTTTCTGCACTTCTCTTGCTTCTTTCTGCATCTCTGTTGCTTCTTTCTGCACTTCTCTTGCCTCTTTCTCCACCCCTCTTCCATCTTTCTGCACCCCTGTTGCCTCTTTCTGCACCTCTGTTCCTTCTTTCTGCACTTCTTTTGTTTCTTTCTGCACATCTCTTGCTTCTTTGTGCATCTCTGTTGCTTCTTTCTGCACTTCTCTTGCCTCTTTCTGCACCCCTCTTCCCTCTTTTTGCCCCCTCTTGCCTCTTTCTGCACCCCTGTTGCTTCTTTCTGCAATCCTGTTGCTTCTTTCTGCACCTCTCTTGCTTATTTCTGCACCCCTCGTGCCTCGTTTTGCAACCCTCGTCCCTCTTTCTGTACCCCTCTTGCCTTTGTCTGCACCTCTGTTCCTTTTTTTGTGCTTCTTTTTTTCTTTCTCCACCTCTCTTGCTTCTTTCTGCACCCCTCTTGCAACTTTCTCCACCCCTCTTCCCTCTTTCTGCACCCCTGTTGCCTCTTTCTGCACCTCTGTTCCTTCTTTCTGCACTTCTTTTGTTTCTTTCTGCACATCTCTTGCTTCTTTCTGCACCTCTAATGCCTCTTTCTGCACCCCTCTTCCCTCTTTTTGCACACCTCTTGCCTCTTTTTGCACCTCTGTTGCTTCTTTCTGCACTCCTGTTGCTTCTTTCTGCACTTCTCTTGCTTCTTTATGCACCCCTCGTGCCTCTTTCTGCACCCCTCTTCCCTCTTTCTGCACGCCTCTTGTATCTTTCTGCAACTCTGTTCCTTCTTTCTGCACTTCATTTTTTTCTTTCTCCACCTCTCTTGCTTCTTTTTGCACCCCTCTTGCCACTTTCTTCTCCCATGTTCCCCCTTTTTGCATCTCTGTTGCTACTTTCTGCACTTCTGTTCCTTCTTTCTGCACTTCTTTTGTTTCTTTCTGCAGCTCTCTTACTTCTTTCTGCACCTCCTTGCCTCTTTCTCCCCTCTTGTTCACTCTTTCTGCACCCCTGTTGCTTCTTTCTGCCCCTCTATTCCTTCTTTCTGCACTTCTTTTGTTTCTTTCTGCACATCTCTTGCTTCTTTTTGCACCTCTCGTGCCTCTTTCTGCACCCCTCTTCCCTGTTTCTGCACCCCTCTTGCCTCTTTCTGCACCTCTGTTCCTTCTTACTGCACTTCTTTTTTTTCTTACTGCACCTCTCTTGCTTTTTTCTGCACCCCTCTTGCCACTTTCTCCTCCCCTGTTCCCCCTTTTTGCATTTCTGTTGCTTCTCTCTGCACTTCTCTTGCCTTTTTCTCGACACCTCATCCCTCTTTCTGCACCTCTGTTGCTTCTTTATGCAATTCTCTTGCTTGTTTCTGCATCTCTGTTGCTTCTTTCTGCACTTCTCTTGCCTCTTTCTCCACCCCTCTTCCCTCTTTCTGCACCCCTGTTGCCTCTTTCTGCAACTCTTTTTCTTCTTTCTGCACTTCTTTTGTTTCTTTTTGCACATATCTTGCTTCCTTATGCACCCCTCATGCCTCTTTCTGCACCCCGCTTCCCTCTTTTTGCACCCCTCTTGCCTTTTTCTGCACCTCTGTTCCGTCTTTCTGCACTTCTTTTGTTTCTTTCAGCACATCTCTTGCTTCTTTCTATACCTCTCGTGCCTCTTTCTGTACCCCTCTTCCCTGTTTCTGCACCCCTCTTGCCACTTTCTCCTCCCCTGTTCCCCCTTTTTGCATCTGTTGCTTCTTTCTGCACTTCTCTTGCCTCTTTCTCGACCCCTCATCCCTCTTTCTGCACCTCTGTTGCTTCTTTCTGCACTCCTGTTGCTTCTTTCTGCACCTCTCTTGCTTATTTCTATACCCTCGTGCCTCTTTTTGCACCCCTCGTCCCTCTTTCTGTACTCCTCTTGCCTTTTTCTGCACCTCTGTTCCTTCTTTCTGCACTTCTTTTTTTCTTACTGCACCTCTCCTGTTTTTTCGGCACTTCTCTTGCCTCTTTCTCGACTTCTCATCCCTCTTTCTGCACCTCTGTTGCTTCTTTCTGCACTTCTCTTGCTTCTTTCTCCACCTCTCTTGCTTCTTTCTGCACCCCTCTTGCAACTTTCTCCACCCCTCTTCAGTCTTTCTGCACCCCTGTTGCCTCTTTCTGCACCTCTGTTCCTTCTTTCTGCACTTCTTTTGTTTCTTTCTGCACATCTCTTGCTTCTTTCTGCACTCCTCGTGCATCTTTCTCCCACCTCTCTTCCCTCTTTCTGCACATTTTTGTTTCTTTCAGCAGCTGGCTTGCTTCTTTCTGTACCCCCTTGCCTCTTTCTCCACCCCTCTTTCCTCTTTCTGCACCCCTGTTGCCTCTTCCTGCATGTCTGTTCCTTCTTTCTGCACTTCTTTTGATTCTTTCTGCACATCTCTTGCTTCTTTCTGCACATCTCTTGCTTCTGTCTGCACCCCTTGTGCCTCTTTCTCCACCCCCTTCCCTCTTTCTGCACCTCTGTTGCTTCTTTCTGCACCTCTCTTGCTTCTTTCTGTACCCCTTGTGCCTCTTTCTGCACCTCTGTTCCTTCTTTCTGTACTTCTTTTGTTTCTTTCTGCACCTCTTGCTTCTTTCTGCACCCCTTTCGCCTCTTTCTGCACCCCTCTTCCCTATTTCTGCACCCCACTTACCTCTTTCTGCACCTCTGTTCCTTCTTTCTGCACTTCTTTTGTTTCTTTCTGCACATCTCTTGCTTCTTTCTGCACTCCTCGTGCATCTTTCTCCACCTCTCTTCCCTCCTTCTGCACCTCTGTTGCTCCTTTCTATACCTCTCTTGCTTCTTTGTCTACCCCTCGTGCCTCTTTCACACCCCTCTTCCCTCTTTCTGTACCACTCTTGCCTCTTTTTGCGCCGCTGATCCTTCTTTCTGCACTTCTTTTGTTTCTTTCTGCACCTCTCCTGCTTTTTCCTGCACCCTTCTTGCCTCTTTCTGCACCCCTGTTCCCCATTTTTGCATCTCTGTTGCTTCATTATGCACTTCTCTTGCCTCTTTCTCCACCCCTCATCCCTCTTTCTGCACCTCTGTTGCTTCTTTCTGCACTTCTCGTGCTTCTTTCTGCATCTCTGTGGCTTCTTTCTGCACTTTTCTTGTCTCTTTCTCTGCCCCTCTTCCCTCTTTCTGCACCTCTATTGCTTCTTTCTGCACCTCTCTTGCCTCTTTCTGCACCCCCTTTGCCACCTCTGGCACCCCTCTGCCCTCTTTATGCAACCCTCTTGCCTCTTTCTGCACCTCTGTTCCTTCTTTCTGCGTATTTTTGTTTCTTTCTGCAGCTGTCTTGCTTCTTTCTGCACTCCCTTGCCTCTTTCTCCACCCCTCTTCCCTCTTTCTGCACCCCTGTTGCCTCTTCCTGCACGTCTGTTCCTTCTTTCTGCACTTCTTTTGATTCTTTCTGTACATCTCTTGCTTCTTTCTGCACATCTCTTGACTCTTTCTGCACCCCTTGTGCCTCTTTCTCCACCCCTTCCCTCTTTCTGCACCTCTGTTGCTTCTTTCTGCACCTCTCTTGCTTCTTTCTGTACCCCTCGTGCCTCTTTCTGCACCTCTGTTCCTTTTTTCTGTACTTCTTTTGTTTCTTTCTGCACCCTCTTGCTTCTTTCTGCACCCCTTTCTCCTCTTTCTGCACCCCTCTTCCCTATTTCTGCACCCCACTTACCTATTTTTGCACCTCTGTTCCTTCTTTCTGCACTTCATTTTATTCTTTCTGCACCTTTCTTCCTTCTTTCTGCACTTCTCTTGCCTCTTTCTCCACCCCTCAACCCTCTTTCTGCACCTCTGTAGCTTCTTTCTGCACTTCTCTTGCTTCTTTCTGCATTGCCTGCTTCTTTCTGCACCCCTTTTGCCTCTTTCTGCACCCCTATTCCCTATTTCTGCACACCTCTTGCCTCTTTCTGTACCTCTGTTCCTTCTTTCTGCACTTCTTTTGTTTCTTTCTGCAGCTCTTTTACTTCTTTCTGCACCCCCTTGCCCCTTTCTCCCCTCCTCTTCCATCTTTCTGTACCCCTCTTGCTTCTTTCTGCACCTCAGTTGCTTCTTTCTGTACTTCTTTTGTTTCTTTCTGCACATCTCTTGCTTCTTTCTGTACCCCTCTTCCCTCTTTCTGCACCTGTGTTCCTTCTTTCTGCACTCCTTTTGTTTCTTTCTGCACCTCTCCTGCTTTTTTCTGCACCCCTCTTGCCACTTTCTCCTCCCCTGTTCCCCCTTTTTGCATCTCTGTTGCTTCTTTTGGAGCATCTCTTGCCTATTTCTCCACCCCTCATCCCTCTTTCTGCACATCTGTTGCTTCTTTCTGCACCTCTGTTGCTTCTTTCTGCACCTCTCTTGCTTCTTTCTGCACCCCTTGTGCCTCTTTCACACCCCTCTTCCCTCTTTTTGCACCCCTCTTGCCTCTTTCTGCACCTCTGTTCCTTCTTTCTGCACTTCTTTTGTTTCTTTCTGCACCTCTCTTGCTTCTTTCTGCACCCCCTTTGCGTCTTTCTGCACCCCTCTTCCCTCTTTCTGCACCCCTCTTGCCTCTTTCTGCACCTCTGTTCCTTCTTTCTGCACTTCTTTTGATTCTTTATGCAGCTCTCTTGCTTCTTTCTGCACCCCCTTGCCTCTTCTCCACCCCTCTTCCCTCTTTCTGCACCGCTGTTACCTCTGTCTGCACATCTGTTCCTTCCTTCTGCACTTCTTTTGTTTCTTTCTGAACATCTCTTGCTTCTTTTTGCACCCCTCTTGCCTCTTTCTGCACCTCTGTTCCTTCTTTCTGCACTTCTTTTGTTTCTTTCTGCACCTCTCTTGCTTCTTTCTGCACCCCCTTTGCGTCTTTCTGCACCCCTCTTCCCTCTTTCTGTACCTCTGTTCCTTCTTTCTGCACTTCTTTTGATTCTTTCTGCAGCTCTCTTGCTTCTTTCTGCACCCCCTTGCCTCTTCTCCACCCCTATTCCCTCTTTCTGCACCGCTGTTACCTCTGTCTGCACATCTGTTCCTTCCTTCTGCACCTCTGTTGCTTCTTTCTTCACTCCTCTTGCTTCTTTCTGCACCTTTCTTGCTTCTTTCCGCCAATGCCAGGAGACGTGGGACCTAAGTAGGTGAAATGAGGGGCAGGACCTTTGATGAACGTATGACTACAAGGCAACCCCTTCTACCGCTCCCCTTGAGATACATATAATCCTCCTAAATAGGGGGGATACATATCGTAAAGTGACTGTAGGGGGAGATAAGTATACCCTCCATTCCATTCACGAGGGTGCAGCTTTCTGCTCCCTCACTATGAAGATATAGGAAAATAACCCCTTTTTTTAAGATCCAGGGAGGGAATCTCTATTTACCCTGAAAAAAGCCAGGGACCAAAGAGACCGTCAATCAAGGGCTGAAACATGTTTGCACGACACCAGGGTCATAGGACCATTACTCCCTTACGACCCCTTGTATATAGTAATTTTTAATATCCACTACGTCTCCACTCATAAAGGGTTACCTGGAGAACGGAGTAGGATTTATATCTTTAGACCCCCTGGCCTATCTCTCCTAAGCGCTTCCTGAAATACGGTCAAGCCCACCCTGACCTTTAGGAGTCAGGATGAACCCTATGATGAAGCATGACACCAATAGGGTGTGTGAGGGTTACTTGACAAAAAGGAATTGCTTCCGTTCCCGCGCCTGAGTGGTTGACGCCACGTGAGTCTAGTTCTGAGCCTTTATCGGTTGGGATACCTTTAGTTAGTAATGTCACTGACCATGTCATGAGTGATGTGATATGTGATGTCATCAGCAGTGCACTGCGGGGGCGCGAGTTATAGTTAGCTCAGCTAACTATAACGGCTGAATTTCTCTGGTTTGGTATGAGTGAAATATCAGCCTAACTATAAAGTCCCTGAAACCTGTGTTTTTTTCAGTGAAAATCTAAGGTTTTTTAAATGCTAATTCTTAACTATAATGTGCCTGAAACCTGTGTTTTTTTCAGTGAGTATATATATATATATATATATATAGATATATATATCTATATATATATCTATATATATATATATATAGACTCCAGTACTCCACTCCTAATAAGAATGGGTCTGACACAACACGGGTACGATGCAGAGAGGTTTAATAAAATAAAGTGCAGAATCAGTGAGCTGTGAAACGCTATGGCAGATGCGTTTCAGCGATTAGCTTTCTTCAGTGCCAGTTTCAGCAGTGGGGGTCAGCACACCTGGGGATTCGTTAAATACAATGATCACTACTCCCATTGGGGCACAGTCTCAACCCCACCCTTGCCTTAAAGCTGCAGTGTCCCATCCACTGTGCTTCATCGTTTGCCTTTCTACTGGGCATGCTGTGTCGGTGTGTTTTAATCCGCTGCATGAGCCCATTAAGTAATACGGCTCACGTGCACACAGTGGTGCCCCAAACTATGTTGTCCCGCGGACTGCACGACCACCTCTGCAGCTGGCACACAGGTTTTACTTATGTTCAATCCTCGAGCAAAGTTCCCTTAAAGTATTGCAATAATACTCCTCTCTCCCCAATGTGGTGATGTTCCTGCCAAAAATGCTCTGTCCGCCGGGGGGGCAACGCGTTGTATTTGCATACACAGTCCAATTTTGCCGGCAGACACGTCGCTCCAGACCAAGAGGGCGTGTTGGTAGCCAGTGCCTGCAAGACTGACGTACACATAGACTCCAGTACTCCACTCCTAATAAGAATGGGTCCGACACAGCACGGGTATGATGCAGAGAGGTTTAATAAAATAAAGTGCAGAATCAGTGAGCTGTGAAGCGCCATGGCAGACGCGTTTCAGCGATTAGCTTTCTTCAGTGCCGGTTTCAGCAGTGGGGGTCAGCACACCTGGGGATTCGTTAAATACAATGATCACTGCTCCCATTAGAGCACAGTCTCAACCCCACCCTTGCCTTAAAGATGCAGTGTCCCATCCACTGTGCTTCATCGTTTGCCTTTCTACTGGGCATGCTGTGTCGGTGTGTTTTAATCCGCTGCATGAGCCCATTAAGTAATACGGCTCACGTGCACACAGTGGTGCCCCAAACTATGTTGTCCCGCGGACTGCACGACCACCTCTGCAGCTGGCACACAGGTTTTACTTATGTTCAATCCTCGAGCAAAGTTCCCTTAAAGTATTGCAATAATACTCCTCTCTCCCCAATGTGGTGATGTTCCTGCCAAAAATGCTCTGTCCGCCGGGGGGGGGGGCGGGCAACGCGTTGTATTTGCATACACAGTCCAATTTTGCCGGCAGACACGTCGCTCCAGACCAAGAGGGCGTGTTGGTAGCCAGTGCCTGCAAGACTGACGTAGACATAGACTCCAGTACTCCACTCCTAATAAGAATGGGTCCGACACAGCACGGGTATGATGCAGAGAGGTTTAATAAAATAAAGTGCAGAATCAGTGAGCTGTGAAGCGCCATAGCAGACGCGTTTCAGCGATTAGCTTTCTTCAGTGCCGGTTTCAGCAGTGGGGGTCAGCACACCTGGGGATTCGTTAAATACAATGATCACTGCTCCCATTAGAGCACAGTCTCAACCCCACCCTTGCCTTAAAGATGCAGTGTCCCATCCACTGTGCTTCACCGTTTGCCTTTCTCCCGGGCATTCTGTGTCGTTGTGTTTTAATCTGCTGCGTGAGCCCATTAAGTAATATGGCTCACTCGCACACAGTGGTGCCCCAAACTATGTTGGCCTGCAGACTGCATGACCACCTCTGCAGCTGGCACACGAGTTTTACTGATGTTCAATTCTCGATCAAAGTTCCCTCAAAGTATTGCAATAATACTCCTCTCTCCCCAATGCAGTGACGTTCCTGCCAAAAATGCTCTGTCCGCCGGGATTTCTCTGGTTTGGTATGAGTGAAATATCAGCCTAACTATAAAGTCCCTGAAACCTGTGTTTTTTCCAGTGAAAATCTAAGGTTTTTTAAATGCTAATTCTTAACTATAATGTGCCTGAAACCTGTGTTTTCTTCAGTGAGTATATATATATATATATATAGATATATATATCTATATATATATCTATATATATATATATAGACTCCAGTACTCCACTCCTAATAAGAATGGGTCCGACACAGCACGGGTACGATGCAGAGAGGTTTAATAAAATAAAGTGCAGAAATAGTGAGCTGTGAAGCGCCATGGCAGATGCGTTTCAGCGATTAGCTTTCTTCAGTGCCGGTTTCAGCAGTGGGGGTCAGCACACCTGGGGATTCGTTAAATACAATGATCACTGCTCCCATTAGAGCACAGTCTCAACCCCACCCTTGCCTTAAAGATGCAGTGTCCCATCCACTGTGCTTCACCGTTTGCCTTTCTCCCGGGCATTCTGTGTCGTTGTGTTTTAATCTGCTGCGTGAGCCCATTAAGTAATATGGCTCACGCGCACACAGTGGTGCCCCAAACTATGCTGGCCCGCAGACTGCATGACCACCTCTGCAGCTGGCACACGAGTTTTACTGATGTTCAATTCTCGATCAAAGTTCCCTCAAAGTATTGCAATAATACTCCTCTCTCCCCAATGCGGTGACGTTCCTGCCAAAAATGCTCTGTCCGCCGGGATTTCTCTGGTTTGGTATGAGTGAAATATCAGCCTAACTATAAAGTCCCTGAAACCTGTGTTTTTTTCAGTGAAAATCTATGGTTTTTTAAATGCTAATTCTTAACTATAATGTGCCTGAAACCTGTGGTTTTTTCAGTGAATATATCTATATATATATCAGTTGCGGCTCACAGAAGTAACGCTGTGGGGCGGTGAGGCGGGGCAGGGGTGGGGCTGGGTGGGGGGGTAGTGGAGTCCGACATACGACGGCAAAGGTGAACGTAAATAAATAAATAAATACCTGCCATCGTTTGTCGGACTCCACTACCTCCCCACCCAGCCCCGCACCGCCTCACCACCCCACGGCGTTACCTCTGCGAGCCGCCACTGATATATATAGATATATATATATACATGTAACCAGACAAATTCCATTGTTTTCAGCTATCTCCTTCCTCTCCATGTGCTTGCCCACAATTGTTTGTGACTTTGTGTTTGTGCATGTGTAACATGGTTGATATATTGTGGTTGGGGAATTTCTAAACTTAATTTAATTTCCTTTTTGGGCATTGCTGATTTGCTGGTGGAGGGTAAAGAGCAGTTGCATGTGTGGGCCCAAACCCATTGAGCAAAAAATATCTTTGAAATCCTTTACCTGTAAAGCTACAAGATGTTATTCAGAGAGAGGTACTCCAGGCAGGCCAGGTCAACTATCTATTTGGTTCTCCATGCCTCCTTCTCTGCAGGCCATACTGCAGCGGCCATTTTGAGTAGCCAGTGTGTGTGTTTGCCATAACCTGTCATGTGTTCTTTGTTCTCCATGCATCCGTTTTGCTGGCTATGCAGGGGTGGTCATTTTGTGTGGCCAGCGCTTGTTTGCCACGGAGCTGCCATTTGTCCAAGGACCACAAGTCCCAGAATCCTCCTTGGTCGCAGGGGAGGAGTTTGCTACCAGCTGAGCGTTAAAAAGCGCCGAAAATCACCGCGGCGCGGGACGCGCTTGTTTGCCACGGAGCTGCCATTTGTCCAAGGACCACAAGCCCCAGAATCCTCCTTGGTCGCAGGGGAGGAGTTTGCTACCAGCTGAGCGCTAAAAAGCGCCGAAAATCACAGCGGCGCGGGACGCGCTTGTTTGCCACGGAGCTGCCATTTGTCCAAGGACCACAAGCCCCAGAATCCTCCTTGGTCGCAGGGGAGGAGTTTGCTACCAGCTTAGCGCTAAAAAGCACCGAAAATCACCGCAGCGCGGGACGCGCTTGTTTGCCACAGAGCTGCCATTTGTCCAAGGACCACAAGCCCCAGAATCCTCCTTGGTCGCAGGGGAGGAGTTTGCTACCAGCTGAGCGCTAAAAAGTGCCGAAAATCACCGCGGCGCGGGCCGCGCGCAGCCCAAGCCCGGGCCAAGCGCGGGCCCGTCCACGCCCGTCGGAGCCAGGAGGGGGCAGGGCTGGGCCCCCCCTAACATCTGCTTATGTGGATAAAGGAGAGCACTGATAATTGCTCATCTAAGCTGCAGGTACAGCGGCGCCAGAGGTTCTGATTGGATGTTTGTTATCTGTGAGGCTAGGTTTCTATCATGAGTATTCGTAAGGGGGTAGCTGGGACTTTGGATGCTTTTATTATTATAAGGGCGGAATCTATGTTAAGTGAGATTGAGCTTACTGAACGACGGTTGTCGCTAGACTCTCTCACTGCACATAGATGACTATCATTAGGTCCCCCCCTTGCTGGTGGGGCCCCACAAGATTGTTTGCCTGTAAGCCTGCCTAACCAGCCCCAGTCCCCTGCCGTACCTGTGGCAGAGGTGTTAGAGGCGGTCATATCGTCTCCCGTTACCCCTAAGGCCGCATCAAACGGGCCGTCTTCAGGCACAAGGGCAAGGACTACCAAAACCCGCAGTAAGGAAAATAAATACACCTCAACAGTGGGGAGCAAGAAGGGAGCGAATACTAATGGCTATAAACAGAACGGCAGGGGTCTGGAGCCGTGAAGACCCAGACGGTTCAATTCTGTTCTATTAGCACTCAGACAGACATCGTTTTTTGCCATCAATCCAGAGTGCCTCTGTCACTACAGCTACTGTTCCCGCTGTTGCAGGAGATGTTGTTTCTGGAGATGTTGTTTCTGGCTTGGACATTGTTATGGATACCCTGGACAAGGCTTTTATTCGGTTAAAAGAGCATATGGATACTAACTTTATTTCCCTTAGGGAGCGGGTTGATCGGGTAGAAACTACAGTGATTAATCAGAATAATAAAAGGAGTTCTTGCAGAATACTGATAGTGCAGGGGGGGTATTGCCCGCTTTAACAGCGATAGGCACTGATCCTACCTCACTTACTGCACATATAGGCTTCCCTCTTGGTAACCTATGTATAACTTGTAGGAAAGTTAAGGAGCTGGTTGCTCCCTGTCAGACCAATGTGTTGGGTGGTAAAGTAGTCCACCCCACAGTCCACCCCACAGCCCCTAATATATATTATACAGCAGGTACTCACCAAAAGCTACCTACCACAAGCGTGCCTGATCCTGTGGTGAATCTATCTACAGGTACCTCAAAGCTAAATAATGGGCTCGTGAAAACCAGGGGTAGGGGTGGCGGTGATACCAATGGGGAGATTTTAGGCCTACCTCCAGAGGCTTGTCCATATGTTGTAGTATTAGCAGGGGTCCCTACCCTTGAGAAAGGTCAGGGGAAACGTGGTTACAGTTGAGAAATAAGTGTGCGGATTGGTTGTCTAAACATAGGAGATTCGGGGTGGCAGATATGCATAACATCATTATGGCTAGAAGGGTAGGCTGGGTCGGTATGACATCAAAAAATATCGAGGGGGACTGCATAGTGGTCAACTTTCGCAGCCCGCTCGTGGCTAGATCAATTTTGAGGGCCCAGGAAGATCTTGCCTTGAATTCCACCAGTATCTGTGCATTACCCTTGGGCTACTTTTATAAGCCAGCTCCAATACCTTTGCCTATTGATGCCCCCATTCCCTCAGTGGGTAACAGGTTTTCCCCCTTGTCTGATCTTGACAGCCAGGGTTGGCTAATCTCGCACACGTTATCTAGTGAAGTTGGCCCCCTTTTATCAGAGACATGTCAGCACGCATACACACAGTCGCCTGAGTCATTGAACCCTGCTTTACATGATAAGGTTAGTCCTTTAGTGGCTAGTGGGGAGTTATCCTGCAATCAACAGAGTTTAACCTACATCTGTAGAAGAAGCCCGCTTATAAAGGGAAGGGAAACCCTTAACTGTCATATCATTAGCTGGAACATTGCGGGTCTGAGAAGCAAAAAAGAGGATCCCAAGTGGCGTAACATGCTAAAAGATTATGAGATAATTAGTTTACAGGAAACCTGGGATACGGAAGATAATTTCTGGGTAGATGGGTTTCATTCATATAGTGTCCCCGCGCAGCCGTCTGCCTCAGGTAGAGCGAAGGGGGGTCTTTTAATGCTCTTTTCCCTAAAATTAGCAGGGGTTCATAAGAGGGTGGATGTGGGTTCCCAAAATTGTTTGGCAATAGAATTTAATGCACATAACTCAAAGAAATGTTTGTTTGTTCATTTTTATAATTCTGGTGTTATGTCTAGGGTAAATGAACATTTAATCAATCTGAAACTTTTTTTAGATTTAGATTTAGAGAAACAAACCACTTATTATTCAATTATAATTATGGGAGATTTTAATATTCATGTTTGCAGACTGAACTGTCAGGGGGATAATTATTTAGGGCCCCAGAACCTTCAAACCCCTCATTTTGAACACACACAGGCGGGGGAAAGTCTTGGGGAACTCTTAGCAGAAGCTATTCTTTATGAACCAGGTTATCCCGTCATAAAGGAAAGGATTCCTACTTTTAAAGCGAGAGGTATAGATACTATTATAGATTTTATTTTTCTCTCTCCTACACTGCTGTCCCAGGTAATTTTTTGTAATGCAAAGTGGACTCATTTTAGTGACCATAACCCTGTTATTCTTGTCTTAGACAATGGTTGTGGTCTATAAGGGAGGTCGGAGAACCCAGGGGGTGCCACCCGTCTGAAAACATCTGACCAAGGACGCAGACTAAAATGGGCTAAGGTAATCCCGGACCAGTTTTTCCAGGAGTTATATGATAAGGCAAGGGATCTGTTCGAAACCTGCCTTGATAACTCTGGGCAGGGGGCGGGAGTCCTTTTGTCCTTTGAGGGCATTTGTGCTCAGGTGAAGTTAGATCTCTCCCTACCTATAAGATCCGGGAATTTCCTGGGAGAAAGATGGTTCGATAGGCATTGCTCTGAGACCCACCGTAAACTGATAGCTGCACTTAAAAAGGTCCCACGTGATAAAGACCATGTTGCTAGGCTAAGAAAGGCATATAAATTTGCAGTGGTTAAACGGAAGAATGAACTTAAAGAAGAAGCCTGGAATGCACTTCTATCGGTGGAGGTCCTCAAGGATAGCTCTAGATTCTGGGCCATTGTTAATCAACCTGCCCTGTCAGGGTCTGAGAATTGCTTTGTTGAGTATAATATTACAGAAGATCAATGGCTCGCACATTTTGAAGATATTTATGAGTCCACTCCTAGCCTGAATTCATCTGATAACCTAGATCCCTGCAGGGTCTCTCCTATTATGGTTTTTGACGTGGGTGAAGTGGAAATGGCCATTATGCAAATGGCCAGTAATAAGGCCCCTGGACCAGATGGTGTCCCATCAGATCTGTATAAACAAAACCCATCGCTCTGGGCTAAAGTTTTGACGAATGTCTACAACAGGGCTAGTCATCAGGGTTTTCCGTCATCATGGTCGACGTCTATTATAATCCCGGTCTTTAAAAAAGGCCAGAGAGGGGACCCACGGTGTTATAGACCAATTTCACTTATTGACTCTGCAGTAAAGGTTTTAGGGAGAGTGATTTTAACAAAGTTAATGGACTGGTTGGATGAGAATGATATTTTAACTAATCTCCAATACGGATTTAGAAGTGGTAGAGGCACTCTGGACCAGTGCCTTAATTTACATCTTTTAGCAGGAAAATACATCATAGCCAAAGAGGGGTCGCTTCAGTTAGCTTTCATGGATCTCTCCTCAGCTTTTGATCTGGTAAACAGATCTAAGCTATGGCTTGTCCTGCTAGATATGGGCATAGACCCAAGCTTAGTTTACTTCTTGGCGGACCTTCATAGTGATCTTTCGGCAAGGGTGAGGGTTAACCAGGATGGGAAATGCACACGGTATTTTAAATCTGGTAGAGGTGTATGTCAAGGCTGTATATTAGCCCCATTACTTTTTACGTTGTATATAAATAAGTTGGGCAAAGTTTTAGATTTAGCCAGCCTGGACATACCACGAGTAGGGGACAGGGTTATCCCTGTACTCCTATACGCGGATGATGCCGTGCTACTTGCCCGCACTGCTGTAGGGTTACAAAGACTTTTGGATTCCTTTGGGGCTTATACGAATTCGTTGGATCTCGTGGTCAATAAAGCAAAATCACAAGTTATGACCATGGGCTTGAAACCGAGGAAATCCAAAACCCTGTTCTGTGAAGGTACTGAGCTGACTCGGGTTAGTTCCTTCACTTACCTAGGGGTAGTCTTTGATGAGAGGGGATCTTGGGTACCCCAACAGAAAGTTAAGAATAACGTAATGTCTAGGGCTACGGCCGCTGTGTATGGATTTGCCCAACGTTTGGGAGCCAAACCAATTGATGCTATGTTGAACATCTACAGGTCAAAATGCTTGGCCATCGCTTTATATGGCGCGGCCATCTGGGGTTATAAGACGATGGAGGGGTGCAGGTGTGTGAAAACAAGTTCCTGCGTTCCCTTCTGTCGGTCCCCCAATCAACCCCGACTTTCACAATACATCAAGAAATGGGAGTGGGTTACGTAGGAGATCAGTTGAAGTTGGCCCCGGTGGTTTGTTGGCTCAAGACCTGGCTTAACTTAGATTTAACCCTGAATCACATGATTTTAAAGGATTGTGTTTCCATGGATCGAGCTAACAATATTCCATGGCTCGCCTACGTCAAGTCCGCTTTAATTAAATTAGGGCGGCAGGAATTATTTGACCAGCCTGACAAAATAAAGAAAAAGGACCTGGCATGGGTTAAAACACATTTCCTGAATGGGCTGATGGCGGAGCGGGAGGAAATTGAGCTAAAAAAATCCACTGTTAGAGCATCTTTCTTACTGAAAACCTCCCCCTGATCGAACCCTATTTGAGATGGGTCACGAGGCCCGCCCATCGTGCACTTTTAACTAGGTTCCGTTTTAATTTAATTCATTTCTCTCTAGGCAACCTGCAAGGCTGGGGTAGGCCATGTGACCTGGGTCCTTGTACGTGTGATGATTTCTCAACCCAGGACACATTGCATTTTATGATGTTTTGTGAATTTTATAGTGTTATTCGTAGGAGGTTTTTAATCCCAATTTTGAAGGGAAAGGCTTTTATTCAGGCGAAACCTGCCTTGTTTTATCTCCAGCTGCTGAACAATCCGCAGGAAACTTTTTATATTGCCAGTTTTCTAGTTGCTGCTGTGAGATTGAAAAAAGCGCGGTTCCACCCGATACCCTACAGAGTTATTACTTAGTTTTTATTACCTGGAATTATTGTGTTTTTCCTGTGTCGATTTTTTGATTTGCTTGTGTATGGTAGCCCTGATTTATATGTAATTGGTTGAAGTTTGATTTTATGTGAATCTCCCTTTTTTATTAGATTGTTTTTATTTTGATGAATTGGATCTGTGTTTTTTTTAAGTGTTTTAATATATTGTACTATGTGGTGTACTTTTATGGTTTTTAGTAACCGAAATAAAGTGGTTTGATGATGGTGTGGCCAGTGTGTGTGTTTGCCATAGACAGCCATAATGTCTTTATGCTCTATCCCGCCGTCATTGCTGTCTAGGTATCGATAGCCATTTTGTGTAGACAGTGTGTACTGTGTTTGTCATAGGCCACCATTTTGTCTATGTTACCTATGCCATCTTGTGGAGCCAATGAGGTGTGTGCTTTTTTGGTGGCAATTTTATTTTTGTTTTCCATGCCTCCATGAACTACCTATTAACATTTTGTGCAGGTAAAGTGTGTTTCAATCCTTTTCTTCCTGTTTTAAGAGCCATTTTCTAGGAACATATATTTTTTGTGCATATGGCTGCTTGTAGTATGGTGTTTTTGTTTTTTACTTGTTTTTTTTTTTTTCTGCCTGCCTTCTATAGGCTACTCATGGGCTTTGGAAGGGCACCAGCAAATATTTAATGTATTCATTTGATTTTTGCCTACCTCCCCCTGCCTCCCATATAGTCCCCATGGACCCTGGAGCGGCACCAGCAACTATTTATTGTATTTTATTGATTTTTTTCCCTGCCTCCCATAGAGTCCCAGTGAGCCCCCAAGGTGCACCAACAATTATTTAATGTCTTTTTTTCATTTTTTACCTGCCTCTCACTGCCTCCTTTAGTGTCCCCAGGGGCCCTGGTTGGGCATCAGCAATTATTTAATGTATTTTTTGGATATTTGCCTGCCTCCTCCAACCAACCATAGAGACCTCATGGGCCCTGGAGGGGCACGACCAATTATGTAATGTATTTTTTATTACATTTTGGCCTGCTTCAGCCTGCCTCCCATAGAGTCTCAATGGGTCCTGCAGAGACACCAGCAATCATTTAATGTATTAGTTTTTTTTATTTTAGCCTTCCCCTCTCTGTCTCTCATAAAGTACCCAGTAATATATTTTTTCGATTGATCCCTGCCTTCTATAGTTGTCCTATGGCCCAGGATGGACACCAACAATTAATGAATTCATTTTTCCTTCCCCTCTGCCTCCCATAGAGGTCTCATGGCCGTGGATGGACACAAGCATTTAATGAAATACTGTATTTGATTTTTTCTGTGCATCCCTTGCCTCCTGTGGGAAAAGAATTGGGAAAGTGGTAGGTGAGGAGAGAGAATGAGATAGGAACATAGGAGACTGGATAATTTATAAAAGTATTGCTAAGTGGGCTTTGAATAAAGGATGAAACCTTATGTAATGCAGTAGTTGTCATTGAGAAAGGAAATTCACTTACCATTTGTCCCGGTGGTCACTCCTTCCCCCTCCACAGGATAGTGGTTTTCTCCGCTGCCTTCCTCCTCAGGAGTATGGGGTACTTCTGGATCTAGACAAAAACATAACACACACATTTAGATACCTATAACCATTTGCACAAGTTGCAAAAACAACAACTCACTAATGTTTGGTTATCCTTAACTACGTTCTATCTAAAAAGGATCACTTTGAAAGGTGTACTTGACATTTTAAGTAACAAGTATTCAACTTTTTATTGATATAACAAGGTACTCTTACAATAGAGGGACATGGCTATGAATGTACCTGAAAAATAATGAAGGGGTGGAAAGGAATGGAAAGGACATATGTTATTGGTGGTATCCTGCTTTGCTCGCACTGTCACAACATCATGGAACCTTGTATGATATCCTATTGGGGCCACGATGACCATCTCTGTTCCTGTACGATTCTGTCAACCTACATGTTGTGAATACTTAGGCCTGCATTCCTCTTTATGCTTCCAACAATCTTCTATTAACAACAGAGGAGATGTAAAAGAGGGGCAAGGAAAAGGTTACAAGAACAAGTGAGGGATAAAAAGATACAGAGTAGGAGAAGTTAGCTGCTGAAAATGGTGAAATATAAAAGAAAACAGTAAACAAGGAGGCAAATATGCGTGGTGAAAGCACACATTAAAATAGATAGGTTGAAGTTGGAGAAAATAGAAAATGCAGAAGGCCATATTGTATGCTAGCTGACAACTAGGAAACATTAAACATGACTTGACAGCCACACCAGCAGTAATGGTTGTGGGAGAGGAGGCTGTGACTGGCTCAAGGGCCAAGGTGGGGTGTTGATATTGGGCTGTTCTAAAACAAGAAAGGATAAAAAGGAGACCAAATAGTTATTAGTGGTTACTCTTTTAACAAGCATTGGCATAGCCAATAGGTCTCGCCTTTGGGGCCTTATAAGTGGACTACTGTTAACAAGTAGGCAGTAGCGCTTGTGAAAAGCACAGCGCTCTAAAAAATAAATAACATATGCAAAAGCGGGCGGCCACCAGACGAAAGCAAAAGCACGACGGTGCGTTGTGTTGATAGTAACCTGACCCACGAGGAATGCAGCTGCCACCCTGCGCGCTGCTGCTCGCTCCCGAGGCAAAACACCGTGGGAGTGAACATTACAAAAGAGGTGGGACATGCACCTGCCTTTAGCCATTTGCGTGCTTTTATTATAGAAAGCCACACGCTAAAGCCAATCCAATGTGTGGGAGGACCCACACAGAGTAGACACAAGAAGCCTCGCAGAGCAGCGCATGCGTGCTGCTAGGCTCGAGCTAAAAAGGACATATTTACAAGCAAACAAAATACATTGCCTGACATAGCAATTCTTCCCCTCCCTTCACTTCAACCCTAAAAATTAAATAGCTCTGTCATACACACAGTTTCCAACAAATTATATTGCTCCTACAATCGCTTCAGTTTTGGTATTTTGTCTGTGCTTAATTTTGTCACTCTGAATGCCGAAAGCTATGGGCAAAGTCAGTCTCTCTTCTTGTGCAGTACTGCACCGAGATAGAGAGGAGATATGTACAAGAGGGAGAGGGAAAAGATTATCCCCACCGTAACAAAAAGGGGTGGGTAAAGAAAGCTACAGACAGGAGGAAGTCAGCTGCTGAGGCAGGGAATAAAGAAAACACAAAGAACTATGCAGGGTCAGCGAACAATAAATCAAAGGAAGTTGGAAAATGGAAATTAGTACCACAGGCTATGACACATATTAGGTGAGAATAGTTAAAAGTAAGAAATAATTAATAAATATGTTGACTTACCAGCACCAGCATGAATCCCTTCTGAGGTTAGGGCATCTCCTGCAGCACCAGCGCCTTAGGCCCCGGCCAAGCTGCTTCTGCTGGTGGTGGTGCTGGTGGCCTTCTCCCTCTTGGCCTGCTGTTTGGGTCTCTTCAGTTCTTCAGGAATGAGCAAAGAGAAAAACGACAATTATTAGTTTAGTAGTACTCTCTACAACAGGGCATTGTTTTACAGGCACAACATTGTAGGTAATGTCTGACTAACCAATCCTGCCCCTCCGTTAAAACTCCACCCTAAAGTATGTTCTCTGTTCTACACATTGTTTCTTCCTATAAATGACATTACGACTCCCCTCGATTCGTACTTTTTTTGTTATTGTTGGGTACAGTCAGTTCCCCTTCACATACTGTACCTCATGGAGAAGGAGACTGTATTAGTGACACCAAGTCTCGGAGAAATACCAACCTCCCTAATATCAGAGTAGCCTAGTGACATCCCTAAAATCAGCCCAAGCAACCACCTGGCTCACCTTGGAGGAGACTCAGGGCAGTATTATTTACTTGTCATTCACACGTCATCACTCCCAATCTTCCCTGTCAGGCTTCCAACACGCCCCACTTCTCTACATCACATGCACTCCCCAAAGTGTATTGAGAAACCCTAACGTATTATATGCCCACTCTTTCAAAATAAAGACAGTGGACACAGGCACTCTCTGCTGCAAAAAGTGTATTTATTTCTGTGTGTAGCACAAACCAACATCAAAAACCTCCAGGATAGATAGATAGATAGATAGATAGATAGATAATATTTATTTAATTAAGGAATGTATGTTATGATATGTAATAAACACATATACATGTATAATACTTATATATGTACATATTGATAAATTAATAAATGTATTTTTTTTAAACAGGTAATTTATTTAGACATCAAGGTGTGCATATACAATATATGCATTTATGTGTGATATATGCATTTCTATAGCATATCATACATAAACATAATTACGCATATATATATGAATATGGGCTATACACACAAAATTGTTTAGGAAAAGTACAGCTGGTAATTCAGTTCTTCATGATACAAGCTCGCACCCAAGACACCTAATTAAGAGCATACCATACGGAGAGTTTCTTCGTATAAAAAGGATATGTAGCTCGGAGTCTGACCGTGAAACATGTCAGGATGAAGCCTTTAATAGATTTCGAGCTCGAGGTTACAACTTAGCCGATCTAAAGGGAGCAATGTCAAAAGCTAACAAGCATGTTAATAAAACCTGCATACTCAATCAAGAAAGTACATGCACTGAGATTCCTTTAGAAATATTAGCAGATCCACTCATAGTGCCAGAACCTATACGGTTAATAACTACATACAGCAGTCAAGAACGACAGATAAGACGCATTATATATAAAAACTGGGCAATAATTAAAACGGATTTAACATTGTCTCAAACTGTACCAGACACTCCATCGATAACATTTAGAAGAGCACCGGCTATGAGAGATGTGTTGGTTAAATCCAGTCAAGAAGTAAGCACGTCTAGTAACTGGTTGTCTAAAAGAACTGGTTTCTTCAAATGCTCGTCATGTAGGGCTTGTAAATTCAGTATTAATACTATCGAATATACCAATGCGTTTGAATCTAAAACTACCAGAATCAAAGGGCCTTTTACATGTCGCACTGATCATGCTGTTTATATATTACAATGTTCATGTCAGCTTAAATATGTAGGCAGCACCAAGCTGCAAGTATACGTCCGTATACTTCAGCATTTACGAGCAATAGTGAACTCAGAGCCTGGTTACCCTGTTGCCCGGCACTTCAAACTTGTACATGATAACAATTTAAATGATTTGAAGTATTATGTTATTGATGCTGTACCAAAATTACCTAGGGGTGGTAATCGTGAAAGGAAACTGCGCCAGTTAGAATCTCAGTACATTTTAATTCTCGACACTAAGATGCCAAATGGTTTAAATACAGGAGAAGATTTGTATAATTTTCTATAATTTTCTGTAAAGTACATTTCTCATTAATAGGCTGAGGTATTTATTGTGTTATATATATTTTTTAGCCTTAGTGTCGAGTTTATGTTATTGAGTTTTTGTTGTTGGAGATGTGGTTACTAGGCCTGTTTTTGGACTTGGTAGTGGGACTCGTTCGGCCTAGTATACTTGGTTTTTCCTGGTTTTTATCCATTTTATGGGTTTTAGCTAGGTTTTACTTCGTTTTACTGGGTTTTACGTAGTCTTATGCCGGTTTTGAGACGGGTTTTAATTACATTCTAACTACTCCATTGTTCTCCATTTATCTTTTACTGGCTCAATAGTTAGATTGTTGACACATGTGTGGTAATTCATGATACATTTCTTATTTGTATTTTATCTTTTCTTAGTATTGGGCATAATACTACTATTCTGTACTGTATGTTTCTAATGAAGGTGAGATATATAGAATATTTGTTATCCCTATCATTCCCATTTTAATATTTAATATCTAGTTCTTATAAGTGCACTGGCACTTTATTCTGATTACTTTAATAGTGGTCATATTTGATGAAGAACTATATTGTTGGAAATTGTTTATATTTCTGGATTGTTTATTTTGCACTTGCACTTTAGGTACATTGAAACAGTCATTGCTCGTTCTCTTTGACCCACAAGTATGTAGTTGACTATGGTTTTTAATAGTCGGTATTATACTGTGTAAGAATAATTATTAACTTTTAACTTTTAAACTTTTAGCACTTGCACTTTAGAATTCAATTTTCTCTTCTCCAGCCTAATCTGTTACGTACTTTTATATGTGTTCAGGTATGCGGGATCTTACCTTATCTTTTATATGTATTATTGTGTACCATTTTAAGGTTCATTCAACACTGGTTGAACATTTAGTTACCTATGATAGAAGGTATTGTTTCCTGCTACATTGTTTCTATTGGTCTACTATGTCTTAAATAACTTATAGTATGTCTTCTGTTTTTATTGGGAGGGAGGAGTTGTTTTTGCACTGTGTCACTTTAAATACTTTGTACTTGGTCCAGCGCGTCGTGTGATCAAGCTTGCGGAGACGCAGGCGAAACGCGTAATGCTGGGCACTTGCCATAAGAAAGATTGTTATGGAATGAATCAATCACTGAAATAAAGCACTTATTGGAATCTCTCCGTGTGGTCCGTACCTGCCAAGTTGCTGCTAAGTGGGGGCTTTAAGGACTTTTGGTTTCTCCATATATATGAATATATATATATGTTAGAAGGTGGTTCTGACCATCTGAGCTGCCTGGATTTTTTGCTTTTTGAACACCTATTTGTTGAGCTTTTACTGTGGGAGAGCCTCATAAGTTGGGACTCACCCACAGAGAACTCATGATGAAAGAGACTGCATGTGGATTTTACCGGTGTCCCCCTGGTGAGAGTAGGCCGCGGCGCTGCAGCCGGACCAAGGGGCACCGGGCTAGTTACATGCAGACACATGTGTACATGTGTGTGCACACGTGTAGGGGCTGCGCAGAGGAGATTCCTGGCGTGCGCAACCCAGGAGCAAGTACAGATAGAATGTGTGGCAGGAATTATGCAGAGCTGGGTGGTGACATGGAATGGGCTTCATACAATGGGAAGAAACATGTAAGGGAAAGTCAGTGTGCTTTACTGTTTTTACTGAAGGACCACTCTATTATTCTCCTATGAGGATGGGAATCACATGGGATAGTTTCACTTCCCTAGGGCCTACAAATTCCAGACACGCACTAAAGTCCACTGTAACTTAGGTGAGAAGAAGTATTCTGCTGAGTCCAAAGCCATATCTGTACTGCTTTTGGGTCATCCAGAAATTTTTATATTCCTCTGACTCAGCTCATAACCAGAGCCTGGCTGGGTGTGACCCTGCCAGGCTGGGTTAATGACCTTCCTCCCCAAACTGAAGCCTCAGAGGCCTAGTCCTTCACTGCAAGCATTCCAAGGGCGAAGGTCTCCCCTCCAAAAGGGAGAGAAGGTGCGTGGAGCTACAGGTTATCCATCAGCAGCTGTCACCTGGTGCCAGGCACCAAACTGCTCTGGAGAGAAGGCAGCCAGGGGTGAAGGGGCTTTTCAGAGACATGAGACCCCTGACGACGCCATTTTGAACTATCCCCGAGGCCTGGGCAGGAAGGAGGGAGCAGGGGCAGAGAGGTGATGTGTCGCTACCTGATAGGGCAAGCAGAGCCTTCATGCCAGCCCCCTCCAAATTCTTTTAAAAGGTCTTGCAGAGGAAGAGGAACTCTCTCTGGGTGTGGTCTGCTGAGGAAGACTGGTGCTGGAGCCTGGCGCCATGGGCAGTTGGAAGGAAGAACCCCCTGACTGTCCCAGGACCCTGAATAGCGCCAGGAGGGGAGTACAGGACCAGGGAGCCGAAGCCTGGGCCTCTGCGCAAGGAGAAGAGAGGCGCAGGAGGAGAGCCAGGCCAAAGGCTGGCGCAGGGAGCCAGTGAAGACTTCTCCCTGATGAATCCCCCCTCCCTGAGACCAGGAGGGCAATAGAAAGTGCTCCCAGTGGCTGGGGAGCGCCACCAGGAGCAAGAAGAGGCCAAAATGGAGCAAATCGGCCACCTGGGGGCCGAGATACGCCCTCCAGAAGGTAGGCGACCTTTGACCTCAGGGAGGACCGACGACGAAGCGCGTGGGGCTCCGCCGCCGGTCCAAGATGTGCCCCCAGGGTGGGTCAGGTCCCGGAGGCTGCCCCCACCAGAAGTTAAGTCGGGGAGCGCCGTCGTGGGGTGCCAGGAGCCCACCCTGGCCCCCAACAAAAATGGAGACAGGGGAGCGCCGTCGCGCCCCCCTAGGAATGGGGAGAGGGGCCCGGGACCCCCAACTCTGGGCCCCGCTCAAGTCGGGGAGCGCCATTGCGCTCCCTGTGAAGATCCCAAGTCAGGGAGCGCCGTCGTGCCCCCGCGAAGGTGCCCTGGGGCCCAGGACCCCAACTCTGGGCCCCACATCCAGGAAGCTAAGTCGGGGAGCGCTGTTGTGCTCCCTGTGAAGAGGCCACGTCAGGGAGCGCCATTGCACTCCCCGTGAAGATGCCCTGGGGCCCGGGATCCCAACTCCGGGGCCCGATGCGTATCACGAGGTCAGGGAAGTGGCCAGAGAAACCGAAGGCAGCCTCGTGTCTACAGAGGGCGCGGCTCCCACAGCAGCACGCAAGGGTGCTGGCCACACAGGGATCCGGCGGGGGCAGTCAGGGGTGGGCTCCCCGGGATGCCCTCCAACGATCCGGCCATGCGGGGTGCTCCGGTGGGACCGGGCCCCTGCGAAGAGGAGAGAGGCAATAGGAGCAGCCGGGGGTGGGCTCCCCGAGCTGCCATAACTCACCTGGGGGTCCGGGTGGGACTGGGCCCTCTAACAAGGTCGGGACACGACGTGAGGCCACCAGCCAGGCAGCGCAGCTCTCCCCAGGGTAGCAGGAGAGCCGCTGCTCTAATATGCATGCCCAGGAGGAGAAGCGCCCCATAATGCCTTGCAGGCCCGGACCGGCCTGCAAGGGAAAGCAGCTTTTTCTCGGCTTGTGGTGGCCCCAGGAGGATGGGGTCACTGCGAAATGTGTGCCAAGGTGCAGGGGGAGCTGCAGGAGCAACTCAGTCTCCCCAGCACGGAAATGGAAAGTCCCTCCCTAAATCTCTAGGGACTCCATAGAAATAACCCCTCAAGGGCTCAGCCAGCAGTCAACAGCATCTTGGGGCTGGAACTTTTGTTCTACAGCTGGGGGTGCATTAGGGACTGCATCAAGGTATGGAGGGCTGTGCTGGGGATGTCTGGAGAAGGGCATCCCCTGGAGGTGAAGAGATGCAATTGCACGAGAAGTGCATTTACCAATGTTATATCTACTGAGCGACTGAAAGTCACATGTGTAATGTGAAGTCATAAGCAAAGTGGGGTTATGTTGCTGGACATTCCTGCTAGGGTGTCTGGCTGTAAATGCTTAATCCTGTGATTATAACTGTGATGCCTTTTAGGGGCTTTTATTGCAATGCATTATGCGGGTTATCAGCTATGATAAGTACTGTCATTTAAAATGATGCTTAAACATGTATTTTTGCTGCTGCGTTAGGTGAGGAACAACCCAGACTGTTAGCCCCTAAGATGTAGAGGTGTATACTGTAGGGTCAGTATGAGATGCTCAGTCAGGGTTATGTGTCACCAGGGCAGGTGTGACCATTTTAAATGCGTGTTGAGATAAAAGGGGTGGGTCGCCACTGGGATGGTGCCAGTGAGCCAGGCCCTCACCCCAGGTTATGGTCAACCTACTGCATTGGGGGCAAGATGAGGGAGGGGTGGGAATGTTATGCATTGTCACAAAGTAATTCCAACAGCTTATGTATATTTGTAAATTGTTGCATAGTATTGAGTAGTGTGTGTGTTTAATAAATGTACTCTTCCTTTTATAAAGCAAAGTACAGACTTGACAATCAATTATTGAGTGTTATTTCTGCGTACTGGTAAATGGCGATTACTAGCCCACACCACCTCCCCTGAGTAAGCCTTAGACTGCTCTGCAACGCTACCTTCTGAGAGTCAAGCACTACAATGGGGTGTTTGGTTCCCAGTGAAGGACAAATGTAGTCATGTTATTTGTGCAGGCCTCACAGATACTGCCTCGTTTTCCAACAATATATATATTTCATTATATATGCATTTTATAAATAAACACATTCATATTTATATATATAAAATATATTGTATTTATAATATATATTTTGAATGTGTTTCATATAAAGAAAATATTATTAAATGCATTATAACATAAGCAAATATGTTTATAGTGTGTAAGATATTTCCCTCTCTCTCTCTCTCTCTCTCTCCATATGTGTGTGTGCGTGTGTGTGTGTGTTTTGTTTGCACATAAAACCGTAATTCTGCAAGCTGGAGCCCTGAGTGAGAGTTTCTTTTGATGTAGATTTGGCATTTCATCGCCGTTGTGCGCTGCCAGCGTTACCATCCCATGGTATGTCTGAAGTCTTTATTGCATGATTTAAAAAACCTTTGCAGGGAACATGTCATTAAAACTTTTTGATGCGTATTGAATTAATACAAGCATGAGATAAGAATATATATATATATATATATATATTATTATTATTTATTTTTTTTGATCCTTGTTAAATTGATACGAATAAATAGATAAAAATTTGACGCTTATTAAATTGACTAAAAATGCGATTCCAGTTGCAGTGATAAAATATGCCTAGCCCTCCACATAGCCGAGATCTCTTATTTATGTCCGGCACCTCCAATACCATTGAGGACAATCCTTTCAAAGCTGTTGAGATCAAGTTTATATTTTATGACCCAAGGTATCCATTCTGTGCACGCTAGGCAAGGGAGGAAAAGGCAGGTGACATTTTTAAGATGCTAGATGTGGCCCAAATCTTATCTCAGCTATTGATCTATGGTATGTGACATTGTAGTGATAGGTTACCATGTTTTCAGCTGTCTTTCACTGATATCTTGTGAGCCATGTGACATGCTGTACTGTTCCACTGAATCTCTTGAGCTCAGCTGATGAAAGGAAAAGAACGACAGGTCTTTGCAGCTGTTCTCCAGTAAGTAATTGTGAGCTGTGGTGTGCTTAGCGTGCATGAATCAGCGAAATGCCATCTGTATGATCAATCACCCATATGCGCTTTGAAATCAACAAATTGTAAATAGCATGCATCCTACTGTGAAACTGGTCATAGAAGACTCCAGCCCAGTTGTTCTTAGTCACGTTTCAATGCTAATCTGCTTCAAGGATGCTGGCTGGGTTCATGACATACCAGCTTGTTAAAGAGATAATTGGATTTATTTGCAGATACCACGCTCAGGTGAGATTAAATATACAGCTCCATTTCAATAACTCCAGGTCATCCTCCTGGTTTAGTGGTCTGGGTTTGGGGTGAGTAATGATGTTCATTTAGAGTCTGCCAAAAGGGTGAGCATTTCCATTGTTGGGCAATGTGGCTACAAACATGGTCGAACAAAGCAAACACAGGGAAATGATGGACAGAGCGCTGATACTTTTCGGACACTCACCCCCAGTCACAAATCTGGGTTTAATCCATCATCGTTCTTTAGCTCACTTCGCCACCCCAGTTCAGATCCAGCCATATGCAAAATAGTCTTGACCCTGTTCCTCATGGGAACAGTCCAGCCCGAACTGCCAAGCCAGGTCTTCCCTGGACTGGAAACAAGCATCATAGGACTGGTTTTTGGGTTTCACCCCTCATCAGCCAGGCTAGCTTGAATCTAGTGGCAAAGTGAGAAAGGGACCCACATCTGGGCATACCCTGCCAACTTAGGGTGAACAAAGCAAACACAAAGAGATGATGGACGGAGTGCTGAACCTTTTCAGACACTCACTCCCAGTCACAGATCTGGGTTTAATCCATCATTGTTCTTTAGCTCACTTCGCCACCCCAATTCAGACCCAGCCATATGCAAATCAGTCTTGACCCTGTTCCTCATGGAAATAATCCAGCCCGAACTGCCAAGCCGGGTCTTCCCTAACATGGTCCCAGACATGGTCGCCCATCTGATGCATAGACAAATACAATAGGCACTACCCAGATTTTCACTTAAAACTTTGTATCTTGCAAAGGACAGAGATATCAACAGTTCAGGAGGTGCAGTGACACAGAGGTTCCAAGGTCTGCAAGGCCCACTGGCCCCTAATTATAGATATTTCTTTTACTACCAAACCAGGGAATAGAAACTAATTTTTCTTGTTTGCATTAGGGTTCATAGCACCCTAGCTAAACCCTTGAATTCAACCTGTCAGTACATTTTGTACCCTTTTGTTTTCAGATGAGGCGTTAAAGTCAGGCTTTATTTTACAACGAAATTGTATTGATGCAAATACAGGGGCATATTAGCAAGACCCACGTTAAAATTATCGCCGTTTTAGCGGCAGGAAACTGCCGCTAAAGTGGCGATAATGGGCTTTCTAATATGCGTTATGGAATTCCAATAGAAGCCCAGGTTAGATGTCCTGCACATCTAACCTGGGCTTCTATTGGAATTCTATAACGCATATTAGCAAGCCCATTATCGCTTTTTTAGCGGCAGTTTCCTGCCGCTAAAACGGCGATAATTTTAACGTGGGTCTTGCTAATATGCCCCACAGTTTGCTGTCCCAAACACATAAGAAAGAAATCATTGCAAATCTGCCATTTAGCATCTTTGCCGGATCTTCAGATTCATGAGGAGGATCTTTCTCGCATTATGAATTTGTATTCTTTTATTTGCACTGAGGCTGCATGTTTGCATTGATGAGAGGTGTTAATGGACAATACTTTAAGTGGATACGAGATGTTCTCCTGTGGAGACCTGAGGGAGCATTGATTTAAATGAAATTATATGTATGTACTTGTAATTGTTAATGGTATCTTGTTTGATTGCTCAAGCACTCTGGCATGTTCGCCAAGCAGCCAATTATCCTAGCACTGTCAATCATTAAATGACTAGCAAGAGATTGTGGGTGCCCGACAACTGCTGAGTCCCGCATAACTGCTGCAGTCATACTTTAATGAACTGTGTAAAAGCACCATCTGCTGGAGCGACCTGAATGTGAGCGACTTTGGCGAACACAGTGTGATCTTGGCAATATAGAGGAAAGTCTAATGTGCTGCAAAAAACTATCGAAAACAAAGATGCTCTTTGCTAGTGGGTTTATTCCGTAAGCAACAAGCCTTGGCAAGTGTGCAAAGTTTGTGTTATATATTTTCAAATATTCCCAGTATGCAAAAAATGGCAAACATATAAAAAAAATAAAGGAATGTTTCAGCAGCTCTGGCATACCAACCCTGGCACTGAAGTTCACATTATTTCAAGTGACTCTTCATGTTTGATCAAGCAAAAATGCTGTCAATCACAGTGCAAGACAGTCAACAGATGAAGTAGAATGTCCCACTGCCCTATTGTATATTTCTGGATTGATGGAAACTAAATGCCTCATTACAATGTCGGTCAGAGTTTCCTCCTCCCGACACCGACTTGGAAACGGGACCGACCGGCTCGCGGTCGGCGGTTCTGCCCGACAGATTACGATGCGACTGAATACTGTTCGGTCGGATTCCCAATGACTCCTATGGGAGCCCGTGTTCTGCCCAACAACACAGGCTCATATGGGGAAATGGGGGGTGTGCGGAACACTCTGCACCCTGTTACAGGCACCCCATGGTGCCTGCCACATAGTGCAGGGTTTTACAGGGGGGTTCCTTAGTTACCCCCTCGGCCCCAAACCAGAGGCCGCAGGATGAAAGAGGCCCTGCTAGGTGCCCCAAAAGTGACTTTCCAACAGCCTTTTCATGTCATGCAGGCCGACTAGGAAAGGCTGTTGGAAACCGACATCGTAATCACTCGGTTGGAAACGCAGTCCATAGAGCTGTACGATGCGGGTCCGACCGACACGAATTCTCAGAGAGTCGGTCAGAACCGATTCTGAAAGACTGTGCGGTTTAGAATCTGACCGCGAACATCGTAATAGGTCGGTCAGATTGTAAACCTACCGAGTCGCTTGGAAGGGTTCCAACACGGTCTAGGAGATTCCAAATTTCGGGAGGAGGCTTCCCGCCCGACATCATAATCAGCCCCTAAATGTGAATTAACATCTGAACAGACCAATAGAGGAAGAGGGCTGAACAAAATGCTCTACTTGTTTGTGTTTATCTATTATTTTTTTGTGAAATGTGACAGGTGTGATATCTAATTATGTCTCTAAGCCAGACATTAAAATAATGCCCCTAAAGCAAATATATTCACTACTTCCAAATGACTTAGCATTTGGGGACTCGGTGTCACCCGGTTAAAGAACAGGCTATAAGCCCTAACATGAAAAGCACTTCTTGGGAAAAAGCTAAGACTGACTGACATTGTCACACCTTATAGAAGCTATGAATGAGGATGATGCTAAAAAGAACAGTGTGTCTAAGAACAGGTCTGCACATCTGCCATTTTCTTATGCTGTGTTGGGTGTTTTAGGAGGACTTATTCCTTGAGTTAAAAACAAGCAGATACATTTCCTGTTGCCTTTTCCAGTTTTAGTCTTCATTTGTAAATACTGCCAAGTTGGTGGAAAAAGAGGAAAGCCATATTCACTGTCATTCTATCTGCGTATCTCAGACTCACCTGCAGTCTGTCCTCTCGTCATTTAGGGCTTAATTTATATGTGGGCAGAGATGGAACTCCATCACAACAACAATTCTGTTCCCTCCCAGCAAACATAGCGGTCCGCCCGCCTGATATAAATGTGTATAGACAATAGGTTTAATCATGGCGGAAACTACCCCGTCTCCTCTCTGATTAAACCCCTCCGATGGCCCTGTGGTGTAAGTGCCGTCAGAGGAAGACCTCTAATTCAACCCACCTGTTTTAGATGGGCAGAATTAGAGGTCAGTTTTCACTGACTGTCACCGCAAGGAAAGCCTAAATGCTCCCCTCGCCACTGGAGACTCCCATGGTGAAGGAAGCATTTTATTTTTTATTTTCAAAATGAAATTCCCACTTCAGGATTTTCTTTTAGAAAAAAAAGAAAACAGTTTGGTGCAAGGCTCTATCATGTAGAAGGAGCTCTGCACCATACCACAAAAAGCATTGACAGGAACTGCCGTGAAGGTGGTTCATACCAATGCTTTAGAAATGACCAACAGCTTGGCTGCCATTTCTAAATTAGGTGAGTGGCACCTCCATGAGGGTAATGGAGAGATTTACTCCGTCGCACTGGCGGAGAACTGAGCCGCCCACCTAAATATAAATCAGGCACTTAGTTCTATTGATAGCACAGTCTAACCGACACCTTGATAATTCAGAGTAAAAGCTGGAAACTGCCTGGAAATAGGGATGCAGTTGTCACCACAGCACCAAGGCCATCCCAACCAGCTCTTATATAATTATATTGCATTCTACAGCTGAGCTTTAAAATTTCTCTCTAATGCAGGTTAGCTGAACATCCCAATACACCCACTTCATTTGTTTCACTGGAATAGGCACTAAAAGAAAATGAAGGGTAAAGTTAGATTGAATGCACAAGGATTCTCTTTGTCAGGCGAGCATAGAAAGAAAGGAAGTGACTGAAATGTAGAATGGGAAAAGGAGAGAATGAAGAAGAGTGGAAAGACACATGGACAGGGAGATAGGCAATGACCCAAGGAAGTGGAAGAGAGAGAAGGATGAAATAGATCTGAAAGAAATGAAGGGATGAAAATTGGAAGGTATGAGGGAGAAAGAAAAAAGAAATAGAAGCGAGGAGGAAAGGAAGAAAAGGCTAAGAAATGAGATGATGGGTGGATTAAAGGAATGAGGGAGAGCTGCAGAGTGGAAAGATAGCTATGAATACAAGAAGGTAGAAACCAAGGAAGCGATAGGGAGAAAAAGAGAGGAAAGAAACAGCAACAGAGGCATGCATAAGAAGTTGGATTATTATTTGGGGCTGGTGACTGCAGCAGAGGCCTGTGCAGGTAAGAGCGGTGGGGCGGTGGTGGGGATTTAGACGACGAGGGAAAATTAATAATTTATTTAATTTTCCCTCATGGTCGTCTGTTGAATCCCCACCAACCCGGCCCCACCGCTTTTACCTGCACGGGCCACTGCTGGGTGACTGCCCGCCTCAAGAAATAATCACTATTGTCAGGGTGAACCATTAAAGTTACTAAATTAATCTTAGCTCAAGCCCCAGTTAGTATGGGCACTAGCAGGCAGGCTTCAGTACCAAACCAGTAATAAACGCCAAACACCAAGCAATACAAATCTCAAATATAACTAGAAAAATAGAGTACAATTTAATAAACAAAATGACACCAAAGCAACATAAACACAGTAAGGGGAACCGGAAATATTACTTTTTGAAGTTTTAGGTAGAAATAGCATCAAGAAAAAGTAAAGTGCCAATGATTGTCAATGGTCATGGTAGACTCAGCCAAAATTCAATTTCAGCCCAACTGCGGTGGAGCTATACCAAGTGGATTGATCCCAATGAAAGTCTGGAAATCAAAAAATTCAAAAAAGTCCCACTAGTCTGGATGAAAAGTTTTCAAAAGTTGCCAAATTTTCTTCTGTGCCCAAACAACAACAGGAGTACACTTCTAAATCCCCCAGGACCACAGGGGAGGGAATTAGACGCTCAAATGTTGTTAGGAAGAGGCCAGTAGCAAGGAATGATTCAGGCCCAGTTGCCACTGGTCTGATGGGTCCTTCCAGGAAAAGTCCTCCCACAGCTTGTTTTCTCGCTGTAGCCACACAGGAACTTAGTCAACTGACACTTTGAGTCCACTTCTTTGACCTTGGTACAAGAGGGATCAGGTCCAGTTCTTCAGGACTCCTTTCAGGTCAGAAACAGCAGGTCCAGTCTAGGCCTGGATGAAATTTTAATTATGCCGAAGTAATTTCGGCAGTTTTGGTTTACTCTGTTGATGGGAAATTAATGAAAATAGCACGATTATGACCGTTTGTGCAATTATGAGCAATTTGGCACAAAATGTCGACTGCAGGAGCACAAGAGTAATGAACTTAACAAGGACAAGCGGTTGCTGGCTGCTGCTGTTGAAGTTCTGTTACATTTAGTGCTATTTTCTTAGCACAAAATTCATGTTTGGGCTCATTTTAGACACAAGGGTGTGTTTTTCGCAGAGAAAATAGCGCTAGATACTGGGATGTGCTCCTTGCATAATTCTATGTACTCTCACATCATTTTTCTATATTTTCACATAATCATGCTACAGCACATTACGTGAGTTACGCCCGCACTTAATTCAGTCCTCTTCTGATCTTTTGCAGGTCTAGAAAGAGTTCTATCCAGGTGTGTTGGAATGCCACACTTATGCCTTGCACAGCTAGTGTGTGGAAGTGACACCTGATCCTTCTCTATCCAAGGTAGTAAAAGATCCTAGGTCCAACCCTACCCACTTTTTTTTAGCAGTCCCTCTTTGCCTTACTGCAAACAGGCCCAAATTGTCATGTGTAAGAGCATTTTCTAAAAAGTGAAAGTCACACTAAACTTGGGGATAAGGGTGAGTGTAAGAGTGTCATAAGGAAATTACCACCTCCTCTACCAACCACCTCTAACACTAAAATGTAGTTTGAAGCAGGCACTGTACCTATAACAAACCCAGAGACAGGCGTCTGGTGGGACAAAAGCAGGTCCATCAGCAACCAGACAGGGAATACTTAAGAATTTTCATGACATCATGTTTTCTCCCTATTAAGTGAATCCCCAAGTGTTACATGTGGTTCAACAGACCTGCCAAGCAGGTTTTGGCGGTGTGGTGTTCAAGGATGCCCAGAGCCCCAACTCTGAATATTCCATGGAGTTTAGTGGAGTCATCTGTGCCCATTCAGGTCAGCCTATTGTTTGCCCCTGGGAAGCATGTAACACCTCTTTCACACCTCTAGGAGGCAAAGCACAGGCTGGGAGAAGTTGGAGAGCTATTGTCAATTAGCGTCCTGACAGTTCAGTCAGGAAAAGGGTAGCATTTTTAAACTTACTTTAACTTAATAGTTATTTAAAATCCAACTGCGCCCTTGAATACATTTTTTAATAACTATTAAAAATAGTGATTTCATTATTTTTCTGACTGGTCCATTTCCTGAGGTAGCTGTATTAACATTTTAATCTGAATTACATAGGACAGCTAGGCCTGCCACAGAAAATAATGTTTTTTGGGCCTTGTTGCTGTAGGAAAATTGCATTCATTTTCTACAAGTTCCACTTTTAAATACTACTCAACCTTCCTCGTGGGTCACAAGGCTTACATAGGAGTGACTTCCCACTATTTACAAGGGAGGATTTATCTGTCAAGAAGGGTAATTTTGAGAGGTTGCACTGCAAGTTTTAGTCTGCAGCAGCCAGGCAAAACAGGGTAGGCGTGATGCCATGTTTGCACTGTCACTAGAGTGTATGACTGCTAGACCTGGCAACCTTGGTGTGGTTTCCCCAGGCTTTTTGCCTTCTGACGTCCTGTTTTGCTGACTTCATTTTTGCTGGCTTTAGGATTTTAGGCATGTTACCACTGCTGAGCAGTGCCAAAGTGCATGTGCTCTTTCCCTAAAACATGGTACCATTGACTTATTAACAATTGGCATGTTTAATTTACTGATAAGTCCCTAGTAAAGTGTCCTATCTGTGTCAAGGGCATGTAAATTAAATGCTATTAGTGGGCCTGCAGCAATGATTTTGCCACCCACTTCAGTAGCCCTTTAAACATGTCTCAGGCCTGCCAGTGCAGAGCCTGGGTGTACAGTTTAAAATTGCCATATCAACATGGTAAGTTAACCCTCTTGCCAGACAAAAATCTTCCCTTTTAATATATATGTCACCCCTGAGATAGGCCCTGGACAGCGCAAGGGCAAGGTGCAGTGTATTAAGAAAGTTGGACATTTACTTTTTAGTTTTACATGCCCAGGTTGTAAAAAACTCCTGAATTTGTTTTTCACTACTGCAAGGCCTATCTTTCCACACGTTAGCATTGGGATTACCTTATTACATTTTATAAGTGTAGTTTCAAATTGGGAAAAGATAGATATTTCGAGTTGGTGTCTCTGGACTCATAATTTAAAAACATGACATATGGAAAAGTTGGATTTTAAGTTACAAGTCCGAAAATGCCACATTTAGAAAGTTAAAGACACACAATTGTTGGCATTATCTTCCTTTAAAAGTTCTGTGCCTTCTGCCTGTCTCTGAATGCACGTCTGGGGCGGGTGACAGCTGGGCTTTGTGCATTCCCTCTAGAGAGCCACACAAAGTGAGCTTATGTGGGCCTGATGGGCCATTAACATCCTGATGGGTCATCCTGGTAGCGAGGAGCTGACACTTGCACCTGAAAGGACTGTGCCTGTCCCCACACAAAGAGCTGCCGACCTCCCCTGTTGTGAGTCTGGAGCAAGGGCGGGAAGGGAAGGGACCTTGTGCACTTCAAAGCCCTTTTTTTGACGTCTCCCTCACTTCAAAGGCACAACTGGGTATAAGTACTGGACCCCTGACACCAAAAATTCAGTACACCTTTGGACTTGAAGACATTCTGTCAGGAAGAGGGACTGCTGTGTGCTGAGTGGACTATCATTCTGCTGGACTCTGCTCGACTTTGCTAGTCTCCTGCTTTGCTGTGACTGCCCTTTTGTCTGCTGCCCTCTTTGCCTGGGAGTGAAAAGAACTGGACCTGCATGCCTACATCCCCAGAACCAAAGTGACTCCAAGAGCTTGGTGGCTTGCCTATACTCTACTACACCCTCTGGACTCTGCCAACTGTGACTCATGCCCTGCCAAGTAGTGCCATTCGAGTCCTGGGCAACTGGAAGTGGGGTTTTGTGCTGTTTGCTGACAAAAACCACACCTCACCCTCATTGTGCTGGTCAGAACCAATGCATCTCTTCTTGACGCTGTAGCATCGCAGCTGCCGCTGAGGCCAAAGATATCACAGTGCTGGCTGCTCAACTCAATGACGATGCATCAACTTCATCGTAAAGGGTTCGCCGATGCCGCATCTCCGAAAGCATCGATTGCAACAGACACATAGGGGTCGATTCCGATTCGGGCCGGAAATCTCTCCGACCGAGCCGGACCCGGAGAGATTTCCGACCGAATCGGACCCGTGCAGTCCGACCGAACGAGTCCGATGCATTCGTATGCCACCGGACACGAGTCGGTCGGACTCCCATTGAACTCAATGGGAGCCGGTCGTACAACGCGTACGCGGGCTCCCATTGCCTCAATGGGTGCGAGGCGGACAAGGGCGCCCTACAGCGAGTACGCCGCGAGCGCCTCGCGGCGTACACGCACAGGTAGGGGGACCCATGGGTCCCCCTGTGTGCGCCTCGCACGGGTACGCGTACAGGGGGTCCGACACGGACCCCCAAAGTACGGCTCCGACAGCGAGTTCGAGTCGGACGGCGCGAGTCGGTCAGAGCGGTCGAGGTGCGCATCGTACTTACCCGGCCGGAAAACGTCTCCATTGCGCGGTGCGAATCGTGTCCGAGCGAGTCGGTCGGAGCGGTACGATCCGGGTACGAGTCGGTCGGAGCGGTCGGGTCGCCCGGACGAGTCGGTCGGCGAATTCGCATCGTACTCGCTCGGCCGGACCCGCGTACGGTTCGGTCGGGAAACAGGGCTCCGAATCGGATCCGGTAAAGCCGAATCCTATTCGGAGCCCTACCGGCCGAGATCGGAATCGGCCCCTTAGCCTATATCCAACTGGATCGACAACGACACATCGCCCACTCTGCTTCTTGCATCAAGTCTTCGACGTCGGCGCATTGTATAACCAAAGGTACTTTTTCAGCTTGACAAGGTTGTAACCAACCCATGTTCAATCGTGGTCGGCCTAAACTTTTGAATTTACCCTGTTCAGGAGCGATGTCCCCAGTTGGCGCTTTCTAATTTTAAGCAATATAATTGCACATATTCTTTAAAAATTCATAACTCGGTTCTTCTTATTGGATTGTTGTCATTTTGGTCTGGACTTGTTTTGTTTATTGAGTTAAGATCGATTTTACTAGCCTGGGTTATTCTTTTGTGGTAGTTTCACTGTTTTACTGTTTTGAGTGTTGCGCAAATACTTTACATATTGCCTCTGAAGTTAAGCCTGATTGCTCAGTGCCAAGCTACCAGAGGGTGAGCACAGGTTAATTTATGGTGTGTATGTGAGTTACCCTGACTAGGACTGTGGTCCCTACTTGGACAGGGTGCCTGTCTGTGCCAACTACAGACCCAATTTCTAACACTGGTGACAAGCGGTGAGGATAGGACTTTTTGTGCAGTGCCTTACAGTAATTTGGTGCACACTACCATCCACATCTAAGTCCAACTCGTGTCAGTTCCTCCTGATTGGCATTTTTGTTTCTGCCCACTCTGATTGGCATTTTTAATTTTTCTATTCTCCCTGATTGGCTTTTTTGTTTTTTCCTAAAATCATGTCTCTGACTGCAGGATCTACATCTGCACCTGCAAAATTTTATGTTATGTTAATATAAATTATATAGCGCATGAATCACCCATGAACGGGTACCTCAGCACTAAAGAAAGGTGCAGTCAAAACACAGAACACATTCCTTAAAACAGCGCAGTCTTAAGAGATTTCCTGAAACTGGCAAAGTCAGAAGAACAAGCATGGACATGGAGTGGCAGATTGTTCCGGTAAAACGACACCAAGTAGGAGAAAGATCGTCCCCCACATCTCATCAGCAAATTCAAGGGACTGACAGTAAGACTTTATCTCTAAAACGTAACTTCCTGGTAGGGCAATAGGATTTAAGTTTCTGGGCTAAGTTAGCAGGACTGTTGCCCATTACGGATTTATAGGTCAGACAACAGATTTTAAAAATTGACCTTTTCTTAATGGGTACCAATTTAGTGATCTCAATACAGGTTCAGAGGCAGAGCCGGCAGGAAGATTGCAAACAATCCGGATGTCCGTGTTTTGGACCACTTGCAGTTTCCCTAATAAAGTCTCATTCGCAGCAGCAAGCAGAGCATTTCCGTAGTCCAATTTGCTAATAATCAGGACCTGGACTAAACTTTTCCTAGATGAGGATGGAAGAAAAGAAAAAGCTGTCTTCAGCAGACATAATCTGTTTAAACAGCAGGTGCTAATGGAGGCAACATGGTCTTTCATAGAAAGAGACTCGTCAGTTTTTATGCCAAGGTTTTTGATTGCATGCTTAGGTGTTGGGGCCGGGACAAGATTAGACAGCCACCAGTCTGGACTTCAAAAATATCTGGGCTTTGCCGAATAACTTATTCTCCATTTTTTCGGCATTTAATTGTAAACAGTTGGTTGCCATCCAACCTGTGATAGCCTTCTTGCCCCTGGAGAACAGCTCCGTAGTTATCTCCCTGTTCTTATCAAAGGAGATCATCAACTGAGTGTCATCGGCATTTATGATATAATATCAAAACCAAAGGATCTAGCTATGGCAGTAATGGGGCTATATAGATGTTAAATAACGTTAAATAAAGTAGGGCTTAAACAAGAGCCCTGTGGCACCCTCATCAATTAACATGGTAGAAGACTTAAAAAGTGCCTAACTAAATAATATGTGTTCTGTTATGAAGAAAATCTTGAAACCACTTCAAGTCATGCCCAGAAATGCCACTCTCATACATCCTTTGAATCATTCTTGAGTGGGACACAGTGTCAAAGGCAGTAGATAGGTCTAATAATACCAGCATTGTAGGGGTGCCTTAATCTTGAGAAAGTCGAATGAAGTCCGTGAACGCAACCAAGTTGTTCTCCGTACTATCAGTGACACTGAATCCAGATTGAGTTGGGTCGAGAATCTTATTGGTTTCTAGGTAGGCTGAAAGTTGTGAGTTTATTAGACCCTCCAGAGATTTTCCTAAAAGAGGGAGCAGAGATATAGGACTATAGTTAGCCAAATTCATTGGGTCGATATTGGCCTTTTTTTTGTATAGTAACAACCTGTGCTGACTTCCAAGCACAGGGAATGCTTCCTGTCTCAATGGATAGATTAAACAATGCCATGACTATGGGGGTCAGTTGGTGCGAAAGCAAAGCTGTAACCCAAGGGGACATCAGATTTGGCTTTAACTAGAGCTTGTTGACTCTGTTGCAAAGAAAAAGAAGCAAACTTTTCTAGAGTGCAATTGCCCTTTTGCCAGGCAAAATGGCAATTAATGTGTCACTAGATTGAACTGTAGACAAGGTGAATTTTGATTAAATCTGGTTTGTTCTCAAAAAAGTCAGGTATGGTATTACACAGATCGTGTGAGGCAGGTATCATTTGAGAGCAGGCAGAAGGATTCACAAAATCGTTAAGGGTTTTGAAAAGTTTCTTAGATAAATTACCTGCTTGCTCTATTTGAGTAATAATTTGCCCTTTTTGGCCTACTTTGATATACCTGTGATAGGAAGACAGAGCTAGTCTGGAGGCATTTTTATCAATATGAGATTTAGTTGTTTGCCAGCACCTCTCTAGTTTTTTTGCAGGAGGAGTTCTCCTGTCTCAGCTCCTTTGTGTACCAGGAGGAATAGGGCCTAGATGGTAAATGTGCTCCATGTTTTAAAAGAGCAATACTATAAAAGTCTGAATTAAGGAATTATTGAACTGGTCTAAGGCAGTGTTGATATTCAGATCTGGGAATGGCTTGCCAAACTTGAGGGTTACATTGTGGCCCAGCTCCAGGATTTCTGCAAGGACTTTGGGTTTCCTATAAAGAGCACTACCAGGAAGGTGATGGAGCTGCAAAAGGCACTGAGAGTCTGGTCAGAAGCCCATGCTGCATTGAATGTGACTCCAGAGGAGGATGAGGATCTGGAGGAGGAGCTGGATGATGGGGACAATTTGGGCCAGGGCCCAGAGGAGTGTCTTGAACTGCTGCCTGTGGATGATGGGGGCAAAATCCTTTCAGGATTGAAGATTCTACCCTAGGCAGGAAGCAGTGTGTCTTCAAGAGGCCTGAAATTAGTGCTTGCCAAGTTAAAAATAGAAACCGAGCAAAAAAGATTGGCTCTGGAAATAGACTTGAGAAAAATGGCTATTGAAGAGAGAATTACTTTGGAGCATTTGGCTCATGAGAGGAGCTTTAAGGAGCTGGACCTCAAGCCCAGGCAGGCAGAGACCAGCAGAGATAGTGGCAGCATTTCTTCAGTGCCTTCTGGAGATAGGAGGGTCCACGTACCCAAGGTGCTGCCTGACTTTGTGGTGGGAAATGATATTGATAAGTGGTTTGAGACCTAAGAGATTGCCCTGCAAATGCACAAGATCCCGGGGGAGGGGATAGTCTGTGGAAGCATATCATTAGGGTGGGGAGGGACACCCTACTGGCCCTAGAGAAGGAAGGCACTTTGAGATATCCCCTCATGAAGGAAGCCTTTGTCAGGAAGTATGGTGTGACCCCAAAAAAGTATAGGCTGAGGTTTAGGGACAGCCAACATCTGCCCCAATAGTCCTGTGTGGAATTTGTGGATTCCTTTTGCAAGGCACTGGATGGTTGGGTGATGGGTAGTGAGGTGAATGATTACAAAGGACTGTCTGATCTTTTTGTTAGAGACCACATGTTCAGTTTTGTTTTCCATATCTGCACCAGCACTTGGTTGATGGTATGCTCACTGACCCCAGGGAGCTTGCTAAGGAGTCAGACCACTGGCTCAGCATCAGGGACCATAAGAGGGTATCTGGGAGATCACCCAGATGGTCTGGAGGGCAGGGTCCTCACCAGAAGAAGGAGGGGGGCAAAAATAAAAGGAAGGAGTTCTCTAAAGGGCCTAAAAATACTTCTTCGGGTCAGGAATCTCATCCCCTTACTGAGAAGAAGAAGAAATGGTTCCCTGAAAGTTGGTCTGCAGGGAAGGTACCCCTGAAGTGCTTTGATTGTCAGAAGGAAGGGTACTTTAATTTAGATGCCAAGTGTCCCAAGTGGGCACAGACCCCTACCGGTGGGCAGTCACTGGGGTTGGCTAGTGGAGCACTTGAGGAGGAGATTTCCCCAGATAGTTTGGGAGAGAGTACAGAGGTTCTCTAGTGTCCCTGCATGACGGAGAGATGGTGCAGAGAACCCCCATGCCTGACAATACTAGAAAGTACAGCCAGTGGGTCATCATCAATGTGCAGAGGGTGGAGGCTCTGAGAGACCTAGGAGCCAGCATGACAACCATCAGGTGTCATTTGGTGTCTTCCTAGCATGTAGTTCCTAATGTGTTACACCAAGTTGGTGCTGCTGACAACCTTGAGAGGTTCCCTTTGATTGAGGGTAGGGTCTCATGTTCCTTGAGGGTATCTATGAGTGCAGCCATGCCTGTGGTTTGTCTGCTTGGCAATGACCTGGAGAATATTGCCTGAAAGGAGGTGGGGATCAGGTCCCACATAGAGATGTTAGGGTTGCCTTAGTTGGTGTGCCTGACCACACGGTCCATGGCAGCCTGAGGTGGTAGTCAAAAGGACCTGGAGACAGGAAGAATGTCCCAGGCACCTGCCAAAAATTACAAGGGCAAGGGGCACGCAAAACATGCTCCTGAGACTCCCATAGTCCGGGAAGAGGCTGAACCTGAGCAGAGCAGACCAGCAGAGTAAAGAAAAGGTAGAATTCTACAATAGTGCTAAAACAATGAATATATGCAGACATATAGATACATGGCAGTAATTATGTGTACTTCTACTATGCCAACCCTAACTAGATGTACCTAAGTGTACCTAGCATGTATGTAGGTGTATAACCAAGAATTCCCTTAGGAAAGAGCCGACCCCATTACCAGATGTGGGAGAGCAAAGGACCCCATCTTGGTCTTGAGATGGACACCCCGCAAGGGATGTCACATCACTGCATGCTGAAGGGTCTGTGTGCAGGGACCTCAGCGTCTCGTGTCAGCATGGAAGTCTTTTCTCCATAGTTTCCCCAGTGAAGATGTGGTGCTTATATACCCAAAAGGTACCCTCAGGGGTTCTACCTAGATGTGTCATGGTACTGTGGGCATGTCGGCCAAGGATGACGATAGTGATTATCCTTATACAGAGTTATTATGCAGAAGATGGTAATCCTGATGTGAAACTGAGAATCCTCATGCATAATAAATTAGGCTAGTTTTTGGAGAAAACAACACAACATTATTGCAGCGCCTAACTAGGTAAAAGGTCAACACCAAACCTGTTAGGCAGAACAATGATATACCAAATGTAGGTAAAAGGTCGTGCAACTACCTAGGCCTATATTGGGGTACATTGGAGTTCATAACACCCACTCATTATCTGACTGGACGACAAAGTAATAAATGCCAAAATATGCCTGTTTAAAAGCATATAAACATTGCTAAAATCTCAGTATAAAAAACATCTAAAAACATGGTATGTGTTAAAAAATGATGTAAACGTTAAATAAGCTCTATAATTCAATATACTGTTAGACTAACTGAGCACGCCAAAAGCCATAGTGCTCAGTGAGAGCAAAAGCGGAAAAAATAAAACAAAAATGATTATTTTGAATTCCATTTTAGGTTGTTTTCGAAAAAGGGCGAATTGTTCCCAGCACACAGAGAGCCAAATGTTTATGTGTCCTGTGTGGGAGACGCAACATCACTGCTGCTTGCCTTCGCAGATGACGGTCCCTGTAACACCTCTTGGATCAGGTCAATTGGAGCAAAGGTGATCTTCTCCAGTTGTTGAGGAAGCACTTGATGCTTGTAATGCTGGTACAGAGCCGGTGTCCATTCCAACAGGAGCTGAAGCATCTCATGGTGGCTCTAAGAATGCCGACATCAGGATTGGAATAAGCTGAGGACACTGAACTACATGGGCCTTTAACGGGCCCAGCAGTACATCCACATTCAGAGACGCAACCGATGGAAGTGTTAGACAGATGTCCAACATGCATTCGTGTCTGCAGAATAAGCAGCGGAGCATAGGCAAGAAGCAGTCTACCCAGACTGATCTGAATGATAGAAACCAATGCTCGCTTAGCTCCCGAAGTCGAGGTGTGCCTAGATGTAGTACCATGCGTTCACGGCAACGTCGCTCCAAGAGCGCTTTTTCCATCTCCTTGGAATTGGGGACATCCATTGTGTAGCAGAAAAATTACAACCAGGATACCCACTACAGTTAGCAGGACCAGCGGAAGCCCAACGCTTCCCAACACAGAGTGTATCAAAGATGGAATAACTCCAAAAACCATCTGAAAAGTGTTTAAAAGCCCAGAACCTATGTTCCTAAATAGGTGTACTATCCACTCATATCAGACATGTTAAAGATACATTGTACTATTTCCACGAAATGGAGCAGGAAGTTAGTTCAGACTAAAGCCTGTATCTCAGCTGAAGACCTTGCAACCTGGAGATCAAAAGTCTCTCGAGCTGAGGTTAAGGCCATCACCTTTCTGTAAATGTATGGCTTTCAGTCTGCTCAGAGAATCAAACCGTATAAGGGAAACATTCAGCGAAGGCCATAGCAGCGCCTCCCTGACTGTGTGGGTTGGTGGAAACAATACTTTCATACAGCCAGTAACCCTGGAACTTGCTGTGACCAGCTATGCGATGCCTGGCAGCATCCCACAAAAACCTTGATCATTCAACATCAAATAACTCCAGTTTGAAAGTAGTTTGAACACCAGATGAATCACAGCAGCTGGGGATCCTTTCAAGTGACAAGATACGTTTGCAACCGAAGCATTGCAAGCTCAGTGAAGCATAATATCCTGACAAATTAGAGATCCACTTAACAAATTCTCACAGTCTGAACCGCTGAGAAAAACTTCAGTGTCCCCATTTCGGCATCTAAATCTGTAAGGTAATTCCCAAGATTCATGGATGTATTTCCTACCCTATGCTTCATATCTGCCTATTTGGCGGTACTTTAGACAATATTGAAATTGGAATGTTGTCACTGGCAATGTTATATGTCCATGGATTAACCATTCTGTGGAAGGTGACTCAGCCACAGTGAAAGGTAATTGGTCTAATTTTTCAATGTGCAACATTGTATATTTTGCATCTCTTTGTGCCATTGTTGTCTGCCTTTCTGTTAAATTATAAGCAGAGAACAGAGACGTACTGTTGATATATCGCCAAGGCACATGACCAGAGCGCAATGATTGTAGCATTCAGCTTAATAACAGGATGGATCGTAACTGTGATTGCCCATGTTGAAGAATGGACAGGTCCTGTTCTATTATATCAATTGTAGAAGACACAATGTTGCCCAGTGAATAAATCCTGGATGTTAGTGTGGTCATGCCATTGCAGACCACTGCCAAAGCCTTTTCTATGTTAACCCTATTAATTTCACGCAATCTCTCCGCAGCTTCCTGTTGAGAGATTTTCCATACTTCGTTGTAAATAGCGTATACGAATCATTTACTATGTGGTTTTTGGGGACCTAGCAAAAAATCCTTTAGATCCATGTCATATGAAAGTAAGGACAAGTGTTGTTTCACCTAGGACAGTGTCGAGGTACTTAGCCAATCTATGTATAACTTCCCAACACCGTAGGATGTCACCACCCCTGGATGCTCTCATTGTACATAGCGTTGATCAGGCCTATGGATACTAAACCCTTCAATGGTACCCCTGAATCTTGACTGACACCTATTTGTGTCTAGGCCAAACTAATCTTCCCTTCCAATTGGGGTCTGATGAATTGTATGAGCCATCATGTATAATGTCATCCAGCGTATCCTCACTATGCTATGTATATTTTTGCCATCCCTCAAAGTGTGAAGGCGAGGGAATCCGAGGTGTGTTCAAGTCCTTAATCTTGGCTAGTCCAAGACAGTAAGTCTGTTGCACTGTATTGTTCAGGAAGATAATCTGTTGTGGTATGAGACATGCTCTAAATAAAGCCTCAGTTCCCTGAACTTGCCAATCTTTAGTCCCCCAGACAGATTTTGGTCTGTGGTGTCCTTCCAAAAGTCAAACCCTTCTAAAGACAGCTGGGAAATGAAGGAAGCAGAGTATATCTGTTTTGTGTTAGTAAGCATATTTTTCTTTGCAGGTGTAGGTGCAATTTTGTAATAATATGAGGTCGGGTCTGAAGTGTTAAACCCAGAAAAATAAGCAAACTTGTGTGCAAACGTTTGTCAACTACCTTTCGGTGGTGTCGGGCAATGTTCCCATTGATGATAAGTAAACACGTTATGTGGGATGCTTGCTTTGTGCAAGAAATGATCACCATAATGTTGGTAGCAAATCATGGTATCAAAATCAGATGTATCATCATACAATTCATCTTTAGAAAATGCAGCAGATTGTTCTAAATCATACAGCATACTATTCACAGTTTCAAAGTCCCAATCATCAGAGAATGTACTGGAGGTGATGATATCATTCAAAGGTTCAGTGGGACCAAATACCTCATATGAAACCCTATCTCAAACTATTCGTTCAGGAATCGGAACTGCTATAATGTTCACAAAGGACAGGTCTCTTCATTCACGATGAGTTGACGTATATGGTTTCAGGACCAAGTTTGCATGTTGTACTACGGAGCGTTTTGGGAGATAATGTCCATTCAGGAGCAAGAAAAAGACAGTCACTACACCTATCCAAAGGACTAGGATAAGTAGACCAATTGCAATCCAGAGCTGTAGCCAGGGAGATACAAAGTGAGTATTTTTCAGCCAAAGGTAGATATTCTATATTTCTTCTTTACGGGACACAGAAGCTTGCTGTGACTCACATTCACTCAGATCCTATGAGAAGGTATCAGAATCAATGAAGTAGCCAGATGCTGTTCGATCTATCTTTGCTAGCTCAGCAGGTTTTGTTGAACTGGCAGATGACTCGTTATGAGGCATATTCACATAGATGTCAGTACTGGGCCGAATTGAAATTTGCGTTTCATTTGTATTTTGTTGTTGTTCAATTTCGACTGGTATGAGTTCCATTCCATTGTTGGCAACTTCTTTACTTTGTAAAGTAGAAAATTCAAATGTTATTAATCTTTCTGTCTAAACTTCCTGTATGATAGCGAGCAAAGATCGGCGGCTACCCAGGAGCCTACCTGGCCTGCTATTCAGTATCGGCCACTTAGTGTGGTTTGATCAGATCAATGGATACTAATCTCTTTTCTTTTTTTCCGGAAAGAGGTGGAAGAAGTACCGTTCTTGTTCCTTTCAATAACCAGGACAGGTACAGGCGCTGTGTAAGATGGCCCAAATTCTTTTTTGTCCACAATATGTTCCCTGACCAGGTCCCCGATCTTTCAGACCCAGGCAAGTCTTGCCGAAACAGCTTTCACTTCCCCAGTGGCGGTGCGATTCACTTGGATGTTGCTTTGTTGTGCCCAGAATTCAGTGAGTTCCTGTAAAACAGCCAAACGATCATTGATGTCAAATGCTTTTTCATCCGCCACTGTGCTGCAACAATCGAGGTCGGGTATCCACTTTCTCGTCCCAAACAGCACCTCGTATGGAGTACGGCCTCCCAGGGAGCTTCTTGGCATGTTATTTAGTGCCCTCTGGACCCCGAAAACGTGATTGACCCAACTACCACCGGATCCTAATACCCTTGCTGTTAAGGATTGCTTTAAGTCACGGTTTTTCCTTTCCACCATCGAATTTCCATTGGGATGATACAGAGAGGAGTACCGCAATGTAACACCCAAACTTCCCATGGTTTCCTTGTAAGCCCGAGAGCTGAAAGCGGGACCATGGTCAGAATATAATGTGCCAATTGCGTATGTCCCTATGAAGACTCGCAAATCCTTTATAACAGTTTGGGCGTCAGCCGAGCGCTGAGGCCAAACCCATAGGAATCTAGAGCTTTAATCCACTGCCACCAAGTTGTAAGCCCCGTCCGATTGTAGGGGGCTGCAGTGATCCAAATAGACACATGCGCGAGGTCTGTCTGATATCAGTAATGGTGTCTGTGGTAGCCATGCTACGGTGGAACCCTTCATCTGCTGACAGATATCGCACTTAAGGACAAAGCCTTTAGTGTGCTTGGTAAGACCTGGCCACCAATAACGTTGTTTCAGAGGTGAAACCGTCGCTGTAATACCTGCGTGTGCTGAGCCTAGTCCCTTGTGCGCAGCTAGTATTAAACCTAATCTGCGATCCATATTTGGTATTACTCTATCCCCCTCTCCTGGAATTTGAGCATACGGTATGTTTTATGCATCTAACTGGTAGGAGTACTTGAGTGGAAAACCTTTTGGCAAGGCTCTGCTGTTTTAACGCAAAGCAATGACATCTACGATTATCTGTCCATCTACTCTCGTGCTAGAACGAGTGATCGCAGCTACGGAAGTAGTTCGCACTGTCGCCTTGGCGGCTTCATCAGCCAATGAATTCCCTTCAACGTACATGCCAACACGTTGATGACTCAGCGTATGAATCATGCTAGCCCGCGGCAAGCCTTTTTCAGCTCTGCCACTCGTTCCCAAAGTGATTTATGCATTATTGTGCAACCTTTTCAATTTTTGAATCCATTCTGGCCCCAGAATGAAGATATTCATTGTAAGACTGGACACAACAAAATGAATTGCACATTATTAGTGTGGGGAATTCTCGATCTGTATTTTTTAGTGCCAGTATCAGGGCTTTTAATCCTGCCAGCTGAGCCGTGCAATCTCCTAGAGACTGCGTCTGCGTATTGCTAGGACGGAATTTGCCATCCCGGATACGTCCCTTTACAATCGCACAAGCTGCGTTGTATTGCTGTTTTCTTCCTACGGCTGGCTGAGCTGAACCGTCAGTGTAAATTATGTATTCATACTGATATAGAGGCATTATTTCATTTGGAAGAGGGTATTCTTGTTCGTACTGCAAAAATGCTTGCGATTTTAATGTAGAATCAAATTTGTAGTCTACATCTGTTGCAGTGAGAGAATAAGCCCAATGTATCCATCGTGGATGCAGTGCTTTAGTGTTCAGAACGCTTGCTTTAGTAACAGCCTCTAAGGTTGGTACCGGAGTTATGGCAATTATTTGTTTCCCCTTAGCCAGTGCTCTTTCCCTCACTATAGCAGTTTGTACTGCCATCAGAATTTATTCAGTGGATGCAAAACGCACTTTTGTGTACAAATGTGATTTGTATGCAATTGGTACAGTTTCGCCTTCATTGAAGGTGAGGTAAGTGAATCCTGATTGACCCCCGAACCCGCGGATCACCAAATTTGTGTTATATACACGTGTGTGTAAGTGTTTGGATGCTATCATGTCAGCTTGTAAGGAACAAAATATTTCTGTATGTTCCTGTGTCCAATGTCGAACTGAGAAATCAGGTCTAATTAAGTCTTATAAAGGTTTCCCCTTTTCTACTTAATGCAAAATGTACGTTGTGCCAAAATGTAGGAATCCTTGAAATGGATTGTAAGTTTTTCAGAGTCTTTGGAGGTTGGAGCAGCGCACATTTCTCCCAAACAATTTCTTCTAGACTTTTCTCTCCATTTGAAAGCTCATATCCTAAAAATAGGAAACTGAGGTGGGTAATTTTCGATTTTTTAAAGTTAAAGTTGTAGCCCTCTGAGGCGAACCCCAGAATTATGTTGCTCACCCTTGTCAAATGATCCAATAGTTCATCGTCCATCAGATAAATATCATTCACGTAGGACAATGCCTCCTCATCAAAATTTTGAAGTAACTCTGAAACTCTTGCTGAGAACAACCCAGGGCTATTCTTATAACCTTGGGCCAGTCTACAGAATTGACATTTAAAGCCGAGGGCTGAAAATGCTGTCAAATATCTGCTCTCAGGTGCTATATTTTGGCAAAAGAATCCATGTGAGATATCTAGTGTTGTTTATTCTTCACACAATGTTATTTAAGCACTAGGTGCATTCCTTACTGCAAATGTCTGCAAATGTCTTTGTGCATGTGTTCAAATGCCTGTAGTCTAAAACAAGACAGTATGAATTGTCAGGTTTCATGACGGGAAACAAAGGATTATTCATGGAAGAGGTGCAACTCTCTATTACACCCGGGTATTCAAGTTGATCTAAGATCTCCCTGACTTGTTTTTTGGTGTCATGTTTTATAGGGTACTGCCTCTGTGGAATTGGAGTAGTTTTTATTGGGATTTCATGGTGAGGTGGCTCAGCATTCAACCCTACATGATTGCGATATAATGCAGGAGCTAGTGCTACCGCTCAATTCTGCGCAGTATGAATGTTTTAATGATTCTGGAACGAGGTTGGAGAAAGCTAGTAAAATTACTGTTTCTTCTTTTGGGCAATCCATAGCAAACTCAAGAGGCCAATCTTTTTCAGCCAAAAGGATATTGTATCCAAAAGACAGGTTCTCTCAAAAGAGACCTTCAACTCTCCTGGGTATGTCCCCCTCCATATGGAGTGTTATTTCATGTAACTGATGTGGGACACTTACCCTAGTATCAGGTGTTTCCACTCTGATATGTTCATTCAACGCCGCTGTCACCAGAAATCCCACAGGTTCTGGTGAGCTATTGTTACTTCTGCTGCGCTGTCTAGCATCGTCACAGCCCATTACCCGTTCAGAAGTTGAGTCCTCAGCAGCCTGGGCATTTCTTATTTTAAGGCCAACTACCTTCTTCATTTATTTTAAATTGAGGTTTTGATTTTGGTTTATCTTCTTTTTTGATATTATAGTCAGAAGTGCGATGTGTATCTCTTGGCTTGACTCGCTCTTCTGATCTGTGTTCTGACCATCCTTTCCTCTCAGAGTTTTTGAGGAACCCTTAAAGGAATGAGAGGAACGTGTATCAGTATCCTGATAACTTGTCAGGTTTTTTAATGTTATCATGGTTTCTAAGGTTCCTGTTGAGGAGCCCCACCCCGTGATTGTACTGTGTTCTGCCTATTTCTCTGTTGTTTATTATCCCATTTCTTTTTAGAAGAATCCGGTGCTTGCTTAGTGTTATCCTTTTCAGGATTACCCATTACTTGTAGTTTCATAGGTCTAGCTCTCAAATTATCTCTACCTAATTCAGCGTATGTAGCTTCGATACTCTTGGATAATTCCCGCTCTTGTTGTGCAGGAGTGCATTCCCTCAGGCATTGGCGTATAGCCACCGCTGCTGCCTCCCCTTTTATGTTTGCTAACATAATTGTGGATACCTGGAAAAAATTGCCTATTAATTTCATTCCTAAGTTCAGAGCAGATTCTGCTCCATTCTCATTCTGTATGTGTCTTAATACTTCTGGTATCACTGCCATTGAAGGGGTGCCATGAGTCCTGGAATAGATGGCAGCGAAAACTGTACCCCAAGTGGTACAATTCTTTTTCAGGAGAGCTATCCCCATTGGCAAGCAAATTGTCAGTATTCTGTGTTTTTCTTGTGGGCCTGTGTGTGGAAATACTGCCTCTAACTATTCTATATTCAGTGCTATCCAGAATGGCATTTGCTCACATTTAGGGGCCATTCTTCCCATAACTGTGATCAGTATTTGTGGGGTGATTTTAGTTGCGGTCCCTTGTAGTTGACCTGCTGGAGTAACCCTTGTAGGCTGAAGTGTGAGTGTTCTCAAAACGAACTGTGTCAGATTTCTGTAAAGTTTTATTATTTCTTTGTGAAGTGGACGTAAGTCTGCTATTGGCAGTGTGTCAATGTCTGGATGTGGTGTGTAAGCAGCTAGAACCGTTCAAGTTGCTCTGTCTCTGCTGAGCGGAGCGAGTCTCACTTTTTCTGTGGTTTAAACCAGTTCATATGCTCTTGGTACATGAGCGGTACTCCTATGTCCTCGTATAGACAGTACTATTCTGGTATTTCATTCGCAGTATAAGAATAAAATGTATTTGTGCATGCATCTGCAGGTGGGAATTTAACCCATGAATAGAATACCTCTGTTCTTAATGACTTGGGTGCCTCAATCACGAATGTTACAGTCCCTCCTAATGCTGAGAGACCAAAATGTTCAAATTTTGCAGCAAGTGCATTTCTGCAATTTTCTGAAATGTTTATTGCACCTTCCTGCTCAGCTTCCTCCCTACTAGTACTAGCATTACCATCAGCCGCAGTGTTTGCTGTCTGTGACATTAAGGGTGGAAGTTTATAGAAAAGATAAGGGATATGCAGAATGTAGGGAACTGTAATCCTTCAGGCTTAAATAAACCTACAGCCACACATAGGGTATACCTACTCAGCAGCGGCGGATTTTCCCTTCCCACTTCAGACGTCTCTAGGTAAATGTGAGTAGGGGTCTCTGAGAAAGCACTACTGAACTACTCAGATTTGACCGTTAAATAAGAACCAAACCAATGATGGTGGCGCCATGTCATGTAGTTCCTACAAAACTATATAGGATCTGCACATTTTAGACCACATAAACTAAGGGATTGGAGTCCAGACTGATTCCAGATACCCCCAGAGGATATGTTAGCCTGTACTCCAGCTATCTCACAGTGCCACTATGATCCCCTCTTACCAAGGAGTGAATAGTTTCTGTCAACTATCAGACATGACAACCCTGACCCATCAGGGATTGTGGAAACAGTACAGTACTTTTCGCACAGTCACTCGTGCTCACTTTGTCTCAGAGATATACACAGAAGAAACGGTGGGGACGTTTTCAATAAGTATTTATTGAACCAGCGTCATTCTAGTATAAAATACATGTGCTGCAACAACCATGAGACAGAAACAGCTTTATATGGTTATAAGCACCAGCAGAGTACAGAATAGGTAGAATTCTACCATAGTGCTAAAACAATGAATATATGCAAGCATATAGATACGTGGTAGTAATTATGCGTACTCCTACTATTCCAACCCTAACTAGATGTACCTAAGTGTACCTAGCATGTAAAGTGTATAGCCAAGAATCCCATTAGGAAAGAGCCAACCCCATAACCTGATGTGGGAGAGCGAAGGATCCCGTCTTGGTCTTGAGATGGACATCCTGCAAGGGATGTGAGACCACTGCATGCTGGAGTGTCTGCATGCAGGGACCTCAGCGTCTCGTGTCTGTGTGTGAGCATGGAAATCATTTCTCCTCTAGTTTGCCCAGCAAAGATGTGGTACTTATATACCCAAAAGGTACCCTCAGGAGTTCTACCTAGATGTGTCATGGTACTGTGGGCATGTCGGCCAAGGTTGACGATAGTGATGACCCTTATACAGAGTTATACAGAGTTATTATGTAGAAGATGGTAATCCTGCTGTGATACTGAGAATCCTTATCACAACATTTATGCAGCGCCTAACTAGATAAAAGGTCAGCACCAAACCTGTTAGGCAGAACAATGATATACCAAATGTAGGTAAAAGGTCGTGCAACTACCTAGGCCTATATTGGGGTACATTGGGGTTCATAGCAATAGGAGAGTATGTGGCTGAACTGAGAACCTGCATGAGCTGTCCAACTGGCAGCAGGTAGGAGGTCCAACCAGGGAGGAGTTCTGCAAAGTGCAGAGGGAATGCCCTACTCTTGTGGGCCTTTGTCAGCCGGCTCAGACCCAGGCAGCTGGTGACGCCTCTAGAAAGCACCAGATTTACTGAGATAATGGTCTCCTGTATAGTGAGCCTTAGGCTCCTGAACCAAGTGCAACACGTGCTGGTGGTTCACCAGTGCTACAGGACCTTCTTACTGGGTCTGGCACATGATGTGCCACTGGCAGGTCATCTGTGACTAGACAAGACCTTTGACAGTCTTGTCACCCACTTCTATTGCCGTCAAAAGAGGTAGGCCTCAGATCCGTACTGTAGGTCCTGTCCTACCTGCCAGGCAAGTGGGAAGTTAGGGGAGAGCGAAGGCCCCCCACCACCCTTTCCTGTCATTAGCACCCCCTTTGAGAGGGTGGGCAAGACATTATTGGGCCTCTGGACCCCAAGACAACCGTGGGCAACAGATTTGAGAAATATTGATAGAAGAAGCACACTTCAAACACATGTATTCACTTATAGAACGCGTCCCAAATTGGTAATGAAAGCTGCTACATTCCTGCCACACTTATAAAGAAACAACACACACAATAATGTTTCAATAAGACAAAACATCACAAATTCCGAAGTCTCATTTTTAAAGACTTTTTCTTTATTTTCTTTTTTCTCATGAAGTAGCAACCACAGCCAACGCGTTTTGTCCTGCACACACAGGGACTTCTTCAGGGCTGTTATAAAACAAGACAAGCCAGGACTTCTAAATAACACACAATAAAAGAGAGTATAATAAACTACATACACATAAAACACAAAACACCAAGTTGTTTCGGAAACTCTAAATTTTTGTTCAACACATAAAATTAAGAAAAAAATCTTAGAGACAAAAGCAGTTTAAACTGAGACACGTATTCGTGAAATGTAAACTAGCATTTGTGTCTCCAAACAAACATTAAAAACCAAAAAAATGCAAAAAGCCATATTACGTTTGTTCCATATTCTTGTTAACAATTTTTTTAAAATAACAAAGAGTCAAAGTGAACATTCATAAGTTTATCTGTAATATTACGCAATGTCTGATCTGAAAGCAGCTTGTGATATTATTTAAAGATAAAGGGCCATATTATCAAGAACGGGCGATAACATTATCGCCGCTTTAGCGGCAGGAAACTGCCGCTAAAGCGGCGATAAGGGGCTTGATAATATGCCCTATAAGATCTCAATAGAAGCCCAGGTTTGATGTCCTTCACACCAGAACCTGGGCTTCTATTGGAATTCTATAGGGTATATTATCAAGCCCCTTATCGCCGCTTTAGCGGCAGTTTCCTGCCGCTAAAGCGGCGATAATGTTATCACCCGTTCTTGATAATATGGCCCAAAGCCTATAGTTAAATTTAAGCCTGCAACAAATTGCATAAATAGCTAACTTCTAATGTTTTTAAGGAACAGGTATAGAGTTGACAAAAAAGGAACCCAACAGTGTAACATCAGATAAAAAAAAGCTCCAAAAGTAAGGTTAAATCTTCATCTTACCAGAACGGATAAGGCATCTATATGTGCCTCATCCCATCATAAGGGATCTCAAAATATTCGTACAGGAAATCCAGTTTGAGATTCGGATCTACATGATTGATGAGAAAATAGAACAACTAATTTTAGTTTAGGATATATTGACTACAAAGGCACCAAAAGTGAGTGTGCCCAGAGAGTTAGGGGAGCAAAGCGTTCCTAAGAGAAACAATAAGGAAGACCAAACATCCTTCAAGTCAAAATCAGTGTTCAAAATTTGTTAATGAAATATAAAGGTCACTTTAAAACACAGAAACTGGATACACTAAGGTAATAGCTATTAGTGTCGTGCAAACGGTACATGTCAAAAAGAAATCCAGCATTCGAAAAAGATTTGACGACAATTAAAGAAAGAAGACATTCCAAGTAAAACAGAAAAAGTCCCCCAAGTAAGGTTTGCAAAGCCTGAGATATAAAGAAGCTTGCAGATATTTCTTTACTTTTTTAACCACCTCTTGATTTACCCGAACGAACAAGGTGAGGTAACCCAAGTGAGCATACCTTGTCAAAAACAAGAAATGTTTTGCAACATGGTAATTCTATCAATGTCTTTACAAAGAGTCTTTTGAAATGAGTCCATTTGGGAAAACTATATAATACCACTAAAAAGCATATCCGCTTGACTGTAAATGGCACATATAAAGTAACCCACAAAATTTAGAATAAGCAATACAATCTCATAGTGTTTAATACCCGACAAATAACCAGAGTCTAAAAACACCCGTTGTCCATCAACAAAAATTAGTTTTAAATATTCTATTTTACATAGTTGTGTAACCCACAAACTACCAGATGTAAATGTCAACCATGATGTGTCGTTATAAACAAGGTGATTATACAGTACACGTAAAAATATATCAGCGCATCCTAATCGTACAGTATGGGAAAATTAACTTTGTTTTCTATTCCCAACAAGGGAAGCTATGTTCCAAAGCCGTCTCTCAACTCACCTAGAAAAAACTGTGTCCACTCATAAATATTGTGTGGAACAGGTTTGTTCTGGCCTTGCTGCACCATGCTGCCCGGTACCTGGTAGCTATCACTCTGGGGACAGTGACTGTGCCCATCGTGGCCAGGGCACTGATGGGGAGTTTTACTTGTGTGGGTTTCCCCAAGGTGGTAGTATCTGACCGGGGTATCAACTTCATGTTTATTTACATGCAGGCGATGAGGAAAGGAGTGTGGGGTAACCTACAAGTTCTCCACTCCTTACCACCCCCAAACCAATGGGTTGGTTGAGAGGTTTAATCAAACCCTAAAAGGCATAATTATGGGTCTACCATAACCCATGAGGCATAAGTGGGATTTTCTCTTGCCATGTCTCTTGTTTGCAATGGGGAGGTACCACAGAAGGGGGTTGGCTTCAGCCCCTTTGAACTTCTGTATGGGCACCCTGTGAGAGGGCCTCTCAGTTTGGTGATGAGGGCTGGGAGCAAACTCCTGGGAGAGCCTTCCAGGATGTGGTCAACTACATGCTGGCCATTCCCTACCAAACAGCCGCTTCTGGAAGCACACCCAAAAAGCCAAAAAGTATAGATGATGAAGCCCTAGGCTCTTCAAGGCCACTGGTCTGGGACTTATGAGGTGAAGGAGCGCATGAGTGATATCACCTACTTGGTAGACCTCAATAATTCAAGGAACCCTTTGAGGGTCCAGCACGTTAATCGCCTCAAACCCCACTTTGAGAAGTCTGAGCTTGCCATGCTTCTGGTTACTGATGATGAGGTGGAAGAGGAGAGTGAACCTCTCCCTGACATCCTGTTTTCCAAGGAGCAGGATGGGTTAGTGGAGGGTGTCAGCCTTGCCCCTACACTGACCCAGCAGAGACTGCTGCCAGTTGCTGGGGCAGTTTGTCTCTTTGTTCTCCCTTACCCCAGGGCTCACTACATGATGGTGCTTATACTATGGGCAGCACACCTGTGAAAAACAAGATTTACAAGTTGTCTGATATGGTGAGAGCCAGCATGAAGGAGGATGTCTCCAGGATGCTGGCACTCGGGATAATTGAACCCTCAAACAGCCCTTGATTCATCCCTGTGGTACTGGTCACCAAGGCTGCCCCTCCAGGTGTCACACCTGAACTTAGATTCTGTTTTGACTACTCTGGGCTCAAGGCAGTCACCAAGACTACATGCATCCCATCCCCACAGCTGATGAGCTCATATATCAGCTTGGAGCTGCCATGCTCCTCAGCACATTTAACTTAATGTCTGGGTACTGACAGATTGCCTTCACTAAGCGAGCTAGAGAGAGGTCTGCGTTCTCTACACCAGAAGGTCACTTCCAGTATCAGGTCATGCCCTTTGGGTTGAAAAATGCCCCAGATGTTGGTCAACCAGGTCCTGGTGGGGTTGTAAAACTCCAGTGCCACTTACCTAGATGACATTGCTATCTTCAGCTCTAGCTTGGTGGACCACCTGTGCCACCTCAGGGAAGTGCTTCAGGCTCTGCAAAGCCTGACTATCAAGGCTAGTAGGTGCCAGATAGGTCAAGACTCAGTGGTCTACTTGGGTTACCAGATGGAGGGTGGCAAGGTACAGCCCCTCTGGGCCAAAATTTAACCCATTCACAGGTGAATGAAGAGGTCCTGGATCAGCATGTAGCCTTCATCGGTGGGAGGCTACCTCCTAGGGAACAGAGGTAGAGTGCAATAGAAAGGGAAGCCTTTGCTGTGGTCTGGCAGCTGGCTCTAAAAATCAGTGCAAACAGCACGACTTAACAGACTCTGCCGCTGGCGAAACTCCGCGGAAAGTGGTTTTTTTTTTCTAGCAGTTCATGGAGGTCCGCGGAGTAAAACTCAATGAACCCTGCCCAGGCTTACTGCTGGCCAGTGCTAAAATGCATTTGCTCTTTCACTAAATCGAGGTACCATTGGCTTATCCACAATTGGCATTTCTGGTTTACTTTTAGCTTCCTAGTTAAGTGCACTACCTGTGCAAAGGGCTTGTGAAATAAATGCTACTGGTGGGCCTGCAGCACTGATTGTGCCACTCACTTCAGTAGCCTACAGAGCCTGTGGGTGCAGTTTTAAACTGCCATATTGACCTGATAAGTTAATCCTCTTACCAGGCCCAAAACCTCCTTTTTAATACATATAAGTCACCCGTAAGGTAGACCCTGGACATCCCTAAGGACAGAGTGCAGTGCATTTAAAGAGTTGGACATGTACTTTTAGTTTTACATGTCCAGGTAGTGAAAAACTCCTAAATTTGTTTTACACTACTGCAAGACCTATCTCTCCCATAGGTTAACATTGGGATTATATTTTATATGTGTAATTTCCAATTGGTAAAAGATAGATGTTTCGAGGGAGGAGCTGACACTGTGCCTGTCCCCAGAACAAAGAGCTGCCTACTTCCCTTGTAGTGAGTCTGGAGCCAGGGTGTGAAAGGCAGGGACCTTATGTACTTCAAAGGCCTCTCTTTGAAGTCTATCTCACTTCAAAGGCACAACTGGGTATAAGTACTGGACCCCCAACACCACCAACTCAGTACACTCTCGAGTCGACCTAAGGATATTCTGCAAGGAAGGACTGCTGTGCTTCTGTAAAGACTGTCACTGCTGGACTCTGCTGGACTTTGCTGAACTCCTGTTTTACTGTGCCTGCCCTGCTGCCTGCTGCCCTCCTTGCCTTGGAGTGAGAAGGACTGCACCTGCATCTCTATATCCCCAGAACCAAAGTGAATCCAGGTCCTGCTGGCTTGCCTCCTATTCAGAAGTCTCAGGGACATCAAAGACTTTCAACAACTCTACTACAGCCTGTGGGCTCTGCCAACTGTGGGTCCTGCCCTGCCAAGTGGTGCCAATCCAGTCCTGAGGCCCTGGAAGTGGGTTTTCTGACTGTTTGCTGAAAAACCATGCATTGGTGTAGTTTCTCCAGTGATAACCGACACATCTCCTCTCAAAGCCAATGCATTGCCGCTGAGGAGAAAGACATTGCCAGCTGCGTGGCTCGACTACGATGCATCGCCTTCATCATAAAGGGTTCGCTGATGACGCATTTCGGACTGCATGGATCGGAACCAACGCATCGCCTACATCCAGGCCAATCACCCCCTCTGCTCCTCGCATTGGGTCTTCGACATTGACACATCCTCCATCCAAAGGTACTTTTTCAGCGGGACAAGGTTGGGCCCTGTATTTGACCCGCACTCCTTCGTGATGAGCCTGAACTTTTGGATTTACCCCAGTCAAGTGCGACCAGATGTCCCCACTTGGCTCTTCATGCTTTTAAGCACTATAATCGCAGATATTATTTAAAAATTATTAACTCTGGTTCTACTTATTAGATTTTTGTTGTATTGGTCTTGTTTTGCTCATTAAATTAAGATCTATTGCTCTAACCTGGTGTGGATTATTTTTGTGTGGTTTTTTCACTGTTTTAGTGTTTTAAGTGTTGCCCAAATGTTTTACACATTGCTTCTTAAGTTAAGCCTGACTGTTCTGTGTCAAGCTACTAGAGGTGAGCACAGGTTATTCTGGGGTGTGTATCTGATTGTAGTCCCTACTTGGACAGGGTGCATACCTCTGCCAGTTAGAGACCCAGTTTCTTACAATGACACAATAGCAGCTACACTCCACAAGTTGCATTTAAGTTCCAAGCTCTAGGTGCACTTTCTAAACTGTATACTAGGGTGTACATGTAAGTTAAATGTGCCAATCAGGAATAAGCCAATTAAACCATGTCTAAAGGGTGAACCCAGGCACTTTACTACTGGTTAACTGGGGTAACATGCACAGAGCTCTAAAGCCAGCAGAAATAGGCAAAAAAAATAGGGTGAAATGCAGAAAACTCAGATTTACTACAGTGTTCCACAGGTCTACCTAAGGAACCATTTTCTGCCAGTTACTTCCATTTTATGTCCCTCCTAAAATAGCCAAGCCTCTGTCTTTGTCCTTTGGTTTCAGCAGGAAGGAAGTGTGGAGCTAGGTGTTCCCTGTTAGATGGTTATACTACTGAATATCGACCCCAAGAGCATTGCGGTACAAGAATATCAAGGACAGAAAATTGAGGAACAAAATATTGAAAGTTCAGTGCATATGGGAAGAATAGATTTACTATTCCTAACTCCACTTCTATGTACCTTGAAGATATATATTCCAATGATCACCTCTTCCCATACATCGTTTCAACAGAAGAGACGAGCTGCAGTTCAATTCCTTTGAGCGTGATTATTTTATTTTGACAGCGAAAATGCCCGACTCATTTCGGAGCTACTACCCCTTTGCTCACATTATATAAATATTGCCACAGTACATATATGTGAAGTTAGGTATATACAATCTACACTTATTAACCTGTCGATTTTCTGGTTTCTATATTTTGTCCTCCATTTTGGTTTTGATATTCAGGGGGCACGCCCAGTCTGAGAAACCGAAAATAAAGTCACAAAAGAGGGAGATGCTTCCTTACTCAGCTTCCTCTCAACTTTTTGGCACTAACACATCTGGAGCTAAATTAAAGTAGGAAGGGGGTATGAATTTGTCTACATTTCAAAGGGACATCTGCCTCCCTTCTTGTTTTCACAGAAAACTGATCGATTTCAAAGGACTTCATTAATACTCTAGCGATATACATTCTACTCTGGAATGCTCTCTCCATCCTCTATTTTGTAGACCCTACACACAGGTGATCCCAAATTGATTCCTCTCACCATACAATGAAGCTATATAGATAAACCATGTTCTTGATAAGACACACATAAATCATGCACAGTGCATACCCGCTCTCCATATATGTCCCCTGCAGGCTAAACAGACATAAACCATGCACAGTGCACACAAGCTCTCCATTTATGTCCCTTATTTTGAAAGGGGGAACCACTGGTTGCAGTGCAAAATTCACTTTAAGTAGAATTTACAGTGTGTGTGCCTCCATTATGGAGGCTCACTGGAAAGTGGAGTTCAAAATACTAGCGAACAGAAAATGAAAAACTGGAAGTTTTTCATGTGTAAATCCCCATTTTCCAAACAACATGCAAGAAAGGGATGATTATTAGGGGACACAACATGGTTCTATGTGTGGGTTTCAATTGCCGTTATCCTTTACATTACTGCCCGCTGTCTAAGCCTTTCCATTAGTTTCCTATGATCATTAGCACTGTAGGTTGCAGAGAGCTCAAGGAAAATAGGGGCTTATATCTTGTCTTTGTTAAAGGAGAAGAGGATATCTTCCCTATGGGGCTAGGGCTGAGTCAGTGCACCTGGATGTTCTAAATCGAAACTGGTCATCATGGAGAAGCCTATTTAGTTGAATGCACTTTTGGAGAATTCTTGTCACCTCTCTTTCCATGATCTCACTGGGAAAGGGGAGGAGTGAAATTGGGCACTGTCATCCGAGCATAGCCAAAGGCGGTACCTTGCCACAGTGCTCCTTGTCCTGAAACCTGCTCACCTCTCCCTGCGATGCCTTCTGATTGCTTCCATGAGCACCTTGCTCACTCTCTACTTTTGCAAAAAGATAAGCACCATCTACGACATCTTTGCACCCCAACTGAACCACTCCACTATGGCAACCCTCCTTCAAGTTGATGTCAGAGCTCCAGGAGCCACCCTGATCTGAAGGCCCACTATCACCCACATGGAAACGGCTCTTATGATGTCCTCTATCCACTCAAGAGCCCCATCGGACCCTTGCTTGCACTTCTCCTTCACCAGAGGACTCTAGGCCATCTGCACCACCCTTGCCCCAATCCTCAAGGACTCTCTAACCATAGCTATTTTTCCACACACCTGGAAAGATGCCACCATCCTGCTACTATTGAAGAAACCTACAGCAGACCTGACTACACAAGCTAACCATAGACCCATTTCGAAAGTCCTGGAGAAACTCATCAACAAAGTCCAAGAGAAACTCTTTAACAAGAAAGCGGCAAACCACCTCAATGACAAACATCTTCTGGACCCATCCCAATCAGGCTTCAGACTGAACCACAGCATCAAAATGGCCCTCATCGCCGCCACTGATAGAATCAGGAAAATCATGGAACAAGGCGATACTACAGCCCTCATCCTCATCAACCTCTCTGCAAGTTTTGATACCACTTGATCTTCATTCAATGCCTCCATGAGTCAGGAATTCAAGGATTAGCACTTCAATAGATCAGCTCCTTCCTCACAGGATGCATGCATAAAGTCATGCTAACCCCCTACACCTCTGTGTCAGCCCCACACTCTGATAAGTACATAGCCCCACTCACCAACTTTGTCCGAACCTTTGGGCTCAATATCTTCTCATAGGCCGATGACACACACTCAGCCTCACTCTCTTCAAAGTCACTGCCAGCATACGAGCAAAGTTTGTAGAGTTTATTTCAGAAGTCACCCTCTGAATAAAATCCAAGGGGCATATTATCAAGAAACGACGTTAAAATTATTGCCGCTTTAGCGGCAGAAAACTGCCGCTAAAGCGGCGATAATGGGCTTGATAATATGCCCTTGAGAATTCCAATAGAAGCCAATGTTCTGGTGTCAACATGGGCTTCTATTGGAATTCTCAAGGGCATATTATCAAGCCCATTATCGCCGCTTTAGCGGCAGTTTTCTGCCGCTAAAGAGGCGATTATTTTAACCACGTTCTTGATAATATGCCCCCAACTGCGTAAAGCTCAAGTCAGATAAGACAGGGGTGTTCTTCAGAAAAGACGCCACACTGGTTCTCGGCCTGATGGCCATCTGACCTAGGACCCACTTCCACCCTGTCCTGCCAAGCAAGAAAGTTGGGGATTGTGGTCGACAACTATTGTTGTTGGGCCAAGTCAACTCAATTAACTCTTCCTGCTGCCTCACCCTCAAGATCCTCAGGAAAATCTTCTCATACCCGGTTCCTAAAACTTGGAACAAACTCCCCCTTCACATTAGGGCCGCCAGCTCAGGCCTACAAATCCAGAAGAAAATGAAAACTTTGCTCTACAAATAGGCCTCAGCCAGGGCAGCAACCCTACCTCCTTCCCGTCTGCGCCAGGAGAAAATCTCGGGTGAAATGCACGCTTTACAAGTATTACATAACATAATACTAAACAGGATTCAGCAGTTGTGTTTAGGTTAGGCATAACAATACAGCTGTCTGCAAGAACCATTTTTTCATACATAAAGTGAGATTCGGCTCTACCCAGAGGACTATTTAATACTCTCTCACCCCATGCTATTGGTTGTTTGATGTATGATTCCACCTCCTATACAGTGCTTGTAGAGCAATTCACGGGGGAGTATTTTACATTTTAAAAGAACACTGAATAATGGCACATTAAATTATTTATTTTATAGATCTATTTTATACAGAAAATAATCTTTTTTTGTTTCCACTGGGATTTTTTATTCTTTCATTCCGTGCATAATTCATGCTAGACCTATTTGCCAATGCTCGTTTTAGAAGGGGTTGGTAATGGCATTTTTCAACATCCGTGCAACACCCCAGAGTGGAGTGAAGTATTTATAATGTTGTGTCTGTGGCATACACTGCCTGAAAGTGCTATCAACGTGTATTTCAGTCCTTGGTGGCATGTTACTTTACAATTTTTTTTTGTTTATTCTTACAAGCTAGTGCCTCATATCTTTGTAACGTGAATGCATGCTGAACTTCCTGTTACGCTTCCATTTTGTAGGAAATCTTTTTTAACAATTGGAAACTAGTGTTCTTATAAGAATATGGCATTTTACATGTAATAGATTATCAGTTCTAATGGCAGGTAATAATGAAAGGGAACTCTTGTAATGATGGCCTGTATTGTAGTCGAAAAGACAAAACAGCCATGAGTATGTAATTATGGTTGACATGTCAAGTTATGTTCTTAATGGCGGCAGGTACTTGCGCATTTGTCTTCAGCGCTGCTGTGTCACTATAATTTCTCATTTATATTTGAAAGTCTTGTCTCAATTTCTGATGTTCTTTTATAGGTTAGATAATTTAAATTTTATAGCTAAATCCAGAGCAAAGATAAGTAAATATAGATAAGTAAGGTTTGGCGCATAGACTAAGGAAGTAATTATCTTTAAAGTCATGCAGCAGGTTTGCACTCAAGTACTTATTTTCAAAATAACACGTATGAGAGAACTCTTGTACCATTATCGGAGACATTGATGGAGATGTGATGCAGATTCTTCTTTGTGGAGTCAAGGCTCTGCGCCCTCCAAAAGTATTTTCCTACGGAAGTAACTCTGGAAACTTCATTCATTTGAAAGACACTCTGTATCAGGTTGACCTAAGGTTACTTGTCCAATCCATAGTGTAAAATTAATTTACCATAGATTTCTGCTATACTTCAATATATATCTTTAGTTTAGTGAAATATTTTTCTTGAAGGGGGCAGTACTGTCAGGCACAATGCTAAAAAACTGAATTAGGTCTTTCATCATGAACAGAAAATCAAGATGGAATCAGCCAACTCCATCTGGTAGACAGTCCATTGTTATCCTTGTTAATCCCACTCAAAATGATCTGATTTGAATTTGATTTGATTTGATTTGAATTTTGTAAAGTGCAAACAAATACTCAGAGGGGTTTGGGATCTAACAAGTAAGGAATACATAGAGAACAGAGTTAGGATTTAGTGAAAAGCCAAGTTTTTAAAAGCTTGTAGAAACTCCAGAGAGAGGAGGCAGATTTTATTTCCAAAGGAAGCCAGTTCTAGTTTTGAGTTGTACAAAACAAAAAGCTCCTACCTCCCCATGAGGAGAAGTAGGGAGGCACCACCAGATTCTTGGCTGTGTTGGATGTAAGGGTCCGGTTAGGAACATACCTTCTGAGGTTTTCTCTTAAGAAGGCTGGGCCTTGTCCCTGAAGCACTTTATAGGTGATGCACAGTGCTTTGAAGAGAATCCTTCGATGAACAGGGAGCCAATTAAACCTCACTAAAGCCTGTGAGGCTGACTGGAACTTCGGGATTTTCATCAGCAATCTTGCTGCTGTATTCTGTAAAATGTGCAATTTTTTGAGACGAGCGTTAGGTAAGTTGACATAAAGACCATTGCAATAGTCCACCCCGAACATTACAAGGCAAAAGACCACTGTTTCCAGTAAATTTGGACGAAGAAACAGTGCAATTTTCCTAATTATACATAGCACAAAGAAGGATGTGGAAATTACCTTATTAACTTGCTCTGTAAATATGAGTTTGTCGTCTATCAGGATTCTCAAATTTTTCACCTTTTTCGCAGGAACCATAGGAGAATCCAATTCATCTAGCCTCCAGGAAGGATTCCAAAAGGAAGTGTTATTCCCAAATATGACTGTGGCCCTGACCATTTCTGTAGCTACAATAGGAGCAGATTCCGTGGAATGCCCCTTGCGGAACCCAAATTGGGAATCGTCCAGCAGCTGATTGCTATCCAAGAAGGCAGATAATTGAAGATTCATTACTTTTTCCAATATCTTAGCTGAAAAAGGCAGCCTGGATATCGGTCTATAGCTATTAGGGTCAATTGTATTCATGTTGGCTTTCTTAAGCATCAAGAGGATCGAAGCAGATTTCCAAGCTTTTGGAAAGTCACCGGTTCTGAAGGCAACATTAAAATGGGCATCAACTGGGCAGCCACCAGGTCAGGTATGAGTTGTAAGATTTTTGGGGGACAGGGATCATAAAGAGAGTCAGATTTGGACAAGAGGACCAATTGTCTAACTTGGTCTACTTAGAAGGAATTAAAGTTCAATTTAATATGCCCCATCAAGCCCAAATCACCGAGCCACACCACCTTCTCTTCTAAATATAAACAGCTGGTATCCAATCAACCTTTGTCGGGAAAGGTGATCTGGAAACCAAAGTAACATCAGTAAGTACTTGGCACATAAGGGAGGAAGGGAGCACACTGCCTCACATCTCAGCACTCAGTTCGCTCAGATGCATTATGGTAAACGCAGTGTATGGTAACACTTCACATTAAAAGTCTTTAGTTTTCACCATTGTTGGTGCAGCCAGTGCTGTGTATCCCTAGACATGTGTTTCTGGAGTGTTGTCCTTCTTCAGTAAAGAGCAACAATTTGTTTTAGAGGTGCTGGGAATGCTTCTCATAGTCTTCTCAGATCTCTTTACCACTCACTGAGTGTAGGTAAATCAACCATAGCTCGTCAGCTCATCATTTACCATGCACTAAATCTACCAAATACCTCTGAGCAAACTGAGTACTAGGTTGTGAGGCAGTGTGCTCCCTTCCTCCTTTGTTAAAAAAGGCTTTCTTGAGCTGCAAAGTCAGAACCAGAATAAAACAGGACAAACCTTGCCCAAAATACAGCTCAGGTTAAACTCGAGCCTTATCAAGCTTAAAGAGATTTCAGGCCTTAGCTGCTGGAGGCCTCTCGGGAAACGATGCTAAGTTCTTTTTATATCAGTTAAAGTATTAAGTCTAGGGAGCTCAGTTCCTTGGAGAACTAAGACTCCGTTCTCATATTATATACATGGGTGATTGCACTGGGGCCAAAAGTTTGGAGCGGATGGAATATAGGACCACAGAAACTTTGTCAGGACCATGATTTGTTTTGAGAAACAATGGCAGCAGTCACCTCAGCTACAAACAGAACTAGCGGCATGCATGCAGAATTTCCATTTTCAGGATTGGTGGCACTATTATCTGCAGGTGACTATAAGATGTTAATGCGCTTTTGACTCTCTTCTGTACCCACACCAGATTCAGAACAGTTGTGGCTACATCTAACATTCCATGTAATAAGTTCCTAAAACTCTTTAGCATTTTTACCACGTCCATATGATTTAATGGATTCCCATGATCTCAGGCAGGCTTGCTTCTTTTTACAGGTATGAGATCTTTAAGTCTACCTTGCACAACCTCAGAAGCTTCTCCATGTTGTATATGCTTGCTCTCAAAGCTCTTTTCAACTCCTGTTTTTTAAGGGAGTAATCCGTGTCGTACCAGTCCAATGTATTATGATTTAAATCTATGGACCTACTTTGACCTATCGTGACATTCCTCGGATGAGGTAGTGAAACAAATTTCCCAGGAGTCCTCTGTCTCATGTGAAGATCACTGTCATTGGCCCTATGCAAGAGTTGTGATTAGCCTCAGAAGAAGTCAGCACTCTGTGTTGCACAATTATCTTGCTCCTGGTAGCAATCTGTTTCAGAATCTGTATTTTTTTGATCTGGGGAAGGAATGCTAAGGTGCCACGTGTCAGTGACCTTTTTAGAACAACACCCTTTTCGGCTCAAGAGACTCTGCTTCAATATTGTGTTAAATCTAACCCTGGGCGAAGTGCTACGCTACGCTCGCGTAGTTTGCGAAGCTTGCGCTACTTCGCACAACGCGAATTGCACGTAGCACAGTGCAAACACGCGTAGCGTAGCGTAGTGCCGCGGTAATTTTGCTTGCTCGCGGTCCTCAACGTCAAGTTGGCGACCGCGAGCAAGCAAAATGACATCCCGGCGAGACTTTTTCCTCGTTCGCGATCAGCAACATCAAGTTACCGATCGCGAGCGTGGAAAATAAACCTCCCGGCGAGATTCTCAACGCGGGAGGTCAGGTTTCTCATTGCGAGTGGTCGCGTATGCTCGCGACCGCTCGCGATGAGAAACTACCAGTCCGCGTTGAGAAAGCTGCCGCTCGAGTAAAAATCTACTCGAGCGGCAGTAAAAGACAGCTCGCACTGTGCAAGTTGCCGTTTTCAATGATTGCACAGTGCGGACAAGCATCCGGCACTGTGCAATCATTGCGAACAGTGCGCTACGCAGTTCAGCGTAGTGCTACGCGAAGCTTGCGTAGTGCGAACTGCACTTTGCGTAGCTTCGCGAAGCATTACTTCGCGAACTACGCCCAGGCTTAGTTAAATCTAATTCCTCAACAAGGAACGGGTTCCCACATCACTATTACCCATTGGATTGAGCACATCTCTCATTCTGTGCTTTGAGCTATGGGTTGTTGCAAGTTGGGAAAATCTCTGCTCCTGATGATGGTTTTGAGATAAAGTGTCAGTTTGCACTGTTCACTCTGGAAAGTTGCAAAGGGAGCATAGCTTAGCTTCTTTTGGATGTAACCACCCTGAGCAGGTCAGTCCATTTACTAATTTCTTCTCTTCCTCCAGAATTTAGTGGTCCTCCCCTACAGGCCGGTGGGGATTTGGTCACTCAGTCAGCCAGCAAACAATTTAGTTGCCAGAAAAAGAGAGTGAGTCTTTCTTTCACTAGTATTAGAGTAGATGAGGAACATATTGATGTTGAATGAGTGACAATTTGCATGAGCAAAGAAGAACCTGTTTGGTGCTTTCAACGTTTTACACATAACACAAGCAGGCGGAGCTGCAGCTGGAGTCGTAACACTGGATTTGAGGTTGCCACACTCCCTGGCATTCTACAGGGGCAACCCATTGGCCCATCAGTCTGTCATGAGCAAGCAGAGCGGGTGAAGCTGTGGCTGGAGCCGAGCCGATGTACTCAACCCACAGCGTCTCCCGCGGTGCCTCCTGCGTTTCATCTGCGCATGAACGGCCATCTCCCATTTGCCTCTGCACACCAGGGCTATCCCCCCCTCCATCTGCTTTGATCTCAATCCGGCCCGTGGCCCGAGGCTGCAATGTGGGGAAACCCCCAGGAAGGCCCCAGTAGCTCTAGGAAACCCTAGGAAGCCTCAGGGAATGTAGTGCACCATATTGCGATGCAAGGGGCAGCAAGGGGCTGTAAGCAGTGCACTGCTGGGGGGAGCACCCCCGCTAGATCGGTGGGTTTCTGGCTCCCCCCACTCCACTCCCCCTCGCCACTGCTGCTCATCCTCATTGGGAGCCTTTTTTGCCAGCTGGAGCACTGGGACTCATGCAGAGAAATTGGGAAATTGACAGCAGCAGCAGGAGGCAGGCTGCAAGCTCTACCGAGATGAAGTCACGCAAGTAGAAGAAAGAGGCAGCTGAAGTGGCAGTTGCAGTGGCAGCATGGGGGAAATAAGGTAGGTCTTGTTGCATAGTTGAACCCCGGGATGTGGAAGTTGTCCGACTAGGTTAGGGTGCAGCTTGCAGCCCAGGTGAACTCTCTCCCCTTGCACTCACCATCGTACCATTGTGCTTTCCATCGCAAATTACCAAGCCAGCGCATCGCTGCCACACCTCCAGACTGGATGACATCCATGCCAATCAAAACACCAGGAGATTTGCTGATACACTTGACGGCACAAACAAGGCTCTCAATCCAGTTATGCAGGACACAACAGCAGCCCTTAGCCTTTTGCATGAGCTGGAAACTCTCCCACAGAGTATATGAGACTCACAGGTACATTGCTAAGTCAAGAAGAGAACAGAAAAAAGCAGCACTGAGATCTACGGTAAGGCCCACAGCAATGGAAACTGTAGCAGGCAGTTTGATGCAACAAAGGACTCACAGAGATACTCATGGCCAATGCCAGCCTGAGCCCCGCTGCAATCCACCCGGGAGGACCACCCCAGGCTGAAGAGGGGAAAGTAAGTTCTGTGCATTCTGAGGGTACATCAGCCCAAGCATACGGCTTGGCCACAACCAAAAATACCATTCATAAGTATTCCACAAGGATAAGGCCAGGCACTGGGGAAACCTTGCAGGAATAAGAGCCTGAACCGCAGAGGCAGCACGAGGAGCTACCCCCCATTTCTGACAGTGCAGCTGCCCCAGTTTTGAAGAATCAATAATTGCGGAGATGGTGGAGTTGGCAGTTATGGTGGATGAAAAACACCTCTACAACCTAAGCATGCCCTCAGGAGACATAGAGGTTATAGAGATCTCATCAACTATGAACGCTGGGGACATAAGCGGAAAGGCTATTACACAAGATCAGGCTCGTACCATACAAGAATGTGGACCTAATGCGCCTATCTACACATCCAACTCACAGATAGATGGCCCAGATGGGGATAACTCTGCAAATTTGCAAAAAAGGCAGGGAATTTTAGTAGAGGCGATGGTTCATCATCCAGCCAACCACCAGTATGACAACTCATGTGAGCTGGAAAATGAGAGGCTCAATCAGAACTGCTCCACCCCCTGGAAAAACCCAGGATGGCCCGATGGACCCTGCGCAAACTTCATATTTTTCAACAACAAATTTCTTCACCAAATTTAACTGGTGTGGAGTACCTCATTACCAGTATGGAGGCAGAGCCAATGGGGGCACAGAGACCCAAACATGTAGGGGATTACCCCCCTGAGTTCCATCTCAACTAGTGATGATGTTTATAACAACAACATAAATACAATGAACTCATCCCTATTGGCTGCGGTCAAGACCCTCACTTGGCAGTCCCACAAGCTAGAAATCTAAATGGAACTAATGCAAATGCTCATATTCGGTGTATTGACACTCAACAAGAAGTTGGACACGCTTATTCGGAATTTAGATCTTTGGGCAAAAGAACACAAGGGTGAAGATGCTGCAGCAGGCAATGCCATAACTGACAAGCTAACCACACTGCTGGAACTATTATCCACACTAATAAATTATAGCAAAGGTACTCAGATGGGCATTATGCAAGGTGTAAAAATCTCCACCCGAATTGAATTCGGGGGAATGGAGGATGAGGAAACTACTGTCATGTGCACATGAGAGGGTACACACCGTCTTCCATACATTCAAACACTGGAGGAATTAAGCAGCTACAAAAAGAGGTGCAGGCACTTAATAATGCTAGCCCTGCTGACAAAGCCAACGTGTCATCGACAAGTAACTATGTAAAAGAGACCAAGGCAGAAGTTGTAAATGTACCTTGACCCCCATTGACAGAAAGCCTCCAAGAACCTCTTTCACAATTACAAAAGAAAGAATTGCACAAATCCTTGAAAAACAGTAAAAGAAAGAATAGGTCCATTCACAATGGACAAAAAGAAACACCTACTCAACCACATGCGCTAAATTCGCCAGTGAACGGGAGAGGGCAGGGTAACAACAGTAGTGCAAAGGGACTGGTGACCTACTGAATCTTCCAACAAAAAACAACAACACCGTAACCATCTAAACAGCCTCTTGAAGATAAACAAACCATACATATTGCGGAAAGTATTACCGCACTGTCAAGCTCTGAACAGACTGCTTTCCCAGATGCACAACCAAAAAAGGAAAACAACATCCAGGGTACATACCATATGGTGCACAAAGCTCAGCCAAAGACCTACTCACAGGCTGTGGACCCAAAAAAATGGACGCAGCGTCTCAACATAATCAAGTTCCCTCTACACTGAAACTCTCAATGAACAGCTTGAAATAGCATGGGTAAATGAAATACAATCAGAAATCACATCAAGCAGACAGACAATGGGGCAATCCAACTAGGGTGGTGGAGCTGGATCAGGGATCTAGATCTCCTCATATGGAACCTCACAATGTGCAGCATGATATCTCCTGGGCAAACGATTGACAAATTGTAATGATCAGGGAGGTAGCATCAGAATATCAAAATGATACACAATGGACCAACACGACCAGGATAGTGGAGCCACAACAGACCCAACAAGATTCTAGATCACACCACCTGCAGCCCATTGCCAACAGAGAAAGAAATGATCACTTGTGACACCCATGCCTTAATGCCAATAAAGCCAAAGATGACCATCCGTCAGCATCTAAATCAGCAGCTCTGACTTTCCTCCCAAAATTTAAGCCAAGAGGGCCTTGGGATACTTTAAATAGAACCAGCATTCTATGTCTCTTAATTAATATACCTTTGCTTTCCTACCTTACATCGGCGCCCCTTATATCCGTGAAATTTTAAAACTATCCTTGGATCAGTCATGGAGTATCCACATAGATAGAGTAGGCCAACATCACAGACGCCAAAAATATAATTGCATAAAGCAAGCAATTCAAGTAATGGGGCATTCGTATCAACAAGCCAGCGATGGAAAAATACCTCCACATCCTGTCAAAGAGGCAACATGCCTCTGTGCAGTATAAGGTGGCAAGTAGCATACTGAGAGAAACAAAGCAATTAACATCCAGTCTTGGGAAAAGAAGATCAAAGTACAACTGACAGGTGACATAGGGGACAGCTTTCTCACTGGTGCACCAATAGTACACACCAATATTTGTCTCATTGATCAGTCTGATTGGGCCTGGCTCCTGGCAGCCCTTATAACAAAGGGTCAGTCGAATTCCTAGCACTAAGGGGAAAGTAGAAAAGGCACTTAGAGCCACGATTAAGATAATACGCTGGAATGTGTCAGGCTTTAACTGTTTAATGGGCAATAACCATGGAATATCCATACACTGGTAACATCCTATGCCTGCAAGAAACGTAGTCTACAGCACGTTTCTCCATTCCAGGGTACAACACAATCCACACAGCAGCTCAAAAGAAAAATCTGTTTGGGAGACCAATGGGTGGTCTCTCCATCCACGTGAAACTGGATCTGCAGGTAAAAGTGAAAGAACTGAGGAACTCTACCTGTGACGTGCAGGTCCTAGAATTCAAAGACCTGGTAATGAATAAAATACTCACTCCCATCATGGTGGTAAATTTGTACGTCAATCCACACCGGGATGTAAAAATTGAGAAAGCCAGGAATATCACTGATCTGATAGAAACTCCCCTCTATGATCATCCAGGACATGAGTGTATTGTGGCAGGTGACGTTAGCACACGTGTCAACCAGGGCAATACTGCAAGGACCGGTCCTGCAATATATTAGAAACTTGCAATAGTGAGTTTGAGTTAGGCTTGGCCGACCAAAAAGGCACTGTGAAGAATAAGCCAAAGCTCACCTTCAAAAACAAGTCCACATTGGACTACATCTTCTTAAGCAAGTACTTGCTAAGCAGATGTGAAAGATACCAAGTCCAACATAGAACTAAAAGTGACCACCATCCATTATCTATAGTGGTCAATGTGAGCTCAATGACACAAAGGAGGCGCAATCCGGCTTACCAATCACTACCAAATAATGTCCGCCCACCAACAAAAAGAGTCAAATGGGGCCCGGTTTGCAAAGCCAGGTATTTATGATGGAAATCAGCTTTCATTCCCCCAGCTTTGGAACACAAATTGAACCTTATGAGAAACATTGGGGGACAATAGTTACAAAGCTACACACAGCCCTAACATCTTATAAGCACAAAATCCAACATCGTATGACTAAAAGAGAAAGGCCGTCTCCTAATTTTGTGAACACAGAGTTCAAGGAGAGCAAAAGAATGTGCCGCCTCACAGAGCTCCTTCATAGAAGAGGGAAGAGCCCAAATACAGAAAGCAAGCTAAAAGGCACAAGGAAAAAACATAAAAAGTTTGTCTGGGCTCAAAAGGAAAAGCATGTAGTGGAGGAGTGGAAATACATATACTCACTGCTAGCACCAGAAGTCCAGGGAATTGTGGGGCTACATCAACAGTCTGGCAAGTACAACCACTGGGAAGGAGAACGCTGCCCCAGCCGACAAATGGGTTGTTCATGTATCAAACCTGGAGGAGAACCCAAATGTAGTCCCCAAAAAGGAGACACTAAGCATCCTGAAGAGAATCCAGAAAGATGGAGCACCGGGCCCACATGGCTTACCTGGGAGCATCTTTAAGGAAGACCAGGGGGCATATTAGCAAGGGCCTTATCGCCGCTTTAGCGGCACTTTTTGCTGCTAAAGCGGCGATATTTCTATCGCCCTATTAGCAAGCTGTCGCTAACAGCTGTTAGCGACAGCTTTATGGCAAAAGCGACCGCTTTGGTGCCGCTTTGCATGTCAGCGATATATATCGCTAATGACATGCAAAGTAGGAGTTCCCAACTGAAAGCGACTGAAAACAGTCGCAAACACAACTTCCCCCTATTAGCAATGCCCGCGAAGCGATAAAAAAACTCACGCTAACCGCGATTATCGCTAGAATCTAACACCTGTTAAAAACCTGACTTAACCATTCTAGTCAATGGGAGGTGGATTGTAAGGTTAAGTCCTCACCTGCCTATTAGCAAGCTTTTCATTAGCGCGTTGAATTTATCGCTCGATTTCTCGCGCTATTGCTGGGTTTCGCTGCTATCGCTGGATTTTTTATCGCCTTGGAGATAAGCGTTGATAATAACGCGTTATCTCCGCGATGAAATCCTGCGATAGCCGGCAATAAAAAAAACAGCGCTAAGCGCGCTTTGCGATAATTATCGCAAATTCCTTGGTAATATCCCTCCAGGCATTTTGGGCAGCCTACATGCACAACCTCTTCAACAAATGTATTCTGCCTTCTGCCATCCCGGAATCATGGAAAGGCTCCATTTTGCATCCAGTTCATAAAAAAGGGGCCAACACCTCACCTGAAAACTAGAGGTTAATTGCTCTACTAGACATTAATGGCAAGGCCTTTGAGAAGGTGCTCCTACATGAGCTGGAGTACTGGATCAATGAAAACAACATCATCCCAAGCTATCAGGCGGGGTTCGGGCTGAACTCCTCTACTATGGACAATTTGATAGCTCTTTCCTACCGGGGGGCCAAGGCCATTGATAAATCCACACACCCGATTTATGCCTGCTTCATCGATTAAAGCACTGCATTCAATGGAACTCAACGGAACATCCTCTCGACCAAACATGGGGGTTGGAGAATACCAAGGCAACTCCTGGCGGCATTATACACTGAAACTTGGGTCCGGATTAAGATAATGCAAGCCCACGCCATGGCAAAAATATATACAAACAAAGGCCTGAAGCAGAGATGAGTCATTGCCCCCACCCTGTTTAATCTATATACAGCTGACTTAGTGGAGTTGCTGAAGGAAAATATCTTCCTAGCTAAGTCAGGACACACCAAAGTACCCATCATCCAGTATGTGGATGGCCTGGTGCTATTGGATCAAACACGAATTGGGATGAAGAGGGCTCTGGGCATATTATACTCGTATATCGTTAAGAACTCCCTGCATGCAAATACTGCAAAATCCAAAGTCCTGGTCTTTGGCCAAAGAGTCAAGAAACATCGTCAGTAATGGCAGTTGGACCCTCTAAATATAAGCAGGACCAGCAAATACAATTATCTCGACATCTGGTTGTCGGACAAAGGCAAATCCTTCTTTGTATGCCAAGGCCTTGGTAGAAAAAGCAGACAAAACTACATTTGCCTTAACTAAATTATATCACAATCTACAAAGTCATTCGGCGGAGGGGATAGAAATAGTAATGCGGGCAAAACTACTACCCACCATAAGTTATGGACACCTCACATTTCCCGGTATGCTCACAGAGCTATTAGAGCGCTGCCATACAGCTACATACAGGAAAATATTAAATCTCCCCAAAACAACTAGACATACACTGATCTGCCTAGAGTGTGGCCTAGCGAAAATGAATATCGAATGTGGAAAGGATTAAGGGGCATATTAGCAAGACCGGCGATAAAATTATCGCCGTTTTAGCGACAGGAAACTGCCGCTAAAACGGCGATAATGGGCTTGCTAATATGCGTTATAGAATTCCAATAGAAGCCCAGGTTAGATGTGCAGGACATCTAACCTGGGCTTCTATTGGAATTCCATAACGCATATTAGCAAGCCCATTATCGCCGGTCTTGCTAATATGCCCCTTAATTACATATTACCATCAAGTACCTAGAGCAGAACCAGACTCAATGAGAGGTGTCTTGTGTGTGATATTCCAGGATAGAAGGAGTGACTAGTCAAGGTACTTTAGCAGCGCAAGAGTCTCATTGAATTTGACCTCAGAGTATCTAATTGACCCACTCGTAATAACACAGCACCTAAAGGGGGCCTAAAAGGGCAGGAAAAGTTCATATCAAGGGAACAGGACATCAATTAAATCAGAAACATCTCAAGAGCAGTTGGGTTTCACACATCACATGAATCCACTATATGCCAGCCATATCTGAAAGCAGCCTTGGGAATACAAGCCCTAAAAAACGTCCTGTTGACCAGGCTGCTAACACTGCCTGTATGGAAATACAGGTCACACTGGAAGAACTTTCCCCCAGGTCAGGGGCATTGCAGGCTGTGCCCATATCTCTCGGAATCTGTGGCGCACATCATATGTTGCTGCCAGCACTGCTCCTTCAGAGGTGGCTTTATCTAAGGGCAACTTTCCTACAACATGGTATAAGAACATGTAAAGAGGCAATGACACACATCTATACATCTGAAGTCCAGATGGATCTAGCATGGATAGGCTTATTTTTTGCTGCAGCTGGAAGGATGTTGTGAGACTTGCCCACGCTTGGGGACATCTACCTTGCAAATGGTCCCACTGTCCTGAGTAATTTGGTATGGCCTGACGTCTTCGCACTTTTGCACCTTGAAGAAATATCAGGTTACCATCACTTTCAAATTAGCACGTGGCACGCACTCTAACGAATTTGCACCTTTGTCTTTCAAGCGGCTGGTCTTAGCTGGGCAATGTCTTGTGTCACTTGATAAGTCTTGACAAGTTGGCAAGTTGCACTTTGAATGTTATGCATGTTTCTGTTGTCCCACAGGTCCGGCACCAGGCTCTGAAAGAAATGCTGGCTTATAATTTGTTCCTACAGCCATGAGTTATTTGATGTAGCCCCCCAATATGGCACCTTGCACCTTGAAAGTAATGCCGGTTTACAATCACTTTTAAACTAGCATGTGACACTTTAGTGAATGGCCTTAACTTGCGTGTGGCACGTTAATGACTGGTCTGACAACCTGGCACCTTGCACTCTGAAAGAAACGCTTGTTTACAATTGTTGGATCAGCAAGTGACACCTTAGCAAGTTTGCACCTCTGTTACTCATGCTGCTTGTCGTTGTCGGGCTCTGTCTTGAGTTATTAGATAAACCTTGACAAGTTAGCATCATGTACTTTGAAATTATATCAGAAATGTCTATTTATGATATGTTTTAAATTCCTTGTGATGTACCATTTTAATGTGCTCCTGTAGATCAATTGCAGTTTTGCGGCTTAGGCTGCTGGTCTTTGTTGAGCTCTGTTTTGAGCAATTCAATAAGCCTTGACAACTTGACATACATCACTTTGAACTCTATGCCTGCTCTCTACATTACATCTGAAATGTCCATTTCTGCTGTGTTTTAAACTCTCTGTGATGCATTGTTTTATTTTGCTTCTAGACTAAATGGATCTTTGCCTTTTATGTTGTCTGTTTTTAACAGAGACCCCAAGGTCCATGATTTTATTGGTATATTTTATTTCGTGTGTGTTTTTGGCTACTTGATGGCATTGTAAAGAATTTAAGTAATCACACGATAATTTACTACTACTACTAGTGTAGAAGCTGAAGACCCTCACACCACAATTAAAATGGAAGAGGCACAGGAAGAAGTGAATGCACTGAAAGGCACAGACCACTACTTCATCTGCTCATTAAGTTAGTTATCCAGAAGCATAATTTTGGAAATCAATTTTGACACCAGAGGTTGACGACCCAAGATTTCCATCATCTTCCCTACCACTCCAGATCTAAAAAGAAATGGAATGTGCAATGATTGCCCTTGTCATTCCATAAAGGAAAAATATGTGCAAGTCTAACAGCCTGTCTTGGTGGCAGTCCATTGCCAACACCATCACTGCCAGACATGCACTAGATTAGTAGTATAAGTGTATAGACTGGTAGTCATCTTTTATCCCAGACTATGCCCAGAAAGAGTATAGGTTTATGTCTAACTTGTGTTAATAAATATCTGAGCAGAAACTGAAATGTTTTTTAGATCACTTTGACAGTGCTTTGAGCTGGCCTGTCGATACACCAGCAACCTTGGCTCAAGTCTTCAGGTCTCAAGCCATAGCCACCAGCAAAACACATTGTCTTACTATTTAGTGAGAATAACTTGCTTGATCATTCCACTCATGAGGTCCTCCAGCAGTAAAACGTGGCTGTGGTTAAAGCAATGGATAAAGGCAAAGTGAGACTGTCAAGATTACAGGGAAGGCCTTTCACACTTTTCCAAGTCAAAGGAGTTCTTTCCTTCCAAGCCGCTCCAGGGCATCTGTGTTTCTTCATTCTCTGCAACAGTTTAAGAGAAGGTGCTTCAAAGGCAAAGCAAACCCATCCTACTGGACTCAACAGATTCCAGCAAGTCCCATTTACTACCACAGGGATCCACCAAGCTTCTTGGTGCTACTTCAAGAGAGGACCACTCCACTTCAGTGGGGGAAAACGTTCTCCTCAACACTGGTTCCGATGGGCTATGCACTATAGTTTCCTCCATTCAAACAACGTATGCTGCATTTGCAATGCCAAAAATATCTGCAGGATATCACAAAGTCCCTCCACTAATGCATGCCTTGCCTCCAGAAATGTGACAAAGATATTGCTTCCAATATTTATAATGCTCAAATGCAACTGACTGCTGTCTCAGGCTGCAATGAAGCAAATGCAAGGAAGCATATGTCTTTTTGGATTTGAGGAGTCGAGGAAAAGTACAGAGGTTCTTTTTACCTTTTAATTTGAAGCGCTCCTCTGAGCTCCTTACTGAGGGCACTTCTGTCTACATTTCCTTTCTCCACTATACCACAGAGGCACACTGCAATTATTCATTCACTCATTCAATCACTGTCATTCACTTACTTATACTCTGAAAAAGTCCTGTACTTCATCCTAGAGGCACTCCTGCCATCCTCTACTGTCCAACAAATACACTGAACTCTCAACATTGCTTGCTCTTCCATCAAGTTAGATCTGGCATCCATGGCGAGGTTTTCCCATAACGTTTTGCCTTCAGAGCTTCCGTTTTTACTGACTTTGTTTTTACTGGCCTTAGGACTCTGCACACTTTACCACTGCTAACCAGTGCTTGTGCTTGCTGCTTTAAACATGGCAACATTGGCCTATACCCAATTGGCATTTTTAATTTACTTGTAAGTCCCTGGTAAAGTTCAATACATGTCCACAGGGCCTGTACATTAAATGCTACTAGTGGGCCTGCAGCACTGATTATGCCACCCATTTACGTAGCACTATAAATATGTCTCAGGTCTGCCATTGCAGAGCCTGTGTGTGCACTTTGAATTGCTATTTCGACCTAGCAAAATAAACCTTTTGCCATGGCCAAACCTTCTTTTTAATACAAATAAGTCACTTCTTAGGTAGGCCTTAGACAGCTCCAAGGGCAGGTCGCAGTGCATTAAAAAAGTTGTACATGTACTTCTAAGTTTCACTGGTAGTGGAAAAACTCTTAAATATGTTTTTCACTACTGAGAGGCCTACCTCTCCTTTAGAATAACATTGGAATTACCTTATTACATTTTGTAAGTGTAATTTCCAAATGGTAAAGGGTAACAGTTTCATGTTGGTGGCTCTGGAATCTAATTTAAAATCCTAATATGGTGAAGTCGGATTTTAAATTACAATTCTGAAAATGCTACTTTTAGAATGTTAAAAGACACACAATTGATGGACGGGCTGGACTGTTCCCATTGTGTGCAGGGTCAAGACTGATTTGCATATGGCTGGGTTCAAACTGGAATGGCATGGGGAGCAAATACACGATGGATTTAGGCCCAGATCTCTGTACTGGGGTGAATGTATGACATTGATCTGCATTCTGTCCATCAATTGTTCTTGTTGCATTTGTCACCCCGAATGGGACTGGTATGCCCAGACGTGGGTCCCGTGCTCCCCAGGCCACTGGAGTCAAGCTATCCTGGCTGATGAGGGGTGAAACCCTGAAACCGGTCCTAGGATGCTTGTTTCCAGTCCAGGGAGGACCTGGCCTGGCAGTTCAGACTGGACTGTTCCCATTGGGCGCAGGGTCAAGACTGATTTGCATATGGCTGGGTTCAAACTGGAATGGCATGGGGAGCAAAAAAACGATGGATTTATGCCCAGATCTCTGTACTGGGGTGAATGTATGACATTGTTCTGCATTCTGTCCATCAATTGTTCTTTTTGCATTTGTCACCCCGAGTGGGACAGGAATGCCCAGACGTGGGTCCCGTGCTCCCCATGACACTGGAGTCAAGCTATCCTGGCTGATGAGGGGTGAAACCCTGAAACCGGTTCTAGGATGCTTGTTTCCAGTCCAGAGAGGACCTGGCCTGGCAGTTCGGACTGGACTGTTCCGATTGGGCACAGGGTTAAGACTGATTTGCATATGGCTGGGTTCAAACTGGAATGGCATGGGGAGCAAAAAACAATGGATTTAGGCAGAGATCTCTGTACTGGGGTGAATGTGTGACATTGTTCTGCATTCTGTCCATCAATTGTTCTTTTTGCATTTGTCACCCCGAGTGGGACGGGTATGCCCAGACGTGGGTCCCGTGCTCCCCATGCCACTGGAGTCAAGCTATCCTGGCTGATGAGGGGTGAAACCCTGAAACCGGTCCTAGGATGCTTGTTTCCAGTCCAAGGAAGACCTGGCCTGGCAGTTCCGGCTGGACTGTTCTCATTGGGCGCAGGGTCAAGACTGATTTGTATATGGCTGGGTTCAAACTGGAATGGCATGGGGAGCAAAAAAATGATGGATTTAGGCCCAGATCTCTGTACTGGGGTGAATGTATGACATTGTTCTGCATTCTGTCCATCAATTGTTCTTTTTGCACTTTTAGAATGTTGGCATTTTCTTGCCTTAGCCATTTGGTGCCTGCAGCTTGTCTCTGATGACTGGAAGTGGGTGACAGATGGGCTTTATGTATTCCTTCTAGACAGACCCACACAATGAGAGCTTAGGTGAGACTGGATGGGCCTACTTCGAAACCAACTCCAGCTTTTAAATATTATATGGATAGATCACTTCATCTTTGGCCAAAAGCTTGTATGTAAGGTTCAGATTAGGCTGTCTACCATTAAGATCATTTAGTAGAAATTGGTGTAAAGACAAGGTTTCTGTTATTTGCTCAGTCTGCTGCATGGACCTGGAGTCAATAGAGCAGATCATGTTTGTTTGCCTAGGGTACTGTGGTACGCTCAGAAGAGTTGCTCAGCCCGAGCTGTCTGACTATGGGGGGCCATTCATTTCATAGAAGTGAAGTGAATTCTGATGACTGATACAACAGATCCTGTTTTATTGTCAGTGATTCGATTTCTGTTTAATGTTTGGCTTAAACGTGAGAACATCTTGAAACCACCTATATCTGTACCAATATGATATACAGTAAGCTTCCCTTGTTTGCTCAACTAATTGTATCATCTGCTCTATGTATTTTGTCTTACCCTTTTTTTAAGCAATATTGAGGATGAAGCATATGCACTTTGAGTCAATCAATTATTGTTTCATTCTCATGCAATAGCATTTTTGTATTATGGCTTGTTAATTCTGTTATGATCAGAATTTAGCGGGGCTTTGTGAGACTAGATGATGTAGCAAGTCGGTCATGAGTGAATTATTCATGCACTACGCACTTTGGGATTAGTTTTGTTGCAGTGATTCTGCAGAGACACAGAACTATGCTTGGGACTGTAGGACTTGGCCTTTTTGGTTAAAGTTCCCTAAACGTTTTGCTTTCCCCCTAGACCGTTTTCCTGACCTAGAGATGCCAATTTAGATGCTTTGGGTACTTTGCCACTGCTGATCAGTGTCAAAGTACAGGAGTTCCCTGTGTAAAATGTATGGTAATTGGTTGGCCATGATTGGTATGTTTGCCTTACTAGTAAAAGTCCCTAGTGATGTGCACTGTGTGTGCAAGGGCTAGTAATGCAAGGGCGCGCAGAGAAGGGAACACAGGCCTTCAGTGTAGGGCCTGCGCGCAGAATGCTAAGTTAGCATGTTGTCCTGACAAGTGCAACCACTTGTCAGGCCTGACTTTCCCTTTTACATACACATGGGGCACCCCTGTGGTAGGTCTCAGGTAACCCCTGGGCAGGGTGCAGTGTAGGTAAAAGGCAGAACATAAATTGATGTGTGTGTTGTGTTCTGGCAGTGAAAAACTCTCCATTTCGTTTTTCACTGCTGAAAGGCCATTCTGCCCATAGGACAGAATGCGGGAGGCTAGGTGTTGTATTTGTTAGCCTAGTTTCCTGTCAGTTTATAATGGAGAGGTGATGTTTGGTATGTATGAACTCACAGTGTCATAATGCATCTTTCTGTGAAGGTGGTTTTGTCACTGTGTGTTTATAAACCACTCTTTTAGAAGTGGCTGAGTTTTGTGCTCTGAGCATTCCTGTGTGACTCTGAAATGTGGATTGTCTGTCTGGAATTGAAAGGTGAGAGGAGCTGGGAGAGGTCTTGACCCAGGGAGGGGTTGAGATGGCACCAGGCTGCCCTGCATCTGGAGAGTAGGGGGAGGAGAAGCCCGGGAGGTGAAAAGGCCTGGGCTGGAGCTATAAACCAATTGGCCCATCTCCTGCTGAGTGATTAAGGATCCAGACCCCCAGTATCAAAGGGAGAGAGGTGACACTGGGAGGGAGACACCCAGAACTGATTTAGGGAGGGGTCAGGGACCCCTGAGCACATACAAACTTCAAAGACAGTAAGGGGTATAACTATGAGAGCTGAAACCCTGAACGTTGGAATGAAACAGATATGGATTGAGACTGAAAAGGCTTGGACCCATTCTGTGGTCAAGAGGAACCTTTGCTAAAGAAGGAACAACTGAAGAGACTGTGGTGGATAGACCAATCCTTGCTTCGTGATCTGGGGCTGGTCTGCAGTTTGCTGTTCTAACTAAGGAAGAGGCTGTTGGGACTGTGCTTGGAGGCGCTGGGTCCCCCTGCTTGAAGAAGACTGTGCTGTGTGCTGTGTCTTGTAACCCCAAGGGCCCGAGGTGAGCTGTCTCCCTGTTTGGAAATAAAGGATCATAAAAGTTTCCGGAGAAGTCCCAAGCAACGCGGGGTGCGCGTGCTTTGTGCTGCTTGAGACCCTCAAAAGTTGTGCCATGTGATCGTGGGCATGCAGGAGTAAGCTAAGTCTAAGTCGTGCAGAGTGCGTGTCGTGGTGCAGGCCAAGGCGTTGGTGAGGAGCGTCTGGTCGTGGAGTGCACAGGGAGACGAGGCGAGGCTCGGACGCGCAAGTGTGCGTGTCGTGGTGCAGCCCGGGTGCTAGTGAAGAGCGCCTGGGCCTCGTGTGCACCAAAGGAAGCAGCGAGACTCGGACGTGCAGTGTGCATGTTGTGGTGCAGACAGGGCATTGGTGAGGAGTGCCTGGACATCCTGTGCACCAGCGGAAGAAGTGAGTCTCGGACGCGCTGGGTGCGTGTCGTGGTGCAGCCCGGGTGTTGGTGAGGAGCGCCTGGGCCTCGTAGGCACCAAAAGAAGAAGTGAGTCTCCAACGTGCAAGGGTGCATGTTGTGGTGCAGCCAGGGCGTGAGGAAGAGCGCCTGGACATCGCGTGCACCGGGAGAAGAGGTGAGACTCGGACGCGCAGGAGTGCGTGTCGTGGTGCAGCCAGGGCGTGAGAAAGAGCGCCTGGACATCGTGTGCACTGGGTGAAAAGACGAGGCTCGAACGCGCAGGGTGCGTGTTGAGGTGCAAGCGGAGCATTGGTGAAGAGCGCCGGATCGTCATGAGCACCAGAGAAGAGGCAAGTCTCGGACTCGCGGTGTGCGTGTCGAAGTACAACCTGAGGTGCTGGTGAGGAGTGCCGGGTTAGGTTGTGCACCAAATTGAAGTAAAGTCTCCAGAGTGCTGAGGGCGGGTCTCGGTGTGGACCGAGTCCGCCAGTGTGAGGGCCAAGTCATCGGGGCCCTCGGAGTCCATCAGTAGCGGCCCGGACCAGCAGCCACGGAAGAGCTGAGCCGCCGGCCCGAGTCCGCCAAAACCCGTGACGGACTTCTGGATCAAGGCCCAAGTCGCTGACGTCGGGGAGGAGAGTGGGATCGTGTCCCCCCAGGTAACGTGGATCAACACCTGCGGTGGGGTGCGGGCCCGGAGGGACACTCTCTCGGCCTCCCGCTCAGTCAGCTGCATGAGCCGTTGCTTCGGCTCGGATCCCGGCCCGTGCTGACCCAGGACGGGGCAGTACTGGGGCCGGAGTGGGAAACAGTACTTTGTGTGTCATCATTTGATCCATAACGGGGGCACTGTTACTGGAGCACGTAAAACTGTCGTATTGCACAATTGCATTATTGCTGCTAACGAACTATCGAACTGTCGTATGACGCCTGACCTCATTTGTGCCTAACGGACTTTATGCTTGGTGCGCTACGCACTGCGTTATTTCTCCCATGCATATTATTTGATTGTAACGTAGCGCATTGTATGATTTCATCAGTGCACAGTATCTGAGTATAACGTTGCACAGTGTATTATTTCTCTATTGCACTGCACAGGATTGTAGCGTGACGCATTGCTTTGTTTCTTCCTGGTACAGGGCATGCTGGTGGTGATACGCATTGCATTATTCCTTCAATTGCAAAGTACATGACTGTGGCACTACGTATGGCATTATTTCTCTGTTGCACAGTATAAGAGAATATCGTTACGCATTGCAGTATTGTTTCCTTATGCAACGTGTGTGTTTCTAGCAATATGACTGGTCTAGCCTATTGGGAAACGGTTAGAGAAGAGCTTAACTGTTGGTTAGACGCAGTGGTTGGGATTTGAACCTACCAACCCACCAGAAAGAATACTACCCATTCCTATATGTTGATTTTGTATCGTGTGGTTGTATCATATAATTTCTTATATTAAGATTATACTCTTTTTATCAATACTCGTGTGGAGTCTATTTGTGATGACATCATGGGGTTATTGTGAGCGTGATTGCACATACTGAACACTCATGCCTTGGAGATAAGCCTGGCTGCTCGTGCCAAGCTACTAAGGGGGTGAGCAGGGCTATCTCAGACGGTGTCCTTACTTAGCCTAACGTTGAAGCGAGGGGTCGAGGGCACACGCCTCCAGCATTTGGTGTCGGCGGTAAGCGACAGGGACCTCCACTTCCAACAGAGACCATAGAACCTTAGTAGGCAGGTACTGAGTCATCCTACCACCTGAATACCCATGAGCCCGGGACCGACTAGCTATAGTGTCTCACTTGCCCTCCTACTCACTCACAGAGGAACAAGTGATTAGACACCCCAGAACATAACACTCCCGACCCTCTCAGGAATTGCGGTTGCAGGACACACCCTTTCACTCTCACACTCGTACTAGTCCACAATAAGATCTGACAGAGACATGAGAAAAGATTAAAATGTTTATTTTAACTAATGTGCTCTAGTATGCAGCATACGTGCCACAATGAGCAAGAAAATAGCTAACACAAATAAGGGCGGCATAGTAAGTAGTCCATGAATCATAAAAGGAGCTGTCATACATGACAGGGTAACCGATCCCCCTCCCCTTCTACAGAAGCAAAGTGATTATATATCAGAAGATCTCTGGGTGTTGGCAGCAGGCCCCCTACCTCATCATGCACAGATGAAAGTTCTACATCTCAGGTGCTATCATGATCTCTTCCCTGGAAAGATCCCTCTCCAAGTGTGTTGTTACCTATTCTGTACATATCTATATGATAAAGTATGTGTTCCCAAACAACAGCTGCATTTGTGTGTTTTGTCTAGGTGCTGAGGCCTGACCAGAACAAAATAAAAAGGGGCATTGTTGTTTGACCTTGTCTACCGTGTGCAGACTAAATCCCAGGAAACAACAACAGGTTCTGTGTGAAATTACAGTGTGGCACAAAGCAAAATAAGTTTGTATAGTAACGTGCGCAAAGCAGAGGGCAGTCTGCAACGTGCTAATACTAAAATAGGGAAAATGTCAATGAGCCTGCACAGGACATATGACACTTTTAGTGTTTAAGACAATGGATTTCAGTAGGAGTCCTTTCTGTTTATATTTGCAATCTAATTACATTTGTTATTCATTGTACTGTTCATTTATTGGGGAGCAGTGTATTATATAATCATGATTAATGGGATCATTTGTATATCTAGTGAATTTTTATTAATAGTGAGATACATGAAGACACCTTGAAGACACCTTGTAATTAAGATGTTTTGTATTAAGCAAATTGAGAACCTTACAGTGTTTTTACCATATTTTATGTGTTGGAATGATGAAGAATGATGATGTATGTTCTCATGTATGTTTTTATGGATGTTTTATTTTGTCACCTTTGATGGTCAAGAAATCGAATAAAGTATTCTTCAATGAATGACTGAATGGGCCATCACTTTCAGGATGGGTAGGAGGAGCTGGGCCCAGTCCCACTTACACTGGGCTGTGTCCTGTCTCCACGCAAAGGACTGCGTGATTCCAGCAGAGCGGACGGCGGACATGCCCTGCTGAGGCTCCGCATACGGGCATGAAACTCGCTCGTCACAACGCGTCAAAACTTACAACAAACAGGGGTAAATGTGTCTAAACGTTAGGCACACCTAGCGCTGGAGGTTGAGTCCTGATCCGGTGCGGATCCCCAGCGGAATACAACCTTTATCGGCAGTGGCTCCAGAAACAACATGGCGACCGCTAACCACCGGAGCCCACGCCCGAGCGGCTGAGCCCGAGACTGACCGTGGGGTTCCTGCTACGAATTCCACACAGCGGAGCGCTCCCCCTGAGCGCCGGTGTAACAGTTGGCACTCCGCAAGGGACAGCGAGATTTGGCACGGTGCCCACGGGAGCGCTCAGGGCCGGACTGATGATCGGGAGCCCTTCCTACCTCCACGCCACTGAGACAACCGATGGCCCGGTCCCTCGTCACCCGGGGATCCAGACACGAGAAGCGACCCTACACCGCATCGCAGAGGTTAGTGAGCACGGGCCATTCTCCATACGTTCACTGTAAACTCCACGGCGGAGCTGCTCTATTGGGGGTGCCTGACCTTAACATGGCGCCCGCCGGACTCTGCAGATGGCTCTAGAGCGGGAACACACTGAGGCACAGCACCAGAGTGCATTTCATCTTGGGTGGAATAGGGCTGCCACACAACGAGACAACTGCTAGCGACCAAACATAGAAGCGGAACGCCGGGCACCGACCCCCCCACCCCCCGCCCGTGGAGCCATCCCAGTGTGCACAAACATCTACTGAGGCATATAATGCAATGCATAACTGACTATACCGAGTGTGGCCTGACCCCAAGATGGCGCCCGTGTTCGATCTTGAGGAAACAATCCTAAGATCTAGAGACAACACCACCTACAGAATCTTGGAGATCAACAGACTCGATTTGCCTGACCTTAAGATGGCTGCCAAGCTACACTCCCTTCCTATCCTACCACCCTCGCCAGCTCCACCAGCCCGTCTCTGGACTCTAGACTTTTGGTCCCTTCCTGATTCTCATCTTTACCCGGCGGAGTCCGAAATGTATGACCGATTCCCGGTGGAGCTGCCCTGACAGCTATAGGGGAGACAGACTCTGGCACACCACTATGACCGTCACCTACCCAGCTGGACCTTGGACTTATGTCTTGTCTCTTTTTCCGCTGCTGACTCTTGGTCCCTTCCTGATTCTCATTTCTATCCGGCGGAGTACGAAATGTATGACCGATTCCCGGTGGAGCTGCCCCGACAGCTATAGGGGAGACAGGCTCTGGCACACCGCTATGGCCGGACCTCTGACATATGTCTCGTATCTTTCTCCGCTGCTGACTCCCTCCCATGAACTCCCTGCTCTCCCTGGCCTTTTTCTTTTTTTCCCCACTCCTTTTTGTGGATCTTGTTTTTCATGGTCGCTAATAACTCCTGTATTGAATTTGTGACCTCTCTGTAATTAATGTGATCATTTTTGTAATTTGTAACACAATGTTTCCTTATGTTAAGCGCTAGACCTAGATTTTGTCCGATGCCCGGTGGAGCTACCTGATAGCTATAGAGGAGATGGCCCCCTTGGCCGTCACCTACCCAGCCGGACTTTGGGCAGACCTTCCTTCGTCTCGCCTTCGCATTCTCCCTCCCACCCCTTTACCCTACCCTCTTTCCCCCTTTTTTTCGTCCCCTATGCTTTTTAAATGTTTTTCCGTTGAGACCTAGATATTTGGCCGATGCCCGGTGGAGCTACCTGATAGCTATAGAGGAGATGGGCTGTAGACTTCCCCCTCGGCCGTCACCTACCCAGCTCGACTTTGGACAGACTCTCCTCGTCTCTCCACCCTATTTCCCTCCTACCCCTTTACCCTACCCCCTCTTCTTTCTAAGCTCCATTTATTTCGTCTTTACGCACTTGAAATGTTTTTCTAGTAACTGATGTAACTGGTAACTGATGTAATTTTGTAACCTTGTGGAACCCTATGTAAAGCGCTCTGATACCTCCGGGTCTATCCAGCGCTATATAAAACACAATGTTTTCTTATGTTAAGCGCTAGACCTAGTTTTTTGGCCGATGCCCGGTGGAGCTACCTGATAGCCATAGAGGAGATGGCCCCCTTGGCCGTCACCTACCCAGCCGGACTTTGGGCAGACCTTCCTTCGTCTCGCCTTTGCATTCTCCCTCCCACCCCTTTACCCTACCCCTTTCCCCCTCTGTGCTCCATTTTTCGTCCCCTATGCTTTTTAAATGTTTTTCCGTTGAGACCTAGATATTTGGCCGATGCCCGGTGGAGCTACCTGATAGCTATAGAGGAGATGGGCTGTGGACTTCCTCCTCGGCTGCCACCTACCCAGCCGGACTTTGGACAGACTCTCCCTTGTCTCTCCACCTTATTTCCCTCCTACCCCTTTACCCTACCCCCTCTTCTTTCTAAGCTCCATTTATTTCATCTTTACGCACTTGAAATGTTTTTCTAGTAACTGATGTAACTGGTAACTGATGTAATTTTGTAACTTTGTGGAACCCTATGTAAAGCGCTCTGATACCTCCGGGTATAGCCAGCGCTATATAAAACTCAAATAAATTTAATTTTTTTTTTTTTTTTAAACTAAAAAAAAACTGCATAAACCCTGTAGTTAGTCTGGAGTTCAGGCCTAGAAAAGACAGGCCACTTGTGCACTCCAAAGGCATACCTTTAAAAGCTTCACCCCAGTTCAAAGGCTCAGCGGTGTATAAAAGAAGGACCACAGACCCCAACTCTTCAGGACACTTCTGGACCTGTGGATACTCTGCCAGGAAGAAGGACTGCTGTGCTGCTACAAGGACTGCCACTTTGGGGGACTGCTGCTCTATAAGGATCTGCTGCCCTGCTGTGCTGACCTGCTGCCTGCTGCCCTCTTGCCTGGGGTAAAAGAACTGGACCATGGGCTCTTACAATGAAGCTTTTGGGCTCTTGGCGATGGCGCACGGGCACGTTTACACAGAGACTGCGCCCCTCACGCAAAATTCAGCACGGGCCTCCGCCAGCCGGTTTCTTTGCACTGAGCATCAACGGCCCACGGGGGACAGTCAATGCAAAGCTCCAGCTCCCTCGGCCGTGGCGCTCTCTTTGCGACCCTCTCCAACGTGAATGTGACTCTTAGCACAAAGCTTGAGGAGGACTAATCTGGGACTGTATCCGACCCGCGCTCCATCAAAGTTGGCCTGAACTTTTGACTTTGACCCAGTCCAGCGTGACCAGAAAGCCACGGCTGGCACTTTATGACTTTAGGTGCTAATTTTCACTATATTCTTTCAAAGTTCATAACTCCGGTTTTACTAATTGAATTTTTGTCATTTTGGTATGGTTTTATTTATTAAATTCCTCTTTATTTTTGTGGGGTTTCTTTTTCATTGTTCTACTGTTTGAAGTGTTTTTCTGTTTGAAGCGTTGCGCAAATACTTTACACATTGCCTCTAAGTTAAGCCTGACTGCTCTGTGCCAAGCTACCAGGGGATGAGCACAAGTTAATTTGGAGTTTGCTTGTGCCTTACACTGACTAGGATTATTGTTTCTGCTTTACCAGGGCTCACACCCCAGTCAACCAGTTACCCAATTTCCAAAACATAGCAATCTAGAGTGAAACAGGTAAGGGTGTATGCACTGCATACTGTAAAGAATCCAAAACATTTCCAAATATAGCCCCATACCTTCTTCTGGCCCATGTGCTCATCAGGACCAACATTTTCTCATACTTCACCTGCCATCTAGACGAACAAGGATGAGGTCCTATATTCTGAAAGCCTAACCATCTCGCCATGCAGTCAGTGCCAGTGGCTAGTTCTAAAGAGCATCCCTCCAAGGAGTCTGTCACTACCCTTCCAGAAGTCAAATCATCTAAGACAAATTAAGTGGGGTCTACCTGTGAACCCTAGCTCTGAATCCCAGCAACCCTTTCTTCAGTTTATAGAACCACAGGCAAACTAAGGATCAGGGGAAGGTAGCCGTCAGTGATCTTAGTGCAGACATTGGGAGTGAGAAGGAGCTGTCGTCCTTCTACATATATGAGAAGAATCAATAACAAGACAGCCAGACGGACACTCACTCCCTAACTCACTCATAACATAAATCCTTTCTCTCTGTCTCTAAACAGCAGCCTGCCAAAACGTGTTTCTTCTGATCCTATCTTCGTAAAAGGCCATCCAAGATTAGCCATGTAGATGGCTATCACTATGCCACAAACATCACTTTAAATCCAAGACATATCACAAAACCATTCAATCAGTACCCAACAGACTGACCTCTCAACAGGCACCCACCGACTGACAACTTAAGTGCACATCACGGGCACCCAACGTCTCCCACCCAGCAAAACACACCACACACACACACACACACCACACTACACCTTTGAAATTATAGTCACCCTATCTCAAACAGAAAATCATAGACAGACCCCCAACGCTTTCATTCTCTTCACCAAGGTAGCAATGCTGTCTAGAAAAAATTTCTCAAAGGACAGGCAAAAGACAACTGACCCAGATTCAGCACATACCTTTGCAGACATAAACACTATAAAGATCCTTAGCAAGATCAAGCTCTTTTAACTTCATGTTATCCAGCACAAACCATCACTAAATTAGACATTCAAAAATCCAACCAAATGACCATAAACAACTGATCGATGGAAATCCCAGAAACATATAAAATGGCTGACCATATTAAAATAGTACTATGATGCTGAATAAATGCTAGAAAGCACTATACAATTACGGTAACACAATGATGCAAACATTTACTCAGTGTATAATCTTTCTTAAATATGGAGTAAGATTATACAAACTACACAGTCGCAGATATCTTTTTATCGCAAACATATAATTGCAAATATTACGTGGGTTTTGTAATGCCTTCTTTTCGACTCAGTTTTTAGATTACATTAGCAAAGTGCAGTAACACTGAGGCTTGAAAATATGTATATTGTCAAAAAGAGGCAGCCATGCCATTTCTGGAATTTATTGGATAGTCTTTAAATGAGGCGTTCAGAGATTAATTGATAAAACGAGGTGTTTCATGTTTTAATTAATAAAGCCAGGGTCTATCAAAATAAAGATCAATCCTTAGAAGTAAAGATATGATTGTTAGTAAAATCAAGGAAATTAATCAGTTAGGACACAATGGAACTGTTTGCTAACCATGCCTAAGAAGTATTATTTAACGCAATATTGTCATTTAAACTATCTTAATTTTGCATTGCACGTTCAATCGTACCTTGCTATTAATTTAGTGGTATGCCTTGATATCTTTTTCCCCATGAATGAGAGTGATGATAACGTTCAAATTTCTTTCACTTATTCATTTTTTAAGTTTCTCCTTTGTTGGAGGGAATACTTCTAGCTTTCATACTTGCGTAGTATTGCTTACACACTCAAGGCGTTTTATCAGATCAGAGTAGGAATACATTTCATTAGGGAGAGAAAAGTAGTAGTAAAATGTGAAGTTGGTTGTATTTCCTTGCAGGTATAGGTGCATTTTTGTCATTTTGAAAATCAGAAACGTTTTGCTTTTTTCATTAGAAATGCTAAGGATAAGGATTGTGTTCTTGACAGAAGAAAAAGACTAGCCTTCAGCCCTGGAAGACTCTTTATGTGCTGTACTGCTACCGGCTTATGCAGGGTCCAACCGTGCAGTACATGGCACATATGGGCTCAGGACACAGCAGGAGAGGCAAAGGGAAGGAAGCAAAGGTTGTGTCGGATGAGCGCAGAACATAGGACGTATCGACTGACTAAAAATGAAAAAGCCAAAAAAAACGAGCAGATGGGAGATAATACCAGCATTTGCAATGCAATCGGTCTTGCCTTTGGGACCTTATATGTATTTAGCTATGCATCACATTAGCCTGGGTGCTGAAACATCTACTGTTCTTTAACATGGAGGGAAAGTAAGCACCAAACTGCGGAACTTGCCAGGTATGGGAACACATGGAGAAAATACTGCCTATCAGCGGGAAATTGTATTGTCCAAAGCTCTGTTTTTAATAGAAAATTAGCCCCTTCGGTGGTCATGTCACTGAAAATACAAGATTTAAAAAAATATTATTGTCTACGGGTGCTCGTTGAATACAAGTTTCTGTGGCCTGGAATCTAGGTAATGCTAAAGTGATTCTGGTATTTTACTGACCTCTGCTGGTCGTTTTCTATCAAAGAAGTTAAATAGAGGCAGTTGCCAGAAAAATTTAAAAAAAGAAAGTCTCTAAGTAGAAAGCAATTCTGGTATTTTACTGACCTCTAGTGGTCGTTTTCTATCAAGACAGTTAATTAGAGGCAGTTGAGCAAGCAGAAAGCAATTCAGGTATTTTACTGACCTCTACTGGTCGTTTTCTATCAAGACAGTTGAATAGAGCCAGTTGAACAGAAAAAAAGTCCCTAAGCAAAGGCGGAAGCAGACAAGTCCTAGGGCTGATCTCCAGATCCCACAAAGTACATACAACAGATCTTCCAGACAGCGCAAGCGCTGTCTAGGCTCAACCTAAAAAAGGGAATGGGGGATAGACAGCTGACAGCCTCGTGCTACGAGGCTGCACAATGCTACAAGGGGAGCAAGGAGTCATGGGGATCTGACCGTGCAGGCACAACAACAATTGAATAAAAGGGGAGTCTCAGGTGTCTTGCATGCAAGAGAGGAAAAATGGAGCCTGCACCACCGGTCAGAGTGGCCTAGCCTCAGCCCAGAAAGGGTTTATGATTCCTGCAGCAGAACCTCCTCTGAACAAAACGTGTAACTTCAGGTTTCTGTAGTCCTAGGTAGAACTCTTTAGGTCTTGTGGAATGTAATCTATTCTGAAACCTAAAAACTCCATCTCTTGAGAGGGCACATGACTGATTTTTCCAATTGATCACAAAATTTGTAGTAGAAATATTGCCGTATCCACCTGCTGTTGAAGTATGCGTTTGTCTGGAGCCATGAATGACATTTTGAAGAGATAAGGGATCTTTAAGACCACCTGGACCTCCAAAAAGATGCAATCGGTTTAACAATTGTGTGAAACAAACAGGGACTTAAGATAGAAAAAATTCTAACCTGCCCTCCAAACAGGACAATTCTTCAAAGGGCGTTACCTGCGTATGTATCATGGTTGAGCTTTTTACTTCCTCTCCAACGTCTGCCCCAGTCGCCTCTCCCTCTGAAAGGGAAGAAGGGAGGAGGACTTGGCTTATCCTGCCATTGTTGACCATATCAGCCACTTTTAGACCTGTTGGTCTCAAAGACACGGGCAGATGACCAGCCCCACTGGGACTGGCCCTACCAATAATTTCTTTTTCCCAAACGTTCCCGAGTGAAAATTGTGTTTTCTCAAGCCGTGCATGTGTCAACAAACTTTGTAGTCTTTTTTAGAGACGGTTACCAAAATACATTTTGTTGAGTGTCAGCTCCAGCTACAGTTGTTGCTAAATCCCCCAATTTGGGATAATTTTTTTAGAAAGTCAGCATTCTACCTTTCTACTGCCAAGGCACAATTTGTATTGGCCAGGAAGCAAACTGCCCACTGGGCCCAGTCTTTTAAGATATAAGGCTTACCCATCACATTTGCTTCCTCAGTCAAATTCAAAATCTTAGCTAGGGGTCATCACACATCTAAAACACAGTCCTGGAAACCATGTCTGGATATGCCCATACCCTATTTAAGGTCCTTCACCATTGTGTAGAAGAAGGCAAGTAGCTTACTATCTACGATCTGCCCTTGTTTCATAAACTTAGTGTATGTACACAATGGATTGTACCGTTGTTTTGCAACCGCATTTGCGGCCGCAAAACACTTGTAGTTTACTACCTACTTCAAGTAGGTGGTAAGCCACTCTCAAACGGGAAGGGGTCCCCATGGGACCCCTTCCCCTTTGTGAATGGATGTGAAAATATTTCTTAAGAGCAGGTAGTGGTCCTAGGGACCATTGCCTGCCCTTAAAAAATGAAACAGAAATGTTTCATTTTTCTTTTTTAAATGCATCCCATTTTCCTGTAAGGAAAACGGGCTGCATTTTTAAAAAAAACCTGCGTTATTTAAAAAGCAGTCACAGACATGGTGGTTTGCCGACCCCAGAAGGCCACCATCCCTGGGAGTGCTAGCCATTCCTAATGGGGTCGTAAATTGCACCTGCCTCATGAATATTAATGAGGCATGCAATTTGCGACCCCATTAGGAATTGCAAACAGTGTCTGAGACACTGTTGTAAATTCCAATTTGTGAGTCGCAAAACAATGCAACTTGCGACTCGCAAATTGGAAGGGTCGTACATCTGGCCCTAATTTATAAAACTGTACACTCTTGAACCTAGTACAAAATCTTGTAACTTAGGAGGTATGTTAGAGCTCCTACTCGATCTCCTCAAAACAGCCCTCTGGGTCAACTCTTGCTTTTGTTTGTCTCTACATTTATCCCCTTCATCCCGTGACCCGGACTCACACCGTCTGTGAACCACAGAAAACTTGTTTTTAATCCAACACTTGCCATCTTCCAAGGTTACAGAGAACTCACTAACCCTAACCACCTTCTTAGGTGGTGAAAATCAGGCAACTCTCTTCCACCCTCTAAAGGGAAATTTCACTCGCACATAATCCCCTGCAACCACATTAAGGGGCCTACTAGGATGGCGGGCGGACTTTAGTCCACCCGCCATCCTCGCGGTGCTGGGACCGGCCGCCAGACGTGCGGCGGTCCCGCACCGCTGATTAGGATGCGACCGTCACCCTGGCGGTCGCATTCCGCATATTTGACATTGTGGTGGGTGCTGCTTACAGCAGCACCCGCCGCAATGCCAAATGAGCATGTTGTGCATTCCCATGCACAACGTGGCAGGCACCGCACGGTGCCTGCCACCTTGTACATGGAACTGCAGGGGGGTACCATGGGTACCCCCCAAGTGCACCCCCCACCCCCTCTGGGGGACCGCAACGGGCCCCCAAAGCACATCCCTGCCAGCCTTTCCATGGCGGCATCGCTGCCATGGAAAGGCCTTTTGAAACACACATCCTAATATGGATTGCGGTGCCTGCTAGGCACCGCCACCATATTAAGGCCCAATTCCGCCCAGCCGGCAGTCAGAACGATTGCCAACCGGCGGTAAAGCGGCGGACGGACTTTCCGTCCGCCGCAGTTCCCCGGGTAATTCAGGTTGGGATGGCGGGTGGATCGTCACCGCCGGGCCGGCGGTGGCGATCCGCCCACCATCCTAATGACCCCCTAAGTGTTTTTTGTGCTGATGTAGCATACCTGTTCTGGGCCTGTTCACGTTTCTCTTTCACACCCTGCACAGTTTATACAGACACTATCTTCTTCTTCATTCATAACCTGTTCATTTTTGACCCAGGTAATCTCCCATTAAGTAGCACAAAAGGAGACATCTTAGTTTCAGCATTGAGTTTAGTGTGAGAGCCCAAACTAAATTCTTTATCTCTTGCATCCAATCCAATACACTTGCAACAGAGAATTGTATATTCTCCTTAATTATTCTTTTGCAGCGCTCAACCAAACCACTACTCCTAGGATGGTACAATGAAGTAGTGATGTGCTTAACACCAAAGTTGGAAAGAAAAATTTCAAAATCCTGAGAAACAAATTGTGGACCATTATCCGTAACCATTTCATCAGGAACTCCTTCACGGAAAAACAATTTCTTCAAGACATCTTCCACCACCGCAGAAGTAATGCTATTTACAAAAGCTACTTCTACCCATCTGGAATAGTGATCCACAATCACAATGTCATATTTTACATGACCATGACTCACACCTACCGGACCAATTATGTCCATCCCCAACTTTGACCATGCAATCTCCGGAACTGGAACCGCAACAATAGGAGTAGGAACAGTTACTTGCGTCTTGTCGCTAGCAAAAACAAGCTTTGCAAACTCTCACATACTGTTCAACTTGTCTGTCCATACCCGGCCACCAATATAACTCCCTCACTCTTCTTTTCATAGCTCTCATGCCTATGTGCCCTTCATGAACTAGCTCTAGAACTCTAGTCCTGAGAACACTAGGTATTACTAGAAGATCAGCTCTTCTTATCAGACCTTCCACAACAGACAACTCCGCTTAAACTTTTCTGAACGCATCCACAAACTCTTCTTGTACCTTACCATTTGTCCAGCCTTCATTAATATATTTCATGACCGTGGTTATAGAAGTGTCATTCCTCAATGCATCTAACCACTCAGGTTCTGAGATGGCACATTGGGTGATACTCGACACCTCATTTATCACCACGTCATCCTCTTCCAAAAATCTGTGACCTTCCTCACGAGCATTCACAGGGAGTCTTGACAAACAATCTGCCATCACATTTATGATGCCAGGAATATATTCCATTTTGTAACAGTATTCTTGCATCCTATACTGCCACTTGGCGATCCTAGGTGTAGCCTTGCCAGCCTTTTTCGTTCTGAACATGTCTACTAAGTGTTTGTGATCCAATCTAATCACAAATCTGGTGCCCCACACGTACTGTTGAAAATGATTGACGCCCCACCAACAAGCCAAAGCCTCCCGCTCAACCACAGAGTATGATGCCTCTGCTCCCTTGAGTGTACGACTGGCAAATGCTACCACCTCTTCTCTGCCATTCCTCTTTTGCAGCAATACTGCTCCTAACCCATACTTGCTAGCATTCATGATGATTATGCTGGAATCTCTGGTATCAAAAGGCTTGAGGGGAATGGCATTGCCAATTTCCTTTTTGATATCACCAAATTATTGCTCGCATTAATCACTCCATACAAGTCTCTCATTTTTCCTTAACAATTGGCGCATGGCATATGCACAGCTGGGAATGAACCAAGAATAGGATTCATCAAACCCATAAATGACCTTAACTGGTCCTTTCCCTGGGGAGCTGGTGCTTTCAATATTGCCTTAACTAAACTGTCCTTAGGTTCAACACCCACTGCCGATAACTCGTGACCCAAATAAGTTACCTCAGCTATTCCAAACTTACACTTATCAGCTCTAAGTGTGAGTCCTTTCCGTTCCAGGACACCCAATACATGAGCTAACTGTCTGTCATGGTTGTTTTTGGTGTCACCAAACACCAACACATCATCCTGGAAACACAGAATGCCTTCTGTGTCTTTAAATAAAACTTCCATAAGTTGTTGAAATACAGCAGATGCTGAAGCTAAACATTAAGATGTCACGCTTAATTGAGAGAGGATATCCCATCAGACTCCTCAAAAAAGCACGCAAACGCGTGTGGTTTAACCACAGAGAGTTCCTTTTGGAACCCAAACAAAAAAGCAATGACGATGTAGAGCACATAGTACGTGCCACAACTTTTTCGACTAAAAGCAACATTGTTAAAAAGATTATTAACCAGCATTGGCATTTGATCGCAGACGAACTAGGAGACATACCATAACCACTACATGCCTTCAAGAAAGGCAAGAATGTGAGGGAACATGTTGTGAAATCCTTGCTACCCACTTCCAACAATATCCGCCAATCAGTACTTTGGGGGATCAATCCAGTCAAGGGTCACTATAAATGTGGCCAATGTAAAGCGTGCCCCCTGGTGAAGGAAGTCAAACAATTTACTCACAACAACCATACCCACACACTACAAGAACACAGTAACTGTAATACCTCTGGAGTGATCTATGCGATTATGTGCCCTTGTGGGTTTATGTACATCGGTCAGACCATCCAAAAAGTCAAAACCCGCATCCTGCAACATTGCAGCTGTATACGCTGCCAAGTACAGGGTGCGCCATTAGTTGACCATTTTACCACTTTTGGACACACTCCAGAAAGCCTCAAATGGTGGGTAATAGAAAGAGTTAAACCTAATCCCAGAGGAGGAAATTTCCACAACACCTTAAGTACTCGTGAATGTAAATGGATACATTTATTTGACACAATAGCAAGGGGCCTCAACAAATACGAGGAAATTAGCAAACAAGTGGCAGTACTTAACGATGGTTGAAGGTTATGCCACACTAGACTGTATCCCCCTTCCTTCTTTCTTTCACTGTGTTTATATGCATTCACATCAGAACCTTATTAATGATGTTTTCATGTATACCTTTCAATGTATCAATGTAAAAATACTTTTATGTGCTGTGTCTTTGTATTGTAAATATTGTAATTATTGCACTTTTATTGACACTGTATAATATTATCACATGCCACCAATCGCATTTTTTAAGAATTAATTCATCAATTCCACTCCCTTGTCCTCTCCAACCTTGCCCACAAGTGGGAATAGTGGCCTTATGCCCCTGGCCGACACCCTCATCCCTTTGCAAGGCTGTAGTGGTTAGCGCTAGTCTTTCTTCCACCGCCATCAAACGGCGTGAGTCTCACGCTAGCGGTACGTTTTTTAAACGTCCTCGAGATCGGCCATTTCCCTTGAATTTCGAGCAAGCCTGCAATTTGTGTGCAGATCGCAAGGAGATCGAAAGGTAAATTCATCCGCACGGCCGACACGCCGTATGTATGCTTCTAACCAGTAGCAAGTCAGGTACTAGACTATTCTAACCCCTTGTCCCCTTTCCCTCTCCCCCGCAGTCTCAGCATTAAGTGCCAATACTTCCATTCTGCACTACCCTGCATTGACGGGTAAGTGTCTCTAGCCCGATTATCTAATAGCCTTCTGAATCCTTGACAATTAGATATTAGTTCAAGGCGGAATTTATTAATCTATTATTTTTAGACGAGGACACCGGCCTCGAGTACCCAGAGAAGTGGGAAGACTCACCCCCGTCCTCCATAATTCCTTCTGGGTAAGTCTCTATCCCACAGGTATTAATTGTTTTGTGAATTATTCATGTGCACAACCCTGATTTCCTTATTTTAATCCAAAAGGTGTGGAATTAGGAAGCCACACAATCTCCCAGGTTGCCCACCCCTGTCCTGAGGAAGACCCGCAGGCCGAGGCCCTGAATCACCCTCTGAGCCCAAAGTCGGGTCGAAACGTCGACGCCCACATCATCGTAGCCTGGACCGCAAGCCCCTAATTATAAACGTGCTAAAACAATACATTTTTGTATTTCGAAAGTATATGAAAATAGAAGTTTTGTGAACAAATAATCATATGCGGCCAGACTATATGTAGAGATTGATATTGGTCTATCAATCCACCACATGAATTGTTTTAACTTCCTTCCTTTTCCTGAACACTATTTGGAATTCCTTTCCTTTTCTCTCTTCACCAGAGCACCTTCCTTTTCGCACGTACCCTTGGAGCAACCTTTTCCCCTTTTAATGCAGTAAGATATCTACTGCCTTTCTTCCTTTTTGGATTATGAACAAATAAAAACTCGTGTTAATTTGAAACTCTGTTGTTGCACATTTTTATACTGTTTTGTATTAAGTATGATGAGCTGATTTCGCACATGCTCCTAAACTGTAAAAGGATTACTATGTATTGATCGAATCATATCTCTCCAATTGAGGTCTAGGACCATTGTTTTTCGTATCGAAGCTAAACCAAAAGGCATTTGTTTGAAACGAAAAGCTCCTTCTGGTTTAATAAATTATGTTAAATGTCGTGAATCCTCATGCAAAACGATTTGGTGATAAGCTGAAGTCATGTTGAGAGTAGAAAACAATTGGCACCCTTGACCAAGGATATCTTTTCTGTTATGTTGGACAAGGGATGTTGATCAACCCATATTTTGGCATTTAGATCTCTTAGATCCACATACATTCTCAAACTTCCATTCGGTTTCCTTGCTAGAACTACAGGTGACAACCACTCTGAGCTTTCAATAGGCTCAATAATGTCTTGCTCTTGTAATTTATCTAGTTCTTTCTGTAGATCTGCCCTGACAGCTAGGGGAATTCTCCTTACTTTATGTACTCCTGGATCAGCCCCAGCTTTCAGCTGTATCTTATGCTTAAAACCCTCTAATTTCCCAAGAGTTTCAGTAAAGACTTTGGGAAACTTAGTCTCCCATTCAGATGTTTGAATTTCATGAACACTAGAAAATTCTTTTTTTAAGCATTTCTTGGCCTGGGCTATTGGAGCCCAGGATTATTCCCAAATTAAATTGTTCCAGCCATCCCAACAATGATGAGCCATGTTTAGCTACATACACCACTGCAGAAGTTGAATTGCATTTAAAGAAAAGTTTGGTATTAAATTCACCTAATACCTCAATAGGTTTACCACCTTATGCTACTGGTTTAATGGAAGATTTCACCAGGGTAACATTGCTAAAACCTTTCCAATCTTCTGTACTTATTAATGTAAATGGAGATCAGGAATCTGCCATCATATTGACTTCAGTGTTATGAATCGATATGCAACAGTAAGACCTCTTAATAGTGCCAACTTCCATAAGCATGACTTTCCTTCTCTCATGTGATTGAGATTGAATAGCATGCACAACACTACACTTTCATCACTCGAATCAGATGAATTATATGCAGTACTCTGTTCACACACATTACCAACAGTTTTAGGTCTTAATGTTTTTGATTTAATTTTAGATATGCCCTTTCATTTTACAACCAGAACATATTTTGTCATGGGCAGGGCACGACAAGGAATTTCCCAAATAGTTAGCATTGCCACATCTATAACATAGTAATATTTTGCCTTTTATACTTTTCTCCTTCTTTTTTTTACAAAGACACACAACAGATGACATATTCTTAGATGGTTTTAGGGACATCTGGGACATGAATGATGCAGTACTTTCTATCCCTGCTGCTAACTCTACAGCTTTAAGTAATGTGAGATTAGGTGTGGTTAACAGGACCTTTTGAACTTTCTTGTTGTTGGTATGTTCCACTATTTGGTCCCTGATTAATTCTTCTTCAAAATCTTTATATCCGCATGTAGAAGCTAACGACCTCAAAACCCCAACATAGGTTTCAATCGGCTCACCCGGAAATTGATGACGCTTGTGAAATTTATGTCTTTGTAAAAACACATTCTTATGAGGTTTGAATCTTATGTCCCACATTTTCAAGGCAGACATATACTCATCCACTACGTCACCTTCTCCTAATATGTATTTCTGTGGTAAATGTTTTAAAATGTTCCTACCTTCTTACCCTAAACAATGACATAATAATGCATATTCCTTTTTATAAGTGAAATCTTCACCATCAATAGGGGCCATATACGCTTCAAAACTTTCTTTCCATAACTCCCAGTCAACACTGGCATTGGTTGTACTAGGAGAAAATGATGGTGGTGGTATAATACTTTGAAACATGGTGCCTTCTGAAAATTTTCTTAGGAGAGAAACACTAATAATTCACAATAGCTTGATATAAATGAAAGGAAAAAAGAGTTTTGTATAGTTTGATAACTTTTACTGTGCTCAAGAGGTGTGTGTGTCACCTAAAGGAACACATGATGCAGTAGCTTGTAAGTTGCCTTTTCTTCTTTTTTTTTTTTCTTTCAATAATATGTAATTTACTGAAAATTCTGGTGTGCATGTCACCGCTCCGTAACATGCTGTGTATTATAATTGCCATTGTGGTGTGTGTGTCACCAGAAAGGAACACACACAGTGCTGTGAGCGCGTAATTGCACAGGTGTGCGTGCCACCAGAATGTAACATGCAGTGAAATAAACAGTGTGCGTGTCACCAGGATGTAACATTGTAAGAAAACTCTTTTAGTTCCTTCAGGGCGTCGGAGCTGTATACAAGAACAGCTGCGCGGACAACAGCCATTGGAAAACCAGGCTCTTTGCAGCAGAATGACGAACACGTTGTCAAAGGTCAGCTGAGAGGGGACAGCCAATAGATTCCGGCTTGATGCGGCCGAGACCAATGAGCGCGTAGGTCAGGCAAACTCGTTAGTCAGGCGAGAATAAATGCTGCGCACGGCAACGGACGCGCTCCAAGAACGACCACATGCAGGTGCTCGTGGCACTCAGGGGAGCGCAGATTACAGAAAATAACACCTTCCTTAAAGCTGCAAAGGACCGAGGATGCTAACAGGCACACCCAACTGTCCGGACGGACAAGAAGACAAAGGAGGCTCCTTGAGCAGCATTCGTCTTACTCACGAAGAAGATGCCAAGGAACTACGTGAGGGAGGCCCTGCCAGTCCGGTCGTCCCCAATGTAAAGATGCGAGGGACGTAGGTAGGTTCAAATCTTCTTTTACTGTAGAGCATCTTAGAAGTCGACTGGCAAGGTAGAAGACTCACAGCAACTGCCTCTCCCAGTTCAAGAACAAACATTCCAAGAGAATCAAACATGGATTCTACATTCCACCCACCAAGAGGAAAGCAGATCCCAACAATTAGTACAATTCAATTTTTCAGTACCCTTCTGGAACTTCCGCACTGATATGACTCTGAAACTTATGCCCATTTTGAGGGCACTTTGTGCATATTCATTCAAGACACATGTATTTACATCATACATTATGAAGGCACATGAGGGCACTCAAAATGCCTGCTGATCAAAGCCTGTACAACTGAAGAACAGAGTCCTGCTGGATTCATTCTTGATGTAATCAGGTAGGGCCAATAAACATCCACTTGAGGACCGCTCCCCAACCTTGCCTGTAGGACCACCCACAATGCAAAAGACCCCTTTGAGTATCCCTGGAACCTGTGAATATAAGCACATTTGCCTAAGTAGTGACTTCGCAAAACTGCACTGCCATATTCTTGCATCAACCTTTGTGATGTTGCCCCATACTATTTTCCTTGACCCGTAAGCTAGCCTTCGACAGTCCTGGATAAAATACTGTCATTATTTATATTCTGCACCAATTAATAATCTCAATCATGTTGTCTTATTAGTGGTTGCAAATCTTCATGATGTATTTGATGAAACGTGCACCCGTTATAGAATGTCTTTGAGACAGGGGTTGGAACCGACCACCGTCTCAGCTGTAGTGCTTCAGCAGTCTTAGCAATAACAATTTATCTGTTGTACATTAACGAGCAAGTACGTTGGTTGATCAGTGCTTTACAATGACTGCCAAGGATGTGACATAATGGTTTCCTATTTTCCTTTAGTTCTTTTAAAAATCTTCTACTATTGTAAAACTTACATTTTCATCTTATGCATTAATAGACTTGGTTGGGAATGGACGGGCATGGGGCTTTAGAAAATGTATGGGGTGGTCATAAAAAGGTCACATCCACTTCAAATTTCAAAGGTTTTGACAACATTGTGGAACCGATTTGAAAATGCACATGCTTGAAACTGCGAAAATTGATTCAAATGTAAAGCTGAAATGTAACAGGACAAAGACCAATACACTATTCAATCTTTCATAATAAAGGACTGTTAAGCATAAGAAACGTCACACTCGGGACTTGGCTTTAAGCTACTTGAAAAGACACGATGCATTTATTTGTATTTGTACATGCAAACCAGGGTTAATCGTTTAGTAGCCACTTACCAGACTGAAGAGTAAGTATTCTGTGCTTTGTACCTGGAAATACACTACTCCGAATCTCAGCTTGTTAAAACAAACATTGGCAAAGCCAATAGGTCTGACTTGTTTTAGGCATGTGCTCGCTGTTGTGTGATATGTCTGAAGGCACACAAATACTATTCAGATGGTACAATGTGGCAAGCATGTGACGCTAGTTTATATGTTTTAAGACACATAGGTCACAGCTCCTTGAGAATGATGTCTAGTTGTGCTTCTTTGGCCTCACCCCTTTTTTTTAGAGATCCGCCACTTTTTTCATCCTACTTAATGCCCTGAAATGGTTAATGTGAGCAAGGGTCTCTGAACTACTATACAGCAACAACAACAGCCTAAGAAGAGATCCAGCACAAATTTAATACCCTGAAAGAAGACTTCAGACTGTATACATTGATGTAAATCAAAAAACAATTCCTTTCAGAAGATGTATCTTATTGAAATCTGCACAGGCTATTTTTCATCAGTAAAATGTCATGCTTGCTTCAAAGCCTTCAACAAGTGTATGGTTCCTCGCCTATACTTTGCTATCTTAGCCTCAATGTAATTGCCCATTATTACTTCACTCTTGTTTTATTTCACTGTAAAGCGCTCCTTAAACATCATGGTTTTCTAGTGAAATATGAAAAGGTTGAATGAGTTATTTAAAAAGACTGACATCAAGTTATTATTTAAAACAAGAATTTGCAATGCAATCAGTCTCACATTTGTTAAAGTTAGAGTGTTTGGGGGTTGTAAATGGTTTTGGTTTTTTATTTATGTTTAGTTGTTTGTAGTGGAGTGGGTGTATGTTGTTGGTAATGGAATTATGTGGTGTTTGAATTGGAATTATTAGTTGTTGAATTGTGTGGTTTAGAATTGTGTGGTGTGTAGTGTATTGGTGTATTGTAAAGATGTGATATGGTGAATAGTTATGGATGAGAGATGTATAAAATAGATAGAAAGTAAGAATGAGAGGGATAGGTAGTTTGTGTATGAAGTGGTGAATTAATCGTAGATAAAGGAGTATAAATAGTGTGTGCGAAAGAGAGATTGAAGGGGACAGAATGTTATAGATGTACAAAGAGGGTGTGGTTGTGTATGTAGAAGATACTGAAAGAAAAGTAGGAGAGTGTGCTTTTTTATTTGAAAGTTATTGCATTGAAGCATGTATATAGTTATAAAGTGAATTATTATAAATGGTGGATTAGTGTGTGAGCGAGTCAGATAGTGGTGTGAGAGAGAGTATGAGAGAGAGAGAGAGAGAGAGAGAGATAGAGGGAGTTGTGGGAGGGTTATTTTTGGCAGGAGGTGGAGTTATACCCAGTACAAGGATGGAAAGGTAGGTAGTATGTGTTAGTAGGCAGTTTAGTTATCTTATACGGAATGTGTGGTAGGGATGTGAGGGGGCAGTGTTATTGTGATTGAGAGGGGGTAGTGGTTGTATGATGAATAGATGACAGTGGCAGTGTGTGTTGGAGAGATGATAGCGTTTTTTGTTGTGTGCTTAGTGAAGGTTTTTTCTTCATTGATAATAAAGAGTATGTACTGGTGTAAGACTTCTTTGATTATTTGCATTAAAAATACAGATTTTCAACCTATGTAGAAAACAGTGCAAATGGCAAAGCAAAAGGTTAATAATGCTCAAATCTGCTGACTAAAGTAATTTAAAACCATATAAATTTTTTTTATTTTTTAAATAAAAGTCTTTCTCATATATGTTTACACACCCATACTGTTAAAATACAAAACAAGGACAAAATATTAATGAGATAGCGCCCAGTCTAAAAAAACACAGATATTTTCCTTCTTTTTTCTGAAAGGTGAGGGGTACATATTTCTACATTTTACGTACACTTTCCAATGTAGTATCAATACAGCTTGTGTACTAATTTAAAAAGTATCTGCTTTTGGACACAAAAGGGAGAAGCAAAGTACATTAAGTGGAAATATTGCTGGTGCCACAATTAAACAACATGTAATTTTAAGCATAATTCGGTCCTTCCTTTGCAGCATAACATCTGCTTTTTCACAACAAAGTAATAAAAATGCTATCATCTCACCACAGTGTTAGAAGCTGTCTGCCTTTTCTTGGAAAGAGATCTTATCTTTTAGTTTTACAGTCCCTGAAGTCTCCATAGTGAATGTGGTTTAAATAGTGTGAATTGCCCAAGATCACAATATGTTAGGGTGCCACTGAAAATTAAACTCCGGAAAGGTGCATAATGCAATATTTATGATCTACTATAGTGGCAGCGGGGAAAGTTCAAATTAAGGCACTTGCAAAGTAAAGCAGACTCTTTCAAACACACTTCCCAAAAAATGTGTCCGCATTACTACATAGATGACTAAATCCCCTTGGTGCCTGGCACCTCAAAAATTGTAAGCACTTTGAAACAAAGGCAATGTTGCTTTTTTGGCAGAGAAAGTAGAAACACCCTGCATTTGCTAAAAAAAACTCATGCAACTACTTTGAAACAAAATAAACCCAAACGCTTTTTTAAATGTATAAGGGAGGGGTGGGTGGTTGAATGCTTGCAATGTACTGAGGTCTACTTCCAGTGTGCACGGTGGTGAAGGAAGGTTTATTAGTTGTACAAACGCAAATAAATAAACTTGTTTAATAACTCATTGTGCCTCAAATGAAATGCATATTTGAAAACAAACGGCATGTATCAGAACCCAGCAATTCTATTGCATGTTTTAAACACAAATTTAGAGACTGTGAGGGAACGTTTTATGTTTTAAATATTAACTTATGCTGGCATTTGATATGGGCATTTTTGGAGATATTGCACAACAAACACATTAGTGGTGTGGGGGAAAGCTAGATTATTCAGCGTTGGGTCCCAGCCAGATTGAAGGTCCTTATAATACTGTTTATTGTCTACTTTGTAAATGTTTACTTTGTTGAAGATTTATATAGCGTCACCTCGACACAAACAAATTTGAGCACTTTACATGAACACAAATTACATTACCCATGTTTACAGTAGTAGTGCCTAAATTAATTTAGATGAATAATACAGTGGCAAAAAATATTATACAGGGATGTGCTCTGCTTTACTATGCCGCTGCAAACACATCACAGGAGCAATGTTTTTCATTGCACGTCTTCCTATTGTGTACGTTCCTCCCACTTCTGCTAAAGAAAGAAATAACTCATGAGTAGCGTGGCTATAACAGAAAAAATGTAGCGGCCTGCTGAAAATACGGAAATACTGTTTACAAATTTCTTACAAATAAGATAACTGCGTGCTCGCTAAAGCTTATTTGTTTATTATTAATAAAGCATGTGTGTTGGTGTAAAACATATAGCTCCCAGCCCAAAACAAAGTATCTGGTTTTGGGCAAAAAAGAGAGAAGGAAAGTATATTAACCCCTTGCCTGCTTATGACGGAACCACGCCGTCATGAGCCACGGGCGGCGTGTGCTCATGACGGCGTGGTTCCGTCATGCGGCTGCCGCTCCGCCCACGCGGCATTAATTCCCCGCCTGTGCGGGCGAATTAATGAGTGGGCGGGGCCGTGATGGGACCACGCCGTCATGAGCACACGCCGCCCGTGACTCATGACGGCGTGGTTCCGTCATAAGCATGGCAGCGCTGCGCTCACCCCCCCGCGCCGCAGTGAAATTCGCCCCGCGGCCAAGGGGTTAAATAGAAATAATGATGCTGCTGCCACAATTAAAGAAAATCTATTATTAAGCCAAATTCAGCTGCTCCTTCACATGGCACACAGCATCTGCTTTTCACAATAAAGTAATAAAAAGCAGGCATCCCCGCGTTGTGGTAAAAGCTATCAGCCTTAAACAGTGGCAGCTCCTCTGCTAAGGCGGAGGAGCGTTGCCCCATTGTGACGCAACAGTGAAGTAAAGGAAACATAAAATGGTAATAACTTGATGTCATTTTCATTTTATGTTCTCCTGCTGTGCCAGCTTTGCGGGCGGGGTGAGGCCAGGCTGCTCAAACAGGAGCAGGGGGGGAGTGGTTTGCCCACTCTAAGTGTTCATGAATGTTTGGCCGGCAGTCTAGGGCCGGCTAAACATTCATGTGCACTTTGTATGCCCAGGCTCCCACTGCCTGTCTGAGCACCGAACCACGGGGCTCAGACCAATCACAATGCTACATTGCAGTGTTGTGATTGGCTATGGGGAGCCTGGTGCTTTCTCCTTCCTGTTCTGGCCGGAGCGACGATGAGGGAAATGGAGGAAAGACACAGCAAGCAGGGAATTTCTTTTCTATTTGTTTTACACCCCCTCACCCTCCACCCCCACCCCTGAGCGGTGCCAGCTGCCACTGGTCCTAAATGACAACTTCAGCAACAATGTAACACATTTACCCCCTTTTCGGTACGTGGAGAGAAAACTGATTTAGCCATAATAACAGGATGTTAAGCAGAGGCCGTGATTCTAACCTGGGTTTCTGTGTACTGCATTACATTACAGTGCATCATACTATACATTTTCCTTTGAGACACTAAATTTAAAGCGTTTATGCTCCTGCAGAGCCTGAGCCCGAGCCCAGGAAGTAAGCAGCAGAACATAACGAGTCAGGGGAGGAGGAGGAAGAAACTGGGAGGGCTGGTGTACAAAAAAGACAGACCCCGGGTCGTGTGAAAGATCACAGCAGGTGAGGGGCTAGGGGAAGAGATAAAGAAAGCAGATCCTAACAAAACTGACGTTAGATGGTGGTGAAAAAGGATTCGCCTGAAAGCAATAATGCTCCTGTAGAGCCTGAACCTCAGCACGGAAAAGACGCAGTAAGAACAAGTCAAGGGAGGAGAAAGAGGCTGGGAGGGCTAATGGGGGGAAAAGACAGACCCTGCGTCAAGACAAAACTCACTGCAATTTGGCTCCTTCAGCCTTAGTTACTGTGCTGCTACTCATGTTACATGCCGTGGCTGATAACATCGTGGTCAATAAATACTAACTGCAACACAAATGCGTTTGACTTCTGCGGGTTACAGAAGCCAAACAGCATGTTACACAGTGCAGCCGCTAACATCGCGGTCGATAAAAAAGAAAGTAACACAAATGCGTTTGACTCGGTGAAATTACAAAGATTTTTAAAGTAAATCACTTTTAAATAAAAAATATTACCTTCTCTGCAGTGTCATGGGTTGCAGAAGCGGGCGATATGTCGTGCTTCCTACAACAGCTACAAGCTAGGGCAGGTTGCAGAAGCTGGACAGCAAGTCATGCCTACATCAGCAACTAACAGAGAAGACATTAATTAACTAAATAGTTCTCACTAACTGTTAATGAAACTTGCAGAGTAAGTACACATGTAAAAGGGGCTGTCCTCATTGGAGGTAACAACAGAAGAGAGGGAGGTACTAAACAGGGACAATGAGGGACTACTAGCAAAATAAACCAATAAAATAAAAAGAATTCCGAAAGACCCTGCAAGGAGCCAATAAAATTATATGGGCGGAACATGGGCAGAGCTTAATGCCCATATTCTGAATACAGCATGTCTCGAAGAGACAGCGCAGGCGCTGCCTAGGCAAGACCTAAGAAGAGACAAGATCAATTAAATCTTTGTTGATGATACTAAAGTTGAAACGACCAACGTGTACAAGTACCTGGGGTTACAATGACATCCACCTCAACCCACAAATACAGCAGGAATAAACATACTATTCTCATTCCAAGCCAGCAGGAATAAGCCCTGGCCAGCAACAGTGTTCCTTAAAACTCTCCAGTTTCTAACCCCCTCTCCCTCCTCAGCGCTCCCAGGCTGGTGGTTGAGAGGACTAGTCGGAGAGACTCATCTTTGTCACAGGCACCAGATTTACCTGAAATATTGCCGGAGGCCAAAAACCACTGAAAGAAAAAAAACTGAAAATGCAAACCATCCATGTACAAATATCCACTAACAGGGAAGGCAGCAAAATATGTCTCTGAATGCCGTCACCAGAAGGGGGAAGATCCCTAAAACACACCCTCAAGTGTCCAAAGTCTATGCACGTGTAGCTCATCCAATCCCCATTTTTGCTTTGCATTCTTGGAGCTGGAGTCCTGTTTGGTACATTTTAAAATGGGGCTATATTCCCCAGAATGCAAAGCAAAAACTTGAGCTGAATGTGGAAACTTGAGTGCTCTGAAGAAACATTGCAGAACAGCAATCTACAAAATTGCTGTTTGTAAATTGTGTAATGTAGTCATGTATACTTTGTTATTGTTGACTGGGTTGATTTGCTACCAAGGTTCTCCCTGGAGCTGTAATGTTTTAGAGGCTAGGATGTATGAGGTCCAGTTCTGTTTAACAGCCTGCCTTCATACCTTGAAGCTGGGTGTATCAGAGTCATTCTCTTGTATCCTCCTCCTTTTCTCGTGAGCCTTACTTATTTATTTTGCTGCAGTGCCTTCTGCAGGATCTGTCTGGTATCACAAGATCTGAAATCAGATCCCACTGTCCTTGGACCTCAAAAACGGTTTCTGAGAAGGGGGTGTGGCCAAGCACCTAAGATGGTGGACGCACACTGAGGGCGCTCCGCATCCTATCCCCTAATTATCCTGATCATCCTGCCATCCAAAGGGCCTAAAACAACATCACCCACACGGATGTCGTGTGCTTGAGTCTACTGCACCCTTTGCTGTGCTCCCTGTGATCGTGTTGTGTTAGGTGGCAGAGCTTCCGGAAACGCGACCTGCTGCCCTGAGGGGGCCTGGTACTGGCCTACCTGCTTGTATCTTTGCAGCCCTTGATGGGGCTCTGGGTCCTGCTGTGCTGCCCTCACACCGGCCAGGAGCCCAAAAGACCGGTGGTCTTGCTGCGATGACAGGGCTCCGCCTCAAGAATTGACCAACACCGCCGCTGGGCCCTACGTATTGCTGTGTTCTTGGACTCCCCTCTGGGAGTCCTCCAGCTCTCCTGCAACTGGGGCGGGGCTGGTAGTCGGGGCCCCGCTCACAGCTACACATCGTGAGGCCCGACTGGCGCAGCGCTGGGCTGGCTGGAAGCGGAGATACCCTGAGGCTGTTGTGAACTGATGCAGCGGTACGAGCCAGGCCTGTGTGGGCAGTAGAGGTGCCGTGGATCCGGGCCTGGCCTGCGTACAGCGACTTCACATCGACTGCTGAGAATCCTGCTGGCGGGCTCATCCCTCGGCTGCATTCGGCGTACGATGCGGAGGACGCTCTGGTGAGTGGAGAGACCTGCCTCCGCGCTGACCTGTTCCCGATCTGGCTCTGATCTGCCACCTGGCTCCTGGGGCTTGTGGGGGGCCGTGGACTTGCCCAAAATCTTGTCGGCTCTGTCGCCTCTTGCTGGGACTGCGGCCCCTCATTGCCTTGTGGTGGTGACGTGTCGTGGCCCCCCTCTTCACCCCCTTTTATTTTTGACCTGAAGCGGCAGTCGCCACGCAGGGTGATGCGCGCAGTGGACTCTCATGAATAGCACGGGTGTGCTCAGGCGGGGGCAGCCCCAGAAGTCAGTAGAGTGGGCCTGCTGGAGCTTGGCGGTCGAGGCTCCGTCCCAGCGGTGGGCCTGGCGCTGATCCTTGCGGTGCCGGTGTAGTACGTGTACCTGGCGATCGTGCCCCCTCTGGACATAGGTGGGCTGCTACTGTCGAAGCTGAGCCTCATTATCGCATCCTCAACTATTTTTTCTCTGACCGTGAGGTCATGGTACTCATCTGTCCGGTGGAATGGTGGGGAGAGGCTCTGGGACATCTGACCAAGCTGGTGTTATTGTTGGCCTCTCCTAACTGCAGTTGGGTTGCTGGACTGTTGAAGGTGTGCCGTCCATGTAAGGTAGGCCTGTAGAGTACGCCAGTGGCATTCATCCTGGGCGGGGGGAGCACAGAGGTCCTTAAGGCCTAGGCCCCCTGTGCGATGCAACGCAAAGGAGACGGCGGCACTCACACCTCCCGCAATTTAATGTTGGACAGCACGGGGTCAGTTCGGGCCTAGGCTGTCCAACCCCCCTCTACTGTGACTGTGTTTTCCCAGCATTGGAGTGACCAGTCGGCACCAAATAACATGCGTTGAGCGTGCTGAGACAGAGGTCAGTGCTGGTTGGAGCCCCCTGTGAGCCCTCCTCACCCTTGTGACTGTACATAGCAAGTCTATTGTGCCAACAGACCCATATGTCCAGTGCACAGCAGCTGGCCATGGGCCGCCTTCGCTCAACCTCTACCCAGAGTGTTCCCCCTCAGGGTGCGGCCGAGGATGCTCCGGGGAGTGCGGAGAAATCTGCTATGCCTGGCCAAGCGGACCTCTCTGCTAAACTGGACTCAGTATTAGCTGCGGTGGAACGGATTGGCACAGCATTGGATCAAACTCCGACCTCTCTTGAAGGCAGAATAGACAATGTCACCTCTGACTTCACGCTCCTCCGTGCCGATCACCATAAACTGTCCGAGCGCGTGCAGGGAGCGGAAACTGCACTGGCAGAACTTCAGCCCAAAACCCGCAATCACACTGGGACGCTACAAGATCTGCTAGACTGGGTCTGCACCCTCGAAAAAAAACTGGACGATGCAGAAGGTCGCATGTGCCGCAACAATGTGCGGTTGATTGGCCTCCCAGAGGGGGCTGAAGGGCGCGATGCGGTTGGATATGCTGAGTCCTGGCTTAAGGAACTGCTCCCTCCTGGAACACTCTCCCCCCAATATGTTTTGGAGCGGGCGCACAAGGTCTCTGCCCATAAACCTCCTCCTTGGGCTCACCCTCGCCCTTTCCTAATTCGTCTGTTGAACTTTCATGATCGCAATGCGATATTGAGAGAAGTCGGGCACCACCCAGGGCCCAACGTGCAGAACGTCTCGGTCTCTTTCTTCCCAGACTATACTGCTCAAGTGCAGAGGAGCAGTGAAGCAACAACTGAGAGCCAAGGACATAAGCTACTCGCTTCTATTCCCAGCCCGCCTCCAGGTGATTCACAGTGGCACAGCGTGGTTCTTCGACTCTCCATCTGATGCTTGGGACTGGCTCGAAGAGAATAGTTTGGCGACGGTCCCTAGGCCACGTGAAGATGCTGCATCACAGAGACGATACAGGGAAAGATGTCGGAGGGGTAGAGGCGGAGGGTCGCAGCATCATATCTCTCCTGTCAGTACCCCAGACCCGGAGCAGATTCTATCAGAACGCCAAGATGCCTTACACATTGCTTCATCCCTCCAATCCGCCGGACGGATGCCTGAGTCCATTTCATCACCGTCCAGTTCCAGGGGAGACACTGACTCTCTACAGGTCTGGTCTGCTGATCCGGATACTCCCCACCCTCCAGTGGTCACACCTTAAACATTGGACAATATTGTCTAGTGTAGTAGTCAATCTCATTTGTCTCCATAGTATGTATCTGTAGCCTACTAAAGACCTGTCACTGATCCCCACGCCCACAATCCGACACACTAAACCGCTCAATCGCGCCACAATCCATGCCTCTAGAAACTCCCTTGGCAGCCAGTTCTTAGGGTTATGTAATCAGGGGATGAGTCATTAGCAGCTACCTGCCTCTCACTCACTCTCCTTTGCAGTCTAATACTGACTTCACGTTAATCGCCATGGTTGGGCGTATAAGTTCGGGTCAATCCCCACACGGGGTTCGCTCTTTTACAGTTCTTACACCTAGATTGAATATTATTAATTTTCTCCCCTTATATGTTGCCCTACACAGTGACCTGCGGCCGATTCTGCTACGTCAACACACACTAGCTGCTGCGCTGTCCAGGTTCTCTAAGCATACAACACACACATGACGGTTATTAAAATAATTTCCTGGAACATTAGGGGCATTCACACCTCAGCGCGCAGGTATGCCATATACGCTTACTTGCGGCGCAGATCCGCCGGGATTGCACTCCTGCAGGAGACGCACTTGACCAGTTTAGAAACAGGCAGACTCCAGCACCGCTGGTGCGGCCATGTATATAGCACTAACTACTCATCACAGGCCAGGGGCGCCCTGATATGGGTGAAGGCGGGGACCCCGAAGGGAGGAGGAGGTTGTGGTCGACCCGGTGGGGCGCTATGTGTGTGTCAGTGGCAGGCTCATTGGCAAAATCCTCCTGTTGGGTTCCATATATGCTCCTAATTCGGACCAGAACGCGTTCCTTGGTAGCCTCTCCACCACACTATCTAGATGGGGGGATATCCCTTAGTTGCTAGGCGGGGACTTCAACTCGGTCCTCGATGTCTCACTTGACCGCTCCTCCCCCCCTTACCTGAACCAATGCTTCCTCTAATGCGCCATTCCTACAAGCCTGGCTAGGACCCTGGTCCCTTATAGATGTATGGCGTGCCCGACATCCTGACTTGAGAATATATTCCTTCTACTCACCAGTTCATGACCTACATGTGCTCCTTGACAGCATCCTGGCAACACCGGCCCTACTCCCCTTGATTAGTGACACTAGCTATCTAGGCCGTACGCATTCGGATCATAATCCCCAGATCATGTCACTTAGCTGGGAGGCTAGTTCCCCTTCACTCCCTGCCTGGCGGTTGCAGACGGCGGCACTAGAGGATCAGTCCTTCCGCTGCTCTTTGGAAACCACAGTTGTCGGATATTTTGCACAAAATGCAGACTCCGCAGGGTTCCCCCGGGTAGAATGGGAGGCCTTTAAGGCTACCAAGAGAGGTCATTGCCTGGGCCTAACCTGGAGCATCCACAAGCAATTGGATACATCGCTTGCCTAGATTGAATGGAAGCTCCTCCACTGGGAGACGCTGTCAGTCACTCACCCGGAGGCACGGGCTCGGCTCGAGGCCCTGGAGGCAGACCGGCTAGCTCTACTAGAAAAGTTGCATTGTCACAATTACCTAGCTCACTCTACCAGTATCCACGCAACATCAGACAGGGAAGGCAAACTGATTGCGTACCTGATTAGACAGGAGCACCCACATCATTCCATACAAGCAATAAAGGACGAGCTCGGTCAGATGAGATATACCCAGAGGGACATACACGAGGCCATGACCCAACATTATACCACATTGTATGCATGACCCGACCCGAACCGACATTACACCACATTGTATGCATCTAGCATGCATCTAGCAAATAAGTTCCTTCCTTGATTCTGTACAACTACCTTCCCTATCTGTTGCCCAATTCCTAGAGCTGGACTCCCCCTTATCTGTGGAGGAGATTAGGGAGGCGCTAACATCCCTTGCATCGGGGAAGATCCCGGGCCCTGATGGGTTCCCCGTGGAGCTTTTCAAGTCCTATGCGGAGACACTGGTGCCCAGTGTACATGCACTCTTCATAGCAGCGCTTGACAGCGCAGCTCTTCCTCCCTCTCTTTGTACAGCCAATGTTGTTTCCCTGTTGAAGCCGGGCAGGGATCCCACAGCCCTAGGATCCTACAGACCACTAGCGATTCTCAATACCGACTACAAAGTTCTTGCGAAAGCCCTTGCCAATCGACTTCCTCCTCATGTGCCCTTCCTGGTACACTCAGACCAAAATGGTTTTGTTCCTGCCCGGAACACCGCACTCAATCTCCGCCACTACTTTAGAGTAGCCGAGTATGCCCCCCTTAACTGGCCCGCTCAGGATGCCTTGTGCTGGACCTTGAGAGGACGTTCGATTCTCTGGAATGGGACTATCTCTTTGCTGTGTTGTCAAGGTTTGGCATTGACCCCTATTTCCTCAGCTTGGTTCGGCTGTTATATAGACATCCAATGATCCGAGTCAAGACAGGACCCTACATATCGGACGCTGTCCGGGTGGGTCGTGGGACCCGTCAGGGCTGCCCACTCTACCCACTCCTCTTCTCCCTGGCTGTGGAGCCCCTGGCGGCGTTCATACGTGCCAGGGTAGATATGGGCATCCCCTTAGGTGATGATATACACACAATCTCGCTATATGCCAATGACCTTTTATTGTATGCCAGAGATCTTCATGATATTCCCTATACACTGGACACAGCACTGTCGCAATTCACCATGGTTTCAGGCCTCAGGGTTAACGCAGCAAAATCCACTATCTTCCCGTTCACACTGTCCTCTCTGAACCCGGGGTACTCATTGGGGGGGTTCCGGTGTCTTGGTGCACGGGTACCTTCCGATATTTAGGTATCCACATATATCGCACCAAAGCCGACCTATTTGACGGCAACGTCATTAGAGCCACCTCCTCAATCTACTCGCAGATGACATTCTGGAGGTCTCTCCCTCTGTCTATCTCAGGAAGAGTGACTCTGGTGAAGATGGTGGTTCTTCCACGTCTGCTTTACTATTTTGCCACCCTGCCAATTTGCATTCCCCCCACCCATTTCAGCAAACTAGAAATTAAGGTTAGGGATTTCATTTGGGGCAAGTCTAGGCACAGGGTCTCCATCAGGAAGTTGTATCTGCCAGCGGGACAGGGCGGATTAGCAGTGCCTAACCTTGAGCATTTCTACTTAGTGGCCCAGTTACAATGGGTTGCCAGATGGTTGGCCTCGAGGCACTTACCAGACACCGCCACACTGCGCCCTCCCCTGACGCTTCATGCTTTGCTTCGTATGTTTCACCCCTGCGCTAAGCCCAGTAGAGTAGATTCCTTGCTGCTCTCCATAGCATATAAGTGCTACCGTAGAAGTTTGTATATCACTCGCGCTACCACACCATAAGCCCCTGCAATTCCACTGCTGGGGTCACCGAAAGGCGGTTCATCCATCACAGCGACAGAGTTGCACGGTTGGGAAGCGGCGGACATTCATGACACAGGCGACCTATTTAGAGACGGAGCCCTGATCCCCTATACAGATTTAATCTTGGAAGATGGCCTACCCCCGGGACACTTCCTTCTACACCGTGCACTCATAGCCTCACTTTCATCGAAGTGGGGTAATTTAACAGCGGGGCCTCCCACATATCACCTGTTGCAATATCTCCACATAATGGGCACAGGAGGGTGCTTGGTATGCTGGTTCGCCTCCTCCCTTCGTCAACACACAGCGAGTCTACTGACCTCCCTGAGACACCACTGGGAAGAAGACATAGGACGGGCCCTGTCCGAGAAGAAATGGGTGACACTACTAGAAAGCCCGACACATATCCCTCGCAATCAGCGCTTCAGGCAGATACAATATTTTATTCTCCACCGCGCCTATCTCTCCCCTGCACTGATAAATAAATTCTTCCACCGAGATGACTCTGAATGCCCCAGATGCCGCTCGCCCAATGCGGACCTCCTGCATATGCTGTGGCATTGCCCTGCCCTAGGGGAGTACTGGATGGGCATAGCAGCCACTCTGTCCCGTTGCACTAAACGTGAATTTCCCTTTCAATGAGAGGTGTACATCTTGCATCTTTTCACGAGGAGCAGGAAACACAAGGCTGCCACGTGATTTTTAAACCTAGGCCTAATCACGGGAAACGCCTGATTACTAAAAGGTGGAAGAGCCCCACGGCACCCCGCATAATAGCCTGGCGCCGCTCGTTGCTAAACTGGGAAAGGGCAGAGGGCATGGCCTTGCAGAGGGAGCATCTGCTGGGGCTTCGTAAGTTCCCCCTAGCTAGCGACTGGGGGGCTATTGTGGAAGAATTGCAAAAGCTGGCTGCGCACACCGAAGACACACAGGAATTGGCGATTGTTGGACTTGGCCCTTTTTGCAGGGTCATCCCTGAACTTTTTACCTTCCTCCTATATTTTCTCTGACCTGTTTTTGTTGGTTTTATGACTCTGGGCACTTTACCACTGCTGATCAGTGCTAAAGTGCATATGCTCTCCCCATGATAAATTGTGTTATGGATTAGTGACTCCATGATTGGATGATTGGTTTACTTGTCAGTCCCTAGTACAGTGCACTGCGTGTGCCCAGGGCTTGTAAATCCAATGCTGCTGGTGGGCTTGCAGCACTGGTTGTGCCACCCACAGAAGCAGCTTGTAAAATGTGTCTCAGGCCTGCCATTGCAGAGCCTGTGTGCAGCCTAGGGCTGCCATGTCGACTTGGTGAGTACACCCACTTACCAGTCCCTAAACCTTCCCTTTACTGCATGTTGGTCACCCCTAAAGTAGGCCCTAGGGCAGGGTGCATTGTAAGTACAAGGTAGGACATGCCCTGGTGTGTGTGGCATGTCCTAATAGTGAATTACAGCCATTTTCGTTTTTCACTATTGCAAGGCTACCTGTTCTCCATAGGCCAGAATGGGCAGTTTGATTATTACACCTTATAATCCTAACTGACCCAGGGAACATGGTAGAAAAACGAATTTAGTATGCCTGAACTCAGGATGATAAAATACATCTTTTAGTGAAGTTGGTTTTAACATTCTTTGTTTGAAAATACCACTTTTAGAAAGTAGGTATTTTCTTGCCTAAACTCATCCAGCTGCCTCTGCTCAGGTTGTGTATTGTATGTCTGGGTTTGTGAGTGACAGGGGCTGGGGGATTCCAGGAGGCAGGGTGAGTCAGCACTAGGCTGAATAGGTCTGCCTGAAGGAGGATGGGTAGGAGGAGTTGCACCTGGGTCTGAATAGGGCTGTGCCTGCCTTCCACAATGCTGGCTCCACCTCCTGCCGGGCGTCTGATGGCTCTGCCCCTCACTCTCAAAGGAAAGAAGGAGTCAGAAAAACAAAGTGCTCCAGGACTGACCAGAACTGGTTTTGGACTAGGCAGAGGCCTCTCTGCCTTCAGAGAACAAAGGAAAACTGTGTATAAAAAGGGGACCCAGACCCCTAGGAAATTAGATCACTTCTGGGAAATCAAGAAACCTGTTGCCAAGGAGAAGAACCGGAGAAGCTGAAGGAGGAGTACTGCCCCTGTGCTGTTTTGCTGATTGGGGTTGGCCTGCAGTGGTTGCTTTCTGCCAAGGACAGGAGAAAAGACTTTGCTGTGCTTTGTCATCTTGAAGAAGAGAATCTCCAAGGGCTTGAACTAGAGCTTGCCTCCTGCCTGAAGTCTCAGGGATACAAGACTTCACCAACCAGCTCCCCCTGCATTCCCTTGCTGGGAATTGAAGTGCCTGCTGTTGTGCTGGGCCTTCTGAGAGACTGCGTGTCGCTGGGAGCTGGAAGCGCGACGCAACAACGAGAAGCGTGTCGCCGCCGCAGCCGCGGTCATCGCATCGCCGAGGAAGCGAGACGCCGCTGCCGCTGTCATCATCGCATCGCCGAGCGCGGCGCATCACCGGAGAAGCGAGACGCTGCCACAGAGGTCATCGTCGCATCGCCGGAGAAGCGCGTCGCAGGGCCTGTCGCGGCTCCAAAGATCATCGAGTCGCCGCACGGCCGTCGGGCGTGCACGCATCACACCAACGTTGTCGCATCGCAACCAAGACGCCATTTTGTCGCATCGTACCGGAGAAGAGTATCGCATCGAGGTGCCATCTTGTCGCATCGCACCGGAAAGCAGTAAGAAACCGACGCATCACCTCCCCACACAGTAAGGAAGCGAGCATCAACTCCCCTGCGCAGCAGTAAGGAACCGACGCATCCACTCCCCTGAGTGTAAGGAACCGACGCATCACCTTCCCTGCGACCCTTTTGTTTTCTTTGCGTTACGCATTCGAGGTACATTGAGAGTAAAGTGTCGCATTTACAACTTGAGAGAACTGAACTATTTTATAACCTTTTAAAGCCTATTTTTGAGTACAGTATTGTGGATTTTTGCTATTGGGTCTTGTGATAAGTCTATATAAAGATTACTTATTTTTACATAAACAACCTGTGTGGTGTCCATCTGTAGTGTTTTCACTGTATTACTGTATGTGGTCACAAATGCTTTACACACTGCCTCTGAGATAAGCCTGTCTGCTCGTGCCAAGCTACCAGGGGGTGAGCAGGGGTTATTTTAGGAGTGTTTCCCCCTTATCCTGACTAGAAGCAAGGGTCCCTATTTGGACAAAGGTGCAAACCATTGCCAACTAGAGACCCCCAGTTCTAACATTGGTGGTCAGCGGTGAGGATTTGGACTTGCATTTGTGATTCATATACAGTGATTGGTGTACACTACTAGTGAGTGCAGACCAATACGCGACCACATACATTTTGATAGGACTTTTTTTCCTTGGAACCTTTATTTTTGTTGAGAACTGCCAATTTTCACCATGAGCAAAAAGGATCCATTGCACCTGCAGATATTGAATTTGAAGAAGATAGGGTTGATACCTACACTGTGCCAGAACTCAAAGCTGTTTGCAAAAGTTTAAAATCTCTATGAGAGGCCTCACCAGGAAGGAGGAGTTTCACAAGGCACTGAGAGCCTGGTTGGAAGCACGGAATGCCAGTGGGCAGTCCGAGGAGCCTGTGGAGGAGGCAGAGAATTTAGATGGGCAGCTTGAGGGGCCATTGGGCTTACCTGGGAGGGGAGTGCCTTCCAGGGAGGGCAGCAGTGTTTCTCAAAGGGCCTGTCTCCAGAGGAGCTGGAGGACAGGGACAAAAGCAGGATGCATGAAATGGAAATGGCCAAACTAAAACAGGGAAGCCATGATAGCCTTGAGCATAAGAAATTGGAGTTGGAAAGTAAGAGGTTGGCCATGGAAGAAAGGAAGATGCTTTTAGAGCATGAGAGAATGATGAGGGTGTTGGAGTTCAAAGCCAGGGGCTTAGGGATTCCTCCCTCTGGTGGCAGCAAAATTGTATTACCTAGTGCTGAGGGAGTAGTACACACACCCAGAGATGTGGTGCCTGACTTGGAGGGGGTTAATATACACCAGGAGGTTCAAGGGTATGAGGTAGCTCCAGTGGTGCGCAGCGTCCCTGAGGTGGATTGGGGAACTGGCACAGGGGTTCATAGTCCTAGTGGTGGGAGGGACACTCTACTGACTCTAGATGAGAGGTGCAGGGAGAGGGGTTCCCCCATGTTTGAATTCCTGGGGTGTGAGTGTGAAGACCGCCCAGAAGAGTGTGGGTTGAGTGACAGAGACAGTCAGATACTGTCTTGCCAATCTCAGCAGAGTGGTGTGGGGTACATGTGTGAGGCACTGGATGGTGAGGTGAAGGATAACTTGGTTAACACCTGTGAGGGGTTGTGTGATCCAATTGTGGGAGAGCATATTGTAAGTCCCTGTTTTCCAGAGCTATGCCAACACCTGTTGGAGAGTGAGTTCTCTGACCCCAGGGAGCTCACGAGGGAGGAAGACCTTTTGGTGGTTTCCAGAGGGTCTGAAAAGGCATTGGGGAGTGACCCTAAGGGGAGTGACTCAGGTATCTTCCAGCCCAGAGTGGTGGAAGTGGTTCAGAGTAGCCCAACTAGGTCCCGGTGTAGTGGGAGGGGTGTAGGGACTCACGTCCTGTCTCAGTGGAGAAGGAGTGAGTGTGGGGCTGCGTGTCCCAAGGTGCCCGAAACCCAGTCTCAGAGCCTGGATGGTTCTTTAAGGGAACACCAGGTAGGGAGCCTAGGCTGTCCTGATGGGCCGCCTGTTGAGGAGGATCTCCTAGTGTCTAGAGAACCTGGAGCGTCTGTAAATGGAGCTCCAGTGTTTCTGGTATCTGGCAGTGCCGCTCCACTTGGGAGGGTGCAGAAGTCCAGAGGGAGGGGTGAGAGGGGAGAGAGTCCCCAGTGGAAGAACCAGTGGGTCAGGGACCAGCCAGAAGGGCTGAGTCACCAGTGAATGACCATGGTGACACCACTTCTGTCCTGGGGGATCTTCGCGCGCTGTCAGATGGACAGGGGTCGGGAGATCTGCGCCAGGCGGACTGTCACACAACACATGAGAGATGTGTTACCCTCTGGGGGGCATGCGTGCTCCCCAGGAAGTCCTGGTGCGCCAGGCAGATTATTACACAACTCTAGAGGAGTGTGTTTCCCTTGGGGGGTTGGTGTACCCTCCCGGAAGTCCTGGGTTGCCAGGCACAGGTCCAGCCTAAGGGTACAGACCCTGGGTTGGAGGACCAGGTTCAGGGTGTCCCCCTGACCTGGAGGAAGGGGCAGCTGCTAACAGTGCCCCTACCAGTTTGTCTTCTGGGGGCCCCGCTCCAGGTGGGAGGGTGCAGGACCCCAGTAAGGGGGTGGGGAGAGGACAGCCTCACCCCTGGCCTCTGCCCAGTCTAAGGGTACAGACCCTATGCTGGGATCCCAGTTGCAGGATAGAACCCCTGAACTGGTGGGCGGGTGTGCAGGACCCCTGCCACAGGTGCCCTGACAATTCTGGAAGGGGTACAGCTCCAGGTGGGAGGGTGCAGAGCCCCAAGGAGGAGGACCAGGTGTGGGAGAGCCCACCCCAGTCTCCTGTCCAGCCGCCGGTTACAGGCCCGGGGCTGGTGGGTCAGTGTCAGGATGTCATACCTGACCTGACGGTTGGGAGAGTGGACAAAGGGTGCCAGGCACCTGGGGCTACTGCCCCCGCTCTCTGACACCACAGAGGTTGGAGAGCCATGAAAGGCCTGGGGCCTGGCTCTCATCACTGACGGCTGTCAGTGGCCACTGTGGCTTGCTGTCCTGGTGGACAGAGTTGCCCCTGGAAGGGGGACAGAAGTCACACCCCGGGGGTGGACTAGGCCACACATCTGTGTTGGCCATGTGGGTACTGTCTGTCGGTTGGGACACACCTGTGAGCAAGCTAAGGTTAGGTGCTGCACAGGTGGTGTCCACAGTTGAGGAGAAGGGTTCCCCATGGGTTAGCTTGGAGGGCCCTGAGAGTATGGACAGAGGGATCCAAATAGGTTCAGATTGGCGTAGAACTGGAGTATGCCCCTGCTGTTGTGGGCCAGGGTCCAGGTTCTATCGCCCAAAGCAGAGAAGCCCATCAGGGTAGTGATTGGTCTCCCCTGCGTTTTGGCTGGAAGGGGGTTGTGTTGGACTTGGCCCTTTTTGCAGGGTCATCCCTGAACTTTTACCTTCCTCCTATATTTTCTCTGACCTGTTTTTGTTGGTTTTATGACTCTGGGCACTTTACCACTGCTGATCAGTGCTAAAGTGCATATGCTCTCCCCATGATAAATTGTGTTATGGATTAGTGACTCCATGATTGGATGATTGGTTTACTTGTCAGTCCCTAGTACAGTGCACTGCGTGTGCCCAGGGCTTGTAAATCCAATGCTGCTGGTGGGCTTGCAGCACTGGTTGTGCCACCCACAGAAGCAGCTTGTAAAATGTGTCTCAGGCCTGCCATTGCAGAGCCTGTGTGCAGCCTAGGGCTGCCATGTCGACTTGGTGAGTACACCCACTTACCAGTCCCTAAACCTTCCCTTTACTGCATGTTGGTCACCCCTAAAGTAGGCCCTAGGGCAGGGTGCATTGTAAGTACAAGGTAGGACATGCCCTGGTGTGTGTGGCATGTCCTAATAGTGAATTACAGCCATTTTCGTTTTCACTATTGCAAGGCTACCTGTTCTCCATAGGCCAGAATGGGCAGTTTGATTATTACACCTTATAATCCTAACTGACCCAGGGAACATGGTAGAAAAACGAATTTAGTATGCCTGAACTCAGGATGATAAAATACATCTTTTAGTGAAGTTGGTTTTAACATTCTTTGTTTGAAAATACCACTTTTAGAAAGTAGGTATTTTCTTGCCTAAACTCATCCAGCTGCCTCTGCTCAGGTTGTGTATTGTATGTCTGGGTTTGTGAGTGACAGGGGCTGGGGGATTCCAGGAGGCAGGGTGAGTCAGCACTAGGCTGAATAGGTCTGCCTGAAGGAGGATGGGTAGGAGGAGTTGCACCTGGGTCTGAATAGGGCTGTGCCTGCCTTCCACAATGCTGGCTCCACCTCCTGCCGGGCGTCTGATGGCTCTGCCCCTCACTCTCAAAGGAAAGAAGGAGTCAGAAAAACAAAGTGCTCCAGGACTGACCAGAACTGGTTTTGGACTAGGCAGAGGCCTCTCTGCCTTCAGAGAACAAAGGAAAACTGTGTATAAAAGGGGACCCAGACCCCTAGGAAATTAGATCACTTCTGGGAAATCAAGAAACCTGTTGCCAAGGAGAAGAACCGGAGAAGCTGAAGGAGGAGTACTGCCCCTGTGCTGTTTTGCTGATTGGGGTTGGCCTGCAGTGGTTGCTTTCTGCCAAGGACAGGAGAAAAGACTTTGCTGTGCTTTGTCATCTTGAAGAAGAGAATCTCCAAGGGCTTGAACTAGAGCTTGCCTCCTGCCTGAAGTCTCAGGGATACAAGACTTCACCAACCAGCTCCCCCTGCATTCCCTTGCTGGGAATTGAAGTGCCTGCTGTTGTGCTGGGCCTTCTGAGAGACTGCGTGTCGCTGGGAGCTGGAAGCGCGACGCAACAACGAGAAGCGTGTCGCCGCCGCAGCCGCGGTCATCGCATCGCCGAGGAAGCGAGACGCCGCTGCCGCTGTCATCATCGCATCGCCGAAGCGCGGCGCATCACCGGAGAAGCGAGACGCTGCCACAGAGGTCATCGTCGCATCGCCGGAGAAGCGCGTCGCAGGGCCTGTCGCGGCTCCAAAGATCATCGAGTCGCCGCACGGCCGTCGGGCGTGCACGCATCACACCAACGTTGTCGCATCGCAACCAAGACGCCATTTTGTCGCATCGTACCGGAGAAGAGTATCGCATCGAGGTGCCATCTTGTCGCATCGCACCGGAAAGCAGTAAGAAACCGACGCATCACCTCCCCACACAGTAAGGAAGCGAGCATCAACTCCCCTGCGCAGCAGTAAGGAACCGACGCATCCACTCCCCTGAGTGTAAGGAACCGACGCATCACCTTCCCTGCGACCCTTTTGTTTTCTTTGCGTTACGCATTCGAGGTACATTGAGAGTAAAGTGTCGCATTTACAACTTGAGAGAACTGAACTATTTTATAACCTTTTAAAGCCTATTTTTGAGTACAGTATTGTGGATTTTTGCTATTGGGTCTTGTGATAAGTCTATATAAAGATTACTTATTTTTACATAAACAACCTGTGTGGTGTCCATCTGTAGTGTTTTCACTGTATTACTGTATGTGGTCACAAATGCTTTACACACTGCCTCTGAGATAAGCCTGTCTGCTCGTGCCAAGCTACCAGGGGGTGAGCAGGGGTTATTTTAGGAGTGTTTCCCCCTTATCCTGACTAGAAGCAAGGGTCCCTATTTGGACAAAGGTGCAAACCATTGCCAACTAGAGACCCCCAGTTCTAACAGCGATGATCTCAGTAGCTCCGAATTGACAATGCATTACCACTAATGGACCGCCGCAAGTGAGTTAGCGCTTTGAAACCCCATTCGTCCTGGCAGTTCATAGTATCCTAAACCGCGTCACAAGCAGTTACTCATTTGCAGTACCATTTCTGGGCCTTAGGTCACGGGCAATCTCCCTATCCTTCAGTCAAGTTATTTTGTCCTCATTTTGTTGTACCCTCCTCCCAAGGTTCATTGTTACTTCAAATATCACATATTAACAGCCACATCCACAACACATTAGAGCTGCAACCATCTACTCATTTACCTAGATGGTCCAATCTGGTTCTTATTTGTGCGATGTCATATTAGCCTCATTCTGCGTTCGCCATAAAGGATATTAAAGATGGTTATGTTAGACTAATGCATGACAGCTAGTCGCTTGAACTGGTCTTTTGATTGTTGTGCTGTAATGTTTGAAAATATAAATGCCAATAAAAAGATTTAAACAAAATAAATACGGTTTCTGAGAAACGAAAGACAGGTTATGAGAGATCAGAATTACAGTGAAGCAACAGAATTCTCCCAACTCCTCTCCTTTGCAGTCAGTTCCTATTTCTGGTCCCTGCCCCTCTGGTAGTGTATCTGCACCCAGGAAGGCTGGCGAGAGATAATTACTCCACACGGGTTTGCCTGCCAGTCTCACCTCTCCATGGTGTTCCCACCTCTTGAGTGTTACTAGAGACCAATTAGGGCATGGTAACTTGTCCCATGTAGATGCAAATACTGCCAGAAAGCCTGCCACCATTGATCGCACATCCCACCCTCCAAGATGTAGCCCTGCCCCAAGGCAGTACCTAAGGGTAGACCCACCACCAGGCATAGATTCGCCCCCTTGGATGTCCTAGAATCACAACAAGGGCCTAGTCATGGAGTTTATCCAAAAGTGTGTTCCAGGAGAGATAGTAGGTTGGCTCAGAGATGAGGGGTTTGAACTAGCTTTGAAGGTATTAGGGGTAGTTCATAGGAATCCCAAGGGAGGTAGAGGGGCACAGAGAGAGATCAAATGCAAAATTGGTAATAATAAAGAGGCATCCCACCATTAGCTTGTCTTGGTTTAGGTTTAAGCCTATACTAACTGATAACACCCCACTGAAATGGAAACATCTCTCATCAGTGTAAACATATAAACACTGATAAACACCTAGACATCCACAAAATAAAATGTCATTCAAAGGAAAGAGAAAGATAATGATAAATTTTTATTTATTTCTGAAAGGTCCAACACAATGTAACCTTGTTACTCAAGGTAGCAGGGAAAAAGACTGGTATAGGAGTATTTTGCTTTTGTTCTGTTGTTTAGGAATTTAACTAAAATACTGATTCTTTTTTCTTTTGTTTACTCCAGTTTTGTGAATTTGGATTGAAGGTGCAGGGTTTAAAAGCATGCTTTAAGTCTGATCTAACTATTTACTGCAGAGAAATCTGGTAATATTAAAATTATATTTTATAGTTTGACAGTGTTTAATTCTTTGACTGATTGGTGAAATGGCTGGCTCTTAAGAATCTTAACCAATATGTAGTATCACATGTTACTCATGTTACACATGTTACATGTACCTCTTGCAACACAGAATGGGCCTATCAGGGTCAGTTCTAAATTGGTTTACCTCTTTCCTCCGAAATAGATCCCAAAGGTTCAAGGTCAACCAATCCCTGTCCAGGACCGTCCCAGTCACATTAGGAGTCCCGCAGGGCTCCTCCCTCTCACCTACACTGTTCAACTTATTCATGGAGCCACTCTCTGAGATCCTCAACTCATCAAATATCCACTTTCACATGTACGCTGATGACACACAACTATATTTAAAGATAAACTCTCCGGATGACATCAAAGCTCTCAATCTAACTCTACAAAAAACTCAGTCTTGGTTGACTGAAAACCACCTCAAACTAAACTCCCTCAAAACTGAATTCCTACTAATCGCCCCCTAACCAAACAGCCATCATACAAGAATGGCTTAAACAACTTACAGCGCTCAACTGCCAACCTCTTATAATCGATTCAGCAAAATCACTGGGAGTAACTTTGGACAGTAACCTAAACATGCAAAAACATATCAGTGCCGCAGCATAAAGGAGCAAACTTTCAGATGCACACCCTAAGAAAATTCAAACCCTTCCTCCCAGCAAATGACTTCAAACTGGCAGTCCAAGCACTAGTAATTCCCAGACTAGAATATGGTAGTGCAACTCTCTGTGGACTCCCTAGATCGACAACTGCCCCGCTAAGAGCATCACTCAACTCAGCGGCCAGGCTCATCACAGGTTCCAAAAGACATTACCACATTTCCCCCGACTTCAAAGCGCTCAACTGACTACCCTTCGAAGCAAGAATTCAACTAAAAATCGCTTGCATGACGCACAAAGCCCTACATCACAACACCCCGAGGTACCTGGCCCAGAAACTGGAGCTTTCGTGTGGAAACAGATTCTCCAGGAGCGCCAACAACCTTCTTTTGAAGTCTCAAAGATTTGCCAAGAAGAAAACATATAATCGCGCCTTCTCTGGAATTGCTCCAAGGATTTGAAATGCACTACCCCCAGAAACCATACTCAACCCATCAACTGCCTCCTTCAAAAAAGAAGTTAAATCTCTTCTCCTGACGAAATTCACTTGAACATTATTTCAGACTCGTAGAACAACCAGCTGTAACATAAGTCTTTATCTCGAAATACTATGTTTCTTTTGTACATTGTTTAACTACCTTACTTGTAAAGCGCTCTAATACCCGCAAGGGTCATGTTCGCGCTATATAAAACCTTCAAAATAAATTTAAAAAAAAATAAAATACTCATAGACACGAAAAGGGTAAATTCCTTTGATATACGAGCCTCCATTCCCAGCTTGTCTTTATTGATAGCAGGTCACCTGTGAAACACCCCAGAGTTTAGACATTCAATGCAAGGTGTGGTGACAGGTACATTTTAAAAGACTGCTGTCACAATGCATATGGAATAGTGATGAAAACACATGACTCAAGACTTTCCACATGCCAAAAAATGTCATAGCTACAAGGTGTCCCTTTCTTATGTGCAATCCTTTCAGCTAATATTGGATTTTTACCTAACTGCACTTTACTGCTAAAGGTTTTGAGCCCATAATTCTAATGTTAATAGCAAATGTTCAAGTCCCAGAATACAACGTGATGTCTGTTAAAAGGAAGAGGGCTAACTTAAGTGAGGCATTTGCCATAGGGACACTTGCCAACTGTAAATGTCCACACAACAGCAGCACCACCTTAATGTGTGCCATAGAGTGCAGAAAAGCAGTGGTGAGCATACGTAAAGCATTAAGCTTCAGGTGCATCAGAATGCAGGGCTACAATTTAATCTGAGGTGATTTTAATTTTAAAAGTTTCAAAATGTACTATGTTGTTGGCAGGGATGACCATCCCTACAATGTCATAATATTTAAAAAGGAAGAGGCAAATGACTCCCTACTGTATCTAGGTATTGACTTATTAAAACATTTGAAAATAGCACTTTTGCTTTTTAACTCATTAATAGTCCTTTAAACCATACAGAGTCCTGCTAGAATGAATGTGAGAGATAGTGAGATAATAGCGAGGGTAATAAGATGTGAGTGTAAGTATGAGTTAAATATACAGTCTTCCTATGCTTAAAACAGTCTAACATACGTCCATGGGACACACTGCCAATGGGAAGCCACTAAATAACCTGCATTACTTCTCATTTAAATTAAATATGTTCATAACAAAAATCACTGTAAAAAAAATCACATTTTGTAAACAGTGGGAAAACACAGCTTTTATCTATTTGGGAGTTAGGCTGCTGAATAAACACAGCTAAGTACTGATTTCAAAAGAATTGGAAAACAATGAGAAAACACCACTGAATATCACAAAACACTGAAAACAGGACATTCTACCTTTCTTGCTGTGAAAAGAGGGGGGAGCGTCCACTAGGTGACTCTTGAGAGGGTTATGAGCAGCCTCACAAACACACCCACAACTTCCCTCACTGGCCCAGAGATGAGCTCTTTCTAAAGGGCAAACAGCAGATGTTCCAGTTTGTGTGTTATTGCAGCTCACTGGACATAGATGCAGCTTCAGCCTCAAAGGCTCATAAATGACTTCAGCTTTGTCAGTGGTGCATTTCATTGCTGATAGTAAGAGTCAGGCAGAGGTGTGATAGAAATACAGACAAGCACACTTTCTGAGGAAGTATACAACAACTTCCCAATCAAATCGTGTAAACATGGCAACAACTTGTGGCCACAGTCACAACTCCTCCCTTTGTGATTCTCACGTACTTGTCTGGCGACAATTGCGCTGTCAATCCAGACCATAAAAAGAGGGAGCAAATGAAAGGCACTCTGAAGTAATGTTGGCTCTCCTGTTCAGAGTTTAATCGAGTTCAAGGTTTAAGCTGGAGGTGGATGAAGTTTTAATTACAGCTGTGTAGTCAGGCAAATTCAGCAATTTTGTGTAATTTACGAATTTGCTATAGGCTAGTGTAGTTTAACTTAGGACAACCCTGCAGTCAGAGACCACAGTACATCAGGCTATAAAGATTTATTTTTCCTCACTGTCACCTGCATGGTAACAGTGAAACACATTTTCAGAAATTTCATATAAAACAGGCAATGCCCAGTGGGTGACAGAGAACAGTTGTATTTTGTTGCATAAACCTTCTTTGTTTCCAGAGCATTTCTGGAGAGTGATTGTTCACATACATATGATCCACCCTAACATGTCAGAAATGGAGCTCAGAGTTCAGTTAGCTGTAGGGCCCACAGCACAGCAATGTCATAGGCTGCATGGTCATTACGACCCCTTGGTGTTGTCCACTAAACCAGCTTAGAAAACAAATAGATAATTGGTTCAGGATAGACTTGGGTGAGCCATCATTGCATAGAAGGAGTCACAGGGAGTCTTGCTGTGTCACCTCCCCAGAGCTGAAGACCTAGTCATGGTGAAAGCACTTTACATGTGTCTTCATATACACAAATGTTTACCACAGAACAGTTTTGTTTCAAACATAGAGGAGCTAAAAATGTAACTGATATTGTTTGAATATACACAAAAACACCAGAGTGCTCACTACTGGACGATAGAAATGTATTTTACATAAATGCTAATCTAATAACATATTTTTTGTGAGAAACATGCAGGCATATTTCATCATTCTATGTGAGATAAAAGTGTGGCAAAAAGATGAAACACTGTTTTACTGAAGGGAGTAGCCAAACTATGGATTAGTCACATCGATGAATACGAAAGCGGGTTTATGAAAATAGTAGGTGACATGGGGTTGCTGGTCTCCGATTGCTGCAGGGACTCAGTCCCAGCCCACACTGCTCCAGGAGGAGGGGCTGACATTTGTTTTCCTTCACTGCTGCACTTAAAGCGCCAGGTGGTCTCCCATGGTGTGGGTTGCTGGTCTCTGGTTGCTGCCAGGAGGAGACTTAAAGTCCCAGCTCACACTGCTCCAGGAGGAGGGGCAGACATTCGTCTTCCAATGCTGCTGCGCTTAAAGTGCCTGGTGGTCTCCCGTGGCGTGGGTTGCTGGTCTCTGGTTGCTGCCAGGAGGAGACTTAAAGTCCCAGCTCACACAGCTCCAGGAGGAGGGGCAGACATTCGTCTTCCAATGCTGCTGTGTTTAAAGTGCCTGGTGGTCTCCCGTGGTGTGGGTTGCTGGTCTCTGGTTGCTGCAAGGAGGGACTCATAGTCCCAGCTCACACTGCTCCATGAGAAGGGGCTGACATTCATCTTCCAACGCAACTGTGCTTAAAGTGCCTGGTTGTCTCCAGCGGCACAGGGCATGAGCGTGTCATGCCCGGGCGAAGCATGGGCCCATCTGCGCCCGTCCAAACCGGAGGAGGCCGGCTGGGCCCACTCTCTTGACCTTTATTTCAGTCCTCTCTCTCTGTGATTGCCATCACTGCACATTATTGTTGAAAGGAAATTGGCCACCTCCAAGCCTCAGGACAAGTCGACCCCCTCCATACTGAACTTGATGACAACTGCTATGAGTCTGATTGATAAGGAGCTTTCTTTGGTGGAAGAGAGACTGGTAACGTGCCACAGACCTACTGCTGACTTTGTAAGTGGACTCTCTTTGCATTCATCAACTCATATTGTGGGTTCAAAGGATATGACTTTGGGCACAGCTACCCATGAGTGTCTGCAGGACACCATTGTGAACACTATTTGTATTTCTCCCTCTGATTCAACTCACCACCTCCTGGAGAAATGTAAGAAAGCACTCGCCTCTCCATCGGAAGATCTGACCACCAAACCGCAGGTGGCACTGCAGCCTGTTGTGAAGTCCAGCAGGCCTGCCAACAAAAGGGGGGAATCTGTTATTCCCCCTTCAGCCAAACCAGTAATGTCTATGGAAGTTCTAATTAAATCCATCTTTGAATCTTGTGAACTAGACTAACTAATGTGGAAACCACTCTGGCTAGTTGTTTAGGAACCTGCACTCTAATATTACCTCTACTTCAACATATACCCACTGCTGTACCTCCTCACATTGATTCTTCGAATGGTAAAAACCAGCAGTCGTGCCTAATCCATAAGCCTGGTACTGCCACCACCACTTTCGCTTCAACTATTAATGTACCTCCGCCTTCATGTTATATAAACATGCACATTTCTAATCCTAAAACCTATATTAGTGCAGCTAAGGCAGAAGTTCACTCACTCACTCTGGGTCTTCCCCCCGAAGTTACACTGTCAGTTGTCACCTTGGGAAATGTGCCAACTCTCTCTCAACCAGAATCTGAGTCTATGGTCAGCCTAAAGAATAAATCCATTCATTGGGTAATAAAACGAATTTCATTGCGCGCACTGCATTGCCAAATGCGATGCAGCGCGCGCAACGAAATTCGCTTTATTTATTTATTTGTTTACTTACCTCTGTTCGGCCGTATGCCGTAGTTTACTACCCCCCACCCTGCTCCTCCCCTGCCTCACCGCCCTGCGGCACTCCCTCCACGAGCCGCTACTGGATGGGCTGCTGCGTGCAGGGTATGCCCGTTCCCTGAAGAAGCAAAGGTTCGTTATCGCACATCCGTAGCGTTAGTGTCTGCCTTTTCCAAAACAAGATAAGAGCCAAACAAAGTAAAACAGTAACAGGTCCTAACCCACAGGGACCAACAAAAAAAGGCAAGAACCTTCCCTCCCGTCCCTCCCCGTCCCCTCTCCAGGTGAGCGGATGATTACAAACACACGAGTGAGCTGTCTCTGTTTTGACAGGTTTGCCTTATGTTACGTTGAAAGTTGTATCTAATAATTTTTTTATTTGATAATTGTTTGAGAAATTAGATCAACTTGAGCATGGTTTGAATAACCTATGTATTGCTGAAGGGAGGGAACATTTTTGTTGTGGGGTGGAGATTTCAATAACAGTTTATGTCACCTCCCCCCAAAAGAGTCTGTGGTATGGTGGATTCTAATGATAATGACTAAACTCACTTCAGTCATTCTGTTTGTGGTACAAACCTGACTGATAATTTGATTTTGCTTTTACCAATTATTTATGTACTCCCCCGGTACCCTTCCACTCCACTTTTAACGGTTGTTGCTTTATTACTGCGATCTACTACATTCTTGCTTCTAATAATCTTGGAAAACTTGCATGCATTTTATCATTCACCCTATTGCTATCAGCCATCATTGCCCTCAAAGCATTAACGTAAGACATGTTTGGGGCTCTAAAAGCCCCCACGTTGAAAATGCCCATGATAACACTCACTTAACCACCCATGAAAGCATTTTGTTACATTGGCTAGGGGTTAATCCTGACTCTTTTCTTGAAAAATGTGATCATTATGGATGGGGCACTTTTGACATCTGATTAGATGACTCTGCTAGTGATGATGATGATGTCATGGGAATTTTTTTGGAGCTCTCGCGTGGAGTTAAACATGCTCTCACTAGACCTTTAACTCAATCCAAGCTATCTGGATGGTTTAGCAATGGTTGTTCTAAAGCACATACTCTCCTTATGAATGCACTCCATAGGACTACGAGTTCCTCTGCGGAAGTGAGCAGATGTAGGCAAGAATATAGACTAGACTGAAGGCCAGAAAGAAGGAGTTGAAGTACATAGCATGGGAATCCCTGATTGAAGCAAGTCAGTCCAAGGTCACTTTGGCCTTTTGGTAATGGTCCCCTATTTAAGGATGACAGTGATCCTAGATTACAGCTGGCCATCAATGGGTCTCAGTGGATTGCCCACTTTTTTTAGATCTATTCAAACCTCTGTTTACCTTCTCAAAGCCTTCGTCCTGTTATTTATGAAGTTCCCCGTAACCTATATTTCACCTTATATGAGATAATGGTGGCTGTGTTGGGCAGCAAGGGTAACAAAGCCCCTTGCCCAGATGGAATACCTATCACTATGTTCAAGGCCAATTTACCTCTATAGGGCCAGTTTTGGCCAGGGTGTTAGGAGCTTGATGTTGCACTGGTATTCTAAACTCTTGGTCAGAGTCTGTTATTGTCTCCGTTTTTAAACAAGCATTTGGAATGCAATCGGTTTCGCCATTGGGACCTTATATGTATTTACCTATCCAGCACATTATTGTGGGTACACCAACATTTACTGTTCTAATGCACACAAAGCCGGGAAAGGGTTCAGTACTACAGGCTGTTACTAGGTATTCCTTGGGACCTCTTATGGCCACATAAGGTATTGCAACCTTTTTTTCCAATATAGCAGAGCCAGCAAAGATGTGGTAGCGAATGCAAGGAATATTTTGCCTCCATGGGTAAAGTATAGTACTGAAATAAAAAGTTATCTGTATGGAGCCATTGCTCCAAAAACTAAAAAGACCTTCTGCTGTAACATTACCAATTCTTTAAAATATGTCTAAGCCCAGAATAGCATATATCTCTCATCTCCTGCTGTTGGCTACTTGGTGTACTATCTTCCTCCTATACAGTGCATGCTAAAAGTATACACAATCATCACAATATAACTTCATAGTCTCATACATTCACTTTAAAAAGAACATCTTTTTGTTTGTTTATTTTTTCACTGCAGCTGGTTTTTAGTGCTTTATTCAGTACTCAAAATTCAAGCCGTAGCTCTTGGCTTTGCCAGTACTTGTTTGTTTAGCCTTCAGCAAGATATGAAGATATATTGATTTCTATAAATGGCTACTGAAGAAAAAAGTGCACTCTGTCAACTTTCGAGACAAAGTGAAAGTGTTTCGAGTTGCATCGAGCAATATACATTATTATGTAGTTATCTACTGTAGCGAATTTCTGCTGCTCCTGATCTAAAGGAAATGTAAAGCCCACAATTCTGTAAAATAATTACAAACGAACACTTCCAGCATTCCTGGGATTCGTATCCAGAGTCATGAATGGAAAGTATCCTCAGTTTGTAACCAAAACCACTCGGCCACCTCACTGGAATATGTAGACTGTTCAATGACACCAGCTAGTATAAATTTCAATATAACTTACACTTTTACCATATTGCCTGCATTTCTGAGGTGTGCGGTTTAAATTTCCCAAAAATGTTGAGGGTACAATTTCAATTTGATCAGGAAACCATTTGTGGAGGAAGAAGGTGATGTCCCAGTTCACTCACCTAGACTCTACTTGTAAATAAGCAGGCACATTTTTGCTTGCTAAGGGCCAGATGTAGGTAAAAGCAATTTAGAGAGTCCTTAATAGCGATTTTTAGGGAATCGCTATTAAGGACTCATAAATACTATGTAGGTAGGAATCGCAATAATTTTTGCGATTCCTACACATTCCTTATTTGCGACTACGCAAATTGCGAGTCGCAAATAAGGAATGGCTTCCCATTCATTCCTATGGGCCAAGAGGCCCATAGGAATGAATGAGAGTGCGCACGCAATTTGCGAGTACCCAGTAGGTACTCGCAAATTGCTGTAGCACTTTCAAGGTGCAAGGGTTCCAGAAGGACACCCTGTTGCACCCCTGAATTGTGCATGTGTGCACATGTGGGGCACATACATGTATGTGTGCCACATGGCACTTAAAAAAGCCAAAAAGTGCTTTTTAAAGGAAATCGTAAATTACCACCAACTTGAAGTTGGTGGTAATTTGCGATTCCTTAAGGCAATATCGAAATTTGTGATGCCTTCTTGCATAGCATTTAGAGAATCGCAAATTGCGATTCTCTAAATGCTTGCGCAAAATAAGGAATCGCAATTTTTGCGATTCCTTATTTTGCGAGTAGGTTTAAACTTACCTACATTGCTCACAGCCAAATTGCGATCGCAAACGCTGAAATTCAGCGAATTTCAGCATTTGCGCTCGCAATTTGGCTTCCTACATCTGGCCCTAAATGCTTTGCTACTCACATCACAAGACTTCTGAGTTGCCTAGACATTGATACCCAACACAAAAAGGTTCAATGCAGTAGTTAGGATTCAAAGGCAAGAGAACTGCAAAATTCTGGTGTTATCGATAAAATATGAATATTTAAAAAAAACTTTATAAAAAAGAAAAATACATTTTTAATAAAAAGCCCTCATGGGGCAGTAGTCACTGGCACTGAAGAGGACGACATTTCTGCAGATGTGTTGGCAGCACGTTCACAGAAGTCAGCGAAGATTAGATATATGGTTGCTGTTAGAATGATATTCCAATTTCATTGAAACAAACAATTCCGGTCAGGCATTTGGTATAATATCCTGTATATGTTTCAGTATTGTTTGCACTTCTGTAAGTAGCAGTAACCATAAGCTCCCATTTGAGAGGCGACATGGCAGGAATGTGCTACTGAGCCCCAACCGTGGATGTGGGATCATTTGCCACTAGTCTTACCATAGTTTTGCAAAACGGGCCAGCTACAACCTCATGTTCACTTGACTCTCAGGGTTGTGAGAATGAGCAGTCACAGGCTTCTCTTGGAAGTGGTGTGGTTGTACTCAGCACTCAACAATCAACCAACAGACACAATAACTTCAATGTCAAGCCCAATGTTTGTCATTTTTAGAGAAGAATGTACTTTAAATCACACATCAGTGCTCAATAGTACACACTCCAACTTAGTACACAGGGCAGTGATCTTGGGTTCAGTCCTCCCTTGTGCACCTACACCTCATGAGTTCCCTTGCTAGTCCCTCCCAGATGACCACATTAATCAGGCTCAGGTGCAGGCTTACGTTTCTGCTACAAGTTACATGCACACTCAGTTCACAGTTTTCTCAGTTCGTAATCCCTGATTGTGCAGTGGTGGGTGATAGTCTTTTTTTCGATCCTTCAGAGTGAATCTGGCTACCCTCTACACACTCTTATTAGCAGGGATTACAATAAGCGATGATTGTCCATGGCCACCTAGTAAGCTAGTTGCAGTCTGCACCTTGATCTATGCTCCTGCCTGGCTTAGTCCTGCAGCTCATCAGCCCTAGTGCAAATGCATCCTGGCTGCTACAACTTCCTTGAGCATTGGGTAGATAGCGGACTCTGCCCTCGCCAATGTAGGTAGCACCAGTCCCAATTCAACCAACTAGAGAGTCACAACAGATGCAGCCCTGACAGAGTCAACAGCAGATATAGTCCCAATTGAGCCAAAGTGATGATCACAGCAAATGCATCTCTGACTGGGCCGATGGTAGTTGCAGCCCCAATAAGGCCAACATGAGGATTATGGCAAAATCAGTCCTGGCCAGGCTAACAAGCACAGGATATTGGAGCAGTTCCCACCAGGACCCAGTTGTGAGAGACCAGGGAGACCACCTGCAGAGTAGGTCACTTCTAGCAATAATGACATAGTTCACTCTGGATTCTCAAAGTCCCTGGGACATGCTGGACCCTCCTCCAGGTGGGTCAGGAAAACACATTCACTCTCTCAGCGGGTATGCAGTATTCTAGGCACTTCAGGCAGGTTCTCAGTACCTTCAGCAGAAAAGTTGATTTTAGGTGATATCTCCTCACCTCTGGGGGCCAGACTGTCAGGCAGATACAAGCCATAGTTGCATAACAGTACTTTGAGTATTCTACAGAAGACATTCTTGCTTGGCCATTAAAGACTTGAAACTGGAAAAAGATGGTGTGGTTTGGGCCTACGTTTTATACACATTTTCTAAACAGGGGATGTGGATCGTCTGTTTCAAAGCTCAGAAGCAGTTTGAAGTTGCTCACTTTTCAAATGTCCTCTTCAGGAAGCTCTTCAGATACAGACTTTTTGTAGAACAATGCTTCTCACAGCAGGTATCACTGGAACTGTCTCCAGACTGGAGCAACCACAACATAAGCATAAAGATGTGTGAGGTGTCTGCACCTAGCTGTCATCAATCCAACTAAAGCAGTGATCAAGGGTGAAGAGAAGAGTATACCCAACCTAGAACTCTCCTCAACTTGTAAAACAGACACAGCAGTCCCACCCCCACCATCAATAAAAAGGCTGTGCTCAATCAGCAGGCCCTTCCAAACAAAGGAGCTCATGGAATTTCTAAAGATTACCCTATCTCCACCCTCCTCACTTCACTATCTGGATCTCCTACCTCCAGCCACGGGAATGCATGCAGGAAACACCCTCCTTATTGTGCTCTGCCAGTCCAGGGACATCCAGAATGGACGGCACTGGTTTAAGTACTCAGAATCACACACACAAACAACTCTATTATAATACATGTGCTTCATGCACTGCACATGCTCCCGTAACCAACCTACACATGGGATGCCAGTGCCAGCTTCGTGGAATACAGATCATAGTGGAACTTTACATGAGTGAGCAGGCGCCCCCCGCGCCTAGAGGAGGGGCGCCCTTAGTTGCGCCAAGGGACCGAACATCCCAATGGGAGGCTCGTTTGAGGAGGGGGCTGGCTAGTGACGTCCAGGTTATAGGATCAGTTAAGGGTGAAAAGAAACCGAATCCTGCTAGTGAAGCTATTTAAGGCAGTGCCTCGAGGGGATCGCCCTCTTTGTCTCTCTGGACCCTAGCCGCAGAGCGTCGGTGAATCAGCCGGGAGTGTGGACATCTGTTTCCGGTTTGACGGCCCGAGGAGGGCAACGCAGTGGGTTCAGGGGGACCGACGTAGTGTCTTTAATTCTGTTTATTGCTTATAGGTAATATTCTGGCCCTTGGTGCGTCTGTGTATTTATCTGGCTGCCCGGAGTTACGGGGTGACTGGGGGTTGCTCCGGCGGCCTATGGGAATATCTGGTGGTGGGCCGAGGGATGTCTGGGCCTGGGGCCGCGGGTGGGATTCCTTGGTGCATCTGTGTAATTATCTGGCTGCCTGGAGTCACGGGTGACTGGGGTTGCTCCGGCAGCCTACGGGAATACATTATGGTGGGCCGAAGGACTTTTGGGCCTGGGGCCGCGGGTGTGATTCCTTGGTGCATCTGTGTAATTATCTTGCTACCCGGAGTCACGGGGTGACTGGGGTGCTCTTGCGGCCTACGGGAATACATTGTGGTGGGCCGAGGGACGTCTGGACCTGGGGGCTGCGGGTGTGATTCCTTGGTGCATCTGTGTATTTATCTTTATGCCCGGGGGTGATTTCAGTCCCTCCGGGGGATTCTGCATCAGTTTCGTGCATTTTATGCATAACGGGCGCGTGGTGGCCGCTTTGGGATGCAGCCCCGTGGCTCACCTGGGTAGCGCTCTGCCTCTACAGCCCTTTCAGACTAGCTGAATGGCATAGTAGAAGACTATATTAAATTAGGCTGTTCACGAATGCAATGAAATGTAGAAAAAGGATGAACGTTTCACAATAGAGAAGAGCAAAAACTAAAGCATTTTCATTGACTGTAGCAAGTTTGCTACAAAATGCTAATAGAAAACACTTTGCAAAACAGGGCAAGGAATATACCTGAGCTTGTCAACATAAAAAATGAACTATATGATTATTGCAGACAATGAAACATGGAGCAGTTAATGAATGCAGACTGCAGTGTTACAACACCATGGGGCACATGCATGAAGCATTTTTGTATTCCGTTTGCGAATACAAAAAAGGCTTTTCAAATGCATCAAACCCAAATTGCGATTCGGTAACCTGTTACCGAATCTCAAATTGGGTTTTGCGATTCGGTATTTGAAAGGGGCGTGTTAAGGGCGTCCCTTCCAAATACCGAATCCTAACAGTATGCATGAATGTTTTGTGACCGTGAATGCGGTCGGAAAACATTCGCATATTACCACCTACTTCAAGTAGGTGGTAACCCATTCGCAAATGGGAAGGGGTCCCCGAGGGACCCCTTCCCCTTTGTGAATGGTTGTAAAAGCATTTTTAAGAGCAGGCAGTGGTCCCACGGACCACTGCCTGCTCTTACTAAATGAAAAGAAAACTTTTCGTTTTACTTTTTGTAAAGCATCTCGTTTCCTTTAAGGAAAATGGGCTGCTTTACAAAAAAAAGATTGCTTTATTTAAAAACAATCACGGACATGGTGGTCTGCTGACCTCAGCAGGCCACCATCCCTGTGATTTTTGCGATTCCTAGGGGGTTGCAAAGTGCGATCTACCTCATTAATATTCATGAGGTAGAGCGATTTGCGACCCCCTAGGAATCGCAATCTGAAACTCTTTGAGGCACATTCATCAAAGCTTTTTGCGAGCGCAAACGGTGCGATTCGCAAAAATCGTCCGTTTGTGCCCGCAAAAACGCCTTTTGCGATGCATCAAGGTGTTGGGCACTCGCAAGTTAAGGAATCGCAATTCATTGCGATTTCTTAACTTGCGATTACATTTAAGGAATTGCAATTTGCGATTCCTTAAATGCAATGCATGTACCCCTTAGAAATAGCGAATTCGCTATTTGGGGCCATAAAATACCGTGAATTGAAACACAACGGTATTTTGCAAAAACTCTGAAAAATGAACTAAAGTGCATTTTTCAAAGTTTCATGTTACACACACACATGCCCTTGGGGCATGTGTGTGCTGCTAACATGGGTGCACAGTACAATTTCAGGGGTGCAACAGGGTGTCCTTTTGACACCCTTGCACCCTTGGAATAGCATGCGCAATTTGCGAGTACCAATTGGTACTCGCAAATTGCGCATGCAATTTCCCATTCATTCCTATGGGCCTAGGAATGAATGGGAAGCCATTCCTTAATTGCGACTCGCAATTTGCCAGTCGCAATTAACGAATGTGTAGGAATCACTATTTTTATAGCGATTCCTACATGCATAGGTTTTTGAGAGTCCTTAATTGCGATTCCTTAAAAATCACAATTAAGGACTCGCAAAATCCGAGCTTGATGCATGTGCCTGTTTGAGTTTCATGCATTGTAAATTGCGATTACCTAATTTCGATTCTCAGGAATTCGCAATTAGGTATTTGCAATTTACAATGTTGATGCATGTGCCCCCATATTCCTTCTCCTCAACTTTTCTGTGTTAAATCAATGCTTTATGGAAGCTGTGACCTTTATTTCCTTAATTGACATGCCAAGTAACAATGATTTATAAAAGGAAAGACAAAGAGTGGATGCATGTTGGTCGACATTCATTAAGTGATATGGGTACTCATTGTGCCGTATGTTAGTAATAGGAGATGCTAGTGAATTGGGGTGCTCCATACTTATGATTATACCAGCGAGGCCACGTATGGTAAGGCCTGTTTGGGAACACAGAGAATTGTTCAAAAGAGCACAGAACAATTTATCGTTTTAAAAATCTGACTGGACAGTGACTTTGTGTTCGATAGTCTTTGAAGGATAGTGATCTACTAAGAATGAGGCGCTCATTGGAGAGGCCACTGCACCTGATTAGTCCAGGGCTGTGTGTGCCCACCTCTCTCCTCTTTAACACACAACTAGCTGACTCTGAGTGCTATCTGAAGACCATTTGGATATATGGAGTGGTGCTCAAAAAGGCATAGAGCACATTATCTTTTTAAAAATGTAACTACTTTGTGATTTTGTGGACTTTAGTCTTTAAAGTATTGTAGTGTCCATGCGTGCAGGGCTCAACAGAGACCTTGACCCGCACACCACAACTGATTGGACCACCTTTCCCCTCCATATCCATGTGATAGGGCATTTATAATAAATTCAAATGGGTGCAAATAACGTGTAGACCTAAAAAGAGAAGCCACATTTTGAAATGGCAAATGGGAGCACTGAGATTTTATAGCTAGGCATGTCAAGTTAGAAATGCTTTAGGATGCAGTTTTACTTTTCACTTTTTTACTGACCTTAGGTCAACATTCTTGGCAATGTGAATAAGTGAAGAGTTCAATGATAAAATGTGTTAAAACATGATAATCCGGTGGAAAAGATAGTTTTCGATCTTCCCATTTAAACATGACCCATAAAATACAACAGAAATGTAGTTACATCTTAGTAAATGTTTCTTCTTGAGTAAAGATTTGTGAGGTAAAATATGTCAGAAAGAGATTAATTTATTTGTGGAAACCTAACTGTGAACTGTTTTGTTTTTAATAGAGGCGAGTGGGAACCAAACCATGACTTGTACAATGTTGTTAGTAATGTACATGTAACACTTAATATCTGTAAGTCTTTGTTTCAAGACAGCGTAGAAAGTGGAAGATTTCTGTTCCCATGAATACATCGCTATCCAATTGGGCAAAGAAGCCTGACTACTGCAACAATTGTATTAGTTTAGATATCAAAATGTTATATTTGTGCGTGTTCCTAGACTAGGGAGACAGCTTCTATGGCAGATTTCCTTTTCTCTTCACTCTGGAGAACTTTTCAAACTCTCTGTGCTTTGAAGCCCTGTGCTCTGGGCACAGACCTTTATTCATCTCCCTTGACAGATTTATGCTCTATTTTCTGACACTCCACTGAATTTTTGAACTTCTGTTCATGAGAGGTACAAATTGAATTGCTTAAAACATTTTGCTTTCACCTCTCGATTTCTAACTCTTTGTGGGTTCAAGATACCTTTCTTGTCTTAATATTTAGAACAGGGACTCTACTTATATGGAACACGCTTATGCACTTGTTCTGTATTGAATTACTGACTAATTGAATATTTATTGATGACTAATAAAGAACTGTCTAGTAAAAGAGTTTAATAAATCTTTTAAACTCCTACTAAAATCTCATCGTCGTCTCCCAATAATTGATGTTTAACCTTGATATTTATGTTTTGAATGTTGATTTGCAGCGTCTGATTAATTCTTACTTATGGCAAAGGTCTGTAGCCTTAGGACCCAGTAAGAGCAGGGCATTTATTTCCAGGTATGCTGGGACACAAATTCTGAATCCTAAAACAAATATTCATTAAAGTCCCATGCTATGCCACATGCCAGGAGCTGATGTAGGGTGATAGCGATGTGACAGCCCACAAACTGCGATAAGCGTGCCGTCAACGTGTTCACAGGTTAACTAAAGAGGACCTAGGAATTCAGCGTGCTTTAGGTAATGTTTTTTCTTTACACTTGGGCTTCTGAAAGATCCGTGCAAAGTAGTGTGTTAAAGCATGAAGTGATTGCCTATAATTCAACACCTGATCAAAATGCTATTAATCTTATTAAAAGAGATCCCATAGCTAAAATTATTTATTTATTTTTTTAAATAATTTTATTGGTTGAAATTTATACAAACATATGTGCGTTACAGACATACAGTCAGCAGCAAACTGCCCAGTATTCTTAACAGATTTTCATATATGGATTACGCAGTGATCCACCAGTTCAGAACTAAATTATGTTACAACTAGTCATCTGTAGGCTTTACAATGATGTGTACAATATATTGGCATAAAACAACATGTACAGTACAATGCGATCAGAGTAATTATCTATACACATGGTATTGATGGGCCTATATGGGATTTCATGCAACAATAGCGATGACAACCTGTGACATTTGAAGTATATTGTATACCGGGTGTACCAGTATTTATGTGAGCTACCAGAGAGCCTCAGATGGTATGAACCAGGCTAATATCTGAAACAATATTAGTCATTAATTATCAGTGGCCTGCTCTATAGTAACTGCAGTTGATACATTACTTACTCTAAGCAAGGCTGTGAAGGGTTCCCAGATATCCTTCGAGCGGCATGGCGTGGGCATAAGGTCCCAGAATGCAGCCAACTGCTCCTGACAATAAGCCACATCCTGCACCCAGGTGTCTATTCGAGGAGTCCCTGATGCACTCCATTATATTGATAATCTGCATTTCACTAAAAGTAGCATCATCGCTATTAGTCGACGTTTCACAAGCAGTGCTCCCTCAACATAGCCCAGCAGGAACACCAGCGGCGTGTATTCCAGTGCTACCCCCGTGACCTCCTTTATAGTATCATAGACTCCCTTCCAGTAACTAGCTATGTTTGGGCAGTTCCATGCAACGTGCATGAAGGTTGCATTGTCCTGTTTGCATTTCCAGCACCTTGCATCTTGGCGTAGGCCTAGTTTGTGCAATTGCAATGGAGTGCGATACACCCTATGTATAAATTTAAAATGTATAAGTCTTAATTTGTAGTTTGGGGAAAGGTGTCTCAGTTGGGAGCAACAGAATGCCCATTGTTCGTCTGTGGGCAGATCAGAGAGATCCACCCTCCATTGACCCAGAGCTCTAGAGGCATCGGTTTGGCATTTGACTGCGTAAGATTATATAATCTAGTGATCAATTTACGGGAAGATGGGGTGACTAGTAGGTGTTCCAGTGGCATCATAGTAGAAGGGGGCGAGGAAACGAAGAGTGCATCGTTTTACAGGTTGCTCTTAGCTGATAGTATAGTAATAGGTCCAGGATGGGTGTGGGATTGTCGTCCTGGGATTGCGGCGGCACCAAGAAGGTATCCTGTGGGGACAGATCGCCCAGTGTGGAAAGGCCCATGTTTCGAGCACGTGTAATGGCGCCCTTGTCATGAAGAGTGGGGAATAGCGGGTGGTATGCAAGAGGGGTAGAGGGTGCGTAAAATAGTGGGGTACCCACACGTTTCCTAAGCCCCTCCCAGGCCCATCTAAGCGTTTTGACTGTGTTTATTTCGCCGGTTGTTCTGTGAAATGGCTTATATATAGCAACATGCAAGGGTGTAGGGTCCGCCACATCTTTCTCGATAGCCACGTGAGGCTGGAATGGGGTGGGATGTATCCAGAAATGGAGAAATTGGGCTTGTGCACATAATGCATATAACTCAAGGTCAGGGGCACCCATACCCCCTTGTGGAAGCGGCCGTGTTAGCAAGTCCCAACCTACTTGTGGCTGTTTGCCAGCCCACACTATTGTTATTAAAATGGAACGGAGAGCTTTAAAGAAGGCCCAAGTGAGAGGAATAGGCATGTTGACAAATAGATAGAGAAATTTGCGGAGGACTATCATTTTTGTAATGGTAATTCTGCCAGCCAAGGAAAGTGGTAAAGCCGACCAGAATTTAGACCTTTGCTCCAGCCAGTCCAATAGTTTACCAAGATTCATACGCCAGATCTCCTGCAAGTCTCTACTAAGCCACACGCCTAGGTATTTCACAGCGCCATCAGCCCACTTAAGCGGGAATTCTAATTCTGTTTCTACTGGGGCATCAGTTAGTGGCAGAATCGATGATTTAGACCAGTTAATCTTGATGCCGGACATACCGCCAAATTGCAGTAGTTCACGAAGCACTGGATTCAGATGTTCATCTGGTTTGCAAAAATACAATGTGATGTCATCTGCATACATTGAAATTATGAGGCTCCTGTCCATAAAACCCAATCCGCGAAAAGAATGGTGTTGTCGTATTCTGGCAGCTAGTGGTTCCATCGCCACAGCAAATAGCAGCGTTGACAGCCGGCACCCCTGACGTGTGCCTCGCGTTATTGCAAATGGTTCAGATAAAAGTCCATTAGCTCTTAGCCGTGCTGTGGGTTTAGTGTAAAGCAGGATAATCAGATTAATGAAATTGGTGCTGAATCCCATCCTGGGCAATATGGTGAATAAAATGGGCCACTCAAGTGAGTCAAATGCCTTGGTGGCATTGAGAAATGCCGCAATGGCCGGTAGTTGGGGGTCGATCTGGTGGATAGTGGCAAAAAAGGTACGCAAGTTATGGGCCGTGGACCTGCCCGGAATAAAACCCGATTGGTCTGGTCTGGCTACAAGCGGTAGTAGTGGTTGAAGCCTGTTGGCAATAAGTTTGGCTAGGATCTTGACATCTACATTAATTAGAGAGAGGGGTCTGTATGAGTCACATGAATTCGCTTGCTTATCAGGTTTAAGAAGGGAGATGAATTCTGCCTCCCTCATAGTTGGGGGCAGCTGTCCACATTTCAACGATTCTTGGTACACATCCAACAGACGGGACGCTAGCTCTTCTACGTATGCTTTATAAAAGGAGGTTGTCAGTCCATCTAACCTAGGTGTTTTCTCACCCGGCAAGCCATTAATGACCTGTGTTATGTCTTCCACTGAAAAGGGTTCATCTAAGTAGAACCGGTGGGCGTCACTGAGCCAAAGCAATTCGATGGAATCTAAGTATGTTTCTAGCTCAGGGTGGGGAGCTCTCTCTGTGGCAGAATATAGTGAGGCGTAGAAGCTTGTGAGGTGTTTATGTGTATTTTGTTGTCCTCTGATGGGGGCCAACTTCTCATCGAGTAATTCAGTTATAAATGGTGGGGATGTCTGTTGTTTAAGTGTATTAGTGAGGGTTCTACCTGGCCTGTCACCTTCACCGTAACTGCGGGCTTTTGCGTGTTTACCCAAAAAAAGGGTCTCTCTTTCGGCCTCCTCACCAAATTTCGAGATCTGCCTGTGCAGATAAGCGAGGTGTGCAGGCGTCCCGACTGGTAAAACAACAATTCAGTGGATCTAATGTTGTGTTCTAGCTTCCTTAAAGTAGTTCTAATTGCCTGAAAAAACCCCTGCTTGCTTGGAGATGCATGCACCCCTAATAACTACTTTAAATGCTTCCCAAAGGGTGGAGGGAGAGTCTACCAACCCCTCATTAGTGGAAAAGAATTGGGTGGTTTCAGTTTTGATTTCTTCTTTGAATGCAGCATCTAAAAGAGCATATGGTGGAAGGCGCCAGTTAAATGCACAAGGTAATGTTTGCGGTATCGTCCAGCACAGCACAACTTGAGCATGGTCCGACAAAGTGCGAGGTAGATGTAACGCATCTGTGGCCCAGGAGGCAACGTCACCGGTAACCAGCCAATAGTCCAGTCTGAACCAGGCGTTATGATATGGGGAGATACAGGTACCCTCCCGGACTCCTGGATTTCTGTCGTGCCAAATATCATTAAGATTTTGATCAAGTATGATAGTTTTTAATTGTTGGGCAGCCCTAGTATGTGGGCAGCGAGCAGCCCCGACTCTGTCCCATTCGTCCTGCAACGTGACATTGAAATCTCCACCCCATATGATTGTGTCACCCCCAGTCGCCATCACCTTTGCAAATATGGTAAGGGAAAATTGCGGGTCATCCACATTGGGCCCATGTATGGCCACTAAAGTGATCCGTGTGGACATCAATGAGCCATGGAGAATTACGTAACGTCCATCAGGGTCAATCTGTGTGTTGATAGTGGTCCAGCCCAAGCTGCGCCTGATGAAGACCAATACACTCTGTGCGTAATTAGAATATGGGGCTGAATGTATTTCCTCCCAGTATCAATTTTTTAGTCCGGAATCTGAGTCACATTTCAGGTGGGTTTCTTGCAGGAAGCAAACGTCTATCCAATGTCTGATTAAATATGTATGCATCAATCTAGATTTCCTAAAATCATTGAGCTCTCTAATGTTCCAAGTGATGAATTTAGCCTCTGTCATTGTACAACTGATGTGCTACACAAAATGCGTTTGTATAGATCAAGAACATGTTGGAGCTAAAAGCCATGCAGACAGTCCGCTGATACAAAACCTGTGAGCCAGTAGGAACTGGATTAGGAGATTGGATACATGATTATATCTGTGATCTACTTTACGAGTATAATGCATAGCTAACGACTGTATGTCCGAATATGCTGCTGGTTTCTTGTCCCCCCCACCTCCCACACCAACCTCCCAAATAGGTTGTGACCTTATACCACCCCCCTCCCGTTTACAACCCTAATTAACAGAAAAACAAGAACACATGGGAGTTCTCCCTGCGGGGGCTAGGGACGCAGGCGAGAACCTGCCTATTGGCAGGGTGGCTAGGCCGTATCAGTGTTGTAGAATCCCACAAATATAAACCTGTCGTTTTTGCGAGGTCAAAGGGAGTACGTAACTTTCTACTTATGCATAGCGGTAGACCGTGTGAACATATTTGTTGAAACGCTTACAGAACATAGTAATACACAATACTAAACAGGACTTAGGTTAGATGTATCAATCATTGTCACTCAAGTTTTGCTCTGATTCATTTTGCCGGGATGGGCGTGGTGGCGATTTTCTGGTGCATATATGCTTAGGATCACTGACAGAATATCGAGGAGCAAAATATAGACCTGCCAAAATATCGAGGAAAAAATATAGAATGCCAGAATATCGAATTCCTATCTACAAACAGGTAAGTACAAAAATATCGAATCCAAAATATAGTTGTAAATAATATAGTTTGTTAAAATATCGAATTTTTAAAATGTCTTAAAAGTAAAGTAAAATTAATGAAATAATAAATATAATTAACTAAAACATACTTAAAAATACTTAAATAACCTTAAAATTAATAAATAATTAATGTAAGTAAAAAAAAAAAAACCATGCATTTTTATTTTTTAATACATATATATATTAACTTAATATTATTAAAAAATATTCAATATTTTTAGCGTAGGATAGCGAGACGGTAAAATTTACTATTCCCACTCCAGTGAGTGCAACAGTAGGGAAAGCGTTGGATACCGGGAGGGTAAAAATTACTATTCCCACTCCAGTGAGTGCAACAGTAGGGAAAGCGTTGGATAGCGGAAGAGTAAAAATTACTATTCCTACTCCAGTGAGTGCAACAGTAGGGAAAGCGTTGGATAGCGGGAGGGTAAAAATTACTATTCCCACTCCAGTGAGTGCAACAGTAGGGAAAGCGTTGGATAGCGGAAGGGTAAAAATTACTATTCCCACTCCAGTGAGTGCAACAGTAGGGAAAGTGTTGGATAGCGGGAGGGTAAAAATTACTATTCCCACTCCAGTGAGTGCAACAGTAGGGAAAGCGTTGGATAGCGGGAGGGTAAAAATTACTATTCCCACTCCAGTGAGTGCAACAGTAGGGAAAGCGTTGGATAGCGGGAGGGTAAAAATTACTATTCCCACTCCAGTGAGTGCAACAGTAGGGAAAGCGTTGGATAGTGGGAGGGTAAAAATTACTATTCCCACTCCAGTGAGTGCAACAGTAGGGAAAGTGTTGGATAGCATAGCGGTAAAAATTACTATTCCCACTCCAGTGAGTGCAACAGTAGGGAAAGCGTTGGATAGCGGGAGGGTAAAAATTACTATTCCCACTCCAGTGAGTGCAACAGTAGGGAAAGCGTTGGATAGCGTAGGGGTAAAAATTACTATTCCCACTCCAGTGAGTGCAACAGTAGGGAAGTGTTGGATAGCGTAGGGGTAAAAATTACTATTCCCACTCCAGTGAGTGCAACAATAGGAAAGCGTTGGATAGCGGGAGGGTAAAAATTACTATTCCCACTCCAGTGAGTGCAACAGTAGGGAAAGCGTTGGATAGCGTAGGGGTAAAATTACTATTCCCACTCCAGAGAGTGCAACAGTAGGGAAAGTGTTGGATAGCGTAGGGGTAAAATTACTATTCCCACTCCAGTGAGTGCAACAGTAGGGAAAGTGTTGGATAGCGTAGGGGTAAAAATTACTATTCCCACTCCAGAGAGTGCAACAGTAGGGAAAGTGTTGGATAGCCTAGGGGTAAAAATTACTATTCCCACTCCAGAGAGTGCAACAATAGGGAAAGCGTTGGATAGCGTAGGGGTAAAAATTACTATTCCCACTCCAGTGAGTGCAACAGTAGGGAAAGTAATGATTTAATATTTAAATTAAAATAAATAAATTATCAATACCAATAATAAACTAATTACCAATTACAAAATATTTAATAATTAATTAATTATAAATACCAATAAATATTATTTATTAAAAATTAATTACCTATTAATAATTAATTAACAACCAATTAATTTTCCATACCAAAAATTAATCAGTAATAAACATTTTTACCAATTAATAATTAATTAACAGTAAATTAGTTATCAATACACAAAAATAATTTCAATAATTACTTAATTACAATTAAATTACTTCCCACCCTATTCCCCTATAAACCCACAACCCGTTCCGAATAATAAATTAATACAATTAATATAATTATCAATTAATCAATTAATAAAAATTAATTAGCAATTCATAAAAAATAATTACCAATTCATAGTTAATTAACAATAAATTAATTATCAATACCAATAAATAAAAATAAATAATTACTTAATAACAATTAAATTACTTCCCACCCTATTCCCCTATAAACCCACAACCCGCTACAGAACTAAAATGCAAAATTAAATTAAAAATATTTAATAATTCCTAAAAATGTATATTTAATTTTCTATAATTAAATTACTTCCCACCCTATTCCCCTATAAACCCACAACGGAATTAAATTACACAAAAACTTAAATAACATAAAATTCATTACTTTAAAAAAATTAAAATATACATTACAAAAATAATACATACTTTTAACACATATACTAACACTTAAAACACTATAAAAAAATTCGATATTTTTAACAACTATGGGGCTCATTACGATACCCGGCGTAAAAAAATCCGCCAGGCATGGAAGCGGCAAAAATCCGCCCGCACACACCGCCTGAACACCGACCACGCCATTATGAGTACACAAACTGAAAACCGCCATCGGCGGAAAATCATACAAAATACCGCCCGCCATCGTCCGAGTCGGAGTCAAACCGCCCGCCACGGACGGAAACACGCACGACAACACAAAACCGCCCGCCCACACGGCCGACACACCGCACGTGAAATTACGATCGCACCGCCATGAGCGCGGAAAAACAACAAAAATACCGCCCGCCAGCGCAAACAACGCCGATGAGAATCGACACGGCAGAAGCCATGGCGCCCACGTACCTGCACAGAAACCATCCGCACACAAAACCAATAGCACACAACATGGCCAACAAGTCCACACAGCAAGGCACGCACAAATACACAAGCACAGTACACATCCCGAAAACACCCCCCCCCTGGACAGACAAAAACTACAAAGGCCAGAACCCCAGACACAACACACCTGAAAACAACAGACCATGAGGACACACCCACATAGGTGAGTACAAAAGCAGCACTCCCACAGACCACAACCCCTTGCTACATTGCAAACCAGAGAGGAGAGGAGAGGACACAGTGACACAGCAAGGACAGCAGCACACCACAGAAACGCACACATCACAACCACCACCACCACCACCACCACCAAACACCGGCACCACAAACCCCCTGCACATTACACAACACACACCGCACCAGCACCACAAACACCATGGCACCACAAAGGATGCCCAAGTTCACTCCCATGGAGCTGACGGTCATGGTCGACGAGATCATCAAGGTGTACCCACAAATCTATGGGAACATGGTCCAGCACACACCACTAGCCACCAGAAACAGAATGTGGACCCGGATCGTAGACCAGGTCAATGCAGTCGGGACCCTGCCCAGGAACAGAACCGAGATAAACAAACGTTGGAATGACGTAAAGAGCCTGGTCAAGAAGAAGGAGGGCAAAAACAGAGAGCTGGCTGCCGTCACTGGCGGAGGGAATCCCGCGCTCTTTAAGACCTTCAAAGCGTGGGAGGAGAAGGTGCGAGTCGTAATCCATCCGGAGATCCTCGCCGGATTAGCAGGGGAGTGGAGGCTGGTAAGTACAAACTAATGTATACCAGCACACCGCTATGTACACACATGCGCAACCACCATGCCACAGCTCCCAGGGACAAACACCCCCATGTCCAGCACACAATACACAACACATCACACGCACATGCAACAGACACTACCACACACAGGCCAACCCGAACAACTGTAAGATGCGTGGGGACATGTGTACACTAAGCCAGCCACGTAACCACCAACAGGTCCCCAAATATGCCAGAAGCGCCACAACGAGCACCCACCACACCCATGTGTCCGCCACAGCTGCACTAACCGACAAGTAACAGGTAAGTGGCAGGAACACAAAGTGCAGTGGGTGGGACGGTGGACAGCCCAAGTACAACACACACCAGGCCCCAGTCCCACAGCACAGCAAGGAGGAGCATCCCCCACACCCCACACCCACGTGTCAGCCACCGCAGTGCACAACGACAGCCGAAAGGCAGACATCACGGTCCACAGCAATCGGTGTCAGTGGGTGTACAGCCACCCCCACGACCCACTACACCCCCCACCCCCACAGACCTGCAACATGGAGCACCCCCGCTAAGAGCCATGTGGCATCCAGTACAGTGCACGCACGAACAACTTGCAGGTGGGAAACTGGACAGGGCTGGATTACTGGAGGCATGAGGACCATAACACCACCAACACATGGGACATGTCACATAGCACACGGACACGCAGCACCGCCCACCGTCACGAACAAGTGAACAATGTGCACACGGACATGAACAGCAGACTCACACCCCACATGACCCATCACAGACATAGCAACACCCAAGGAGCCACGTCTGCATGCACAAGCCACACTGAATATAGTCCCACACGGCAGCCACTGTGCAACTCATCACACACAACCGAAACACCATTGAAGTCCTGTCCATGTAGCCCCTACTGCCTGTCAACCACACACCCCACAACTACGCCTATGTAAGACAAACAACACTAGACGCAACAGAGCGGAACAACAGAAATGCACACGAACACCACTGAACCCATCAAACACACAGACACACCATGCACATACAACATACCATCCATCCCATCCGTCAGCCCCAGTCTCATGAAAGGCATGTCATCCGCACAGCTGCCACACATACAGCAGTCACGCTAAGACACATGCCCATGACCAACCATGTGCCAGAAGTCAATTAAGCGCACGACACACTGTGAGCAACAACACACAACATGGGCCACACCCCCGAGCACTGCAGTGATGCACATGGCACAGGGCAGCACGCACACCAAGGAGATGGGACAACTGCAATACGTTGGCTGGCACACAACTATCACTCACTCATAACGATGCGTCCAATGCCATGTCCAGTAACCACAACAGACAGCAAATATGCAGGGCATGTCAGGCATGCACACACCTCAGACCATGCACTGTCATGCTGCCACAACACATGTCACGTTCGGCACCCATGGCTCACAGCATGTACCCCAAAAGCATATACCCTCCCAAATGCGAATCTGGGGCATGGCCCCCATGTTGCCATATGCGTTCCTAAGCGTTCCATTTGAACCCCAAAAGCATATTCCCTCCCAAATGCGAATCTGGGGCATGGCCCCCATGTTGCCATATGCGTTCCTAAGCGTTCCATTTGAACTCCAAAAGCAAAGTACAAACCAGACCCAGGATGGGCCAGGAGCCCGCATACACCAGAGTCACAATGAGTAGGGGCAAAGCAACACACCCATCGGCATGGCCAATCCGTCCCATGCCACATGTGCACAGCACACAGTCCCATTGCCTAGCACACACACCTACAGATGCCACAGCCACACACTCGCCTCCGGGAAACCCATGTACGAGATTGCACGAACTGCCAATGTCAGACGACTAATACATACTTCGCCAGGTGCAACACAATAACAAATCTCATTCTCTCCACAGGTGACGAACTGCTGGACGCTGGGGATGGAGACAGCAGCCAGCACAGCCAGCCTACGAGCCCCCAACGAGGACACACGGATCTGGAGGATCTGTCCACCTCTTCGGACACGGACCACCAAGCTGGCCCATCTGGCGTGGCAGGGCCCAGCCGCTCCCCAGGACCCCTCCTACCCACCAACCCATCATCCAGGGATGCTGAACAGTCCCAGTCCCCTGCTGCCACTGTCGTTGCGGCCACACCCACGGTCATTGCGGCCACTACCACTGCCGCAACCGCCACCATCGCCGCACCGACCACCACCGCCTCCACCACCACCACGTCTTCGCTGGCACCAGCCCCAGCGCAGGTGGTGGCCCGGCCGACTGGATCCACCCTGGGAGCCACAGCGAGGACCGTGGTGAGCAATGTGGCTAGTGGGCAGGCCGGTGGCAGCAGGACTGGTAGGAGGAGCAGGGTCAGGGAAACGCCAGCCTCCCCTGGGAGCCATGCCCTGCCTCAAATGGCCAGAGTCCTTGGGGCCTATGAAGAGGCCCAAGGACAATGGGCCAGGTCTGCTACTGACACGCGGGAGGTGCTGGGGGTGCTGAGGTCCATGGACGCCCATATGGGCCAATTCGTGTCCCGTATGGACCAACTCGTGGACCTCATGGGCCAGCTGGTGGTGGCGGTGGGGTCACAGGCAAGGCCAGCAACACCACCTCCGCCACCACCTGCTAGGGCGCAGGCTCGGGCAGCAGTGTCCACTTCCCCTGCGTCCACAGCCAGTGAGCACACCTCACCCACCACCAGCAGGTCGCCACCACACACCCCCTCCCAAACGTGGAAGGGGCCGTCCGAAGAGGAAACAGATCTCCCGGGAGGACTTCGCACGCTCCAGTCGCAAGTGAGGCAGCCAGCCAGCCTTCCGCCAGCCTTCCTTGACCAGCCACTGCATTGACTTGCTCTACGATCCCACTCCACACAGCCATCTGGATGGCATGTGTGTGTTGGACTATGGACATAGAACCAGTGGGTACACCCTGATCATCACGCAGCCATGACCGACAGCTCATTGTCACTGCACGCACCACTTTTGTCATCACCTTACACACAATCACATGTCACAGTTTGTAATAAATGCACCTTTTTCACTAACTGCTGTTTGTGCCCTGTGTCTTTATTGTACGGAATACAACGGCCACCTTGGGCGGAAAGGCACCTGATGCGTGGCATGGAAATGGAATCCGGAGGGCCTGTAGGGACCTAGGGGTGGGAGACAGAACAGGAGCACATTCAATGAGTGTGTCACACACCCATCACACAGTACATGTCAACAACTACAAGCAATGTACACACATCGCACAGAGCAATAGGGCACAATGCCACAGTCACCAACAGTGGCATACTACCCTGGCCATGGAGCGTTGACACACTGCACGCAGTGAACATACGGCCACCCTGACACAGCACACACACACCTGCATAGATACAGACACATCATCCGTCGTACATGGACACTCACCGTCAAGTGAAGTAGCGGGCGATGAGCTGCTGGCGCACATTCCCAGCTTCCTCCTCTCCGCTGTCCACCTCACTCGAGCTGTCCTGGTCTGCGGGCTGGGGCCCTGGTTGATCTCCGTCATCCACAATGAGGGGGATCTGCTTCCGAATGGCCAGATTGTGCAGCATGCAGCACGCCACCACTATCTGGCACACCTTCTGTGGGGAGTACGCCAGTGCACCCCCGGTGCGGTCCAGGCACCTGAACCTGGACTTGAGGAGGCCAAAGGTACGCTCGACCACACGTCTGGTCCTCCCATGTGCCTCATTGTATCGATCGTCTGCTGGGGTGCGAGGATTCCTCAATGGACTGAGCAGCCATGCCCCATTCGGATACGCAGAGTCACCTGGGTGTGAGGGACACAGAGAACCGTTGCTATTCCAACTGGACAGGGGACAGCATCGCACAACCAGCACGCTACACCACTCCACATACTCACCGACAATACAGCCACGATCCTGTTGCAGATTGGCCATCAGTCGTGGCAAGATGCTGTTGCGCATTATGTGTGCGTCATGGGCCGAGCCTGGAAACTTTGCACACACGTGGGTGATCACCATGTCCGCAAGGCACACCACTTGCACATTCAGGGAGTGCGTGTGCTTCCTGTTGCGGTACAGGTGCTCAGTGGCCTGTGGTGGAACAAGGCCAACATGAGTGCAGTCAATGGCTCCCACGACGTGTGGGATTCTGCCAAGGGCATAGAATGCACCCTTCACTGCCGCCAATTCACGAGCCCTGGGGAATCTGATGTACCTGTTCCGGTACAGCATCATGGCTGCCAGTACATCCCTCAGCACCTTGCTGAACATGGGCTGGGACATCCCTCCTCCACTGCCCACTGTGTGCTGGAATGACCCAGTGGCGAAGAAATGCATGGCGGCCATCACCTTAGCCGTGGGGGTGACAGCAGTCGGATACACCCTGCGGGGACGGAGATGGGGCTCTAACATGGCACACAGTCGATGCAGAGTTGGCCTGTCCAGCCGAAACTTCCTGATTACCTCTGTATCGTCCATGTCCGCCAGCAATTGGTATGGGCGGTCAATGTTCGGTCTCCGCCTGGGTTAAATGACAGAGGACACATGTCAAAGCAACACGGCACATAGCAATTTCGCATACACATCACTGACATGACTGAGCAAGCACATGAGCCACAGCCCAGCTGTCAAGCTGGGACGGCACGGCCACAATACACTTACACAGGTCTCCCAACAATGGCAATGGCAAGTGAGACATACCACTGCCATGTGCATGCACATGGGGATCTAGGCCCCAATGACTTGCGGGCGTGCTGATGGGGACTGACTGCATATTCGTCAAGCGGCAACGCCACGGCAACATGAGTGTCTGCTGAGCATGGTACTGCTTCCGAGGCTGGATGAGTATGGCACACGACGACGACGATGTGGGCACGGGCTGAGCGGCCAATACAAGTGGGACCTGTGGCACGAGGGGATATGAGACAGTAGTAGGTGTCAGCACTGCACCCTATGTACAGCACTGTACGGATCACAGCTCCCGAAACATTGACTGGTGTCCACATTGACAGCCCCATGCCAAGACGGCTGTGTGCTTGCAGTCACACGTCACAGGTGAGAGGTTACATTGCACGTGCCAGGTGGCAGTCGTACATAGTGGGAGCTGGCATGTGTGTGCATGTGTCTCCTGTTCAGGATCCACCAGATGGGCGCTGACTCTGTACTGACCATTGGACACAGCATGTTCCGTGGAAGGCTTGTGTGTGTGGGATGGTGGCACTGGATGTGCCTCCGTTGGGTGGGGGCCATGCACAGGGCGGGTACGTCGATGATTGCGCATTGTTGGTCACGGTGGGTGCACCAGCTAAGATGTGTTGCCCTGTGTTCAATTCCTATGTCCGCATGATGATGGACTGTGGATGTGGGCAGACTACACATTGGTCGATGTGCTGTCTATATGCATGTGCCTTCACACCAGGCACAGCTGCCCCTGCACATGTGACCCCTGCTGGACTCGCTGCTGGGTCTGTGGAGCTGATGCACCTTCTGCGCGTGGGGCGGACAGCTCTCCTCACTTCCCTCATTGCGCATGTCATGTCTTTGCCGCAGGTGACATGGATCATGGAGGGCCCACATGTACGCGTGGGTAGGCTACACATGATTGTTCACTGGTCACCACCCCCAGTCAGTGTTTCGAATGGGAAGGTTGTCGTGCTGGTGGTATGTTCGATGTGGCGGATGGGCGGGCCTAGGTGCGGGCTTACATTCCGGACATGGGGGGTAGTTGGATTGGCGACTAGTTGCAGTACACACGGGACACGTCTCTTCCTTTCCACATCTGGGTCATCCCTTGTACTAACTGACAGTGATACAGTCATCTTCGCCCCAGCCCTCATGTCCTCCCCTCGCCCCCAATATGCATGCTCACCTGCGAGGCTAGCGCTTGCACAGGCAGCCCCAAGCTCGCACCAGAGAGGGCAAGGAGTGTATGTGTGGGTCCAGTTGCACGAGTGGGCTGTCTCAGGGTATGATGTGTGGCGGGACGCCGTCCACCTGCGTGGTGCCCCAAATGGAGACCCGGCCTGCATGGACTATGCATCACAGTCTTCGCCTTCCGGATCCGCCACCTGCGACACCCAGTGGCTGTGGCTGCCCTTGCGGCCATGCCGCGTCCGTCTGTGGCTGATGGCCCACACATTCACTCTTTGGCCTCTCTGGGGAGGGCTCAGGGGTGGTGGCGCACGCGCTTGCACTTAGTCGCAATGGCATGTGTCGTGGTTGGTATGATGGGCAATGGATGGGATGGTGCGAGCCACCTCCCGTGATGTCAGTGCTGCTCGTGCTGTGGTGCGTCCCCCTACACTTCCATGTGACTTGTGCCATGCTAGACGTTGAGGTTCTATTGCCTGCGTGATATGACCAGGAGGAGCGCGAGGAGACCTCTCACACACCATGCTCCACTGCCATCCCGTGCCCTGTATCGCCTGTGCGGATTGACTATGTTGGGGTTACACCTGGTCGACTGGGGCTGTGTGTGCCTTGTCAAGGGGGCATGGCGGGCGCACAACAGGATCCAGCTCGTCCACAGAGGGTGGGCTGAGGTGCGCCTGGTACCGCTTTGTACGTGTGCCCGGCTGCTGTGCACACACGTGTTCACTCCCCCCGACAGGTGTCCTCTCACAATGCCCAGGGAAGCGGTGGTGTACTGTTCATGAGCCCTCCCAACACGGCGTGCTCCAACTTGGCATGTGCGCATCTACCCGTCGCACCCACCCACCTGAGCACTGCGTCCATACGACTTCACACGACACATGTGTGTCTTCCACAGTAGTGCTACTCATTTGCGTTGACATCCAATACCAGTGGACTACATGGTCATGTCACGACTGCCGTGTACTTCACATACTCTCATCCTCTCTCATTCGTACTTGTGAAATGAGTCAGCGGAGACAGTTCTGGTTTCAAACATTATATTGAGTCTTCTGTCCTCTGTGATGCAGTATAGTGGACACTACTGGCAGCGGAATACATATTGAGGATATACTGAGCATGATTACAAATGGGATAGGGTGTGGGGTTACATCTGCTTGGCCAAGGCTGTGCTAATGTACATTTACGTATAGCTGCGGAGCTGCGGACTTTGACACAGACGGTATACATGTAGCCTACCAGACCGCTCGGCATCATGGGCACAGTCCATCTCAGTTCCATGTGACAGGTTTGCTGCGGTTGTTCCTCATGCACGCGTGCATGTGAGATGACATCAGGGCATGTGCTTGCGTGCATGCAGCGGCGTGCCACTTGTTGTTGCACTGTGGTGGTTACTGGCCATGTCACAGTCACTGGGGTCGTGTTGTTGTTGTATGCACTTGTCGTCCATGCAAAGGTCCTGGTATGGGATTCCCGGGGCGGGGGTGGGAGGGGTGCAGCACCCACAGACTCCAGGCGACCTATTCATGTCCACTGAGCGGTGTGTGTGTCCATGGGCGCTGGATCCATGTCGTGTCCTGGTTGTTCGTGCAGTTCCGTCCATGTGGGTGCGATGCACAGAGCCCATGCCACTGCCTCCCACGATGCATGCGGTGTTCCTGGATGTGATGGGGAACAGTGTGCATGTCCCGGTCATATCCGATGTCATGGCGATGTCGTTGATGGTGTGGTTACAGTTGCCGGTCGTTTGGTATGGCTGTTGTGGTGGTGACTGGCCAGTCCGTGCGGAAGCTGAGCATGGGTGCGGGGTTGGACTTCATAGGTCACTCGGGAACCTGCGTTGTGGTCCGACGTATTTACAGGTTGTCAGGTATGCGATGCCGTCCAGCAGGGCTTCCATGTCATTGGTGGTGTACATGTTTGCCAGCCAATGAAGCGGATGGTGGCTGTCAAGGTGTTGTTCGTAGGTTGTCCCTTGGAGGACCATGATGGGGCATGCTGGGTGACATTCGATGTAGCTGTTCTCGATGATCCGTCGTGTGGAGGCACAGTGGTTCCATTTCAGTGCGCGTGCGATGTTGGCCACATACGCCATGCCCCCATAGGCAGAGCAGGCCCTGTCGTGTGCGTCCAGAGGGAGGAGTAGTGGTAGCAGGTCCGCCTTCAGACATGCCGGGTTGGAGAGGCATATCTCGACGGGATGCTGGTAGGGACACCTCCGACAGTAGAAGACGGGCATGACGCAGCTGAACAATGTGATGCGGTAAGTCAGTCGGTAACTTACGTTCAGCAGGGACAGGAGATCGCATCCCAATGTATGTATCGTGCTGGTTTGGTACAGCTTGAGCTCTTCGGCGTAGTTGGGTAGGTGTGTTGCGGTTGCCATTTCGCATCGGTGCGTTGTGGTGGCGTGCTCCGGCTGTGTGTGCAGTCTGCAATGTGCACACTCCGGGGTTGCTGTGAGCTCTGTGTAGTCGTGGGGAGACAGGACTTGTGTTCTGTTGGCTTGTTTGGAGGACACGGGCCCTCTTCCCACATGCTTCTCAGACAGTTCAAGGTCAGTGCTGTGTGACTCCTTCCAATTAACTTGCATGTGGCCGACATGGGGGAGTGTTTTCTTCTTTCTTCCCCGTCCGTTGTGTGCTTCTGTGATATGCGCTATCTGCCCTGTGGTCGGTCTCCTCGGCATGCCTGTGTTGGTCTATTCTTGGACAATGGCTGTATTCACCGGCTTCTGTCGTAGGGCTGTGGTTTCGGTGTTGGAATGGAAGGTCATTCAGTGCTGTCTGCTCTCCCTTGTGTGGGCGGCAGGCTGCCTTTCCGCTCTGCGTTGGGCCTTGTGTGTGGATGTAATTCTTGGGCCACCTGTTGTCGGTCCCCGGGCTCTTTGGTGTTCCGTTTCATGTGTCTTGTTCATATGTGCAGGGTGGTATGGGTTTTTCAGTGTGGTACTGGCGTTCCTCTTCCCGAAGGGGCCCTGCTTCTCCTAGTTGGTGTTGCCGCCGCTGTGTGCTTCGCCATGTTTGTTACACTGGGGTGTGTCCTGCTGTTGCGTGACTTCACTGACATGTGTGCGTCGGTTGTGTGGCGTTGGGTGTTGTCCGTGAATTGGGCGTTGGGGACATGTCTGTGGCCGGCCTGTCACGTGTCATGTGCGTTCGGGGTGGGGCTGATGTGTGTGCTGCTTGGTTGTGTCCCTGTGTCTGTGTGCGACGCATGCATGGCGCTGCGGTTGGCCTCTGCGTTGTGCGCATGTGTGGCGGCGTCATCAGCGCTTTGGGGCCGTGACGGGGTGGTTGGTTCCTGGTCCCAGGTGGTGTGTACACATGTGTTCCGCGATGTTAGGATTTGGCCTGTGTGTCATATGTGGATGCAATGGTGGATGTGTAGTGTGCACGCGCTGGTGGGGGTTGTCCGCTTTTTCCGCCCTTGCACTGTGTGCGCTGTTTGCGTGCACTTGTTGTGTGTGTGCCTACCTGCGTCTCCGCGGTACGTTGCGTCCTTGGTGGTGCATCAGCAGAAGCATGGGAAGGGCCTGCAGTGCTGGATTCATGCCCGGGGTGCCGCTTCTTCGTTGTCCGTGCTCTGCGTCCGTGTTTCCGCCTCTCTTTCACGTGCGGTGTCTCTTTGCCGTGGGAGCCGTTTGTTTGCGGCATCGTAATTTATGCGCCGGGCGGGACGTGTTTCGTCGGACGGTGTGTGTCAGTTGTGCTGCGCCGCTACGTGTGCGGGCGCACTTTGATGGCGGACGGTGTTGCTGGCTTGCCGGCGGTGTTTGGCCTGCTTTTCGCATCGTAATTGGGCGGGCGTGTGGACTGCTGCGTGCCGGCGGTAACTGGTGGTTTTTGCATCCGCCAGCACGGCGGTAGTGCTTCCGCCCGCCATCGTAATGGGCCCCTATATTATGACTGTCGATATTACTAACTTCGATATTATGGAAATCGATATTTATTACCTGAATTTCTCGATTCTGCACCACTATATTTTTGCAATTCGATATTCTGTCCATTCTATATAAATAACTTGATATTCTGTCCAGTCGATATATTTTTTTCGATATTATGACTGTTCACCTCATGCTTAGTGTACTTTAGGGCTGCCCTGGCGTCAGTAAAAAAGTGTGACTGTCCTTCGTGCATTATCTTTAGCTTGGCTGGGTACAACATAGCATAAGGAATAGAAGCATTTTGCAAACTACGCTTTACTGGTGCGAACTCTCTGCGGGCGGCTTGCACCGTCGGAGTGTAGTCGGGGAAAAAGGAAAGTGAGTTTCCTTGGTGCGTGACTTTTCCCTTATCCCTGGCCGCCCGCAGAATCACATCTCTATCTCTATAGTTTAAGAGGCGCGCAATTATGGGCCGAGGTGCAGCCCCCACTGGCGGCTTGGGACCCAGTGAGTGGTGGGCACGCTCCACAATAAACACTTGCGACAGCACCGGTCCAAAGAGTTCACGTAGTAAGTTCTCTATATATGACTCCATTCTTGGAATAGCAGTAGTCTCCGGCAGCCCAATAATTCTTAGGTTATTGCACCGAGTGCGCGCTTCCAAATCTTCGTTTTTTGCCTTAATCACCTCCAACACCTTTTCCATACTGAGCAACTGTGTTCTGGATTCGGCTTGAGAGTCATGAGTGTTTGAAAGTCTGTTCTCTAGGGTGTCTAGGTGGACTTCATGGGTAACTACTCTCTTTTTCACCCTGTCTAGATTTGAGGTGAGAACATCAATCTTGTTATCAATTGTTTTAATGCTTGAACGTATGTCTAACAATATGGTGCGCAAGTCCTCCTCCTGATTTTCACCCAAGTCTTTAGCGCCATGATCAGTGTCTGGCTCTGAACTTGTGTCCATCGTGCGGGTCTAGCGTTTGGTTTCAAAGGGAAGTTTGGCTTGACGGGGGTCAGTTTTCCCCATTATGGCAGACAACACTCTAGAGTGTGGAGCAGCATGTGATCCAGGAGACACCACTTCTCTGATGAACAGTGGGTCTAGCCGATGCAGCCTCGCCCCTACAACAAGGTGGTTTTTGTGCAGATCAGAGCAGAAAGGGTCCTATGGCCCAGTACAGCGCAGTGAATCTGCCCGATCAGTCGCCTCCACACTGGCCACAAGCGAGGGCAACCCATGCGCCTCCAGCTCCACTGCACTGCTTCACAGTACAGGGAGGGGGCCCTGAGGGCAGCCTGCGAACCCACCACACAGCAAAGGAGGCCACAGAACACAATGCCCGCACAGCACAGCTTCCCGGGCGGTGTCCGGTAGAACGCGGGCTGCGACGTGTCACCCAGCAGCTCGTATCTAGCTCCCTGCGTCATGTTGCCTCCAGGAGACCAGGCCCAGGCCACAGAAATGCACGTGACCGCGCACCCCCCCGAACCCAGCCAGTACTCACTGCACCAGGCCGGACCGGCACTTCTCCACCGCAGTCACAGGGGCCAGTGTATCCGCCACAGCCACCTCTCCCGTAAGCTCACACTGGGTCAGGCGATGATCCGGGGCACGCAGCGTGTCAGCGCCCTCCCTGGGGTCTCCGCGCTCCACCAGCCAGCTCCGTCTCAGTCATGAGCAGGGAGTCGAGGCGTGATATCCGCCAAGTCTGCAATTCGTCGGCGGCCGCAGCAGGGGGTCCACTCCCCACGAGCTGATGCAACCGCTGTCCGGGGCTAAAATCCTCAGCGCTTTCTCCGCTAGATTACTGCAACACGACTCTCACAAGTGGGAGACCAGGTGGGCACAGATAACTTTCACCCGTGATACGGCACCATGGCGGCCATGTTGCGATGCAGAGTGGGGCCTCAGCTTAGCAGGTACGATATTGCAGTCTCAACCTCGCTCACACGTCCGTGACTTAACACGAGTGTAGCTTGAAGCTTAATCGACGGACTCCCTCCGTTTTTAGTGGCGGATTCTAGATGCACATTTCGATATTCACGGATAATGTGGCCTAGCCTGCAGAGCCCCTCTACAAGGCAGCCATACTGCAGTTCAGCGAAGCCACGCCCATAGCTAAAATTATTTAAACACAAACATGACAAAACGTACGATGTCTGATTATAATTTTTTGGGGGACAAAAGTGGTTCTTTGCAAACTACCTATTCAATTGCCAAGAATATGTATTTTAAACTAAAACTTTCTTCACAGTTAAAGCCAGCTCCTATTTTAAATTGCTCTGAGGTTAGCCTTTTGGCACCAACTTCTTAATAAATAGCACAGAGTAGAACAACAGGACCCATAAAACCAGAGTTACATCTGTAAGGCCAACATTCCAAATTGAAGGCGAGGAGTGAGACTGTGTTCATCCAATTAATTGAAAGCCCATTTCCCCAACAATGCTTTCCATTCAATCAACTCTGGCCTCAATGGAAATGCTGCTATCTAAGCAATTGCTTGTTCAGGATGATTGACTAAACATTCTTACATTTATTTTTCAGTCGTTTGCAAATTCTAACTCCAAACATTATGTTTTACAATGAGAAACTTGTGGTGGACATCAAGTACCTTAAAACATGAAGGCGGAGGAGCGTCGCCACACTAAACAAAACAAAAAATAAAATGATAATAACTATTATTATTATAATTTTATTTTTCCTATAAACTTCAGTGGCTCTCAGGCGGGGTGGGGCTGGTGGAGTAGGGAGAGAAGTGGTTTTCACTCCTGAAGTGCGCACGACTGCTTGGCCGGCCCTCTCGGGCTGCCCAAGCAGTCCTGCGAACTTTGCATGTCCCCCACCTGGCTGTATTACATAGCCTGGTGATGAACATGCAAACCCTCCCAGTCCCGGTCTGAGCACCAATCCACGGTGTTCAGACCAATCACAACACTGCATTGCAGAATTGTGATTAGCTATGGGGAGGCTGGGAGGGCGGGTGCTTCCTGCTGCTGGCCAAGAGTGCAAGAAGATGTCAGAGGGAGGGAGGATGAAGGAGAGGTGGCGGACATTTCACGTAAGCGGTTTTATTGTTGTTTTTTGTTTTCTTTTTTTGTCTTCCCCCTGCCCTACCACCCGGGTCCGGTAGCAGCTCCTTATATGGTCTGCATTTGTCTTAGCTGGGTGATACCTGAGCTTGAAAACCTTTTGATATCCAAAGTGTGTCTTCAGAAAACTTGGTTGATTAATGATTTTGATTTGTCAAATTATATTGATTTTTCTTTCCTAGTGGTGAATGCCACAAAGGGACATTCCAAGAGAGCCCTTGTTATGCTGCTGAAAGTGGATATATCAGAAATACATTTAATTTAAAATACAATATACCCTTAAACAATTCTATCTTTGAATATCTAATTCCAGGTTGTGATTAAATTATGGCGTTAGTTATGAATGAATTGCAGAAGTTGTGGTATATGTATCCTATTGTAATTTGCAGTTTAGTAGGTTTTTTTAATGCACGAATAACAACTTCATTATATAATGTGTTGTTTTTTCCAGATTTGGACCAATGTTGGGGTCTTAATACTCATTAGATACGGATATGTAAAGCGATCGATGAGGTGCTCTTCTACTCTCGTGGACCCTAGAGATAAATTTGGCCTTAATGAATTGAAAGACTTGATAGGCAGGTTCACATGCTCCGAGAGGAGATTATGGGTCAAATGTACAAAACAATTTTGTGATTGAAAACGCTGTGGTTTGCAAAATCACAGATGTTGCAGCAAGAAAATGTTCTGCACAAAACCTATTTAACTTGCCAGAAAAGGATTTCTAACTCATAAAATGGCTTTTCTGAGCCATACCAATTCACAATTTGGAATAGGCATATAGGGAACGTTTGTTCCAAATTATGAATTTGTGTGTAATTTATCAATGGTTTGCAATTGAAATTCTGGTCACAAACAACTAAACAGTTACCAACACCTCAAAGAAGGTGGAAGTACGTTGGCGGTTTCAGCTAGCCCATTGGACCACTGCCTACTCCCCGCCCTGGTGTTCACCCAAATGTTAACACGGGTTGCGTTAAAAAAATGAATTTGGGAATACATGCAAAGGAATGGTGGCCTGCTGTCCTTTGCAGACCACCATCCCTGTATTTAAAGCCAATCACTGGGGGTCACAAATGGCAACCTGCCTAATTAATATTCGGTAGGCAGGCCATTCTGCGACCCCCTGTAACTGGTGATTTTGGGACCCCTTCCCCGTTGGTACCAACCTACTAAATAGTTCTGATCTAATAGTATTTAGGTTGCATCACAAAAACAATCACCGGTTCACAAAACGCTGTAGTGTAATTTGCACCCACTTTTTGCTCCCACGATGATAGTACAACTGTCCCTGTCTTCTTTAATTGATCATGTATTTATGTTGCTGAGTGTAGCTATGTAAAATCCTTGATTAGAAGTGTAATGACTTGTATGACCATTCTTATTTAGTTATAAAATTTGAACTAATATGCGCCCCTATTTCGATCCTTCTTTATCCCTATATAACTATAGTTGTCATAATAACTGTACAGTTAAAAGGAATAATGAATATGAAATTACCTTTGAAGATTGACTAACTCTATCAATACACTAACTGGCCAGCTCCGAAAGTATCAATTTATTAATCTCTACTTAGTTTATGGGTAAACAGGTTGATTATTGTTCTGTAATCAACATTCCAAATCATATGTTGATACAAATCATTTTAAAATCAAAGCGATCGATCAACAAAAAACACTGAGTGTAGGTGCAGCCAAGGGAACGTTAGGGCTAGATGGTGGTATTTTACCTACATTTCTATGAGAAAACAAAGTCTACAAGATGTTTGGACTCTGGTAGCAATTGCATTGGACAATAATATGTCTAAAAGCGTTATTCATGTAGGGAAAGTAGACTAGAGTATACATGTTGGTAGGATTTATGAAAAACCAGATGAATCAATCAATCAATCAATCAATCAGGGAATTGTAAGCGCGCTACTCACCCGTGAGGGTCTCAAGGCGCTGAGGGGGGGAGGGGTCCGCAGATCTGTTTAGCCGAAGAGCCAGGTCTTGAAGGTCTTCCTGAAGTTGTTCAGGGAGGGGGCACATCTGATGTCTGCCGGTAACTCGTTCCAGGTCTTGGCTGCAATGTGAGAGAAGGATCTTCCGCCTGCGCTGGCTCTGTGGATCCGCGGGGTTTCGGCCAGTGCGAGGTTGGAAGATCGGAGGTTTCTTTTGGGTACGTGGAAGTTGATTCTGTCATTGAGGGATTTGGGTCCGTTGTTGTGTAGGCATTTGTAGGCGTGAGTGAGGATTTTGAAAGTGACTCTTTTCTCCACGGAGAGCCAGTGGAGACTTCGTAGGTGTTGGCTGAAGTGTTCGTGTCGGGGGATGCCGAGGATGAGTCTGGCGGCGGTGTTCTGTATTGTCTGGAGTTTGCGGAGTAGGGACTTGTTGATGCCGGCGTAGAGTGCGTTTCCATAGTCCAGTCTGCTGGTGATGAGTGCGTGGGTGACTGTCTTCCTTGACTCAGGGGGGATCCACTTGAAGGTCTTGCGGAGGATGCGGAGGGTGTTGAAGCAGCTGGAGGTGATGGCGTTGACATGGTGAGTGATGAGTCGAGTACGATGATGAGGTTCTTGGCGTGGTCTGAGGGGGGTAGGTGGGCTTCCGAGGGCGGTCGGCCACCAGGTGCTGTCCCATGCAGAAGGGGTGGTACCGAGGACGAGGACTTCTGTCTTCTCTGCGTTGAGCTTCAGGCAGCTGTTGGTCATCCAGACTGCGACGTCTTGCATTCCTTTCTGGAAGTTGAGTTTGGCAGTGGTGGGGTCTTTGGTCATTCACTCTGTTTAATCTAAGTAAAGATGGACCCTCTCTCATTGATTTTGAACTTTTTACATTCAATCTATTAATCAACATCATCAAGGGCATTGACAGGTCAGAAGCAAATGTCTGAACTGGGTCCCGGTAATAGTTTTTAAGTCAGTACTCCATCTTTGGGCAATATTATTCAAGCATTTGTTTAATTTCTGTATTAGTTTAAGCCAGATACCTGATTTGAGGAAGAGAGTCATAATTTACCTATATATAAAAAGAGAGAAGGAGATAATCAGTTAAATTATCGCCGTGATGCCTTATTGGATGTACAGGTGACATTTTTGCTAAAGCTTCATTAAACCAGCTGAACATGTGGGTACATGCTAATAATTTATTACCGTTTGAGCAATTAGGATTTCCTTATTTCTTTTCTACACTAAATACCAACATGTGTCTGCAGCTTCTGATGAGATTTATGTAAGTGAAAGGCACCTGATGTTATAGGTTACCTTTGTAGGCTTTCCATATGCATTTGAAAGTTGTGTGGGAGTTATTGCAATTATTTTGCTAATAGAAATGTTTCTTTAGTAACATGAACGGTTTGCATTGAAAATCGACAATGCTGCACATTGTAAAACTATGTGCGCCTCATGGACTAGGCCCAGACTACATCTTGAATTTAAATGCAGGCATGTTTTAATTTCTCAGTCTTACATTGCCCACTGCAAAATGTGAACTAATGCTTTATGATGGCACGCTGTTCTTCGTGAGCCTCGAAGAAAGCTGACTTGTAACTTTTAACCATCCAAGGCCTCTTCCTGCTCAATCACTGTGAGCCTATTCATTTTGTGAGTCTGTTATTCTTCTGTGTAGCTAAATTTGCATTGTCATCTGTCACATCCAATGACATTAAGGTATTGATTGGCACATAAATAGTCATTTGGGGGATGGTGCTAGGATGCTGTTAGGAATTGGCATTATATGATGATATATTAATTCACTATTGTGATTCGACATTCAATGTTACTTTTTGCTTACCTTATGACAACTTTGTTATAAAAAGTTATAAATCTGGAGGGGAGCCAGTCTCCTATGTTAGTTTGTTTCATGCTTGGGGCGTAGAATATTTTGTTAGGCTTATGCTGCATTTGACTGTGCCTTATGCTAATTCCCTTTTGGTTTACTGATGACTAATTTTGATGCCTTCTGCACCCCAACTTAAAATGTAATAAACTTTTAGGGTTTTCCCTTTCCTCTGCCTAAAGAAATCTTACTTAATTGAAATGCTGCCTGATTGACTTATTTTACTGACCGATGGTGATTCCTTTTACGGGCCCATTAACTTTTTGAGGATAACACCCTCCCCTATCCTGAAAAGGCACTTAGTCTACTATCTTATCAGATAATTAACGATAGTGCTGACCGGATCTTTCAATGCACCAGGAAAAGATTAATGTACGAACATCCCAGATACATTTTTGCAGGCAATTATTAATCTTCACTCAGATAAATATCCAGAATCACAATAGTGATAAGCAATAAACTATCAGATGAACTTCCTGTTGCAAATGGCCTTAAACATGGCTGTGTTCTAGCTCTCTTATTGTTTTAATTATTTATAGCTGACTTCCCAATGCATGTAAAAAGCTTTAATCCTTTTCTGCCAAAATTAGGATCTGCCCATTTGGATGTAGCCTGTTGATTAACAGCTTAATTTTACTCCTGTAGGGCTGCAATGTCAGTTAATGGCCTTGGAGAATTATTCCTGTGCCCATGCCTTAGCAAATAGCCTTAGTAAATGAGGAAAAAACAAAAGTAATGATAATTGGTGCCTTAGGATTGTCGACTCCCTGTCAAAGGCCGATAAATGGTACTTGCCTTGAACTAGTTAAAATCTATCAAGTTCTTAGAGTAAGAATATCGTGTTCAACTCATTTGCGCCTACAGTCAGCAAATTCATGATTTGTTTGATTAGGCTTATTTCAAATTTTTTAAAGCTTTTTGAAAGAGAGATGGGGCTTTCCTATTAAGTATACATGTCTCTCTAATTCAGTGAGCTAGAAAAAGAACAGCACAAATTAGAGGCCCACTGTACCAGGGCACAAGTCCTGCAGCGCAGCCTACAAGTTCAGAGCCTGAGGGCAGTGCTGTTGGCTCACAGCAACCAAAACCAACAACAAGAACACCATCAACAACAAGGGCAGGGGCATCAGCCCCAAAATCTGCATCTGATTGGTTTCTACTGGCACGGCTTAAGTCCAGTGCAGAGGTAAAGGCAAAAGAGGTTGAGCAAAGTGGAGCACCAGCAATGAACATTGAGCGAATGGTCCATGCCTATCTGGATGACGCAACAGAGGTCAACCTTGATCAAAACCCATTGGTGTATGGGTATGGGAAGAGGCGCCAATGGCCAGTGCTCAGCAGTCTGGCAATAAACTATCTGGCTTGCCCTGTGCCCAGTGTCTCCGCTGAGTGTGTTTTCAGTGCTATTAAACGATTAAATAGAGCTTGAATTTCTTCTCGAGAGGAAACAGAGTGATTGCTCTTCGTACAAACCAATAATGCTGTACATAAGTGGTCAAGTTGGCATTGGTAAAAGCTACCTAATTAAAGGTCTCACTGGTTATCTACAGAAGACTACAGAACCAAAGCTGTCATGTGTAGTAACAGCACCAGCAGGATTAGCTGCACATAACATTAAAGGGATTACTTTACTTCACATACTAATGCTAACTGTTGAACATGACAATAAACTAGAATACCCGAAACTATCTGGTGAAGCTTGACATGAGGTGTCAAGAATATTGAAGAAACTGAAGCTTTTAAACATTGATGAGGTCAGCATGGTATCTGACTTAATGCTTGCATTTATACATTTAAGAATGCAACAAATTTTGAGAACAAACTACGATGTGCTCTTTGGAGGAAAACATTTGATTGTATTTGGTAACCTACTGCAACTCAACCTCATAAAAGGACAAACTGTTTCCAATACAATTGTGCATAATAAAACAAGAAATTTTCTGGGGAGTATTGGCAATGTAAATATTTGGATAAACTTTGAATACAAGGAACTAGTGAAAAATATGCATCAAGCATCTGATGTAATTATGCAGATATACTGAAGGACATTAAAATAGGAGTTCTAACAAAAGAGGGGAAACAAGCTTTGGTACGTCGACTTATAAAGAAACTATTTCCATCTAATATTAAAGCAGCTGAACTAATGCGCAATTTCAGTGAAGAACAGAAGTCTGTAGGAGTGCTCCAAGTTTAATGAACAATTACTACAACTGGAGAAAGAAGATACTTTGGAAATTGAAAAAATGGAATATCAGGGTGTGGCAAAACTACTCGCAGATAAACTGCAAGCAAAATTGGATGCTTTGGAGTAGTTTGTATCAAAAACTGCAGGATTAGAAAAGCATTTACACATGAGCAAATGCTGTCGAGTAATTTTGCGCCATTATTTAAATGTTGAGAAAGGGTAGTAAATGGTGCAATGGGTAAAGTAACTGATTTTATCAATTTCCCAAATAGAGATGGGATTGATTACTTTGTTATACATTTGATCAAATTAATAGCGCAAAGCAGATTGGCTGCTGTATTGTTCATTTTTTGCTAGTGCTAGTAAAAGACTTATTTGTGCAGCACAAGCAGTTCCCACTGTCTCTAGTGTATGCTGTAACTGTCCATAAATCACACAGTTTGAGTGTAGATGCAGCTTTGTTAATATTGGAAGCACTGTATTCAAAGAAGGAATGTCATATGTAGCATTGTCGTGAGTTAGAAAATTGTCTGGTTTGTTTTTGATTTCTTTTGAGGAAAAGAAAGTTAGTGCAGATGCAAGCTGTGTAACAGATTACACTCTGCTAAGAAGTGTATGCATTCCTCATTTAGGCCAATACCCTGTTTAGGAGAAATGGATAATCTGTCCAAAATGGAAAAATGCAAAAGAGTGTGCAGATATTGAAGAAACAAAAGGACAGAAGTATAATCTCGAAACTGTTAAGAAGAGAAAACTAGAAAATGACAGAGATATTGTAGGTTACCAGTTGAAAAACAGTTCAGGTATCAAATGATCTGCAAATGTTGTTCTCAATGTACTGTTTCATTTATCAAATCATGTCACCCAAATTAAATAAAAACAGATAAGAGATTGTGTTCTGCACTGTGTCACTTGCTCCAATGTTTACTGACACAAAGAATTGTGACACATTCTGCATCAGGTATTCTAAATCTTTTAGACATATGCAGTAGATCAGTAATGTTTACTCTCAACAGTCCACAAGATGCACAAGAATTTATTATGGTTATATTTTAGATGAAGAAGATGCAAATACTGGTGATTTATTTGGAGTGAGTTACACATGAAACCATGACTGTTAAGATTGTGATTATTCATCTACCACTAAAATAGATTCCGAGCCTTCTTTCTATTTAACATTACCAGATTCAAACGATTTGCCTTTGACAAACTGTTGAAAAATGGTAACTAAAATATGAACTGCCCCAACTGCAGATCTGATGTTATCTCTACATTAATCGTAACAAGAACTGGAAAATACGTTATAGTAATGGTACAACGATGCAGAGCAGATGGTTCCAAATTGGAAACTCAAATCACAAACTTCAAAGGTAGACAAATATCAATTTCAGGAAGAATTTTTAATACTTCAGCTATCATCTTTCACAAAGATATTAATACACCCTCTGGACAATACATTGCCTATTTAAAAAGTGAAACTGGATGGATGGAATGCAATAACATCAACCTAAAATATAAATCAAAACTTCCTTACAATCTACCAAACTCTTATCTTTTCTTTCTTCATTCAAATTTTTAAGGAGGAATTCTGGATAAAATAGTGATCTACGGTGTTTCTTCTACATGGTCCATCCGTCTTTTAGAAATTATTCGGCCTATTTGCGGTAATGCTTTATAAACGTCTTCAATATTCAGTGTTTTTATCTACCACAAAGGAGTTAATACCATATGTAAATACTACAGAATCTAATTAAAGACTGAAACTGAATAGATATAATACAATAATAGCAGCCTTAAAATGCAGGCAAAAGCTTCATTTGTAGCTTAAAAATTACCCCTTTTGTTTCATCACCCAAGCATCTACATACTATTTGTGAAAAGAACTACACAATGGGATGTTGTCTACATGGATCATCAGAATTTAAACATATTTGGCCTACCAGGGGTGATGTTTATAAAAGGATCTTCAATATTGTAGAGGGCTTTATATTTATTTGTCATATTGTACCAGATATAATATTAAAAGAAATATTTTTAACATAGGTTTGTTTATATTACTGTGGTAAAACCAGAAAAAGCAGTTCATTAATAAATTGTAGTGAGTGCAATGTATAGTGTTACTTATTTATAGTGATGTACTGTGCAGCTTTGCTTTTTTTTAAAAATAATCCATTGATTGTTTTTTCCCCACTGTTCGAGGATGAAGCTTCATACAGACAACCATTTATGGTGAAGAAGTATGAAAGCTGAGAACAGTAAAAATGGGAAACATATTTTTACTACATCGTAATGCACTGTTACAGTATGCGTAATGTATAATGTTATGTTTCTGTAATTATGAACATTGAATACTAACATATCTTTATGTTCTTTTTCTTTTTCAACGGTGGCTGCAGTTGAACATCATTAAATGTCGCAAACCACTTTTTTTTTATTACAGACATTACTTAGAGGTATTCATCAGAGTGTTTTTAAGCATAAACTGCTCTTGCCATACCTTTCCATTTGTGTCTTACCTATTTTGGTAATTATAACTTTCAGTGTAATAGAGGCAATTTACAGTTAGTCATAGAACAACTAACTCAGTCATTCAGGCACTCACACAACCAGTCACTTATCCATACTGCCTCTCACACAAGCAGTCACTCAGTCATGCAGCCAAACACATACCCACTATTTCACTCATAAAGTAGATCACACCACCCCTCATTCACTCAAACAGCCACTGACATACTCATTCACTCACCCAAACTCCACTCACATACCCTGTCACTCACTGATAGGGCACCTCACCAGAGGACCCCTGTCCACCGAATATAATTCATGAGGCCTCTAGACTAACAAGCTCTCTCTGACCCCTCTTAAACACCATTGTAGGATCTGGAGATTTTCCTACAGTTTGGAAGAAAGCTTGCATTAGGCCCATTTTAAAGAAGTCCTCTATGGACCCTAGGGATGTTAAGAGCTATAGACCTATCTCCTGCCTTCCTTTGGCGGCTAAGGTTCTGGAGAAAGCCATTAATCAGAAACTAAATGACTTTCTCATCTCCAATAATACTCTGGATACCTCACAACATGGTTTCCAGTGCAGACCACTCTACAGAGTCCGCACTGGTTATGGCCACGAGGAAGAACTTCGCATGCAAATTGATAGTGGTGGTAGGGCGGTTCTGATCCTACTTGACCTGTCGGCCGCGTTTGACACGGTGAATCATCTAATTCTTACGCAACGGCTGAAGGCAAGTGGGATCAGGGACAAGGCGCTGGCTCTTCTTTCCATCATTACTGACAAACAGAGAACATAAGGTTTGTTGGGACAACCTTAAATCGGACATTTTCCATCTCCTTGTGGAGTCCCACAAGGGTCGGCGCTTTCACCCACCCTTTTCAATATTTATGTGACGCCATTGGCCAAACTAGTCAGAGATTTTGGCTTTTCCCTTGTGTCATATGCCGACGACACTCAAATTATAGTTTCAATATCTTCAGTTAATGAGGTGCCATCGGCAAGGTTTCATAGTTGTCTTGATCGCATCATACAATGGATGCACAACAACTATTTGAAACTAAATACACAGAAGACAGAAATCATGGAGTTTGGCAATGACCCTCCAATTTGGAACATAGCCTGGTGACCAACGAGGGCAGGAGAGTGTCTGTCACCAGTGGACAAGATGAGGAATCTGGGTGTGGTATGGGACACACAGCTTAATTTCTCTGCTCAGATTAATCAAGTTACTTCAGCCTGTTATTTTACATTAAAGATCCTACGGAAGATCCTACCATTTCTTCCAATGGAGCTGAGGAAAACTGTGGTGGTTGCTCTTGTATTGTCTTGCATCGATTATTGTAATGCCCTTTACTTAGGGGTTGACAAACGGCAGCTTACTAAGCTGCAATCCCTTCAAAATACTGCTGCTCGGACATTACTCAACATACCTAGATTTAATCATATTTCCGGGGCCATTAGAAGCCTTCATTGGCTCCCTGTTAAGCAGCGTATTGAATTCAAGGCTCTTTGCCTAGTGCACAAAAACCTGTATGGTGGCGGTCCTTTGGCGTATCGCAACTTATTTCAATGGTATTGTCAATGGCGTGCACTACGGTCTCCCAATCAGGCCTTGGTTAAAATCCCAAATTGGAGGAAGGCCAGATGGGGTGGTAGATGCCTTTCATACTTGGCTCCCAAACTCTGGAAAAGGCTGCCTTTGGATATCAGATTTCAACCAGCTCTTTCCAAATTCCGTGGCCTATTAAAAACCTGGCTCTTCCAGGTCTAGCAGTGGATCTTGTACCTGTGGACTTACCCTTCTTTCTATGTTTCTCCAGCACCAAGACGCCTCGGCAATCGAGCGCTATATAAAACCCCTTACTCACTTACCTCACATACCCACCCACTTACATTACAGCCAGTCTCACATGCACTCACTCACCCATACAGCCGCTGACACACTCACTGACTCACCAATGCAGCCAGTCAGACAGCCACAAACTGACTGATTCAGCCACTCACATATCCACTCACAGACCCATACAGCTACTTTCTAAGCCAGTAATTTACCCATACAGCCACTCACACTAGCACAGACTCACTGATACAGGCACTAGCAGGTCCTCCCTCATCCATACAGCTACTAAAACAATATTTCAGTAATGCATGCAACCACTCACACAACCACTTACTCTCCTGTATGGTCGCTCACACACTGACTGACTTACTCACTCATACAACCTCTCACACACCTTCCCACAGACCAATACATCCACTCATGTACCCACTCTCTCACCCATACAGACACTGACACACCCACTCACTCACCCATGCAGATATTCACACAGCCACTCACTTGCCTATACAGTTACTCACATAACCACTAACTCACCCATGGAGACACTTATGTACCTTCACACACACCCATATAGCCAATTATGCACCTACTCTCTCACCCATACAGCCACTGGCACACCCAGGCACTCACCTGCACAGTTTATCACACAGCTACTCACTCAACTATACAGTTATTCCCACACCCATCACCTCACTCATACAGTCACTAACACACACACTCAGTCTACCATACACCACTAATGCACTCATTCACTCACACATTCAATAAAACATACAGTCACTCATTCAGGTACTAACTCACCCATACAGTCACTCATGCACATGCTCACTCACTCATTCACTCACTCACACAGACACTTAAATAGCCACTCACTCACCTGTATAGTTACTCACATAGACTCTCACTCAGCCATACAGTCACTAACACACACACTCACCCATATAGTCACTGATACACACACTCACTCACCCAGCTGCTCACTTACCCTAGCAGCCAGAAAAAAATCAGTATGGGCTGTTGATCGCACCAGTATGAATCTACACATTCATTCCTAGATCTAAATGCTCAACTGTTTATGACCCCACTGCTAAGGAATCATCATACAGAATAATTAATATAGACAACTTAACCAGGAGCACTTTGTATCTTAGTAATGTATCCTTTCTATATATTTGGAATCTGGTATCAAACAGTCTACCAAAACAATCTTAGTAACGCATCCCTTCTATTTTTGGAATCTAACATCAAAACATTCTATCAATCAATGTCCTTTAGTAAACCCCAATCCAAAGGGGAACATTAACAACACACGGAGTCACGTAGTCCTGTTGAAAATTCTTCAGTTATTGATATTCTTTGTAAACAAAAATGAATCAGACCAGCCGTGTTTCATCCAATAGGACTTCATTAGGGCTGAAAAATACAAAATCAATATGATAAATATAGATACATATTTTCATACAAATTAACCTACATCTTCTCTACAAGACTAATAAAAAGCATGAGATGTGACTCCACAAAATAATGCCTACATTACAAAAAATGGTGATTAAAATAAATATGCCTATGTGTGTTGGCTATACAAATATACATACACACACATACATACACATACATATACATATACACATACATATTCACCACAATGTGATCCTGTCAGTTCAGAGCGCTCAAACAGCGGGTGCTCAGCGTATGGGCCGGATCCTGGCCCAAATTCAATTTCCAGACAACAAATGACGCGGCACTCCAAAGCAGGATACTTGTGAAATTTATTTAATCACAACACCACTCAACCAACGCGTTTCAGCCCTCACCACGCTTTCTTCACGGTTAGTGAGTCCTTCTTTCATTACGCCTTAAATACCCATATCTGCCATAATGATGCATCATGGGATTCGATAGTGCGTGTATTTCAAAAAAGAAAAAAACTTTATACACTATTTACAAAAAGGACAATTGCGCATGTGTCAGGATCTTTACAGATTATGGTGACTTTGACATTACTTCAGTAGCGCTTTACTTTTTCACAAAGTATTGGATATAGTATCCTTGCATTTATTGTAAGCTAATTGATTTGTATATAACACGACATTTTGTGCATTAGATCAAATCATCGGTATAGTACCCTTTGCTGGTGATATGTTCTATTATGTGATTTTTAAAATTTGGTCATTTAATACAACTTATCTAAATGGTTTTCTGAGAGTCGGGTATAGTACCCTCATTTTTTACCACCAGTATATATAGTATGGCAGATTATTCCTTTTCTTTTAACACTGTGCCAAAAGATACTTCCTTATTCCAAGTGCACAAAAGTTCTTCGCCATTATTTATCCCTCTGGAATTTCGTTCTCAACCTTATAATGTACTTGGATTCCATTTGTCGTAATTTCCTTATTCTGTCTCCACCCCATTCTTCTGGGGGATCATGTGAGTCCATAATAGGTCATTGCTCTCAGTCTCCCTTTTGACATTGTGACATATGTTTTGCTGTGGCATACGTCATGTTTCCATTTTCACTGCACGGATATGTTCTAGAATACGTTTTTAACCATGCATGTTGTACTCCCAATATATTTCATTCCACAATACACTCTATCACATAGATAACAAACTGATATGTGCAGGAAATGTTTTGCTTAATTGTGATTTGCTTTACATCTGGTTCCACAGTTGTCCTGACAGTCTTGCCAATTTTGCAGGCCTTACACACATTGCATTTCTTAAAACCTCTTTGTTGATCAGTAACCAATTTGTTTGTGGTCTCTCCTGAAAATGACTTTTCACCAACATATCCTTTAGATTTTTAGTCTTCCTATAGGTAACAATTGGTTGGGGTCCTAAGAATTTACCAATATCTGGGTCTCCTGCAATTAAATGCCAGTATTTTTGATTTTGTTCAGTTATCATTCCACTTTTTTGCTGTATGTCGTGATAAATCTTGGTGGTTCCTGTTCACTTGTTTCTTGGATTTTTGATTTTGGGATTAATGTATCTTCTCTTGATTTTTGATCAGCACGTTTTTGCATTTCCTTAATGTGGTGTCATTATAACCTCTCACTTTTAATCTCTGCATTGTCTCTTGAATCTTGTCTTCTGCATCTTCCTGCTTTGAACAATTACGCTTCATACAGATCAAATTCACCATGGGGATGCTTTCCAGGAGGGTTTCGGATGGAAACTCGTTCCATATAAAATGCTGTTAGTAGCAGTTTTCTTCTAAATAGCGTGGACTGGATTTGATCATTTTCAATATAGATCTTAGTGTCTAAGAATTCAATTTCCTTTTTTGTTCTTGGTGCACGTAAATGATAAATCAATCTGATTGTTATTCAATTTCAAAAAATACTCATTAAAATCATGCTCAGTACCGTTCCATATTAAAAACAAATCGTCAATGAATCGGACCCATAGCACGATCCGATCAAGCTCTTCTTGGTTTTCTGAGTTCCATGCTATCTCTCTCTCCCACCAGCCCATGGTTATATTCGCAAAATTTGGCCATGGGCATTTCTTTTTCTCCGAATTTTGCGAATATAACCATGGGCTGGTGGGGAGAGAGATAGCATGGAACTCAGAAAACCAAGAAGAGCTTGATCGGATCGTGCTATGGGTCGATTCATTGACAATTTGTTTTTAATATGAGGACGTACTGAGCATATTTTAATGAGTATTTTGAAATTGAATAACAATCAGATTGATTTATCATTACATGCATCAAGAACAAAAGGAAATTGAATTTCTAGACACTGAGATCTATATTGAAAATGATCAAATCCAGTCCACGCTATTTAGGAAGAAAACTGCTACCAACAGCATTTTATATGGAGCAGTTTCCATCCGAACCTCCTGAAAGCATCCCTATGGTGAATTATCGTATGAGCGTAATTGTTCAAAGCAGGAAGATGCAGAGACAAGATTCAGAGACAATGCAGAGATTAAAAGTGAGAGGTTATAATGACACCGCATTAAGTAAATGCAAAGAACGTGCTGATCAAAAATCAGAGAAGATACATTAATCCCAAAATCAAAATCCAAGAAACAAGTGAGCAGGACCACCAAGATTTATCACGACATACAGCAAGAAAGTGGAATGATAACGAACAAAATCCAAAATACTGGCATTTAATTGCAGGAGACCCAGATATGGTAAATTTTAGACCTCAATATTGTTACCTATAGGAAGACTAAAAATCTAAAGGATATGTTAGTGAAAGTCATTTTCAGGAGAGACCACAAACAAATTGGTTACTGGATCAACAAAGAGGTTTTAAGAAATGCAATGTGTATAAGGCCTGCAAAATTGACAAGAACGTCAGGACAATTGTGGAACCAGATGAAAAGCAAATCACAATTGAGCAAAACATTTCCTGCACATCTCAGTTTATCTATGTGATAGAGTATATATGAATGAAATATATTGGGAGTACAACATGCATGGTTAAAAACGTATTCTAGAACATATACGTGCAGTGAAAATGGAAACATGGCGTATGCCACAGCAAAACATATGTCACAATGTCAAGGGAGACTGAGAGCAATGACCTATTATGGAATTCACATGATCCCCCAGAAGAGCGGGTGGAGACAGAATAAGGAAATTACGACAAATGGAATCCAAGTACATTATAAGGCTGAGACGAAATTCCCCAGAGGGATAAATAATGACGAAGAACTTTGTGCACTTGGAATAAGAAGTATCTTTTGGCACAGTGTTAAAGAAAGGAATAATCTGCCATACTATACTGTACTGGTGGTAAAAATGAGGTACTATACCCGACTCTGTGAAAACGATTTAGATAAGTTGTATTAAATGATCAAATTTTAAAAATCACATAATAGAATATATCACCAGCAAAGGGTACTATACCGATGATTTGATCTTAATGCACAAAAAATGTCGTGTTATATACAAATCAATTGCTTACAATAAATGCAAGGATACTATATCCAATACTTTGTGAAAAGTAAAGCGCTACGAAGCAATGTCAAAGTCACCATAATCTGTAAAGATCCTGACACATGCGCAGTTGTCCTTTTTGTAAATATGTATAAAGTTTTTTTCTTTTTGAAGCATACGCACTACAATCCATGATGCATCATTATGGCAGATATGGGTATTTAAGGCGTAATGAAAGAAGGACTCACTAACCGTGAAGAAAGCGTGGTGAGGGCTGAAACGCGTTGGTTGAGTGGGTTGTGATTAAATAAATTTCACAAGTATCCTGCTTTGGAGTGCCGCGTCATTTGTTGTCTGGAAATACACATACATATGTATACATATACACATACATATGTATACATATACACATACATATATACATACATGTGTATACATATACACATACATATGTATACATATAAACATACATATGTATACATATACACATACATATGTATACAAATACACATATATGTATATATATACACATACATATTTATACATATACACATACATATTTATACATATACACACACACATTTTTATACATATACGCACACATATTTATACATATACACGCATATTTATACATATACACACACACATCTATACATATACACATGCACATCTATACATGTGCACATATATATATATACATATATATACATATTGTATTTCAAAGAATGCTCTCAGCATTGAAAGGGCACTTGACCGTGCCCCCACCATCTGGCATTTGTTGCCTCACTGCAGCTTGCCTCAGGATGCCATACATTTCCTTCATGGCCGACGCGTTTCGAGGCAAACGCCTCTTCTTCATGGGCAGGAACAAACATTGCTCATTTCCGGTTTCTTTTATTTAAAAAATTGCCCTGATTGGCTTTTGCTTCGTGCATACATAATGATTAGTGCATTATGGATAATTGAGTCCCGTAAGATGAATAACAGTTCATTCCTATAGTAGGTGCAATGTATATTACAATTTAAAGCAAATCTTCACCTTGGTAGGTTAGGCACACTCGAGGCAGGCTAAAATTAATTGCTGGGACACGGTGCTGTTCGGTAGTTGAAAGTTCAGCTCCACAGCCTTTCTTCCAGAAATGGTGCTCCTTTCACAGCGAGCAGCCGTGTGAATCATTTTGTATTTCAAAGAATGCTCTCAGCATTGAAAGGGCACTCGACCGTGCCCCCACCATCTGGCATTTGTTGCCTCACTGCAGCTTGCCTCAGGATGCCATACATTTCCTTCATGGCCGACGCGTTTCGAGGCAAACGCCTCTTCTTCATGGGCAGGAACAAACATTGCTCATTTCCGGTTTCTTTTATTTTAAAAATTGCCTGATTGGCTTTTGCTTCGTGCATACATAATGATTAGTGCATTATGGATAATTGAGTCCCGTAAGATGAATAACAGTTCATTCCTATAGTAGGTGCAATGTATATTACAATTTAAAGCAAATCTTCACCTTGGTAGGTTAGGCACACTCGAGGCAGGCTAAAATTAATTGCTGGGACACAGTGCTGTTCGGTAGTTGAAAGTTCAGCTCCACAGCCTTTCTTCCAGAAATGGTGCTCCTTTCCACGGCGAGCAGCCGTGTGAATCATTTTGTATTTCAAAGAATGCTCTCAGCATTGAAAGGGCACTCGACCGTGCCCCCACCATCTGGCATTTGTTGCCTCACTGCAGCTTGCCTCAGGATGCCATACATTTCCTTCATGGCCGACGCGTTTCGAGGCAAACGCCTCTTCTTCATGGGCAGGAACAAACATTGCTCATTGCCAGTAGGTAGTTATAGTTAGGACCTAGTTTTCATAGGAAAAGCGTTTTTTGATTTGCCATTATCTTTGGCGCCGTTTGACGAATGTTCGTGAAATTTTTTAAACTAATGGCCCGATGTGGTCAGCTCCTGTCTTGAAAGCTTCGGGGTGATTCGTCAAGGGAGGGCCGAGAAAAAAGGGAGGGTCCCAAAACACGTTTTCTCCATGTTAATTTCCATAGGAACGTTTGTCGTGGCTACAGCCAGAACTGCTGAACGGAATTACACCAATTTGGCAGAGAGGTAGCTGTTGTTGCAGAGTGCACTCTTTGCTTTAAATGGTGTAAATCCGTTCAGTAGTTCCTGAGAAATTCAAAAAACAAAAATATCGATATCTGAGCACCGAGGAGGTTTCGCAAAGCCTCCCGAGCACGAGCTTCATTCTGATTGGCTGCCAACACTCCAAACCAGAATGTGTTGGCAGCCATCTTGTGACGCCGAGTCACAAGAAAACAGTAGAAAAAAGATAAAAAAACAAGAAAAAGGGGCAGGGTAGAAACACCCTGACCCCCTAGGCCAGCTCAGGGGGTCCCACAAGGACCCCCAGGGCCCAAAAAAGCATTAAAAAAAGCCAGATCGCCCGAATTCACGCTGGGTGCGCGAATCCGGACTAAAAAATGTTCTATAAGCCCAGCAGCCTCGGGGACCACCACCTCCTCGGGCTTAGTTAATCAAATGCAGGGGGCACGCACCCCCCCAAGCTCCGGGGACCGCCACCTCCGCAAGGCATTTATTATTTTAGGGAGGGGCCCTTGAGGGCCCCCTTAAACCCGGGGACCACCACCTTGCCGGGGCACTCGTCATTAAAATGCAGGGGTCTATTATGGACCCCAGGGCCCCGGGGACCACCACCTCCCCAGGGCTGTGCAAATGAAGGGAGGGGGGCCGCGCAGCCCTCCTCCTGGAGCCCTCCATGGCCCTGGGGACCGCCACCCCCCAGGGACGGCTCCTGCATTTCCGTTTGCTATGGCAGGGCGGGAGCACGGTTCCCGCCCTGCCATAGCAAACTCTGCTTTGCTTCTTGGAAGCGAGAGCAGGAAACCTGCTCTCACTTCCAAGAAGCAACATAGCAACTCTCTTGCCTCTTTCTGCACTTCTCTTGCCTCCTTCTGCATCTCTGTTGCTTCTTTTTTGCACTCCTCTTCCTCTTTCTGCACCCCTCTTGCCTCTTTCTGCACCTCTTTTGCATCTTTCTGCACTACGCTTGCTTCTTTCTGCACCTCTCTTGCTTCTTTCTGCACCCGCTTGCCTCTTTCTGCACCCTTGTTCCTTCTTTCTGTTCTTCTTTTGCTTCTTTCTGCACCTCTTTTGCTTCTTTCTGCACCCCTCTCGCCACTTTCTCCACCCCCGTTCCCCCTTTTTGCATCTCTGTTGCTTCCTTCTGCACTTCTCTTACCTCTTTTTCCACCCCTCATCCCTCTTTCTGCACCTCTGTTGCCTCTTTCTGCACTTCTCTTGCTTCTTTCTGCACCTCTGTCCCTTCTTTCTGCACCCCTCGTGTCTCTTCATTCCCCTCTTCCCTCTTTCTTCACCCCTCTTGCCTCTTTTTGCACTTCTGTTCCTTCTTTCTGCACTTCTTTTGTTTCTTTCTGCACCTCTCTTGTTTATTTCTGTATCCCTCTTTCCTCTACCTCCATCCCACTTCCCCCTTTCTGAATCTCTGTTGCTTTTTTATGCATTTCTCTTGCTTCTTTCTGCATCTCTCTTGCTTCTTTCTGCACCCCTGGTGCCTCTTTCTGCACCCTTCATCCCTCTTTCTGCAGTCCTCTTGCCTCTTTCTGCACCTCTGTTGCTTCTTTTTGCACTTCTTGTTTCTTTCTGCACCCCTCTTGCTGCACCTCTGTTCCTTCTTTCTGTACTTCTTTTGTTTCTTTCTGCACATCTCTTGCCTCTTTATCCACCTCTGTTCCTTCTTTCTGCACTACTCTTGCTTTTTTCTGAACAACTCGTACTTCTTTCTGCACCCTTCTTCCCTCTTTCTGCACCTCTCTTGCTTCTTTCTGCACCTCTGTTCCTTCTTTCTGCTCTTCTTTTATTTCTTTCTGCACATCTCTTGCTTTTTTCTGCACCCCTCTTGCCACTTTCTCCACCCCTGTTCCCCTTTTTGCATCTCTGTTGCTTCTTTCTGCACTTCTCTTGCCTCTTTCTCCACCCCTCATCCCTCTTTCTGCACCTCTGTTGTTTCTTTCTGCACTTCTCTTGCTTCTTTCTGCACCTCTGTCCCTTCTTTCTGCAACCCTTGTGCCTCTTTCTGCACCCCTCTTCCCTCTTTCTGCCCCTCTGTTCCTTCTTTCTTTACTTCTTTTGTATCTTTATGCACCTCTCTTGCTTCTTTCTGCACCCCTCTTGCCTCTTTCTGCACCTCTGTTCCTTCTATCTGCACTACTTTTGCGTCTTTCTGCACCACTCGTGCTTCTTTCTGCACCCTTCTTCCATCTTTCTGCACCTTTCTTGCCTCTTTCTGCACCTCTGTTCCTTCTTCCTGCTCTTCTTTTATTTCTTTCTGCACATCTCTTGCCACTTTCTCCACCCCTGTTCCCCCTTTTTGCATCTCTGTTGGTTCTTTCTGTCCTTCTCTTGCCTCTTTCTCCACCCCTCATCCCTCTTTCTGCACCTCTGTTGCTTCTTTCTGCAGTTCTCTTGCTTCTTTATGCACCTCTGTCCCTTCTTTCTGCAACCCTTGTGCCTCTTTCTACACCCCTCTTCCCTCTTTCTGCACCTCTCTTGCCTCTTTCTGCCGCTCTGTTACTTCTTTCTTCACTTCTTTTGTTTCTTTCTGCACCTCTCTTGCTTCTTTCTGCACCCCTCTGGCCTCTTTCTCCACCCCGCTTCCCCCTTTCTGCATCTCTGTTGCTTCTTTCTGCACTTCTGTTGCCTCTTTCTCCACCCCTCTTCCCTCGATCTGCACCTCTGTTGTTTCTTTCTGCACATCTGTTCCTTGTTTCTGCACACCTCGTGCCTCTTTCGGCACCCCTTTCCCCTCTTTATGCACCTTTCTTGCCTCTCTCTGCACCTCTGTTCCTTCTTTCTGCACTTCTTTTGTTTCTTTCTACAGCTCTCTTGCTTCTTTCTATGCCCCCTTGCCTCTTTCTCCACCCCTCTTCCCTCTTCCTGCACCCCTGTTGCCTCTTTCTGCACCCCTGTTGCCTCTTTCTGCACCTCTGTTCCTTCTCTCTGCACTTATTTTGTTTCTTTCTGCACATCTCTTGCTTCTTTCTGCACCCCTCTTCCCTCTTTCTGCATCCCTCGTGCCTCTTTCTGCACCTTTGTTCCCTCTTTCTGTACTTCTTTTGTTTCATTCTGCACCTCTCTTCCTTCTTTCTGCACCCCTCTTGCCACTTTCTCCTCCCCTGTTCCCCCTTTTTGCATCTCTATTGCTTCTTTCTGCACTTCTCTTGCCTCTTTCACCACCCCTCATCCCACTTTCTGCACCTCTGTTGCTTTTTTCTGCACTTCTCTTCCCTCTTTTTCAACCCCTCTTCCTGCACCCCTGTTGCATCTTTCTGCACCTCTGTTCCTTCTTTCTGCACGTCTTTTGTTTCTTTATGCACATCTCTTGCTTCTATCTGTACCCCTCAAGCCACTTTCTTCACCCCGCTTCCCTCTTTTTGCACCCCTCTTGCCTCTTTCTGCACCTCTGTTCCTTCTTTCTGCACTTCTTTTGTTTCTTTCTGCACCTCTCGTGCTTCTTTATGCACCCCCTTTGCGTCTTTCTGTACCCCTCTTCCCTCTTTCTGTACCCCTCTTGCCTCTTTCTGCACCTCTGTCCCTTCTTTCTGCACTTCTTTTGTTTCTTTCTACAGCTCTCTTGCTTCTTTCTATACCCCCCTTGCCTCTTTCTCCACCCCTCTTCCTTCTTTCTGCACCCCTGTTGCCTCTTTCTGCACCTCTGTTCCTTCTTTCTGCACTTTTTTTGCTACTTTCTGCACATCTCTTGCTTCTTTCTGCACCCCTCGTGCCTCTTTCTGCACCCCTCTTCCCTCTTTTTTCACCTCTGATCCTTCCTTCTGCTGTTGTTTTGTTTCTTTCTGCACCCTTCTTTCCTTTTTGCATCCTTCTTGCCTCTTTCTGCAGTTCTCTTGTCATTTTCTGCACCTCTCTTGCCTCTTTCTGCACCTCACTTGCTTCTTTCTACACCTCTGTTGCTTATTTCAGCAATTCTCTTGCATCTTTCTGCACTTCTCTTACTTGTTTCTGCACCTCTCTTCCGTCTTTCTGTACCCCTCTTGCCTCTTTCTGCACCCCTTTTACCTCTTTCTGCACCTCTCTTGCTTGTTTCTTCACCCTTCTTCCCTTTTTTCCATCCCTCTTCCCTCTTTCTGCAGTTCTCTTGCCATTTTCTGCACCTCTGTTGCATCTTTCTGCACCTCACTTGCTTCTTTCAGCACCCCTCTTGCCTCTTTATGCATCCCTCTTTCCTCTTTATGCACCTCTCTTGCCTCCTTCTGCACCCCTGTTCCCTCTTTCTGCACCTTTCCTGCCTGTTTCTGCACCTCTCTTGCCTCTTTCCTCTTTCTGTACCTCTGTTGCTTCTTTCTTCACTTCTCTTGCCTCTTTCTGCACCCTCCGCACCTCTTTCAGAACCTCTGTTGCTTCTTTCTGTACTTCTCTTCCTTCTTTCTACACCCCTCCTGCCTATTTCTGTACCCCTCTTGCCTCTTTGTGCACCTCTCCTACCTCTTTGTGCACCCCTCTTGCCTCTTTCTGCACCCCTCTTCCCTCTTTCTGTACCTCTCGTGCCTCTTTCTGCACCTCTATTGCTTCTTTCTGCACTTTTCTTGCCTCTTTCTGTACCCCTCTTTCCTCTTTCAGCATCTCTGTTGGTTCTTTCTGCACTGCTCTTGCTTCTTTTTGGACCTCTGCTGCAAATTACTGCATCCCTCTTGCCTCTTTTCGTACCCCTATTCCCTCTTTCTGCATACCTGTTCCATCTTTCTGCACCCCTTTTGCCTGTTTCTGCAACTCTCTTCCCTCTTTCTGCAATTCTCTTGCCTCCTTCTGCACCTCACTTGCTTCTTTCTGCATATCTCCTGGTTTTTTCTGTACTGCTCTTGCCTCTTTCTGCACCCCTCTTGTCTCTTTCTGCACCTCTTTTGCTTCCTTCTGCACTTCTCTCTCTTCTTTCTGCACCCCTCTTGCCTCTTTCAGCACCTCTGTTGCTTCTTTCTGCACTTCTCTTCCTTCTTTCTGCACCACTTGTGCCTCTTTCTGCACTCTTCTTCCCTTTTCCTGCACGTCTCTTGGTTCTTTCTGCACTGCAGTTGCCTCTTTCTATACCCCTCTTTCCTCCTTCTGTACTTCTGTTGTTTCTTACTGCACTGCTCTTGCTTCCTTATGTACCTCTCTTGCACATTTCTGCACCCCTCTTGCAAATTTCTGCACCCCTCTTGCCTCCTTCTGCACCTCTGTTGGTTCTTTCTGCACTGCTCTTGCTTCTTTATGCACCTCTTTTGCCTGTTTCTGCAACTCTCTTGCCTCTTTCTGCACTTCACTTGCCTCCTTCTGCACCTCTGTTGCTTCTTTTTTGCACTTATCTTCCTCTTTCTGCATCCCTCTTGCCTCTTTCTGCACCTCTGTTGCTTCTTTCTGCACTTCTCTTGCTTCTTTCTGCACTTCTGTTGCTTCTTTCTGCACCCCTCTTGCCTCTTTCTGCACCCTTCTTCCCTCTTTCTACACCTCTCTTCCCTCTTTCTGCACCTCTGTTGCCTCTTTCTGCATCCCTGTACCCTCATTCTGCACATCTCTTGCCTGTTTCTGCAACTCTCTTGCCTCTTTCTACAGTGTTCTTGTTTCTTTCTGCACCTCTGTTGCTTCTTTCTGCACTTCTCTTGCCTCTTTCTGCAACCCTCTTCCCTCTTTCTACACCTCTTTCTGCACCTCTGTTGCCTCTTTCTGCATCCCTGTACCCTCATTCTGCACATCTCTTGCCTGTTTCTGCAACTCTCTTGCCTCTTTCTACAGTGCTCTTGTTTCTTTCTGCACCTCTGTTGCTTCTTTCTGCACCCCTTTTGCCTCTTTCTGCACCCCTCTTGCCTCCTTCTGCACCTCTGTTGGTTCTTTCTGCACTGCTCTTGCTTCTTTATGCACCTCTTTTGCCTGTTTCTGCAACTCTCTTGCCTCTTTCTGCACTTCACTTGCCTCCTTCTGCACCTCTGTTGTTTCTTTTTTGTACTTATCTTCCTCTTTCTGCATCCCTCTTGCCTCTTTCTGCACCTCTGTTGCTTCTTTCTGCACTTCTCTTGCTTCTTTCTGCACTTCTGTTGCCTCTTTCTGCACCCTTCTTCCCTCTTTCTACACCTCTCTTCCCTCTTTCTGCACCCCTCTTGCCTCTTTCTGCACCCCTCTTACCTCTTTCTGTACCTCTATTGCTTGTTTCTGCACCCTTCTTCCCTTTTTTGCATCCCTCTTCCCTCTTTCTGCAGTTCTCTTGTCATTTTCTGCACCTCTCTTGCCTCTTTATGCACCTCACTTGCCTCTTTCTGCACTTTTCTTGCTTCTTTCTACACCTCTGTTGCTTCTTTTAGCAATTCTCTTGCCTCTTTCTGTACCTCTCTTGTGTCTTTCTGCACCTCTGTTGCCTCTTTCTGCACCTCACTTGCTTCTTTCAGCACCCCTCTTGCCTCTTTATGCCTCCCTCTTTCCTCTTTATGCACCTCTCTTGCCTCCTTTTGCACCCCTGTTCCCTCTTTCTGCACCTTTCCTGCCTGTTTCTGCACCTCTCTTGCCTCTTTCTGTACCTCTGTTGCTTCTTTCTTCACTTCTCTTGCCTCTTTCTGCACCCTTTGCACCTCTTTCAGCACCTCTGTTGCTTCTTTCTGCACTTCTCTTCCTTCTTTCTACACCCCTCCTGCCTATTTCTGTACCCCTCTTGCCTCTTTGTGCACCTCTCTTGCCTCTTTCTGCACCCCTCTTTCCTCTTTCTGTACCTCTCTTGCCTCTTTCTACACCTCTATTGCTTCTTTCTGCACTTTTCTTGCCTCTTTCTGTACCCCTCTTGCCTCTTTCTGCACCTCTGTTGGTTCTTTCTGCACTGCTCTTGCTTCTTTTTGCACCTCTGCTGCAAATTACTGCATCCCTCTTGCCTCTTTTTGTACCCCTATTCCCTCTTTCTGCATACCTGTTCCCTCTTTCTGCAACCCTTTTGCCTGTTTCTGCAACTCTCTTCCCTCTTTCTGCAATTTTCTTGCCTCCTTCTGCACCTCACTTGCCTCTTTCTGCATATCTCCTGGTTTTTTCTGTACTGCTCTTGCCTCTTTCTGCACCCCTCGTGTCTCTTTCTGCACCTCTTTTGCTTCTTCTGCACTTCTCTCTCCTCTTTCTGCATCCCTCTTGCCTCTTTCAGCACCTCTGTTGCTTCTTTCTGCACTTCTCTTCCTTCTTTCTGCACCACTTGTGCCTCTTTCTGCACTCTTCTTCCCTTTTCCTGCACGTCTCTTGGTTCTTTCTGCACTGCAGTTGCCTCTTTCTGTACCCCTCTTACCTCCTTCTGTACCTCTGTTGTTTCTTACTGCACTGCTCTTGCTTCCTTCTGTACCTCTCTTGCAAATTTCTGCACCCCTCTTGCCTCTTTTTGCACCCCTCTTGCCTCCTTCTGCACCTCTGTTGGTTCTTTCTGCACTGCTCTTGCTTCTTTATGCACCTCTTTTGCCTGTTTCTGCAACTCTCTTGCCTCTTTCTGCACTTCACTTGCCTCCTTCTGCACCTCTGTTGTTTCTTTTTTGTACTTATCTTCCTCTTTCTGCATCCCTCTTGCCTCTTTCTGCACCTCTGTTGCTTCTTTCTGCACTTCTCTTGCTTCTTTCTGCACTTCTGTTGCTTCTTTCTGCACCCCTCTTGCCTCTTTCTGCACCCTTCTTCCCTCTTTATACACCTCTCTTCCCTCTTTCTGCAACTCTCTTGCCTCTTTCTACAGTGCTCTTGTTTCTTTCTGCACCTCTCTTGCCTCTTTCTGCACCCATCTTGCCTCTTTCTGCAACTCTCTTGGTTGTTTCTGTACTGATCTTGTTTCTTTCTGGACCTGTCTTGCAAATTTCTGCACCCCTCTTGCCTCTTTTTGCACCCCTCTTCCCTCATTCTGCACCTCTATTGCCTCTGTCTGCACCCCTCTTGCCTCTTTCTGCACCTCTGTTCCTTCTTTCTGCACTTCTCTTGCTTCTTTCAGCACCCCTCTTGCCTCTTTCTGCACATCTGTTGCTTTTTTCTGCACATCTCTTGCTTCTTTCTACACCTCTCTTGCAAATTTCTGCACCCCTCATACCTCTGTGTGCACATCTCGTGCCTCTTTCTGCTCCACTCTTGCCTCTTTCTGCACCCCTCTTGCCTTTTTCTGCACCTCTTTTGCTTTTTTCTGCACTTCTCTTGCCTCTTCCTGCTCCCCTCTTGCCTCTTTCTGCACCTCTGTTGGTTCTTTCTGCAATGCTCTTGCTTCTATCTGCTACTCTCTTGCACATTTCTGCACCCCTCTTGCCTCTTTCTGCACCTCTGTTGGTTATTTCTGTATCTCGCTTGCCTCTGTGTGCACCCCTGTTCCCTCTTTGAGCACCTCTTTTGCCTGTTTATGCAACTCTCTTGTCTCTTTCTGTACTTTTCTTGCCTCTTTCTGCAGCTCTGTTGCTTCCTTCTGCACTTCTCTTGCCTCTTTCTGCACCCCTCTTGCTTCTTTCTGTACCTCTGTTGCTTCTTCTGCACTTCTCTTGCTTCTCTCTACACCTCTCTTGCTTCTTTCTGCACCCCTCGTGCCTCTTTCTGTACCCCTCTTCCCTTTTCCTGCACGTCTCTTGGTTGTTGGTTGTTTCTGCACTGCTCTTGCCCTTTCTGCACCCCTCTTGCCTCTTTCTGCACCTCTTTTGCTTCTTTCTGCACTTCTCTTGCCTCTTTCTGCATCCCTCTTGCCTCTTTCTGCACCTCTTTTGCTTCTTTCTGCACATCTCGCCTCTTTCTGTACCCCTCTTGCCTCCTTCTCCACCTCTGTTATTTCTTTCTGCACTGCTCTTGCTTCTTTCTGCACCTCTCTTGCAAATTTCTGCACCCCTCTTGCCTCCTTCTGCACCTCTGTTGGTTCTTTCTGCACTGCTCTTGCTTCTTTATGCACCTCTTTTGCCTGTTTCTTCAACTCTATTGCCTCTTTCTGCACTTCTCTTGCCTCCTTCTGCAACTCTGTTGCTTCTTTCTGCACTTCTCTTGCCTCTTTCTGTACCCCTCTTGCCTCTTTCTGCACCTCTGTTGCTTCTTTCATCACTTCTCTTGCTTCTTTCTGCACTTCTGTTGCTTCTTTCTGCACCTCTCTTGCCTCTTTCTGCACCCTTCTTCCCTCTTTCTGCACCTCTCTTGCCTCTTTCTGCACCTTTCTTGCCTCTTTCTGCACACACAGGGCTACTTTTAAACTGACCTCAGGCTCAGCAGTGCACACATGCAAGTGCAGAAAAGGGCTTCTGGCCTCTAAACTGCCATGGCCTATTATATGCTAGGGACTTAGAGGTAGTTTTCATCCCTCTGCCCTATTATGTACTAGGGCCTTACAGGGGAGGTCATGCCAATCACAGGGGTACCCCAACCCATAGTGTACCCTAGTGTATGTAGGTGTTTACACTGTTTTCTAAGTGTCTTTCAGCATAGCACTGGCTCTGGGCCTGGTTAGGCAGAGCCCAGGGTCAATCAGAGTCAGTTACCACCAGTACCAGTCAGCAAAAAGTTGGGGGTGCCCAGGGCACAGGATGACTTTGCAACAAGGCCTCTTTCTGCACCTCTGTTGGTTCTTTCTGCATATCTTTGTTTCTTTCTGCACCTTTCTTCCTCTTTCTGGACTTCTGTTGCCTCTTTCTGCATTTATCTTGCTTCTTTCTGCGCCTTTCTACCTCTTTCTGCACATGTCCTTCCTCTGTAGGCATAGTTAGAAATTAGCATTTAAAAAACCATAGAAATTCACTGGAAAAACCATAGATTTCAGGGACGTTATAGTTAGAAATTTTCATTAAAAAACCATAGAAATTCACTGAAAAAACCACAGGTTTCAGGGACGTTATAGTTAGTTGGCAGGAGAGAGCAATCAGTTTCTGTTTAGAACTAATGACCCGAATTATTATAAAAGGGTTAAATTTAAGACAATTAGGGATTGCATATTTGTATGGCGTGATATTTCTCTCAAGTATGGCTTGACACTGATGAATGATAAGTTTCCTCTCCGGGGCAATCCAGGATTGCCTAGCATCTTTCATGATACAACGGGGGAAGGCTGGGCCAACTATGGGGTAACATGTTTAGGGGACTTATTTGATCATGGTGGTTTTATGGAGTTCGGAAAAATGCAGATTGTGTATAAATTGACAGACAACATGCAGTTTAAATATATGCAGATACGCAATTATTTTGTTAATTATCTTAAACTGATGAGTTTATTTCATTCAGACATAGTGGACTGTTTATATGATTCAAGTGATAAATCCTTGATAAGTAGAGCATATAAAAGCCTATGTGGCCCCAGATTGGAGGATAGCCTCAGAATAGCTGCTCGCTGGGCTAGAATTATGGGTACACCGGTCTCAGCTAAGAATATTTCGGATGCACTTAGTAAAATTTCTGGGGTAGTTCATTCCTCCAATCTGCGAATGCAACAGTTTCGCACAATCTGCTTACTATATTATACGCCGGATAGAATAGCAACATGGTCACCTAACACCCAGGCAAACGATAGGGCAAAATGCCCCAGGTGTGAATTATATGCGGCAGATATACAACATATGTTTGTCACATGCCCTGATCTCTCGCTATTTTGGCAGAAGGTGGAACATATTCTGTTGCAAGAATTGGGGATCAAAATACCACTAACGGTCATGGAAATATTGATGGGTGGTAGGGAGCTGAGATCCGATAACGAAAATCTGCTAACCATTTTGCTTGTCTGTGCTAGACTTACAATCGCATGGGTTTGGATATTGTCAAAAGCTCCCACAGTAATGGATTGGTGGGTATTAGTCAGGCAAATACACGACATGGAGGAAGCACTAGCTAGATCAAGGGGCGCTCAATCCATGCGCAAATTTAAGTTGATTTGGGGATCATTGTTTTAAAATATGTATATAAATGATTGCTTATTTTTACTGCCACTTGGTACAAGGGAAATTAATGTAGCTACATAATTGACTTCTTTCGGCCCTCTATCTTTTTTTCTCTTCAGCCTAATGTAAAAGATTTGATTATTATGATTATGTTTGTGATTACGATTTAGCTTGTACAAAGTTGCTACAAACTTCATTTTTGTGTTGACAAAAAAGAATAAAAATATTTTAAAAAAAGAAATTCACTGAAAAAACCACAGGTTTCAGGGACGTTATAGTTAGTTGGACATTTTACTCGTACAAAACGAGAGAAATTTGGCTGTTATAGTTATTTGAGCTAAGTATAACTCGCACCCCCACAATGCACTGCTGATGACATCACATATTACATCACTCATGACATGGTCAGTGACATCACTGATTACATCACTGATGGCATCTCAAATGACATCACTGATGACATCACTGATGACATCATCCACGCGATAATCTGATGCACCTCCTCACACCCTAATATAACCTTTGATACACACACTCTAAAATACAGACTACCATTCTCGAAACCATAGACACACCAATACCAATTACTACATACACACTCACTGATTCCTAGGTCTACACACACATCCACTCACTCACCCATGCAGTCACTCATACATGCAGTCACTCATCAATGCAGCCACTATCATATGCACTCATATACCTATACAGACACTCACACACCGCCACTCACCCATAGAGTTACTTACACAGCTAGTCAGTCATGCAAAGAATCAATCACACTCCCGTTTACTCACCTATACAGTTATACACACACCACCTCACTTATTCACACAAAAACTAACACATTATTACTCTCTTATACAATCACTGACACAAGCACACACTCGTCCACACAGCCACTCTCACAATCACTCACTCTCACATATAGTCATTTATATACTCCAACACTCACATATACTGCCTTTCACATATGTAGTTACTCACACATGTACCACTGAGACATCCATTCACTCACCAACACAGACATACACACACTCACCCACCCATACAGCCCCTCACAGACGCACTCCTAAACCCATACACACAGTGAATCACCCAGCTTCATCATTTCAATGCTTTTGCATTTGACTCGTGAGGGACATCTAGTAACGACTAGTGGAACTGCAGCTTGATGTATTAATAATTTCAATGCTTTTGCATTTGACTCGTGAGGGACATCTAGTAACGACTAGTTGAACTGCAGCTCTTTGTAGAATTATTTTGATATTAGACACTATAATATTCACTGCCCACTGCTAATCTCGTCCCATAATGCTTTGCAGGGCCTTTGGTTGGGATTGTATTTTTGCCAATAACTGTGCTTGGGGTGGTCCTAAGAGGATGGGACCACCACCGAATCGTTCAACAAGATGTGCTTTTTGTTTGCAAAGGCATCTGCTTGGTTCTCTCCCTAGGTTAGGGAGGATCCCAAAATCATCACCTCTCTCACTGCTTGTTAATTTATCATATTCACTTTAGTGAAATGACTATATGCATTTTAGCATATAAAGACAGAGATACTTATTTTATCTTAACTTGCACTGTGCAAGATGCTGTTGGCAATTATTGCACAGTGCAGACAAACACACAGCTACGCACTACGCAATTTGTGTAGCTACGTGTAGATCAAAGTGTACTTCGCGTAGCTACGCGTAATGCTACTACGCAAACTACGCCCAGGGTTATATATACATACATATTTATATACATATATATATATTTATGTGCATATATATACACACACATATTTATATACATATTTATATACATATATACACACATATCTCTATATACTTATATACACACACACACATATATATACATACATATAAAACATATATATATTTATATACATATAAATACACATATAAATATACACACACATACATATATATATATATATATATATATATATTTATGGAAAAAGAGTTGCCACTGTTGGGATGCACTCACTGAGGTAGCTCAAGGCAGCACACTGTAACCTCTCCCACACAGGTACTGTAGCATTTCGGATACCTCCTCTCTGGGCAGTTTGTAGAAAAGGAGAGGCAAACAACAGGCTAGCAGAATATCCCTCTTTTATTTCTAAAAGTCTCAAATGCAAGTCAGGTGAGTTGATACTTGCATGCTGGGACTGGTAGTCTTGACTCCCAAGTGGTGTTGCCTCGCAATTTCCTCAAAGTTATCGTGGGACAACCAAAGTTCCAAAGCGGCGCCGGCATAGCGAAGGCTCCCCCAGCTCCGTATCGCCATGCCAGTGCAAATGCCACGGACCTGCTTGGATGTCGCAGCGGTGCTTTGGAACTTTGGTTGTCCCACGATTAACTTTGAGGAAATTGCGAGGCAACACCCACTTGGGAGTCAAGACTACCAGTCCCAGCATGCAAGTATCAACTCACCTGACTTGCATTTGAGACTTTTAGAAATAAAAGAGGATGTTCTGCTAGCCTGTTGTTTGCCTCTCCTTTTCTACAAACTGCCCAGAGGAAGGAGGTTATCCGAAACGCGTTGGCAGTACCTGTGTGGGAGAGGTTTCTAGTGTGCTGCCTTGAATTTTGGCTTACCCTCAGTGAGTGCATCCCAACGAAGTGGCAACTTTCTTTTTCAGTAATAGTGGCCAGCCCAGGTCACGGGATCGCACCGCTGCGACATCCAAGCAGGTCCGTGGCATTTGCACTGGCATGGCGATACGGAGCTGGGGGAGCCTTCGCTATACCGGCGCCGCTTTGGAACTTTGGTTGTCCCACGATTAACTTTGAGGAAATTGCGAGGCAACACCCACTTGGGAGTCAAGACTACCAGTCCCAGCATGCAAGTATCAACTCACCTGACTTGCATTTGAGACTTTTAGAAATAAAAGAGGGGATGTTCTGCTAGCCTGTTGTTTGCCTCTCCTTTTTCTACAAACTGCCCAGAGGAAGGAGGTTATCCGAAACGCGTTGGCAGTACCTGTGTGGGGAGAGGTTTCTAGTGTGCTGCCTTGAATTTTGGCTTACCCTCAGTGAGTGCATCCCAACGAAGTGGCAACTTTCTTTTTTCATATATATATTTATATACATATAAAAACACATATATTTATATACCTATATACCTATAAATACATATATATACAATGGCATGTGAATTTGTAAAGGCAATCAATGTGAACAACTTAAACTTACATTTTACAGCCACAATCAGTAATCAAGCAGTACATTTTTTAGATGTAGAGGTTTTTATCCGCAAGCAAAAAATTGAGACCAGATTACACCGTAAAGAAACTGCAGGTAACAGTGTACTACACGCTTCTAGCTACCATCCCCAACATTTCATACACAGTATACCTTATGGAGAGATGTTGAGGATGAGGCGTGTATGCAGAACGGATGCAGACCTGTTGGATGCTCAAAAACAGAGTAAAGCCCGATTCTTGGCTAGGGGTTATAAGGAGGAGACCATTGATATTGCAATAAAAAAAGCCAACAAACAGGATAGGTTGGCACTAATATCTAAAACTGCCCCTGAATCTGTAATGACAACGAACACATCAAATCAGGAGACTAGACTCATATTGACATACAACAAACAACACAATGGACTACGAAAGATCTTCAACAAGAGTTGGACGGTAGTGCGTAGTGACCCCACAATAGGCAAAGATCTTCCTAGGCACCCCAACATTACGTTCAGAAAAGCAGGATCCATGAGGGATGCCCATGTAAGAAGTAGCCCAGAGATAATACCTACAACTAGTTGGCTAACCACACGTAAGGGATTCTACAAATGCAACAATTGTAGGGCCTGTAGATATGGGATTAACAAAACTGCCTACAATATTCCATTCAGGACAGAGCCCATCAAGATCAATAAACTTCTAACGTGTCGTACCGAGTTTGTGATTTATGTGTTAGAGTGCTCTTGTGGGTTGCAGTATGTGGGTAGCACTAAGCTACAGGCCCACAAGAGGATACTACAACACATGAGAGCAATCACAAACTCGGATCCGACTTACCCAGTGGCACGCCACTTTAGGGAGATTCACGGAAATAAATTGGACCACCTTAAATACTTCTTGATCGACACTATTCCTAGTTCAAGAAGAGGGGGCAACCGTGAGGCCAAGCTCCGACAACTTGAGACTAAGTACATTATCCAGTTAGACACCAAGACACCCAATGGTCATAACTCCAGTGAGGATTTTTATACATGTATGTAGTCAACATATTATGAACTTACAGAATGGAAAATTCCACTACCTACATTATCACTGACAGTATACTGATTTTCCCAATTTAAGATCTGCAATAAGCTGCAAAAGCACTATGCTATTATCTTTTAGTATTAATTCATTTTAATACCAAGATATCCTGTTTTAACACACAACTTTCCAATTCTATGTTTACATTGGTTGCACATTTGCACTTTAGACACTTAGCACTTTTTCGATTTAGACATCATATAAACTTTAGTATTATCTAGATTCTGTCCAATGATCCAAGCACAGATTAGAATTTTAGCAAACGTAATGCAGTATAGACGCTTCCATTATGGATTTCTATTGATCCAAATCCTTACTACAATATGTATGACATGTGGACAAACATTAGCAGGTGTTTTAATAGATTTTTAACCCTGTTTTTATATGTATTATACATATATGACGTCAATGCAGTTTGGGACAAATTCCCAACTTTAACCTACAAGCGACAAGTCTATAATTTTAAGTTTTAACAAATAATGTATTTTACATAAGTTTGTTGCTTTTAAATATCTATTTTTGTCGATATCAATATCGTCTTCACCTTACCATGTATTGCTATTAATTGCTATTTATTGCGGATTTGCACATGAATAGATTCTACTTTGCAAGTATTTCTTCGATGTCTATTGAAACTGTAGAGATCACGTGTGTTTGCACTGGCACTTTAAATCAATCAGGATTCTCCAAGAGCGCGTCATGTGATCAAGGCCTTCTGAGGCCGAAACGCGTCATGGTGTTTATTATGGCGAAATAAATATTGATTGAGCACTGACATCGTGGTTCGCTTTTGGTTCTTTTCCCGCGGAAGGGAAGTTGTTGGATACGGATGAGATGGTGATATTTGAACCGAGAAGGCTTCCTCGGTAACGGTGAACCCCCTCCCCATCCTGGGCCGAGTGGCAGTAAGCTGTGTCCGGCGTTGGCTGGACCAATTCACGACGTCCCTTGGAAGGAAAGCCACAGTAGCCCCCGGATATCCGAGGAGGATCTTCACCTGCAGCGGAACGACGAGGAACAGGTCAAAGGACGCGCGAAACGCCGAATTTCCACAGGAGGTAGGAGAATACGGGAAATTTCTGGAGGGGAGGTGTGCGTGTAACAAACACAGACACAGTATCGATTGTTTGTTACCTTAATTGCCCTAAAGCAACATTTTCACCATGACTGCAGACGCGCTGCGGAGCAGAGAGGCAGCAGCAGACGTGATGTTTGATGACTCACCGAGTACCCCGCAACAAGCTAGGGCTCTAGCTGGTCCATCGACAGGGGATTATACAAACATCAGAGATATGTACAAGAAACTAGAAAAGTTAATGAAATCTGAACAATCCAAGTGGTGGGAGCACAAGTCTCTTAATAGATATTTGGAAGTTGGTCGAGTCCCTAGGGGTTTGCTTATCATGATCGCCCCCAGTTATGAAAACCCAGACCCTAGAATGCTACGAGAATGGGTGGAATGTAACCTTGAATCGTCCAAAAAACTGGTTGAAATTCTTGTCAAGTACGCTGAAAGTGACAGAATTGAACTACAAAAACAAATTGATGAACTAAACGTTGAAATATGCAAAATTGAGGACAGTGATACCATTTCTAAACACCGGGAGGATATGCTTGTTAGATTGCAGAAAGAGGAAGAAATAATCAAACAGAGAAAAACGTATAAGTTTCAATGTGACAAACAGGACTATGAGCAAGGACGAATATTTACCTTTGCCAAAAAATATGATGCGTTGAAAGCAGGAAACAAACCAATGATTAGAGATGATCAGCAGTCGAGCAACCGAAACACTGCCTTAATCTCAAATTCCGCATCCAACATTAGTTCAGCGGTTGAAAGTGAGTCAGACAATGAACAAACAAGAGTAACGTCCCAGTTGGGGTTTCAAAAGTTCTCCCTGGCAGAGGAGGTAAACTGTCTAAGACACGACAGGCGACAAGCTCTTTGCCCACGGAAGCAAACCCCACAACCAAACAAAGACGCAACTATAAACGGAGGGAGAGACGCAAAATTCACAAGAGGAGGCAAAACCTACAAGCCACAGAACAACAACAAGAAATGGAAAAACAAACAGGCAACATAGATCTGATCAACAAAACTGTGATTAACCTGTCATCTATTGCCCTTGACGAAGCAGAAATTCAGTTGCTTTCACTCGGACTCTCATATTGCCCAGAAAGCAATTTTGATTATGTACAGACACGCATAGATGTCTTTAAATTCATCCGTAAATTGAAGCTTCGTAAATTTCATCAAGCAAATCAGTCATGTCAAAAAAATAAAAATAAAAATACAATGGAGTCAGCGAACAGTGACACAGTGAATATATTAACAGCATCAGATGCAGAACTACTTATGGACCTACAACAACTAGAACAAGGAACTCAAGAAACAAATAATGATATGGGCAGTCCAAATGGTATCACTTTTGGAACAGTATGTACAAATTATAAGTCGAAATCCACATTCCAACCAATAATGCCAAGAGACTCCATTGATGTCTTTAATGAATTAATAACCACTGAAATGAAGCAACTGAATTATCGAACTGCCCGTGCACGCAAAAAATACAATCACCAACAAGAAAAATATAATAAATTAATCAAAAAACTACAAGAAAACGATCAAATAATTATTCGAAATTTGGATAAGGGAGGGAATGTTGTATTATGGCCAAGACCTGAATACATGAGAGAGGCAACTGACCAATTGAATGACAGTAACTGTTACAAAAAGAGCAATATTCAAATGGCAAAAACATCATGGAAAGAATTTTATTCCAAACTCATGGCATTTCGCAGTGCAGGACTTTTGAGCATGGACGAGTTTAAATTCTTGAAAAATGATCACCCTACCATGCCCGTCATATACTTAATCCCCAAGGTGCGCAAACATATAACAAAACCACCTGGCAGACCGATAATATCTGCACGAGGAAGCCTTTTGGAAAATACCTCAAAATATATAGACTTCTTTCTGCAAGAATTTGTTCGAGGATTACCCTCATATATTCAGGACACAGGAGACTTTTTAAATCAGCTGACTAAATATAAATGGCGTCCGGACTATCTCCTTATATCCCTTGACGTGACATCACTATATACGAGCATCCACCATAAAGACGGTTTAAAAGCCACAGAATATTATTTGGCAAAGAGACCTCTGCATCTATTTCATCACAATAGAATGTTGATAAATATGATAACTTTCTGCCTTGAGAATAATTATTTCCTATTTCAAAACCAAACTTTCCAACAAACAAGAGGAGTAGCGATGGGGGCCTGTTTTTCTCCCAGCTACTCTTCCCTCTACATGGGTTGGTGGGAGGAGATGGTTTTAAAAACTACACATAGTGAAATAGTGGATAACCACGTTATAGCCTGGTTAAGATATATAGATGATTTATTTATTATCTGGCAAGGCACAGAGGCAATAGCATGTGAATTTGTAAAGACAATCAATGTGAACAACTTAAACTTACATTTTACAGCCACAATCAGTAATCAAGCAGTCAATTTTTTAAATGTAGAGGTTTTTATCCGCAAGCAAAAAATTGAGACCAGATTACACCGTAAAGAAACTGCAGGTAACAGTGTACTACACGCTTCTAGCTACCATCCCCAACATCTCATACACAGTATACCTCATGGAGAGATGCTGAGGATGAGGCGTATATGCAGTACGGATGCAGACCTGTTGGATGCTCAAAAACAGAGTAAAGCCCGATTCATGGCTAGGGGTTATAAGGAGGAGACCATTGACATTGCGATAAAAAAAGCCAACAAACAGGATAGGTTGGCACTAATATCTAAAACCGCCCCTGAACCTGTAATGAAAACGAACACATCAAACCAGGAGACTAGACTCATATTGACATACAACAAACAAAACAAAGCACTACGTAAGATCTTCAACAACAGATGGACGGTAGTGCGTAGTGACCCCACAATAGGCAAAGTTATACCTAGACACTCCAACATTATGTTCAGAAAAGCAGGATCCATGAGGGATGCCCTTGTAAGAAGTAGCCCAGAGATAATACCTACAACTAGTTGGCTAACCACACGTAAGGGATTCTACAAATGCAACAATTGTAAGGCCTGTAGATATGGGATTAATAAAACTGCCTAAAATATTCCATTCAGGACAGAGCCCATCAAGATCAATAAACTTCTAACGTGTCGTACCGTGTTTGTGATTTATGTGTTGGAGTGCTCTTGTGGGTTGCAGTATGTGGGTAGCACTAAGCTACAGGCCCACAAGAGGATACTACAACACATGAGGGCAATCACAAACTCGGATCCGACTTACCCGGTGGCACGCCACTTTAGGGAGGTTCACGGAAATAAATCGGACCACCTTAAATATTTCTTGATCGTCACTATTCCTAGTTCAAGAAGAGGGGACAACCGTGAGGCCAAGCTCCGACAACTTGAGACTACGTACATTATCCGGTTAGACACCAAGACACCCAATGGTCATAACTCCAGTAAGGATTTTTATACATGTCTGTAGTCAACATATTATGATTTTACAGAATGGAAAATTCCACTACCTACATCATCACTGACAGTATACCTATTTTTCCCAATTTAAGATCTGCAATAAGCTGCAAAAGCACTATGCTATTATCTTTTAGTATTAATTCATTTTAAAACCAAGATATCCTGTTTTTAACACACAACTTTCCAATTCTATGTTTACATTGGTTGCACATTTTCACTTTAGGCACTTAGCACTTTTTCGATTTAGACATCATATAAACTTTAGTATTATCTATTGGAACTAGATTCTGTCCAATGATCCAAGCACAGATTCGAATTTTAGCAAACGTAATGCAGTATAGACGCTTCCATTATGGGTTTCTATTGATCCAAATCCTTATTGCAATAGGTATGACATGTGGACAAACATTAGCAGGTGTATTAATAGATTTTTAACCCTGTTTCTATATGTATTATACATATATGACGTCAATGCAGTTTGGGACAAATTCCCAACTTTAACCTACAAGCGACAAGTCTATAATTTTAAGTTTTAACAAACAATGTATTTTACATAAGTTTGTTGCTTTTAAATATCTATTCTTGTCGATATCAATATCGTCTTCACCTTACCATGTATTGCTATTAATTGCTATTTATTGCGGATTTGCACATGTATAGATTCTACTTTGCAAGTATTTCTTCGATGTCTATTGAAACAGTAGAGATCACGTGTGTTTGCACTGGCACTTTAAATCAATCAGGATTCTCCAAGAGCGCGTCATGTGATCAAGGCCTTGTGAGGCCGAAACGCGTCATGGCAGACATGGTGTTTGTTACGGCGAAATAAATATTGATTGAGCACTGAAATCGTGGTTCGCTTTCCGTTCTTTTCCCGTGGAAGGGAAGTTGTTGGATACGGAGGAGATGGTGATATATATACATATATATATATATATATGTACACATACATACATACCTACATACATACATAAAATCAATGTGTGACTTGCAAGATCATGCTGTTCAAAGTTCCTGTATTATGCACAGAACGGTGCCACAAGCAAAGTGGTTAATACAGGATCTTATGGGACTACAGTGCTTATAATCCTCAATATGCAATTATACCAAATAAAACACTCACTTTGAACTTTTGCAAAACAATCTATATATTTCATCTCTGTGGTTGGAAAATCAATGCTGTATTGTCTGTTTGTTCATACAATAATCAAAAATTATAGCCAATTTTTCTTCGCACTTCAAGCTGAAAAATACATATAGTATGATCTAAAATTTTAAATCTATTGTCTCCATGCAAATAATTAAATCTCAATGGTGGGCAACTGTTCTTGCACCTAAATAAATCTTGATTCTTTCATAGTATGTTGCATCATCAGAAGACCGTCCCTCTGATTGTCATTCACAAAAAATTCAATCTTTCCACTAGAATCTGAAACACCAAAACAATTTTCAAGTTTACCTAGATAGTAATGCCTCATTCTTGGCCAATCAAGACCTTCTTGGCTTCTAACTAAAAATAACTCATCCATTAACATATATCATAAGTTGCTAACCTCAAACTAGTTTATCTCCCTCCAATTTATTAGCCTAGCTTAATTTATATTTTCTCGGGAACACTTTCCAAAAAGATTTCTGTATTGGTACACACTCGTATCGCCACAACACCCACAGAGTAACAAACGCAGGGGCATATTATGAAGGGCTTTATTGCCGCTTTAGCGGCACTTTTTGCCGCTAAAGCGGCGATAATTTTATCGCCCTATTAGCAAGCTGTCGCTAACAGGCGTTAGCGACAGCTTTCAGGCGTTAGAGGCCGCGTATTCCATCGCCTTGCATGTCAGCGATAATTATCGCTAATGACATGCAAGGAAGGCGTTCCCTACTAAAAGCGACTGAAAACAGTCACTAATCCCACTACCCCCTATTAGCAAGGCAGGCGGAGCGATATAATAATTCGCGCTAAGCGCCTTTATCGCTAGATTCTAACACCTGCTAGTAAGGACGACTTACCTGTTTAAAGTATAGGAGGTGGATTCTAATGCTGAATCCACCTTAGCGTTAATGCGAGAATATCGCTGGTTTTCCAGCGATATTCTCGCTTTTTGCCGCTATCGCTGGAAATATTATTGCTATGGAGATAAACCTTACTAATAGGGTGTTATCTCAGCGATAATTTCCAGCGATAGGCGGCGTTAACAAAAAACGCGCTAAGCGCGGTTAGCGATAAATATCGCTAATCCTTGATAATATGCCCGCAGTCTTTGCAATCCAGCTACTAAGGATTTTGGGGCATATTACCAACGTGATTATCGCCGCTTTAGCGGGACTTGTTCCCGCTAAAGCGGCGATAATTCAATCGCCCTATTAGCAAGCTGTCGCTAACTGCTGTTAGCGACAGCTTTTAGGCGATAGCGACCGGGTTGGGTGCCGCTTTGCATGCCAGCGATATTTATCGCTAATGGCATGCAAAGTAGGCGTTCCCAACATAAAAGCGACTGGAAACAGTCGCTAAGCTCGCTCTCGCCTATTAGTGAGGCAGGGGAGGTGATTAACGAACCAGCGCTAAACACGTTTAGCGCTGGTTTGTTAACGCCTGGTCCAGACCTGACTTAGCCATGTAATCCAATGGGAGGTGAATTACATGGCTAAATCCCCCTCGCCCTATCACCTAGCTAACACTGGTCACAGTGTGAATATCACTTGTTTTCAAGCGATATTCACACTGTTCTCCAGGGTTTCTATCGCTTTGGAGATAAGCGTTGCTGATAGCACGCTATCTCCGCGATAGAAACCTGCGATAGCCGGCGATAATTATCCAAGCGCTAACTGCGCTTAGCGATAATTATCGCCGGTTATTGCTAATAGGCCCCTTTGTTTTTCCCTCCATCATTTAAACTAACTAAGAACCAATCAAAATGCACCAATTTCCATCCTCCAATCAAAAGCAATCGTGCCCATAAACAAATATGTGTAGAAGGAGGATTCCACTTCGGTCCGCAAAGGCGACCAACCAATCAAAATTGTCCTCCAAACATTTCCGTGATATCTCCCCGCCCCCTGCCTTCACATTATTTACGGTTTCAACCTAAGCTAATCCAAAACTCTATCTTTGTACTGCACATTGCGCTTCACTTCGTGTGACCAAAGCCGCATACATAGAACTAAAACGACTGATCTCTTCTTTCACCAAACATGACCGCATGTGCCAGCTACTGCATAGGTCTATGCCGAATAAATCAAAACCAATCCAAAACAGAAGTACACCCCACGCTTTGTTTCTTTACGAGTCCTACTGTATAAATCAAAGGGCCCTTTATGGTACAACATATTATCCACCAATCAGAGAGGAGATATAGAAAACCCTGTGCTCCTGGGAATTCCGCACCATGCTTCGCTTCTTCCGAGTCCTTACATATAAATCAAAGGACAAATTCCCTTTCTGGTCCGACATATTATTTACCAATCAGAGAGGAGAACTAGGGGGCATATTAGCAATGGCACTATCGCCGCTTTAGCGGCACTTTTTGCCGCTAAAGCGGCGATATTTATATCGCCCTATCAGCAAACTGTCTCTAACAGCAGTTAGCGACAGTTTGCGGGCATTAGCGCCCGTTTTTACCGCTTTGCATGTCAGCGATATTTATCGCTAATGACATGCAAAGTGGGAGTTCCCGACGAACAAACCTGGGAAACACTCGCTAACAGGCCTATCGCCTATTAGCAAGGTGGCCATGGCCCCAGTTAGCGACGTGAAAAGTCGCGCTAACCGGGGTCATCGCCATTTATTTAACACCTGCAATTAGCAGGTGTTAGCCATACCTAACATGGGGGGTGGATTATGCTGATACGACCACAGGGTCGTATCAGCAAGGTGTTCTCCCTGCAACATCGCTGGTTTTTCAGCGATGTTGGCCCATTTCCCCCGCTATCGCTGGAATATTCATCGCCATAGCGCTAATCGTTGCTAATACAGCGTCAGCGTGGCGATATATTCCAGCGATAGCCGGCGATAAAAAAAATAACGCTAAGCAGGGTTAGCGATGATTATCGCCTCTTCTTGCTAATATGCCCCTAGATGACCAGAAATACCCACGCCTTCACGCTTCTCCAGTCCCTGTGAGAAATCCATCAAACACAAGCGAATATCGGCACCACATCTTACCCAGTCTGACTTGTCTTTTATCAGTTGACATTGCCAAAAGGCAGCAAACCAAGGACACAAAGTCAAAATGACCCATGTTTCTTTTTATATACTAGAGCGATAAGTACAAGTTGCCCTCCAAAAACATTTTTTCCCAAAGGATAAACACCCAAAAATTATATACATGTCACCTGCACACACTCGGAAACCAGTTTTCCCTAGAACACTGATTCAATATATATATGTGATATGTATATATTAGGAAACGTTTTCCTCATATAATACTATTATTTAACCAACTAATCCAAAATAGTAGGAGGGCCAAGAACCGAAACCCCCAAGCATCTGCATTCATCCATTCCCTATGTATGAATGAGCTAATCACAGCCAGCCGTTAATACTGCTAGGACGTCTCGTCTAACACCAAAAGTATCAGTCCAGAAACTGGTATCCCTTCGGGTCCGATATGTCTTCAACCAATCAAACATACCGGACAGTATAAATTCGATATAGCCAAACCCACCATATCAGAGATTATATGTGGCTCAAAGAGTGCAGAAAAAAGGGAGAAAATAGAGAAAAAGAGAGCCCTGGTCTTAACTTGGAAACAAGTTTTCTTTACAAGTCCAATTCTTTCTTCAACATATAAATATACTAGATGTATGCTACGATAAATTTCATTTAAAGTCAATTATCATTTACAGGATCTTTGAATATGTAACAAATCCCACCATAGAATCCTGACTATCTGCTGTTCTGTCTAAAAAATCTCTGGCCTGAAGAGCCCTTTGGGCCAGAAATATAATGTGCATATTTCAGGATTGCTCACAATCCATTCTTCAATAAGAACTGACTACAGTAACCAACTGAACCTATTTGAATACTTAGGCTTGAAAAATCTTTTACGGTCAATAGTGTTTAACCAAACCGTTTAGGACCCCTTGCAGTCCTCTACCTTCCAGATACATAATTATAGAAAATAATTAAATTAATTTCCACATTTAGTTAAGACTGTATAGACCTCAAGCGGCTAATCCATTTTGTCTCTTGTAGTAATTTGAGTATTTGATCGTCTACTCTTTTATCTTTGTCTACTCTTTGTACACCATGACAATTATGATTATTGGGGTGACACTCTTTCATATGTTGTACTAATGGGGATGGTTCATCATTGTTCAACACTGATCTACGATGTTCTTGTATTCTTAGTTTGAGTTGCCTTTTAGCGCTCCCTACGTAAATTCTGAAACAACTACAAACAATAATATATATCACAAAACATTGCAATTAATGAACTGATTAATGTGATATGTTTTACAAGTGTTGTACATTAACGTTTTAAAATTATTCAGTCCATGACTACATATCACACAGTTGCCACTTGTGAACAACCCTTGAGGTTGCGATGACAGGCAATTAGTAGTTGGAGAGCTGACAGGTATGAGATCATTTTATATTATTTTGTCTCTGATGGTGGGTCCCTTTCTGTACGTGACTTTCGATCTGTCATGAATGATATCTCTCAGACCAGGGGCACCCTTCAGAAGAGACCAATTTTTACACAGGATTTTATGGATGAATTGATGGTCCTCACTAAAAATGGAAACAAAAGCTAGCCTTTCCTTCTGCTCCAATCTAGGTTTCTAGACTAAAGTATTACTTCGTTGAATGCTGTGAACCCTTTTCTCTGCTTGCTCTAGACCGGATTCACCATAACCTCTTGTCCTCAATCTATTCTTCAGATTGTCCAAACAGCTATTGAAATCCCTTTCTTGGCAACAATTCCTTCGGATTCTGATCATTTCACCATTAGGGATCTCATAGTGTTACCACAGTCGAATTTGCACTATCTGCTCGTAAGATATTATTCGTAGCAGTCTCCTTACATCAGTGGTACACCCACTCACTTACCCACACAGCTACTCACTTACCTATAGACCAACTCACACAACCATTAACTCACACATACAACCACTCACACAACCACTAACTCTTTTTATGTCTGCTCACAAACTCACTCATCTATACCGACACTCACATAGGAACTAAGTCAACCACACAGCCACTCACAGAGGCACTCAATCACCCATACAGCCACTCACACAACTATTCACTCACCCATACAGTCCCTAACACAACCATTCACTCACCCCCCACAGCCACCCCCAAAGCCACTCTCTTTTGCATATGGCCACCCACACAGTCGTCACTCTCCCATACAGCCACTTACACAGGCACTCACTCACCCATACAACCACTCATACAACCATTCACTCACCCATATATCCACTCACACAATCACTCACTCAAACAAATAGCTACTCACACAGGCACTCACTCATCCATACTGCAACTAACACACTTATACAAGCACTCCCCTTACAGATACACAGTCATACAGTTTATTTAATTTTTTTAACCATGAAAGACGGTTCAGATAGGAACAGTATTTCTTTCTTTTTATCTGGAACTGTGTTTTTCCTTTTTTTCTAACATTTTGAATTTTTTCTCAAATAAAATAACTACGAGGGGAAAAAAACTCTAACCACACACACAAAAACAGTGGAAAAGCTGGAGTAAATTATAAAAAAAACCTAACAGGAATGTTGCCTTGCTGTCTCCAAAATCACATCGACAGACTGCTCACCAGCTCACCGGCTGTCAGGGTGGTTGGCAGTCAAGGCAATAAGTTCCAATGTGCCTTAACTCAGGAAATATTTGTGGGCGCCTCCTCTCCACTTCAGCTGTTACTCTCTCTTCAGGAGCAGGGGGTGCAGCGCTGCAGGTTGATGGCCCCTCAACTGCTCTCTCCTTCTGTGCACTTTTAAGTTAGTTTTTATGGTCTGTTCGCAAGTGGCACAACATACTTGTTGAAGCACATGAACATTTTTTGCCTAAATACAGTCTTATCAGACAAGATGCACTTGACAAACTTTGCCAACGTTTTTGATTCATCGGATGGAATTGTAAAAAAAATCCAAGCTATGCTCTGCTTCTTACCCAGTGGCTGATCATCAGGAGAGACTTCTGGTGCTGCCCGTACCTCCTGCTCCTCAGCATCTTGATGGACTTCCTCCTCCTCACCTCTTGAATGCCATTTTGTTTTAGAAAAAATGCCCCAAAAATACAGACACCACAGTTCTGCACTCAAAGTACAGCACACCTCAAAGAATGAACCAAATAGCAATTGGAACCTTCAAGAAGACAGAAATGGGTGGGAACTTCCTTTAAAGATTAATAAAAACTGTCTTCTCCAATGAAACCTCTTTCTTACATAGTATGATCTTTGTGAATATCAACATCATCATGCTTACCCTTGTCGTCGCGAAGACAGGAAATACAATTTAAAAGTGCTTACATTAAGAATTATTACAAAAATAGAAGTTTAAACACTATATTAGCCATGTCATGAGTGATGTAATACGTAAGGTCATAAGCAGTGCATTGCAATATAATGTCTCTGTAACCTTTGTTTTTTTCAGTGAATTTCTAAGTTTTGTTTAATCCTATTTCCCAATGTCTCTGTAATATTTGGTCTTTTCAACTCATGGGTGTAAAATTCCGCTCCGCTCATGGAGTTTGCAGAATTCAGCATCTCTGCGCTCCTATGAGTTACCACTAAAAATATATATTTTTTCTGTTTGTGTGCTTGTCACTCATTTTTCACAAGCTGGGAGCACAATAAGACTTGATGGCCATTCACCAGCAGCCAGACAACTCCCAGCAGCAAAGGGGAGTTCTTCCCCTAACCAGTTGTGTGCCAGGAAGCCTCTTTACAGAGTGGTAGAGAAAGCGGGCGGCACCTCCAATGATTTCTTAGCAATCCGGCTGTGAGGGACTTACTCGTTATAACAATAGGGGTTCTTGGCCCCCAACGACCCTTAGCAGCCAAGGGGAGTTTATGCCCCTACTAGTAGTATGCCAGGAGGTCCCTGTGCAGAGTGGTTGAGAAAAGAGGCGGGCCTCTGATGACAGCTCAGCAATCTGGCTGTGGGGGACTTACTTATCACAACAATAGGGGTTCTTGGCCCCAACGACCCTCAGCTAAGAAGGCACCTATGCAGAGTGATTGAGAAAGGGGGCGGGACTTCCAATGGCATCTCAGCAACCCAGCTGTAGGGGACTTACTTCTCACAACAATAGGGGTTCTTGGCCCCCAACACCCCACAGCAGCCAAGGGGAGTTCATCCCCCCAAACAGTAGTACGCCAGGAGGCCCCTGTGCAGAGTGGTTGAGAAAGGGGGCTGGGCCTCCGACGACATCTCACCAATCCTGTGGGATACTTACTTGTCGCAACAATAGCGTTTCTTGGCCCCTAACGAGCCTCAGCAGCCAAGGGGAGTTCATCTCCCAACCAGTAGTAGTACACCAAGAGGTCCATGTCCAGAGTGGTTTAGAAAGGGGGCGGGCCTCCTATGACATCTCAGGAAACATGCCCTGGCGCCCAGCCATTACCAAATGGGGAGGGGGCCAGACGGCCCCCCTTCCCGGGCCGATTTCAGCGCCAGGGACTCCATCCTCCGGGGTACTGCCATGTTTCTCTGACTGCCCCCAGTCTGCATTGGGACTGCGGGGGGAACTTCGAGGCCCCTGCGGTCCCTGCCGGCTCCCCACCTCCTGCAGGAGCCGCCACTCCTTTCACACACAGGGAGCTGCTAAACATGCAGCCCCCTGTGTGAGAAAGCAATTCATGTTCCCATGCTTGCTTGACTGCGGGCAGGGAAACAGACGAATGCTCCGCTTCCAGGAAGCGAGAGTATTTCTCCCCTCCCGCTCACTGAAAGCGGAGTGTTTGCTGTGACATGGTGGGAGCGGTTATAGCTTCTGCCAAGCCACAGCAAACAGCTATGTCCCATGGTGGGCACCCGAGGACGTAGCAGGAGCCAGCCCTGGAGGGTGGCAGTCCCCATGGCCATGCATGGCTCCAGGAGGGGGGCCGCACAACCCCCCTCCTTTGATGTAGTAGGGCCTGCCCTGGGTGGTGGTTGTCCCCGGGGTCAAAAATGGTCAAACAATAAATAACGTTATAGTTAGGCTCAGATTTCCAGATTTCACTTGTACAAAACCAGTGAAATTCAGCAGTTATAGTTAGCTGAGATAACTGTAACTCGTACCCCCCCACAATGCACTACTTATGACCTCATATATATATATATATGCAGACAGAATTTCCGGTTATCCCTATAATGTACTTCATACCAAAAATACATAAAGAAACTACCCCAGTCCCCTGGAGACCTATTATCAGTGCAAGAGGGGGTATACTAGAGAAAATGTCTGAATATGTGGACTTCCATCTTCAAGATCTAGTAACTATGCTTCCTTCTTACATAAGAGACACAAACGATTTCTTGGAAAAAATCAGGGGTATAACATGGTCAGAAGATTATCTATTGGTCACCTTAGATATATGCGCATTATATATCAGTATTAATCACTTAGATGGTATCAATGCAGTACGATTTTTTCAGAACAGTAGAGCGATAGGACAGTACCAACATGGGAAAATGATTTTGGAAATTATATCATTTTGTTTACACAATAACTAATTCATGTTCAGCAAGGACATATACCAACAGATCAGAGGAGAAGCCATGGGAGCCTGCTTCTCCCCCAGCTATGCGTGTTAACATGTAGGCTGGTGGGAGGAGCAGGTTCTCAGGGTGAAATTCAAGGATGTTTGGGATGAACGCATCATTAGTTGGATGCGTTTCATCGACGATATCTTTTTTATTTGGAAAGGAACTAAGGAAACTGCACACACATTTATTGAGTCCTTAAATACAAATGATCTCAATCTCCAATTCACAGCCACAGTTAACAATGAATCGATTGATTTTTTAGATGTACATCTATAGAAAAAGCACGGCAGGAAACTCCACGCTTCATGCGTCAAGTTTCCATCCTGTACATCTTATCAGGAGTATCCCGTATGGGGAATTCCTGAGACTACGCAGAATATGTAGTACTGAGACTGCGTTTGAGAGCTGTGTACAAGAGAGCAGCAATAGATTCAAAGAAAGAGGTTACAGTGACAAGATCATTAACCAAGCATTAGCCAAAGTAAAAACTCAATCACGTGATGACATGCTGAGCAGTAAAAAGATACAGTCTAAAAAAGATATAAACGCCTGCTCCGGTGTAGATTTGGTACCCACTGAAATGAGATTTATAACCACCTATAACAGTCAGCACAAAATAATTAGGGCAATAATAAATAAACACTGGCCAATCATACAAACGGATACTGTATTAAATCAACTCTTTGCTAATCCGCCGCTGTTGACATTCAGAAAATCAAAATCTATGCACAATGCATTAGTTAGGTCTAGCCCTGAGTTGGTCTCTAACAAACCCAAAACCAGCACCATGTGGTTAGCCCCGCGCAATGGATTCACTAAGTGCAACGCATGCCGAGCATGCAAATTTGGGATCAACACATCCCAATATACTACTGTGTTTGGTCCCGATAAAAGCAAGCTGCAGGATAGATATAACTGTCGCACTGAGTTTGCTGTCTACGTATTGAGCTGCACATGCAGTTTACAATACGTGGGCAGCACCAAGTTGCAAGTGCATGTGCGCATCCTGCAGCACTTAAGAGCAATAGTGAATTCTGACATGAGCTATCCAGTGGCAAGACACTTTAAAGCAGTGCATCAAAATAACCTGAATGATCTGAAATACTATGTCATTGCTGCTGTGCCCCCTATGATAAGAGGTGGTAACAGGGAGAAACTTTTGAGACAATTGGAGGCGAAATTCATACTAGAGATTGACACTAGAACCCCCAATGGATTAAACAATGGGGAAGAATTGTACAATTATTTATAATGGTTCAAAATTATGTATGAATTTATATTTGATTGATTATTTATTACTGCTCTTAAATGTTTACATCTATTTATGAGACTTTAGACTCATTTAAGATTATTCTAACTATAGTGAACCAGTCTCAAGTTATGAATCTTATCGACCATACGTATTTACCTCCACATTTGAGCATCTCCACTAGACCCTTCCTTCTTCTCTAACTTCTATATATTTACCCTGAATATTATTGATTTCAGTGCTTTATATTTCTATATATGATTAAATTGCGATCTACAGTTTCTAGTCTGTTTTTCACTGCAACATATAAAGTATTTTTACTTTCACAATCAGCACTAGCACTTTTTCAACACTTTACTGCACTTTAAAACAAGATATCCACTGTGACTCGTACCATTTAGGTAGTCTGTATAAAGGTCAGAATGCTATAATAAACAGTAGCCTCAATATAAAATGTCTTGAGGTCATATATACTGGACCACATTAGGATCTAGATAGCGAATGCTCCGTGTAACTGATTTATAATCTCGCAGGTCTACATCACCAGTCGATGGAATCATCTGAGAATCCCTACTATAGGTCAATATGAGTATTCAGATGAGGTACATTGGGATTATGTCCATTAATTATGTATTTGTACTATGATATTTTTGAGTAATGGCTCTGTGTTTAGGATATTTATAACTCTACATTTCGTATCAGTTATTACAATGTACAAAGTACAATATTGAGTAATCTAAACAGCGGGACGATTGTATTTTGTTCACCTCCTTAGAGAATCATTGCACTAATTTGCACAGGGAACTATATATTTGTACTGTGATATGAAAAATGTACTGTATTTGTCCAGCAACATAATGGCTGCACTATGCACTTTAAAACGTATATATGATCCAACATGAACTTTTTTTACGTTTTAACCACTTATTTATTAGCATTTTTAACCTTACAAACTACTATGATGTCCTTTTTATTAAGAATCTCAGTGGAGTCTGTTTTCTATTTCTCACAATGTCACGTGATATATACATGGTGTAAGGTGTATAAAAACAATGACAAACTCTATGGTCGTCATGTGATCAAGCCCAGTCAGTGGGCGAAACACGTCATCAGCCATGTACTGCACAAGCAAAATAAAATAAGAAAATAGCACCTAACTGGAGTCCGTGTCCCGTCTTTCAGCCAGCAGCTGTGGGTGCCTTGGTGAAACTCATATATATATATATATATGTTGGAAACTCACCTGTGAGTAATTGAACTTTTTAAATAAAAGCGGGAAGAATACTGGAGGCCCCCTTGTGTTCATTTTGAGCTTACCTTTGAGAAAGGGCGTTGGCCCGAAACACGTCAGAAGAGCTGAGGTGGGGCTCAGTGCTGGACCTTCCCTGATCTTTACGGAACCTCTGTGAGTGCCTCCCACCTAGGGGCACCCCTTTTTCCTCTCATATATATATATATTCACTGAAAAAACCATAGGTTTCAGGGATGTTATAGTTAGTTGGACATTTCACTCGTACTGTCAGGACTGAGCCTCTCTATCTCAAGCTAAATGATTCTCTCACCTGTTCCAGGTTTAGACACAGGACACAAGGCAGGAAATTGCCGTTAACTTGGACCCAATCGGTAGCTAGATGGTTCCAGTGCAGAAAAGTGTCAAGAGAATAGCTAATGCGATCGCGGAATTTCCAAGATGGCGGGCGCTAGTAAATAAGGTTAGCGCTCTAGTGTTGCCAAATCTTTTCTACCACATTAGCTATATCGCGCGCTTGCACCTGAGGTGCAGCGCACTTCAACTGTAAATTTTTCAGTGAGAGGAGCGTTTTCGTGAAGCACTTCTCATTTGGAGAAGAAGATTGTTTCCAGCAAGGAGTTTTCTCGCTTGCCTACTAGTTGGTATTTACAGCATTTATCTTGGAGCCTTCAGGTCTGTAATAAGCCGCTTTTGGGGAATCCTGAGTTCAAATATTTAGAAGGTATTTTTGAGGAGAACTAGTGTTTACCTGTTCTAATATAGTGCTTAGACAATCCTATCTCTGTCTGCCAATAAGGATTGAAAGCTCTACTGAACTATTCTTCCCAGCGCTTTTCTTTCTCAAAGAAAAAGAGACACTATTGCTAGATAATTTTCAGTATGAACAAACTGTTAACTGTTACGCCTTCTGCTTTCTACTACAAGTAAAAGAACAGTTTAACTCTCCTTATTTGACAATCTTCTATTGTGCCACTCTTTCAACGGAGCTAATCACCAGTCCATGTAGCTATAAATATATATATATTCACTGAAAAAACCATAGGTTTCAGGGGCGTTATAGTTAGTTGGAGATTTCACTTGTACAAAACCATAGAAATTCGGGCCGTTATAGTTAGTAGACCTAACTATAACTCGCGCCCCCGCAATGCACTGCTGATGACGTCACATATTACATCACTCATGACATGCTCAGTGACATCATTTTTATTATTAAACAGCCCCGGGGAAGTGGCGGTCCCCGGGGCTGCGGGGGGGCTGCATGCCCCCCGCAAATCAAGCCCCGGGGAGGTGGCAGTCCCCGGGGCAGTGTGGGGGGGATTGGGGCCCCCCCACACATTTTTCATTTTTATAGTGCCCCCGGGACATGGCCCACCCGGGGGCTTCAATACAACGAAGCACGGGAGCCTGCGCTTTGTTTTTGTTTTATTTTCTTGGCCGGATTCGCGCACCCAGCGCGAATTCGGCTGATTTTTTTTAATGCTTTTTTGGGCCCTGGGGGTCCTTGTGGGACCCCCTGAGCAGGCCTAGGGAGTCAGGGTGTTTCTACCCTGCCCCCTTTTCTTGTTTTTCGCATTTGTTTTTCTCTTTTCTTGTGACTTGGTTCTACCGAGTCACAAGATGTCTGCCAACACTTCCTGATTTGGAGTGTTGACAGCCAATTAGAATAAAGCTCGTGGTCGGGAGGGTCTGCGGATCCTCCGTGCCTCTAGATATCGGAACTTTTATTTTTTCATTTTCTCAGCAACTACTGAACGGATTTACACCATTTTAAAAAAGGGCTCTTTCTGAACCAAGGGCTACCTTTTCGCCAAATTTGGTGTAATTCCGTTCAGCAGTTCGAGCTGTAGCCGTGTCTAAAGTTTCCTATGGGAAATTGATTTTCCGACCACTTTTTTTTTAATTTCTCAGGAACTACTGAACAGATTTACACCATTTAACAAAAAGGGCTCTTTCTGAACCAAGGGCTACCTTTTTGTCAAATTTGGTGTAATTCCGTTCAGCAGTTCGAGCTGTAGCCGTGTCTAAAGTTTCCTATAGAAAATAACATGGACCCCCCCTTTTTTCTCGGCCCCCGCTTGGCGAATCAACCCAAAACGTTCAGGATAGGAGCTGACCGGAGCGGGCCACAAGTTTTGAAAATTTCGCGAAGATTCGTCAACCGGCGCCAAAGTTATTGGGAAAAGAAAAACGCTTTTCCTATGGAAACTAGGTCCTAACTATAACTATCTACTGGCGACCGCCAGTAGATTATATATATATATATATGTATATATATATATATATATATATATATATATATATATATATATATATATATATATATACATGTCTTGTTGTGTATTAATTTCTTTAAAACCAATTTTGCATTGTATTTGGGTGTTATATTTTATATATGATTATGAATATTTATATTGTATTACATTTGCTAACTGATTATTTTAATTGTAAAATGTGTAAATGTATTTTAAAATGTAGGAACATAATTTAATGTTGATTAATAATTGCTTATGTTATATTAAAACATTTTATAAATACAGTATGAAAATGTGAGTAATAATATGTTTTATGTTATTCTGCATTAGTCTGCATTGTATGAGAAATTGTTAATTCATTTATTGAAATTTATATTTAACTTGTATTTTATTTCTTTGTGTAATGTTTGTTAAGTATAATATTTAGCGTCATCTTGTGTCTTTTTTGTATTACTAGTATATGTAATATTTGCATTTTATTTTATAATTATATAAATTGTATTAATTGTGGTGTAAAATACCAAATAGGTTAAACCTTCTATACAATTGTTTAGAACAGGGAATTACTTTATTTTAATTTGCAGTACCTCCCCCAAATTGTTTTAGAATGGAGTGGAAATACTAATGTTGACTCCTTTACTGTCCAACATATTGCCTGAAGGGGTTAAGGTTGGAGTGGGAATAGTACATTTGACCCCATCACTATCGAGCACCTTCCCTAAAATGGTAAAGATTGGAGTGAGAATAGTAATTTTGATCCCTTTAGTGTCCAACACATTCTTCAAAGTGGTTTACATTGGAGTGGGAATTGTAATTTATTTCTATTCATTGTCCTACACATTCCCTAAATGGGTAATATTGGAGTGGGAATAGTAAATCAGACCCCTTCATTATCCAACTCATTTCCCTTAGTGGTTTAGATTGAAGTGGCAATAGTAAATGTCACCGCTTTTATTTTTATTCATTGTAGTTTATTCATTGTAGTTTAGTTTGGTGTTGGAATGTGTATTGTATTTTTTACATACACGTGCTCCCAAAAACATTTTGGTTTTAATTGTATTGTAGAGAGGGTAGGATAAATACATAGGATTTTTGAGTTTATTTACAAACAAAGGGAAATCATCCTTTTGCTGTAGAATACATTTTATTTATTTATTTTATGATGTTAATAAATATTGTATTGTAATTTCGATTGTAACACATACATATATAGTTCACACTATTTAATTACATGTGTTTTATGCAATATTTACTTTTTTAGATATAGATTTTTATTTGAAAATCTAATAAACATATTTTGAAATAATATATATTTAGTATATATAAATTTGTGCCATTGGTTTTTATGATAATGTTATAGTAATGTTCATTACATATTTTACAAATATGTTTTGGCATGTTTACTACATTTTCATGCATTTTAAAACATGTTTACAATCATAGTTTAGCACATACATTTGCTATTATTGTTTTGATAAGTTTCCTTTATTTTCTATTATAATATAGGGCCCCATTACGATGCCGGTTGGACGAGTGTCCGGCCAGCATCATGTCGGAAATGGGACCGCCCGACAAGGATTTGGCGGTCCTGCTTTCTAAATCAGGATGCAACAACCTTCACGGTGGTTGGAAACTGTATCTTTCCTATTGCGGCTTGTGCTGCGGGCTGCAGCACAAGCTGCAATAGGAAAGATACACATTTTAAGCATCCATGCATCATGGGGCAGGCATCGTGCGGTGCCTCCCACACAACGCATGGATGTTTTGGGGGGTACCACAGCCACCCCCAGGCCTCATGCTAGGGGCCCTCACAGTCTGTTTCCTACAGCCTGTCTATGGAGGTCGTACTGCCATAGAAAGGCTGTTGGAAATGTGCATCGTAATCCCCATGGTGGTGCCTGAGTAGGCGCCACCTCCTTTTTAGGGATTACGATCTGCCCTTCACCCCGACTGGCTCTTTGAGCCTGTCGGAGGTGGAGCGGATTCCCCCCACAGGCATTGATTGGACTGCCTGTATCATAATACGGCGGTCGGACCGATGCCTCAAATGTCGGGTGGAACACCACCGACGAGCTGTCGGATGGCCTTCCACCAGACATCGTAATGGTGCCCAACGTCTTTTTTTCTATTTTGATGTAGTGTGCTTTTTGTTATTTACGGCTAATATATAAATATATTAATATTATTGTTAGGCAATTTTAGTGCCGGTCGGTCATGGCTCCCTGCTGCTGTTTACAGATAAGGTAAGACTACTTTTAAATACTTATTTGGACTTTTGAGTTAGGAGCAAGGTGGGCAGGGGAAGTATGTGTAGAATAGTGTATCAGTGTAAGAAACTGGGTTATTAGTTGATAGGAGTAGAAGTCCCACTCCAATATTAAATGAACCTGTGCTTAACCCTCTGGTACCTTGCACAAAAGCAGTCAGGCTTAACTTAGAGGAAATATGTAAAGTATTTATGATGCACTCAAACAGTAATACATTGAAAATACAACACAAGAAAAACCTCAAATTAATTTAGAAAAATTGAGTAAATGTTAATAAATAAGAATACAGGAAAATCGTAAATAGCTAATCCGTAGAAATAAATTTATGAGTTTTTACATTTTCTAGTGAAAATAGCACCAAAAAGCACAAAGCTCCAACTGCAGTTATCTGGTCATGCTTAATTGGTGTAAAGTCACAAGTTGAGGCTGACTGCAATGGAGCACGGACCAGGTACAGTACTGAGTTCAACATGCTGAGAGTTGTACCTTTTTGTTCTTGGTACTGCGATGAGAGGTCTTGTATCTTTCTGCACAGTGCTGCATGAGTTCCAGTGAAGACACTGATCATGAGCCACATGATGCTGTAAAGCACGGTCTTGCATGGGTCTGCATTGTGCTGCATCAGCTTCACTGATCAGGAGCTGTGAGGTACTGCAATGCATTGTCCAGTGACGGTCTCTGCTGCAATGCGTCGGATCCAGTGAAACTTTCAGTTGTGCAGGTAGGAGTACACTATGACGCGAGCCAAGGGTCTAGGACATTGAGGATAATTCTTGGGAGTCAGGGATCACTCCCAGAAACACCAGCATGGGGGACCAGGTCAGGTCCAATAGGTCTGGTTAGCAGGAAAAGAGGAAGGGTTTCTGGAAGCTTGGTGTGTCCCTTTAGCTCAAATAGGAGGTCAACCAATTGGTCCTTGAAGTCACTTCAGGGAGCCTTGGTTCAAAGCAAGTAGGTCCAGTCTTTCTTCTTCAGACAGGAGAGCAGGGCAGTCCTTCTTCTGAATCTTCCTTTTCTCTAGGAGTGTTCTGATGAGAGGTTCTGAAAGGCCACTTTTTTTATATATGGTGCTAGTTTTAGTGTGCAGGAATTCCCTGGCCTATCCCCAAAACTGGTTGTAGTCAGTTCTTACCCTTCCCCATGTCATGGTTCCAAACTGTCTAGGGTGACAAAGGTAAGTTCAGGCCTAGTGCCAGGTTCCTTTGTGTGTGCTACAGGCAGATCCCTCTGAAGTGCAGTCAGGGTAGGGTACAGCTCCGCCCCAGCCATCCTGTCAGGAGGACCCTCTCCCCTTACACTGGCAACTCTTTTGACCCCAAGTCTGGAAGTAATACACAAACACCACAAGAGAGCCATTCACAGTCATGTGACCCTGAACACTGGTAAAAAGTCACATTTGGTTTAGGCAGAAGATGTTTTTAAATTATTATTCATGTGAGAGGAAGAAGCATTTCCCTATCTGTTCCCAAACTGGAATTATCACTTATTATGTGTAATAAGGCAACCCAGTGTTAATCAATGGGAGAGATAGCCTTACAACAGTGAAAAATGACTTTGGGAGTTTGTCACTCTCAGGACATGTAAATCGTCAGTACACATGTCCTACGTTTCAAATACCATGGCCCCTGCGCTATGAGCCTTTACGGTCTATCTTAGGGGTGACTTAGAAGTATTAGAAGGAAGGTTTAGGCCTGGCAAAAGATTTATTTTGCTAGGTTTTAATGGCAGTTTAAAAGTGCACTACAGGCTGCAGTGGCTGGCCTGAGTCAGACTGCTACTTTAGTCGGGAGCAGAATGAGTGCTGCAGCCCACTGGTAGCATTTAATTTCCTGGCCCTGGGTAGATATAGCACCATTAATAGGGACTTGTAACTAAATTAAATATGTTAATTGGGCTTTAATTTAATGCCAACAAAAACGTTCAGCAAAAGTCATGTGGTGAAGGAAAAAAGGTCTGGGGGAATACCACACCAAGGATGTCAGGTCTAACATGTGACCCCCTATATGAAGCAGGAAGAGCTATCCAACCTCATGGGAGTTCTCACCTTTAAGGCAGAAAGGCCATCAGCTTTGGCATGGTTAGTTCCAGGCTGATGTTCCATTCCCTGTAGGGAGAATGATCTCCTCATAGTTTTGGATTCTCACTGCTCATCTGCATTAGCCATTTGAGGGGTCTGTGGTCTGCTGAACCCAAAAATGAGTGCCAAACAAGTATGATTGCAACTTTTACAGTGCCCAGATCACTGCAAAGGCTTCCCTTTGGTTGCACCCTGTGTTCCCGGGAAAGTAGTATCCTGCTGATGAAGGCTACAGATTGGTCTAAGCCCTCATTGTTTAGTTGTGAGAGAACATCCCCAATGCGATTCTCAGAAGGATCTCTTTGTACCACAAATTCCTTGGAGTGGTTGGGTACCTTGAGCATTGGTGCTGTGCACATGGCTTCCTTCAGTGCATCAAATGGTTTACGGCATGCCTCTAGATCTTCTTCTTGTGCTGCTTCCTGAAAGTCAGCTCGGTTAAGGGGGCAACAATGTCACCATGTCCCTTAAAAAAGCTCCTACAGTAACCAATCAGGCCTAAGTAGGCTCTTACCTGAGTCTGAGTTTTGGGAGGCTGCCAAGCCAGGATCTTTTGTATCTTGGGCTGGAGGGACTGCACTTGCCCCCACTGACTTGACATCCCACATACACAAGAGACCCCTACTCCATCTAGCACCTACTGTCCTTAGTAGTCAGGCCTGCATCCTGAAGGGCCTGAAACGTGTCTCAGAGGTGCACAGGTAGTCCTCTCAGCTAGAGCTGAAGACCGCAATGTCTTCTATGTATGCAACACTGAAATCCTCAGTTTGGACCCAGCTATATGCATATCAGTCTTGACCCTGCTCCAATGGGAGCAGTCCAGCCTGAACTGCCAAGCAATGTCCTCCCTGAGCTGGAACGCAAGCAACCCAGTACCGGTTTTGCCCTTTTTATGTGATCATCAGCTGGGTATTGCTTGGTTCCAGTGTCCTGTGGGTCCGGTGCACACGGTGCTATTGCAATCAAGCTATACCTGGCTGATGAGCCCATAAAAAGGGCAAAACTGGTCCTAGGTGGCTTGTATTCCACGGTAGCGAGGACCTGACTTGGCAGTTTGGACTGGACTTTTCCCATGAGGAACAGGGTCAAGGCTGATTTGCATATGGCTGGGTCCAAACTGAGGTAGTATGGTGGGTAACAAATGTTGGAATTGGGATGCGGCCTGAGTTATTGCCAATGGCTGAGATTAATTCAAGCTTTCCATCCATCACCTTGTTGTTGCAGTTGCCGGCCAAAGTGCAACGAGTATGCCAATTCATGGGTCCCGTGCTCACTGTGCCACTGGAATTAAGCTATACTTGGCTGATGAGCCCATAATAATGGTGAAACCAGTCTTAGGTTGCTTGTATTCCTGTTCAGGGAGAACGTGGTTTGGCAGTTCAGGCTGGACTGTTCCTATGAGGAGCAGGGTCAAGGCTGATTTGCTTATGGCTGGTCCAAACTGAGGTGGAATGGTAGGTGAAACACGAAGGATTGGGATGCAGCCTGAGCGATTGCCAGTGTCTGAAATTAATTCAAGCTTTCCATCTATCACCTTGTTTTTGTTGCAGTTGCCACTTTTAGACTGTTGGCATTTTCTTGCCTTAACCATTTGAGCCTTCTGCCACCGTCTTGGGTCACTTGACTGTAAATGGCTCTGCTGTTAGAGTTTGTGTATTCCTCCCAGACAGTGACACAATGGGCACTGGATGTGGGCAGGATGGCAGGGGCAAAACTGTGCCCTGATACACTTGCACTTCAAAAGGCTTACTTCCAGCACACACAAAGGAACCTGCCACCAGCTTTTTGTCACATTAAAACTCTGGAGACTTGATAGGGGACAGGAAGCACTTTCCAGAGCCAGATGTGGAGGTAGGACTGGTTGTCCCCACACATAACGACTGACATAATGTTTACATACTGGACCTTTAGAGCCGCTCTTCAGAACACTCCTGGATCTGTCGACTTTACAGAGGAACGACTGCACTGCCACCAAAGGACTTCCTTGCTGCTACCAGAGGGCTACCTGCTGTTTGGGGACTGCTTTGCTCTCTGAGAAGGAAGACTGGACCTGTGTCTTAATTCCAGGCTAACCTGCGTGACTCCAAGAATTAGTTGGCTGACCTCCTGTCTGAGCTACAGGGACACAACAAGCTCCGGAGGTCTCTCTGCAACTGCCCACCTGACCTACTGCACTGGACGTGCCTGGAACTGCAACTGGACCTGCATGAACCTAAACTGGACCTTCCTGAGCCCTGCTGGCATCTGCTGGAGTGAGTTCCTGATACCCAAGAGATGCCTCCCCAGGTCATGGACCAATGGCAGGCATCAGTTGAGCTCCTCCTAAGATGAAAGGTGAAATCCTGAAGTTTTGGCCTCTTCACTACAGCAAACAGTCCCGTTCATGCTGGGACTCTGCTGTCCATGATGTCTGCCAATGTGAAGCTCCTGTAAATCCGACTCTTCGTGCTATAGCGGCCACCCTTGATGACCATCAATGTGAGATATGCACTTTGTGCTACAGCAACAACAGCCTGCAGTGATGTCCAGGGCCAGACTGGGAACCAAAACCAGCCCTGGCCAAGTGCTCCACCGGCCCCCCAGGGGGTGGGGATGCGGCCGAGCTGTTTGCCAGGGCCAGTTTCGGCCGATTTTGTTACAGGGTCCGATATTGCAGCTATGCTGCAAAAACGGCCCTGTAACAAAAACGGTCCCCACCCTGGCGGCCCACCGAGGAAATGCCCGGTGCCCGCTACTGCCAGTCCGGCCCTGGTGATGGCCAATGTGAAGCTTCAGCAACAACCGTCTGACCGGCTCTTCATGCTACAGCCACGACAGCCAGCACAGCCTGCTCTTTGCACTACAGCAGTGATCATCTGCAATGCTCTCGCTGTTCCTCATGGCTTCCTCCACGACAAATGGAACTCTTCATTCCGGACTTTGAGAAGGTAACTTTTTCTGTGAGACTAACATGCATTTTTTTATATTATGTTTGCTATTGTGAATTTTTGAAAATATGTGTTGTGTTTTATTTTACATATTTATTTATTTTTGCATTGCATTATAATTTTTTTATTGATCAGTCTTATTCAATATTGTTTAATTACCAATTTTAGGTTAGACTATTTATTAATTTAAAAAAATATATATTATTTATAAATAAATATCATAACTTTTTTAGGTTTAAGTTCGATCTGACTTTACTTTGTATTGTTAGGAGGCTTATAGAAGTGTTCTTGCTATGCTTGCTAGATATTTGAGGCCTTTGTTATTTACAAAGAGTTTTACTCTGCATTGTTGCATTTTGTACATTTCTTTGATCGTTTGTTTATTTTAGGTTACATTTGTTTTCAAGATTGTTCTTTTCTTAGTTCTTAGTAGGTTTGTTATTTTTTCTTTTTTTTAATGATTTATAGAAATTGGTATAGGTTAACATGTCTTTGGGCTAATGTGGGTTGGAAGGTGCTGTGCAAGCTTTCCACTGTATTGTTTGTTTTGGCTTGTAGAGTCATGATGCTGTCACAGACATTTCACCATGGTATTTGAAATCAGGGTTGTCACCTGCGGACAGAACGGTGAAATCTGCCAACCCAAATGCCTTCAAAAGTGTTCTTTAGGGGGACTTTGTTTTGCTTGTGGGTTTGGTTTCAGGGGGATTCTATATGGTGGTTGCAGTATTAGCTACTTCTGTGTCTAATATATATGCTGGGGCTATTCATTTTGTATTTAATTTTGTGAGCAAATAAGTTGTTCTTGCATGTTCTACACTTAGTGCACTACAGTGTCTCCAAATGCTTTGATTGAAATGGCCGTATATGGCTGTGCCAGGGTAGATTTATAAAATTATTTGCCTCATTGCTTGCTCGAAGTTGATTATGATTTTTTGGGAATAGTAATATTTAGTACTTTGGCTTAGCAGTTCGTTGTAGGCATCACTTTGCTTGTAGGGAAGTAGAGCATGAATTTGGGGTATGATACTGTTATAATATTCACCATGTATGGTGTATACCTGTGTGAAGGGAGGAGGACACGTTTTAAAAGCGCACTTCATCATTCACATTTGGGTTTGACTTAGTCTAAGGGTGGTATTTTCAGTTGCATATATCATTTTCCTGTCATTATTTTGTTGTCTTACAGGAGAAAGGGATCTTCTTTATGTGTAGTGGTTGGATTTCAGGAATGTCTATGTCTTAATGTATTCTGGAGGCAGCAGGGTTTCTCTTGTGGATTTTTTGGATTGTGTTATTAACTTTTTTAAATTGGGGATTCCTGTCATTTGCCCTGTGGTCAGAAATTTTACTGAGTATATTTTTTCAGAGTCTTGCTGTGGGTTCCTGGATGCTAATGCTTGCTTTCTCAAGTCATTGAACACAAGACACACTTCTATCTCTGTTAATTATAACACTATTTCTAGTTGTAGCCATCCCATAACAAGCAATAACATATCATTTAGTACATTTCCACTGTATAGTCTCAGGGCTTGTGCTCTCTTGGCTGTGGGTATATCCCAAGTGTGATAATGTTTTGACTTTGATGTACGTGGTTATTTCTGACAATGTATCTGCAAATGTTAGAAGTATATATATATTTATTACTTTATGTTTAAAATGTTTGTGATTTACAGTTAACAGTTTAAAATAATTTTTCACTGTTTACGTTTTATACTTACAGATCTGCTGTCTTTTTAACATGCTGCTTTTTATTCTTTTCTGCTGAGTTCAGGCAAGATATAGGTCAGGTGGTGTTTTTTCTGTTGAATGGAAAACGTTTGTTTTAGTTTGACTTTTAAAAAAATAGTTATGTTAGTTTTAGGGCAACTCGGTTTAACCAGGTGAGTCTTGAACGCTGTGCCAGATGGCCAAGTTTGGAGCTCTGTAACGCTAAGTAAAAAAGCTGTATATGGAGAACTGGTCCTAAGTACCGTCTTCAGGTACAAAACTATGAAATTCTTCGAAGCACTCAAAGTAAGTCCTACCTAATTAACTAACAAATCTTACTTAGAAACTTTCTTCTTAAAAAAGGTGCAGAAGAAAAAACTGTTAAGTGTGTGTTGGAATTGGAATTTTGATTCTGGGCAATTTTAGTGCCTCAACACTGAAGAGCATGATGAAGTGTTACAGTAACATGGAGGAAGCATTGGGGTCAGCTGGCTCGGAATCTGATTAGCTGGAGCCTGAAGAAATGTTGCTGCTTACTGTTCAGGAGTATCCAAGGGAGACAGAGACCTCTAGACTGGGCGTGGCTTTTATGCTGAGTAACCTCTAAAGCCAGAGGAAGTCACTTAGGCAAGAAGAGATTGATCACTAATTCTGCTTCAGCCAACAGAAAGCATAAGATATATGGCATATTGGTTGTACTGGACAAGGCAATCTCTTACTTACTTTACAACTATGTGCTGAATAAGCTGGGGTATATCAACACTTGAGGAGGACAATCAGAATCACAGTGATATGCATGTCCTTAGAACCATGGGTGTCATGCAAAAAGTAATAATGCATTTTAGCTCTTAGTGATAATGATTATTAGCAGGCTACTTCCAGTTTGCAATGACAAGCATGGTTGGATTAGAAAAAACATAGCAAAATTCTGAGTGTTTTGGATCCCAATCAATGTCCATTACTACAGTGGTTTATTCACTGTTGGGATTTGTAGGTGTATCAAAGTAGGCTGAACCTGTGAAAACCCCATGGGGCATATTACCAAGAACGGCGTTAAAATTATCGCCGCTTTAGCGGCAGGAAACTGCCGCTAAAGCGGCGATAATGGGCTTGATAATATGCCCTTGAGAATTCCAATAGAAGCCTAGGATCACAGCAGAACATGGGCTTCTATTGGAATTCTCAAGGGCATATTATCAAGCCCATTATCGCCGCTTTAGCGGCAGTTTCCTGCCGCTAAAGCGGCGATAATTTTAACGCCGTTCTTGGTAATATGCCCCCATGTTTTTACTTTTGATCCTCTGGAGGTTGAGACCTTCAGCGGTGGGAAACTCTCAAATGGAATCACACTCACTGTAATGCTCTATGTCATTTGACTATAATAAGCAGCCTACAGTGTTCACCTATTTAAATACGGTCATTGTATGGTAAGTGTCTTTGAGTGGGTTGTGTGTGATATTTTTTAATACATATATATGTGTATGATGGGTGACTATGAATATTGTCTGATTCAACAAGGCATTCACATGTGGGTTGCACTGTGACACCTGGGATTCAGTCTAAACTGTATATGGTCTTGTTGTTTTATTTAGGTTTTGAAAGGGAGCACACCAATAATGGTGGCAACGATGAATGATCTGTGCTGTTTTCAGAGTTTATGCTTAAACTGTTTAAACTGTCATAAATTAAAACTTTTGGGGGTCACATATTGAAAATATCAGAGATGCTTCCTTGTATACATTTTACTGTGTCCTGAATTCAATTCAAATTTTTTTTTAAATTAAAACCTGATCCTTTATTGCACATATGTAAAAAAGTAATTTTTTTCTGGGTCAGGAATTAATGTAATTTTAGTTTCCAGCTGCCTTGCTGAGAGTGGAATTGGTGTGCCCATCAGCTGGCAGTTCAAAGGTTCCTTTGAAGAATAGACCCATCCCAGGTAAATGAAGTTTCTACTACTGGAGGAATTAGGCAGGGTTTGATTTTCAAGAGCTGTTACTAGCAATTCCTTGTTAATTAGAACCAGAGAAACTCACAGCCTGATGAATAGGAGGAGGTCAGGCTTCTGTCTCTAGTGTCCTGTAGGAGACCCGCTGAAGTTGTTGCAGAGATGGGGAGTGGAACCATTGTGCGCTATGTCCTTTCAAGTTATATTCTCATCAAAAATAAATTTAGAACTCTAGCCTAATTCTGAAAGACTCTTCACTGCCATCGAATTTGAGATCTCATCATGTGCTCTCACAGAAGTGTTTACTAAATGGCTCAAATATTGAAAAGGTTGTTATCTATGCTGATCATCCTTGATCATTCAGTTGCTTTGACATACTCAAACACATGATGTTGTGAGATAGTTTGGAGATTGGGGTTGTCCCTGGATGATGAGCAATGGATAAAGTTAATTCTGGGCAGTAAATAGAGTCGTTATTACTTGCAAAAATACAACATACATGTTCCAATATTTTATGTTTGCGTCACAAATGAAATAGTTAAGAGCATACTTTGGATAACAAGCCTTTGTTAGGTCAGAGATACATAACAAGAAGCAACTTCAAATATTGAATATTTCCTGACTTCATTTTAGAGAAGATTGAGAAAGGGACATTTAGTAAATTAATCCTGAAAACAGCTCATTACGGAGAAGGTTAGCAAATGGTAAAAGAAGAAATTAAAACTATGTGTGGTTTTTTTGCGGTGCAAAATAGAAGGCTGATGGAGTTTTGAATATTTTGGGTTGTTTCACATGTACACATCATGGCCCTCGCAGCCCCCTCGTTGCGGGGGGCCCCCAAGCTCCAGGGGCTCCCTCAGCACAACAGTACAGTCATTGACAGACAGCAGGGCTGGGGTCCGCTGGGACGTAGTTTTGAAGTTGCACTCCAGTCCCCTCATAATAAATTAAATGGTGCCCGATGCGCGGCGCGCAGCTTTGTGGTCTTCAGCCACGGTGGGGCATAGGGTGGGTCAGGGCTGGACTGGAAATAGTAATGCACATTGTAAACTGCACGTCCGTGAGGTGGCGGCCGGTCAGTCGGGGACATAATTAAAATTGCGGTCCTGCTATAATCTTCTGACTTCAGCCTTCTAGGGCCAGAAAAGTCAGAGACATTCTGGTCACAGAAGATATCAGCTGAGCCATTTCACTCTTTGTTCGTGTCCATGATAGGCCCTAGCGACGGTAAGCAACAACTGGTGCCGTGCCACTGTTCACTTACAGCATGCAAACGCTATGCGCTTACATGCTAGTGATTACAGTAGGAGCACACTGAACGTAGAAATAGTGTTCAGTGTGCTCGAAACTTGTTACTTCGACCTAACGCTGCACAAATGCATGCTTGCGTTCCAAAGAGGATAAACGTGAATAGAAATGGGCACTTCTTTGTTTAATACATAACCCACTCAATCTAAACTTGCATGGGATGTGGCACTGTGTAGCGTGAGACCCAACTAGATGCCCTCCACTTCCTGATGTCAAAATGACCATCTCAAACTCTTGTGAGATCAACAAAAGCAATGATCTCACAAACATTGGTGTAGCCATGTTTGGGTCATCATTCCACCCATGTCTAGTGAGATCAACAGGAGCTGTACTCTCAAAAGACATCAGACAGCCATCTTAGGGTCAAGCTACCCAATCTGCACAATGTTCAAAAACAGAAGCCATCTTAGAGTGATACTGAGCCCAGTCTCCCTTATTTTCTATTCTATTCTACTGACTATATTTTGATATTCTTTTTATTTTTGCTCTTATCTTTGCATACTTTCACCGTAGTACCTCTCTGTGGACATTTTACTCAAAGCATCAACTAAACAAGGTTTGTTTTTCAAATGTATGTTAAGCTTTATGTTAGAAATGGGAGTCTCTAGTTGGCAGAGGTAGGTACCCATGTCCAAGTAGGGAACCTTCTTCCTAGTCAGGGTAAGGGGGATACACTTCTAAAATAACCCCTGCTCACCCCCTTGGTAGCTTGGCAACAAGCAGACAGGCTTATCTCAGAGGCAGTGTGTAAAGCATTTGTGCATGCATACAGTAACACAGTGAAAACACTACAAATGGACACCATTCCAGTTTAGAAAAACAATCAAAACTTTATCTAAACCAACAAGACCAAAAACGACAAAAGTCCAACATAAAATACTGTAAAAATAGTTACTGTGCAAAATAACCTTTAAATTGCAGGAATAATGTGAAAACACAGTTCCTCCGACTCGGTTGCTCCGTTCAGGGCTACCGCAATACTGAACACCACAGAGTCTAACAATTCCAGACAACCGCGTCAGTACGGGTCAGCTAAAGCATCGACAGACTCTGAGACAGTACCTTTCTTGTTGCAGTGAATACGCAGATGCGAGTCGGGCGGGGCAACTGTCGCGGTTGCAATGTGAGATGGAAGCGTTACAGCGTGCGGTGACCTCATGGCTCAGTGCAGGCAGCGGCCGTTGATGGAGTCATGAGACCAAGGCTTGCGTTGCAGGGTAAGACGGTGCTCGATGCGGTGCTGGCAGGTCACGGTGCGGCGACGGAGCCAGTTGATGTTTGAGTCGGGCAGCGACAGAGTCCCTCTGGACGGATGACCGCTGAGTACACTTCTCTTTCAACACTGCCACCGCTTACAAACCCTCTCCACGCTCACCGCGAAGGAACTCGAGTAAGGTCACAGAGGAGCACCTCAGCTCCACCCTCATCCACGACCTCCGCCTTGACCGACGCCAACTGCAGCCAAGGAACTACACCGCTGGATCACCAACTGCTGAGACAAGCTCGCACCACTCTGCAACCCCGACAGACAGAGCCCCTTGAAGGACACCTGGTTCACCACCGTCCTCCAAGAAGCCAGACGCTCCTGCAGACGTCTCGAAAAACGATGGAGGAACAGCAAAACCACTGAAGACCAGACCACCTACAAGAACGCCATGACAGAATACCACCAACTCATAAGATCCACCAAGAGGACCGTCATCCGGAACAAAATCCTCACCAACTCCAGCAACTCAAAGGAACTCTTCAGCATCATCCAGCATTTCACCAAACCCCCCAGCGAAGCCACAGATGTCATGCCCTCCCAGGACCTCTGCAACAAGCTTAGCTCCTACTTCCACCTGAAAATCATAGATACCACCACGACCATGAAGAGCACTAACTCAGGAGCCCCCACGTACCCCTGCCCGCCGCATATCTTCCATAGAGCCGCTGCCACCATAGCGCCCGAGCTACGACGCACCATCAACGCCACCTTCGAATCCGGCACTTTTCCCGATGACTGGAAACGCTCAGAAATCAAGCCCCTCCTCAAGAAACCCTCTGCAGACCCGACGGACCTGAAAAACTACCGACCCATCTCTCTCCTTCCCTTCGCAGCCAAAGTCACCGAGAAGACCGTATACGCCCAGATGACAAACTTCATAGAAGAGAACACCATCCTCGACTCTTCCCAATCTGGATTCCGCAGCAACCACAGCACCGAGACCACCCTCCTCGCCGCCACAGACGACATCTGCACGCTCCTCGACCAAGGCCACACAGCGGCCCTCATCCTCCTAGACCTCTCCGCAGCCTTCAACACCGTCTCCCACCTCACCCTCCCAGCCAGACTCCATGACATCAGCATACAGGGAACCACTGTCGACTGGCTCAGCTCCTTCCTCGCCGGCAGAACCCAAAGGATTAGACTCCCGCCTTTCCTCTCCGAAACCACAGAGATCAACTGCGGAGTACCCCAAAGATCACCGCTCAGTCCCACGCGCTCCAACATCTACATGGCCCCCCTCGCCACCATCGTCAGACAGCATGGACTCACATAGTATCCTACACCTACGACACCCAGCTCAGCCTCTCCCTCACGAAGGACCCCGTAACCACCAGACTCAGCTTCCAGGAAGGAATGAAAGATGTCGCAGCTTGGATGAGCAGCAGCTGTCTGAAGCTCAACTCAGAGAAGACAGAAGTCCTCGTCCTTGGACCCACCCCCTCAGCTTGGGACAACACCTGGTAGCCCACCACCCTTGGAAACCCCCCCACCCCCACAGACCACACCCAGAACCTCAGCATCATACTCGACTCCTCCCTCACCATGACCAGCCAGATCAACGCTGTCACCTCCACCTGCTTCAACACCCTCCGCATCCTCTGCAAGACCTTCAAGTGGATCCCCCCGAAGCCAAAAAGACCGTCACCCACACACTCATAACAAGCAGACTGGACTACGGAAATGCCCTCTGCGCTGGAATCAACAAATCCCTGCTACGCAAACTCCAGACCATGAGGACACCACGGCCAGACTCGTCCTCGGCATCCCACGACATGAGCACATCACCCAACACCTGTGAGACCTCCACTGGCTCCCCGTCGAGGAGAGAGTAACCTTCAAGCTACTCACCCATGCCTACAAATCCCTCCACAACACCGGACCCAAATACCTCAACAAAAGTGTCTCCTTCCACGTACCCAAAAGAAACCTCTGCTCCGCCGACCCTAGCAGAAACCCCGCGCATCCGCAGAAACAGAGTGGGTGGAAGAGCCTTCTCCTACATCGCGGCTAAGGCCTGGAATGAGCTCCCGGTAAACATAAGACACTCACCAACTCTGGACACCTTCAGGAAGAGCCTCAAGATCTGGCTTCTCTGCTGACTCGAAGCTCCACCCCCCCCCAGGGCCTTGAGACCCTCACAGGTGAGAAGCGTGCTTCAAAATTCCCTGATTGGTTGATTGATTGATTGTGCAGTGTGTAGCGAAGCAGTGCGGAGTGCGGTTCCCAGAGATCGCAGTGCAAGCAGCGGCTCGCTGATAGAGTCGGTGTGACCAGGGTTGTGTTGCAAAGTGATACGGTGCTCTCTGCGGTGCCTTCAGGACACAGAGTCTGCGACGGACTCGGTGATGGAGTCATGCTGCTCTTTTCTTCTGCCGTGACTGGAACCAGCAGAACCAGAGACGGTGCCCAGAAGGATGGTGAGGTCTTTGCTGTTCCTGAGACCTCTTGAACAGTGGGCAAGCTCCACTTCAAGCCCTTTTAGACACTTTGCAAGCAGAATACACACACAGTTCCTCTCCTTGGCAGAAACAGCCAGTGCAGGCCAACCCCAGACAGCCCACAGCAAAGGCGCAGTACTCCTCCTCCAGTTTCTTCCAGCTCTTCTCCTTGGCAGAGGTTCCTCTTGATTTCCAGAAGTAGTCTAAAGTTCTGGGGTCTAGGCCCCAATATTTATACAGCAAAATCCTTTGTTTTGTTTGGTGGCAGAAAAGCCCTGTGCCCAGCCATAACCAGTTCTGTCCTCTCAGTGCAGCTGCCCGGCAGGAGGTGGAGACAGCATTGTCCAAAGCAGACCAGGCCCATTCAGGTGTGAAAGGAATCTCCTCTCCCTACTCTAAATGCAGCCCAGGTCTATTCAGCCCAGCCCTGACTCACCCTGGAAAGGCAGGACACACCTCACCCCCCCAAGTGGCTGTCTGAATAGAATGCACATCCCCAGCCCTTGCCACTCCAAAACCAGACAGTCAATACACAACCCTAGCAGAGGCACACGGGATGGCAAAGCAAGAAAATACCCACTTTCTAAAAGTGGTGTTTTCAAACACAGAATGTAAAAATCATCCTCACTAAAAGATGCATCTTTACATTCTGAGTTCAGGCATGCTAAACTTTATTTTCCTATCTTGTTCCCATGGGCAGTTATACTTATAAGATGTTATAAGTTAACTCCCCATTCTATCCTATGGGACAGATAGCCTTTCAATAGTGAAAAACGAATTTGGCAGTATTTCACTATGAGGACATGCCACACACACCAGGGCATGTCCTACCTTTCACATACACTGCGCCCTGTCCACAGGGGTATACCTTGGGCCTACCGTAGGGGTGACTAACATGTAAGAAAAGGGAAAGGTAGGGTCTGGCAAGTGGGTGCACTTGCCAAGTCGACATGGCAGTACCAAACTGTGCACAGATACTGCAGTGGCAGGTCTGAGTTACATTTACAGGCTGCTTAGGTGGGTGGCACAATCAGTGCAGCAGGCCCAATAGCAGCATAGGAATTATAGGCCCTGGGCACACATAGTGCACGGTACTAGGGACTAGGGCTATGTCCGGTCTCAGAGGATCTGGAGTTAGATAGGACCCAGTGAGTTAGCAATAGTCACGATCAAAGAAAGGAGACAGGGTCGGGGTCCTGATCCACTGTCGACGTATGGGGACGGATGCCGTGTGCCAGGTCCATCCGTAATGAGAAGGAAGATGAAGCCGCCTATCGAAGAAATCAGCGATCTTCGTAGGGCCGCCACTATGTGATCGGCAAGTTGGAATAAGTAACTCCGGATCCTCCGAGACCGGACATAGCCCTATCTCGCCACCAGAAGGACCGCTCCCTCCGGGCTCCTGCTCCTCGGACGGTCTTGTTGCGCACCTTTCAATCCGGCGCACCATCTAGGACTCTTCCCCGTGGTATCTTTGCCACTACATCTGGGCAAGCTCCGCTGCCCAACTTTCTTCGCTCCCTCAATTCTGTCAGCAGCACCTTTAAATGGCAACCCGGTCCTGATGATGATCCATATTGACTAGGATCGAAACGCCGTCGACACACCAGCGTTATCTACTGAGCTTTTTTCAACTATGGTTCCTTCCAAATGTTTAAAGAATATGAATAATCCTTGTAAATAACCTTGTGTGAACCATAGAATCTTGTACATATCACTTCTTTCACGTTGCACCCTCGCTGTTTCTTCACACTTGTCACCTGCGCCGTTCACCTTTGAGTGTCACGAGCACCTGCGTGCACAAAGTATTCGGGTTGCCCTCGCAATTATTGATTACAGTGCTGATACAACTGTTCCTATTTGCTTCTGCAACTATTGTTCTTGTTTTTTTTTAAATATACATGATGCCTTGAGCACCTTTGAAAACTAACTATGAGTCTTCCTATTTCTTTTCATTGTAATGTCTTGTACATACTTATGAATTAGCTCTCTCAATAATACTGGTTGAGACATTGTTGTTGTTATACACTTCCTACCCAGATCTCAGCCTGGTCTATGGGTTTACTCCTGTTGTCTTTTTGCTAGCCTTGAAAAAGGAGCATCACGTTTCAATGGATATGCTTTAATTTAATGCATAAGTGCATTGTGCAAATAATTGTATTCGTTCAGTACAATGGAATTTATTGAAATAAAACTCCTAAAAACAATGATTTGTGTAAAAGAAAAGCCTAGGACAGGAAAAATTACGTCCCACTAACTTGGAGTCATCTGTAGCCATCCTTATCTGGGAAGTTTACCTTTCTTTTTGAGATACCAGGTGTACTTTCAAAGTAGAGTAAGCCTTCTATATGGATATTATGTTTACTGAAAAATTGATTAATGTCCTTCTTATCCGAGCAAGGGAATGATTGTGAGGAAGGGTTGAGTAGGTTGTTTAAAGAGATAAGTATGAGGCAAGTGAAAGCCAACCTTTCAAGTATTTTGGAGAAAAGGAAGAGTTGGGATGCTGGTTGATGGTTTGGTAGAGATCAGGGATCAAAAGAGGTTTTGTTTAGGAGAGATTGAACCAACGCACAATTCCAACATGTAGGTTACACACCAGATGTGAGAGAGAGATTGAAAGAGTGGTCAGCCAGAATAGAATGTTTGGTGCAAGGACTTGAGGTTTGATGGTTTGTGGATTGAAAAGTTTGGATGGTGCGCATGCTGGGCTAGGGGATTTTGAAGAGTGGAAAGAGTTAAGCCAGTAATGTTGTATCAAGGTGAGACAATGTATATAGATGTGCCATTTTAATTTGCAGTGGGTTTAAGAAGAACCCATTTGGTGCAATATCAGTTATAATTTACATTGCCAAAAAAATCAATGTCCAAGTTATCTGAGAACCTTTGATTATCACCTATCTAATGTGGTTCAGTTGTTCTGCCTCAAAGGCTACAGGATTGACCCTGATTCTCAGAGGACAGATTCTCTCTTTGTGCCTCAAGCAATGCCCTGCACAAAGTGGCAACATTAAGACTTTGTGCACCTATATTTAAGAAGCCTCATTGAAGTATTCTCGTTCTTCTGGCCTCCTCATGTGTACTGCTCGGCCTTTACTACCAAGAGCAGGCCTGCAAGCAAAGATACAACTTCATTTTTTTATTGTGCCTCTACCAACTTACTGTTTTGAGACTACATTAACCACTCAACTCCTGTATTCACTAAAGCTTCCATCCATACACTCCACGCCAAACACTTAAAAATACATGTCAATGGCCAAGCACTTGGCTGATAATACCACATACCTGTCTTAATGATTGTGGGGTTTCTGAGGGACACACTCTAGGTGTGCCCAAGTATGATTCCAATAACTCACTGTGCCATGGGACATGAGCTGCATCTCACTCACAAGACCCAGCAAGGGTGAGACATGTCTGGGGCTGCGAGCTCTCCTGTGCAGGTGTGATGTGGAGTAGCAGTTTGGTCTGGACTGTTCCTATTGGAGCAGAACAAAGGATGATGTTCATATGTGTGTAGTGCACAAAAATGCACACAAAGTGCACAAAAAAACAAAAATATACCATGGAATGTAATCTAGTGTATATACCAGCGCCTGAGATTAATTTAGATATTGCACCCATCACGTTTTTGTTTTTTTTTATATGCAAAAGAATGGCTTCCTTCTTATGCAGGCATGCTCTATATTTACCAATTGCCTTTTCCTGCTGTATTATAAAGATTACCCCTGCAGAAAGTCTTCCCTGCTTCTCTATCTCTGTTTTCTAGTAGATCTACTTTCCTTAGTCTCCTATCGACTCCCATTTATTTTGTATTTTGACCCCCTTTTCCCACACAGGTACTATTATCTGCTTCAGTGTCTTCTCCATAGTCCTCTGTTCTGTATACACCCTCCGCCCAACACTCTGAAATTCGTCTCCATATGCACAAGATAATAGATGCAAGTACTGACCTAGATAATAATTTTGATGCTCAGATAGCATCACTAAACCTAGGAGACAGAAAATCCAATTTGTCAAAATCTGTTCAAAATAGCGGTTGAGATTGAAATTGGAGAAATGCATTTGTTCTCATTTCATTAACGAAGTCGTACAGAAATGATAGTGAATACCACTGGGCATTTCCCTCCTATTAACAGTGTCTTTCTTTTATCTCGTGCCTCTTAGCACAGACATTTCATCATTTCCAATGGCCTGGAAGGTATCCTTGAAAAGGCAGTAAGCAAAGAAGCAGACATTAGCGGAATAATAAAGGAACTAAAAATGTGGGGGGACATTTACTAAATTTTCACGCAATTCAGGGCAACAAGCAAAGTTGCTGCGTGGCATTGCGTGAAAGGGAGAGGGCAGAAATATTCCATATTTACAAAGTCTTGGAGCATTTCTGTTCTCTCCTTGCACTGCCGCACTGTGTGCAGCCTAGTGCCTACGCAGGCACCCTTGAAACAGCAACATTTTGGCATGGGGCAGTGGCGCAAGCCTTTCTGCTAAGCTGACCTACGTCATTAGAAAAGGGCAGGAATGCACCGTATCTAAGAGATATGGCACATTCCTGTCCTCTTTAACTGCACTGGCGCACAAATGGCTGCCTAGCGCCAAAGCAGGCACCCTTACACCATAGTGCAAAGGTGTCTGCATTGAAATCAGGTTGTTTTTGTGGGGAAGGGACACCATTCCACACAAAAACTACCCTTACACCACCCTTGCTGAGGCATAGGTTTTCGAGCGCAATCCCAGATTTAGAGCATGTTCTAAATCTGGGAAGGTGTCAAAAGCCATGGTTGTTACGTGAGAACACCCACAATAACACCCACGGCATGCCTCCCCATCGCAGTGTGAAGCAACGCAGAAACTTGCATAGCATTGCCTCACACTATATACACGAGGTCTTCAAAAGACATGCAAGGTGGCTTTACATGGCCTTGTAGATATGGGTAAGCCCAGTGCGTCACCAGAACGTCATAAAAAGTGACATTCCAGTGGCGCACTGGGCTTGTAAATAAGCTCCAGAGTGCAAGGGTGTCTGCATTATAGCCAAGATTGTTTTTGTGCAGGAAGGCATGCCTTCCTGCACAAAACAATCCTTTGGGAAGGCCTAGCATTTTGACGCATTCCCAGGTTTACACGTCATCGTAAATCTGGGAGTGCACCAAAATCCAGTGGTGGCTGCTTTGGAATTCCCATGCTTCACCTATGGAATGCCTCCTAAGTTAAAAAGTAATGTAACGCAGCACCAGTAGCTGCCTTGCATTACATTTATTTACAAAACCACGCAAATCAGACCTTGAGTTGGTTTGTCAATATATGCTGAAACCTTTGTGGTGTGCTTGCGTGGCCTTGCATGATGCAAGGACTAGGCAATGTTTTCAGAAATATGGGCCATGTTGTCAAATGTACAACACCATAGCACTATAAACTGTGAAGTCCATGACCAGGGCTTGATCAATACATGTTTTCTACATAGAACTGCTGGAGCTCTACAACTGAAAATATTGCATGCCTGCGGAAACTGCACGTAGTTACATATCAAAATAATCAGTGCAGGGACTCAAAGTAAGGTGGTATCTCCACACAGAAAACTCAAATGTGAACATAAAAAATGAAATTGGAAGTGAGTCTGCTCCTCTGTTGTATTGTTAATTATGGGTATATGTTATTAAAAAAACTATACAACCCATTTACTCATACAAAATGTAGAACTACAGGCAGAGATATAGATGTCTGCCTGTTTTGGAACTCACCAACATTTCTAGCAGTACATATAGAAAATTGAGACAGGCTCCACATCCCTTATTTTATGCCCATTTTCATCATACTAATAGGGAATTATATTAATTTTTTACCATTTGTGCAATATAAAATGAAGCACACTCAATTTTAATGGGGCCTTTGGTGGCACCTATGGGAAGTACAAATGGTTTTAAATATGTGTTGTGTTTGCGCTGGAGGGTTAGAGTGTGTTTATGTGAGATACAGCATGTGTATGTTTGAGCAAGAATATCTGTATGTGTAAGCATGTGTGAGTCAGTGACAGTGAGCGAGAGTCAGTGAAAGGTAGTGAGTGAGATAGTGTGACATTGAGGACTAAATTTACTATACTGTGATGCAAGGCACCCTGCACCAAAGTTGCTGTGCTACCTTGCGTCAAATGAATAGGGAAAAGTGTGCCATATCTACCAAGATACAGAGTATTTTTTCTCTCCCCATGTGCTGGTGTACTTTTGTCAGTCATGCGCCACATCCTAGTGCTATAGACCAAGAGTGTGTGGGTTTTCTGAAGCATAGGTTTTGTACTGGAAGGGTTCCATCGAGTACAGAAACTATGTTTTAAGGCTTTTCCTGCTTTGCATGTGTGCTGTACAATGCGTAGATGCCTGTCTGCCAATACTTGTACACAGAGATTTGCATTAAATTTATAATCCTTGGGTGGTTCAATGGGAACACCCATGCATCACAAGTAGGACTCCCCTTGACCCAACACAAGACAAATCCCAAACCAATTTAGAAAAATAGAGTGAATTGTAATAACTTATTTGACAACAAGACAATAAAAATCGAAATAGTAGAACCAGAGATATACATTTTAAAAGATTTATGTAAAAATAGTGCTTAAAAGTACAAAGCGGCAACTATGGTTATCTGTTTGATGCTAGACTGGGAAAAAGTCACAGGTTCAGGCCGACCACGATGGAGCGTGGGCCAGACACAGGGACTAGGTTAGTTCCACTGAGGAATGTACCTTAAATCCTGGTTGTGGAGTGTTGCGCTGCGCAGTGGCGAACCTGAGTAGAGATGCGAGGTCCATGTTGATGATGCATCGCTCAGCAGAGTTTCTAATGGGCTACGAGGGCTGTGATGCAGGCTTGTGTCGAGGCTGCATTGGGCTGAATTGGTTCCAATGATAGGCTGTGAGGTCTGCGTCGATGATGCATTGCACAGTGGCGGTTCTGATGAGCTGCACAGACTGTGATGTGGGCTTTCGTCTGGGCTATGTCGGTTGAGATGAGCAGCTGCGAAGAGCTGCTTAGAGTTTGTGTCACAGTGCATCAGTTCTGATGTGATCACAGCTGGGCTAGCAGTGCACCTTAAGCCCCACTTCCAAAGGACCCCTACTGGAGGGGCACCACTTGGGAGGTTAGGGATCACAGCAGGTAGAGTCCAGGTGCAAGGTTCAAGATGATTGGAACCTTATCTGTCCCCGTGGATCTGATCAGAAGGCAACAGCCAAATAGCCCTTTGAGTCACTCTGGTGGTCTTGGGCTCAAGAAGCAGTTCCAGTCCCTCCCACTCAAGAAGCAGGGCAGTGGAGTAGTGGAGCAGCACAGCAGCACAGCAGTCCTTCTTCTGAGTCTTCCACAAGTGTACTGAAGAGTTGGGTGTGAGAGTCCACAATTTATACTCTGTGCCCACTTTGAAGTGGGAGAAACTTCGAGATTCCTCCCCCTACAGAGGTGTCTGGAATTTCCTTCCTTCCTCCCTGCCCTGGCCCCAGCTTGTCTTGGGGCACAAAAGACTTGTGTGAAACCCTTTGTGAGTGTGCTGGGGCAGAGTATTTGTGATGTGTGCAAGTGTGGTAGGTGACTGTTCCTCCCCCTCATCAAGTCAGAGATGGCCCATCCTGTCAACAACTTTTCCCCTTAGTCTCACTGTCTGAGAATAATACACAAATACCAACTGCCATCTACACCTAGTCATGTGACCCAGGATACAGGCTGCAGGCACCAAATGGTTGGACAACATAAATGCCAACTTTCAAAAACGTAATTTTCAGAATCGTGACTTAAAATTCAAACTTACCGTTAAAGTGGGTTTTAAATTACAATTCTTTAGACAACAAACTCAACATTTCCACCTGCTCCCAATTGAAATTTATCATGTATTAAATGTAATAAGGAAACACCATGTTATCCTGTGGGTAAGGTAGGCCTTGCAGTAGTGAAAAATTAATTTGAGAGTTTTTCACTACCAGACATGCAAAAGTTGAAAGTAAACAAGTCCAACTTAGTAAAAAAACAAACAGAAATTCACTGATTTTGTATGTTCTTATTCACCCAATTTGGTATTTCTTGCTGAAACTTGGCTGACCCACATTTGGTGATTGCCATATTGGAAGGATATAAAATACCGTGAGTAGATAGACAAGACAGACGTGGTGGGGGAATTGCAGTAGTCTACCATTATCACTTTAAATTCTCCTTTAGTCCGGCCCCTCACTTGTGCAGCAAAGCCTTGCTGTTCTCTTATAGTTTCAATATGGCCTCCATCTTGAGTGGGGCACTAGTTTATCGCCCACCTAGCCCTCATGGGTGTTTTGTCTCAAATGTGTGGAATTTTATGGAGTCTTGCATTGAGTTTGCAAATTATACCTTATTAGGAGATTTTAACTTTCACTTAGAAAAACTAGATTGCCCAGATACATCTCATTTGCTTGATTATTTCAAGAGCTTTGATTTGGATCAATTGGTGAATCAGTCCACCCATATAGCCAACCACACTTTGGATGGTATTTTTACGAATAATTCAGAGCTACATTTTGAAAAAGTAATTCCCCTGGTCTAGACGAATCACTATGTAGTCTGTTTTAACCTGAACATCACCAATAAAGACATTGGCTTCTCTAATACCCCGAAGATTACTCATAAACGTCTCTGGCAGAAAGTGGATGGCATAGCTTTTGATTGGATACTGAATCAACAAAAACCTGACCTTAACGGTAATATTGAGATTGCTGATGAGAATTTTAACAATTGGTTAGACTCAGCAGCCACTGAGATGGCTCCACCTAAACTCAGTAGATGTTTTCGGAAAAACCCTAATGCTCCATGGTACTCCCAAGAGTTGAAAGAACTCATACAAAAATGTAGGGGCCTGGAAAGAAAATGGAGAACTGGATATGAAGAAGAAAAAAAGCCCAATACAAAGCAGCACTTGCTGACTATGAAAAATTGACTATGGTAGAAAAATCTAAATATTTTATGGAGAAAATATGCTTGGCCAAGGACTCTACCAAAGAACTGTTTAAAACTGTCACAACTCTAGCCAACTACAATAATTCTCAGTCTATTACTCCCTCCCAGGAGCTTTGCAATAGGTTAGTGGAATATTTTCAATCCAAGTTATCTGAAATTCAGGATGAATTCTCTAACATCTCAACAATATGTCTTGCCTAGAGAAGGCAGCTGTCCCTGACCCTCTTTACAGGGTAGTCATGCCAGCCACTCATCGCTTTAGTATTTTGCTCCATTTTCACAGGAAAGGACTCAGGGTCTCCTTGAACGCAAATTATAGTTAACTCAGATAACTATGAAGGCTGAATTTCTCTGGTTTTGTATGAGTAAAATCTGACCTTAACTATAACTTCCCTGTAACCTTTGTTTTTTTAAGTGAATATATATATATATATGTAACTTTTTCAGTCTTGATACAATTTATTTCAAATTTAACAGTTATCCCAAGTCCCACTGTCACAATTGTAATGCTTATTTTTAATGTAATCAAAAACTGCTGGACCTAGGGACACATGCCCACCATATTCATTGATGATATATGTTCGTCAGTTGAAATATAGTTTCCATCCACAACCATGGCAGTAGCAGGTAAGGCACTATCATGTCAATTGTATGTGCATATACAAATGAACAATTTAAATATTATAATATTCTAGTGTAATAAATGTCTATACTAAAGTTTCATCTGTTGCAGACAGTTATTTGCAACATCTCTGGTTTAGACATATACATAGCGTGTAATGTCATATTTGGAGACTAAGAGCCTGACAATCAGCAGTGGCTGGTGCAGGTAAGCAAGGTGGGGCAGGCTGGGGTGGGGTGGGGGGGATGTCGACAGAATAGGATTTATTTATTTAATTTTCCCTAATCCCATTGTCTGTCGACATCCCCCCGCCCCACTGCCCCACCACGCTTACCTGCACCGGCTGCTGCTGACAATAATGTCCTAGCATTTAAAAGCAGAGGACGGCATGTCAACCTGGGAACAAATCCTTATCCTCTTGCAAGATGCCATCTTCAGCCTCCACAGCTGAAGTGGAAGACGAGATTGTTAGTCCTACCTAGGAAAACATCTCAAAAAGATCTCAAATCTGGCCAAAAATCACAGCAATAGGGAACTCCTATGGATTACAATTTCCCAGGTAATAGCTACAAAGCCACAATAGCTTGTTCATGTAATGCATGACTCTCCTCAAACCAGCTCCCAGTCTAGAGGGACGTCAATTGACTCACTTCCTCCTCCCTCCAAATTAGGTACATCTATGGTCTTCTCACAATCTGTGTATAAGGAGGACTTCTCACTCATTCAAAAATGTCTCTCCCTCAACCTCCCAGCCGCCAACCTTCTACAGTATGGTCAACCTGCTTGCCTTGTCAGATGGTAATCTGTGTGGGGTGAGATTGCCCCTGGAGAGCCTGTCATCTGCAAGTATCAAATTTTCCAACAACAATCCTATGTGCGGGAGTATATTTGACAAATTGAAACCCAGTAGGAACAGCTACCATGGTTGATGGAGAGTCAGACCGTGTCTTGGAGATCCTTAAGGAATGTTTCAAGATATTGCAAAGACAACATACCTTGGTCATGCAAACATGCCAGTCATATAACACGTACAATACCACTCACAAGGTCAAAGCCTCCCGCAAACTCCACCAAGAACCCACCCAAACCCCCACAAATCCACCTGCTCCTACTCAACAACCAGAACATCTTACGTGAGCTCAATACTGCACAGTCTTGTATTCAGGCATCACCCCTCTAACCCAGGGTCATGGAATGGAACCACCGCCTACATGAAAAAATCTATACAGTACTCATTGACCCATCCTCCCACAATATACCCAACTTTTTGAATAACCCATTCAGCGACTAATGTTGTATAACAGACAATTTTATCATTAAACTATTACAATAAATATAACTTGAGCTTACCTTTCAGCAGTGTGTCATCTCATGTGTGTCTGACAATGAACTTTGGTGTAGCAAAATAATGTAATGAAATGTATCAGTAACTGTGGTGTCATGTAACAATAATCCATACAACAACACACTTACATCAATTTACAAGCACCCCTCACACAAAGATAAGAGTAAAAATTTATGCATGTTAGTGGTGAAAATTAAATATTTTTTATATTGCGTGGGTTTTGCAGATCATCCAACTGTCTGTGTGAAGTAAAGTGAAGAAAGGACAAAAATGGTCCAGAGTACAGAAAGGAACAGTTAACTTCAGGGAATGTCAGGAAACAAGTTTATATACAACATCCAATGGAGATAATGCAAAGAAACAGACATTTAAAAAAAATGATAGTGCAAATCAAAATTTAAGCATCCAAAAGGAATGTTCTAATCCAAAATTGAAACCTACCAGGAACACCGACCTAGGGTGATGGAGAGACTGACTGTATCTTGGAGATCCTTAAGAAATGTCTCCAAGATGTTACAAAGTTGCACCGGGAACATCCCTGTGTGTCGAGAGAGAACTATACAAGGCATCGCTCCTTGGTCATGCAGTTGAGCAGATAGTACAGGCTATATTACACATGTGTCAAGCGCGGAGGGTCAAGTCAAATGGCTCACTCAACTGGGTGCAATACCAACTCACAAAGTCAACATCTCCAACAAACTCTACCAACAAAACCACCTGAATCCCCCACAAGCCCACCTACTCAACATCTACAACCAGAATATCAACCTAATGTGAGTCTGCTATTGCAGAGTCAGACATGCAGGCATTCCCCATCTCATCCAGGGTCATAGAATGCAACCAGAAACCACTATCTACAAGAACAAGTCATCCAGCACTCATTGACCCATCCTCACACAGCATACTCAACCTTTTGGATAACCAGCACCATGACTGTTGTATAGCAAACATTTTAATGTTAAACTATTTCAATAAATTAAGTATCACTTGCAGTTGCCTTTCACCTGTGTGTCATCTCATGTCTGCATGGCCATGAAAGCTGGTGGAGGTACATAATATATTGCAATGTGTTTGTGACTGTTGATAATTTCACAATAATCCTTGCAGCAACACACTTGCATACATCTACAAACATACCGAAACACATATAAAAGAGGAAAAGCATATGCATGTTAATGTTGAAAATTAAATCATATTATGAATATTCTTCAAACAATTGTAAAAATAAAAAAATCAATTCATGGGTTTTGGGGATAGGCCAACACTCCTTGAGAGGAGGAGAAAGAACAGAAATGGTGCCAGAGTACAGTAAGGAAAAGTTAACTTAAGAGAATGTCAGGAACCCAGTTTATATACAAGGTAGAATGGGGATAATGCATAACCATGATATTTTCCAAACAATAGTCCAAATCAAAGGTCAAGCAACCAAAATGATTGTTCTAATCTAAAATAAGAATCCAAAGTCTAAAAATCCATATCCCCAATCCTGCAACTCAGATAGCACGAGATGCTACTCTGGGTTGATGGAAAACGTTCCTTCACATTAGACATTAGGATCATCTTAAGCTACTCTACATGACTGAGGGGGTGGGACCTGACACCACCTGAAAATTTGCACACCCTAGGGTAGGTTTAGGAACAGAGGGGGAAGACATACTGAGACAAACAATATCACCGGTATGGAAGAAGAGGAAGACAGAACAACTAGAAATGGCTAAAGTCCAGGAGGATGGAAGATAGCAGAGCACTTGCTGTTGGTCAGTAAGGGCCTCTTGGTGTGCCTTCACTTCTGTTTCCCATCTTGATAGCCTTTAGAGATCTGCTGCTAACCAACAACCAGTTGCTTCATGACCTACTGGAAAAATGCCATAATTACACACTCCTGGGCCCAGGTTGGGACACTAAGGGCCTGATTCACAGAACTAACTTACGTCAAAAACGTAAAGTTAGTACTTTTGGTATTCACAGAATACACTTACTCATTTTGGTATTCACAGAATGAACTTACTCATTTCGGTATTCACAGAAGTTAGTAGTCCTAACTTTAGGACTCCTAAATGCCTTCTGTGAATACCGAAAGTCTTAAAGTTAGGATTTTTCTCAGTTTAGGAGTAGTAAAGTTAGGACTCCTAACTTTAGGACTCCTAAAGGCCTTCTGTGATTACCGAAAGTCTTAAAGTTAGGATTTTCTCAGTTTAGGAGTAGTAAAGCAACTTTACTACTCCCTCTGGATCAGATGTGATGCCTTCTTCGTGTGGTCCCACCCCCACCTTCATAAGGTTTTTGTTAGATAGGTTATTCTTCTTGTTTGTTTGCTTACCCTGTCTGTGTTTTATTATTGTTCGATGTATTTTCTCTCCTGTTACTGGGTTCTCAGTCTCCTTTTCTTTTTCTCCTCCTTTCTATCTTTTCTTTTCTCTCTTATTTTAAACTTTCTAACTTATCTTATTCTTTGCAGAAGATTCCTTCTTCTACATCTTCTATGGCTTTGTTGTATTTATTTTCTCTCAATCAAGGTCTGATTGCTTTCTCCATTTTGTCTCTTCACAATGGTCTTGACAATAGTTTCCTGGAATGTCAGGGGTTTAAATTCTCCGATTAAAAGACAGCATGTTCTCACCCATTTAGCAAAACTTAATGCTCGTGTAGCTTTTCTGCAAGAAACTCATTTATTGGATACTGAATGTATAAAACTGAGAAGAGGTTGGGTGGCCGAAGTTTTCTTTTCACCTGCTCTGGGGAAAAAGCATGGTGTTGCAATACTTTGTCATAAATCTTTGAAAGTTCAATTGATTTCTCAGGAAAAGGATGAAGAGGGGAGATGGCTAATACTTAAAATGTACTTTGATAAAACACCAATTGTTTGGTCAACTAATATGGGCCTAATACACCTGATTGTAAATTTTGTTCATTAATTTGTCAGAAGCTTTTGCATTATTTAGACAACAGTCTGGTTCTAGCCGGAGATTGAAATTTACATGTTGATCCCTTTTTGGACAGACACTCTACATCACATTAAATTCCAAATAAATCACAGAAAACTTTCACACAAGCTATTCAGAGACGTAATCTAACTGATGCCTGGCGCTTATGCAACCCAACCCTAAGGGAGTGCACATTTTTCTCCCCAGTACACCATACACAATCTCGAATTGATTATGTTTTTATTTCACTCACCTTACTCAATCCTTACATTCAGCGGATATTGGCTCCATTCTGATATCCGATCATGCCCCACTTTCTGCACATTTAGACATCATACCCAATTCTTCTCTCTACTATTGGATTCTTCTTTTACCTCATATTTTACAGCTTTTGCCCAAGACTTTTTCCTCCTTAATCAAACGGAAGACATTCCTTTTCATACAGTTTGGGATGCAATCAATGCCTCTGCTCAAGATTTTATAATGAACTTCGTTTCTAAAAATAGACGTCTGTCACAATCCCAGTCTAAACTACTTCTTAATGAAATAAAACTTTTAGAACATTCTTACTATAGGTCCAATTTCCAACAAGTTCTAAATCAATTAATTAAAGCCAAACTTAATTTTAATAAAGAATCTACTGATAATGCTGCTTCTTATCTTCTCAAATCTAGCGCTAAGTATTCTGGAGGTCAAAATAAAGCTGGAAAGCTTCTAGCTAATTATCTGAAAATTAAACAAAATAAATTATTCATTGAATCAATTATTTATGACAATGGTTCCTTTCATCACCGTGTTCAAGATATTCTAACTCAATTTCAACAATTGTATACAAATCTTTACACGCCGGAGTACTCACCCTCTGATCCTACAATTTTAAGTTATCTTTCCACTATTTCAAATCTGGCTTATTCTCAAGTCGACTTCTCCCCCTAGAGACGGATTTTACTCAAACAGAACTTCAACTTGCATTGTTTTCCCTTAAAAAAGACAAAGCTCCAGGGCCAGATGGTTTTACAGCTGAGTTTTATACACATTTTTCCAAATTGCTTCTTCCTAAACTCTGTCGGTTAATTCATTCTTTTCTTAATTTGGCTACCTCCTCTGGCTCGTTTCTAGATGCCTATATATGTTTAATTCCGAAAGTGGGCAAGGATCCACACTTTTGTAAAAACTATCGTTCTATCTCTTTACTCAATTTAGATTATAACATTTTCTCCAAGGCATTGGCTTTACGGCTAGTATTGCTTCTCCCTGATCTTTTAGGCAAGGAACAATCTGGCTTTGTCAAGGGTAGATTTCTCTCAGAAAATACTTGTTTATTTTTTTATATATCATTTCTAGATCTGCAAACTTACCCGATTCTCTAGCGGCCATTGCTTTAGATGCCGAGAAGGCTTTTGATCGTGTCATTTGGTCCTTCATATTTCAAACTTTAACATGGTTTGGTTTTGGACCGAAGTAATGACTCTCATTTCTCTTCTTTATGCTTCCCCTAAGCATATAGTCTCATATCTTCTTTTTTTAACCTACACAGAGGGGTTCGACAAGGTTGTCCCCTCTCTCCCTTCCTTTTTGATCTAGCATTGGAGTCATTTTTATCTCGGAACCACCAGAATGTTAACATTCATGGTTTCATCCATGGCTCACAACAGGTTAAATTGGCTGCATACGCTGATGACATTTTATTATTTATATCTCAACCTAATTCTTCGCTTCCTGCCTTCATGTCAGCAGTCGCTTCTTATTCATCTGTCTCCGGCTATAAGCTAAATACCGACAAATGCAAAATTCTACCCCTTAATAAATTTAGTTTTAGTCATGATTTTTCTTCCTCTCAATTCATGTGGAAATCCAAACAACTAAAATATATCGGTCTTCAATTCTCTTCCTCCATCTCGTCTTGTATTTCAATTAATATGGACACCTGTATTCAGACAATCACCTCCCTAACTAACAAATGGCATTCTGTTTATTTGTCTTGGTGGGGCCGTCTGGACACAATTAAGATGATACAGGTTCCTGTTATTCTTTTTACTCTTTCTAACATTCCACTACATGTTCCTCTTAAGCATTATAAAAAACTTAATTCATTACTATCTGCCTTCCTTTGGAGTAACAAGAAGCCGCCTATGTCTCTAGCAAAGTTGAAACGGCCTAAAATTGAAGGTGGAGTACACTTCCCTGACTTCCCGAAATATCACAAGTCTTTCCTTTTGCAGCAGTCTTCTCATTGGATTGCACCCCCTCACTATTTACTAGAAAAATGTCCAACCCTGTTATCAACAATGCTTGCGAATTTTCATCCTCTGTAGTTCATTTTTTACCCACAGATCTTGACTCCTTTCTTAATTGTACGTTATGCAATAACCCATTCATTAAGGTGAAAGAACATCCTATTTATTGCCATTCCTGGCGAATTAAAGGGTTGATCTGGGTTCTTCAATTATTGATCGAGATACATTTCTTACTTTCCCTCAAGTTTAGAATCTTTTTAGCCTTCCGTCTACATTCCTAGCCAAATTTCTTCTTCTACAGGGGGATATGGTTCAAGCATATAACTATTTAAAATCTATTTCACCCATTGATACTTCATCATCCACAAAATCAGCTGACATCCTACCTACGTGTCCCAAGGCTTCCCTTATTTATTCTCATTTGCTTGAACCTCCCATTTTGAGATCCAAATCTCAGACTGAACTCAAGTGGGAGGAAGATCTCTCCACAACTCTACCTATATCTTCCTGGAAACGAATCTGGGTTAAAATCAGGAAGTCCTCTCGTGCAGCTTGCACTGCACAAACACTTTTTTTCATTTACAACAGACTCTTTATTACACCTGATACCCTTCCCAAGATTAACCATGATATTCCAGACACTTGTTGGACTTGCTCTGCACCACAAGCTGATTTGAAACATTTACTTTTCACTTGTCCCCCAGTTTCTGCATTCTGGTTACAAGTTTGGCACCTAATTAATCTAATTTTTCAGAGTAACGTCTCTTTCTCTATCTCCAATGTGTTTTTAGGTAGTGTATCTGAGGTTTGGGTTAATGCTCCTTTTCATTTGCCGATGCTAGATTTGTTATTAGCACTTGCTTTCCAACAAATAACTCGTAATTGGAAGGATTTTACACAATTGTCTTTTAAGGCATGGTGGTATGCAGTTTGTCACAACCACCGATTAGATATTGCGTATATGCACCCTTTATCTCTTGTTTTAAAACGAAAGGCCCTTTGGACACCTGTTACTCAATTTCTAGATTACTCCCCTATCGCAGCTTTTGCCCCCCCCATCTCTTCTTCAGGAAGTTCTACAACCTCCCAGAATTCCCCCTCAAGATTTTAAGACTTGTTAATATCAAATATCCCCTTACACTCCCTCAAGTTTGTAAAGTTGATAAATAATCAGACTGTAATGTTCTGTTTTTATGCACTATATACCCTTTTTGTTTTTCTTACTTTTCTTCTGCATTTTCTGTATATCTTGTTTAATTGCTTTGTATTATTCTACTGTATGCTATCTTGAGATGAATAAATATTCTTTCAAACTAAAATATAAGACACAATACTAAGAAACTTTCAATCCACCAATAAAGTTTTTTTTATATTGTAAACTTACCACCTTGCTGCTGCTCGAGGGCTTTCAACTGAGTTTGGAGGGTCAGCCAAGCTGCTCTGAGGACCCTCCTGTCCTGGAGGGAGATTAGTAATTACCACGCATCGGGCTGGAAGGCTAACCCGAGTACATTCTCTGTCTTGAACCTTTCCCAGTGCCAGCAGTTCTTCTGTTGCTCGAGTCAGTGCCTAGCTCTTTGGGTGCGTGTCCTGTGACACTGCACCACCCAACTTTGTTTTTATTTTGGCTTGGACCAGCGCTGTTGGCCGTAATAGGCATTATAAGATTTCGTATTTAATCTGGTGTTGTTCTTCAATAACACTTAAAGTAATTATATTTGCTGTGTGCTCGAATAATTTTCTTAAAAGTGGGTAGTAAGTAATATGACTTTCACGTTTATGCTCCACAAGTCCTCAAGTTTTGTAGTGCACATTTTGCTTCCACGACAGTGGCTTGTGCAGGCTGCATCCCTCCTCTGTCCTCCTCCAGGCATAGCCAATGACGCGGTCTTCCTCCTCCTGGGATGTATAGTGTTAGGATGTCCTTGTCCAGGGGAGAGCTCAGCAAGGGCACGAGAGACTAATACCCATGGGTAAAACATTTTTCAGATTCGTGTCAAACAGTAATATTCTTTAATGCATGACACAACATTGAATGAGTTATTGTAGTTACTTTAAGTCAATTGAATGGCAATTTTATACAGGATATGCATCGTTAGGTATTTTGCGTTTGCCAATTTTAAGTGTTTATGCGTTTTCCAAGTGTATACAAAATTCCTCCTTTGTGCATTGTGATCTAATGCAACACATATTTACACCACATAAACAGTAAAAAAATTATAAAAACTACGGGAAATGTATATTGTGAATGCAGATTGAAAGTAATGGGAGTCTGTAATCAGAGAATGTAAAGAGAAATTACAGACTATTAAGATTTCACACAAGTTTAAAACATAATGTCAGCTTTTTTAGGGGAAGTTCTAGAAAAATATATTTTCATAAGCTTGTTCTAAGATGTACAATGTCTGGTTCATCCACAGTGAGAGCGCTGTAGATTTTGATATGTTGAGAAGCTGGAGCTGCATGGAATGTCAAACAGTGAAGTCTACAGCCATAAATAGGTTTTCCTACAAAATGTTTAGTACAAACAATTGCTAAAAAATAAATAGCTAAAAGGTCCACAACAATTTTAAATAGAAATTGATTCCTGGTTTGTAGAGCTTTGCAAGGATCCGTGTCGAGCATACGTTACGCAGCCAAAGGTATGCATTGGTTCCGAGATGCAACTGCGCTGTGATGCGAGGTCCTGCATTATCCTCGAGGGACAAGTTGATAAGAGCTTGCGATGCGAAGTCCGGCATTGAGGATGCGATGGGCATTCGAGGCAATGCGTCAATTCAGAGGAACTGCGAGGTCGCAATGTGGAGTCTGGCATTATCATTGAGGCTGATGACGACAAGGGATGCGAGGCCTGCACCAAAGATGCGTCATCCAGTGGCAGTTCTGAAGAAGCTGCAGGCTGCCTAAGCGATGCAAGTCTTTGCAACGAGTCCTATCCACACAGCAGCAGTGATGCATCAGTTCTGCTCGGGGTTGCCTCGTGTAGCAGAGGAGATGCGTTGGTTTCGCTGTATCCACAGAGGCTGACAGAGCACCTTAAGCCCACTTCTAAGGGTTCACAGCTTAGCAGGGTAGACTCACAGGTGCAGGCGCAAGGTTGTTGGAAGCCTGTTGTGTCCCTGAGGCTTCAGTTCAGGAGGCCAGCCAACTAACCCTTGGAGTCACTCTGGGGTTTTTAATTCGAGAGATGCAGGTCCAGTCCTTTTCACCCAGGCAAGAGAGCAGAAGGTCAGCACAGCAGGGCAGCAGTCCTACAGAGCAGAAGTCCAACAGAGTGGCAGTTCTTTCAGTAGCACAGCTGTCTTCTTTCCTGGCAGAGTATACACAGGTCCAGAAGTGTACTGAAGAGCTGGTGTCTCACCTCCAGTATTTATACCCAGTTGTGCCTTTGAAGTGGGGAGAAGCTTCTAGAGGCAGGACATTGAAGTGCACAGGTGCCCATCCTCCCTGGTCTTGGCTTCAGACTAACTACAGGGGGTATGCAGCCCTTTGTTTGGAGACAAGACACAGCCTATTCAAGTGTAAGTGGGGCTGGGCCCAGCTCCTTCCTCCCATGCTGCCAGTGATTGCCCATTCAGATGCACCATAGCTCCTTATTGTGTGTGTCTGTCTAGGAGGGATACACAAAGCCCAGCTGTCCACTACACCGAGTCATGTGACCCAGACACAGACTGCAGATACCAAATGGCTAAGGCAGGAAAACGCCAACTTTCTAAAAGTGGCATTTTCAAAATTATAATTTAATTCCGACTTCACCATGAGTTAGGATTTTTAATTACAATTCCAAAGTCACTAAGCATGATTGAGCTACCGCTTCCCATGTGGAAGTTATTGCTTATTAAATGTGCTAAGGTAACTCCAATGTTATCCTGGGGAGAGGTAGGCCTTGCAATAGTAAAAAAGAATGTAATCGTTTTTCACAACCAGGACACATAAAACTTAAGAGTATATGTCCAATTTTTTTAATACATTGCAACCTTTTGGGCTGTTCAGGGTCTACCCAATGGGTGACTTATATTTATTAAAAAAGGAACTTCTTGGCCTGGCAAAAGGATTATTTTGCCAGGTTGAAATGGCAGTTTGAAACTGCACACACATGCTGCAATGGCAGGCCTCAGACATGTTCAAAGTGCTACTTAAGTGGGTGGCACAATCAGTGCTACAGGCCCACTAGTAGCATTTAATGTACAGGACCTGGGCACAGGTAGTGCCACCTTACTAGGGACGTATAAGTAAATTAAATATGCCATTTAGATGCAAGCCAATTTTACTATGTTTTAAGGAGAGAGCACAAGCACTTTAGCAATGGTTAGCAGGGATAAAGTGCACAGAGTCCTCAAAGCCAACAAAAACGGGTTCAGAAAACAGGAGGCTGAAGGCATAAAATTTGGGGATGATCTTGCAGAATGGCCAGTTCCAACCCAGCTGATAACAGATTAGCAGCCGTGGAGCTCTGTCTTCCACTCTAATTCAACCTACTGTCTATTCAACCTACTGTCTACTAATTCACCCCAGTCTACTTCCAGACATTTCAATGTCTTTGGATGCCACTAGACCAGGATACCTTGAAGCAGTGGTGGTTGATACCCTAAATATTTGGTGGAGCAACCACTGAACAGCAATGCCTTTAAGGTCAATGCCAAAGCTGTCAGGCATGGCTCATTATAAACAGTGTTTAGAACGAACCATGACTGAGAGCTCTGACATCCAGGCTGAAGGCAGTGTGAGTATCTAACAGTGTTTGTCAGCGGGTTATAAAAAATTTTTTAAATGTACATACCCACTACATGCTCTGGCTCACCTCCTTCGATCCTTGTGCTTCAGGCCATTGCAGCTGGTCTATAGCAATTCTCCACATGAATCCAGACACTGCTCTCATGCTACTGATAATGTTAAGCAGCATGAAAGCAGTACAAGGATTGGCTTGAGCCGGCTGCCTTGACACTCCCGCAGGCACTGGGGACCAATGCCTGCTTTCCACCCAGCAGTCTAAGACAGCTGAGTGGAGAGGTTTAAAGTGAGTATGTCAGGCTGGTCATCGCAAGACAGCTGGCTAAAGTGACATGTGCACCCTAAACTGGTGGAGTGAGCACCAGTTCCCTGCAGCTAGTCAGCAGCAGTGGCCCTACTACCAAACAAGGCTCGGGCTGGAGAAAGTGAAAAATAAAATGGCAATACATTTATTTTATTTCCCTTTTATTTTTCACCTTTGCCGCACTAGCTGCAAGGAGGGGCAACACTCCACCGCCCTAATGGTGGGACCACCGCTGCCTTGAAGGGAAGAAACAGCTAGAGATCCTCTTCTGAAGGGCACTCAGTGTTAGCAAAATTATACAGTCACAAATGGATAAGCAATGAGTTCATCTTAACTCCCTCCTCTCTTCTGGAGTATTGTATGCACACCCTTTAAATTATGGGATGCAGAACAGTCAAAAGAAGGCCATTATGTGGTATTAAATTGAACGAAGCCCTACAGTCACAAAGATGAATCCTATTAAGCTGCTAAAGCCAAATCAGACTGACCATATCTCATGTCTTAAAAAGCACAAAATGAAACAACTAGGAATAACGGTTTGAGCCTTGAAGCCAAAATGTATTCAGCCTCTAATTTTGAGAACTACTGATTTTGCAGATGAAAGATATTCTTTTTATTTTAATAGGAAAGTTGCATGTGTTCAAATGTGACAGTGTTTCTGCATCACAGCAATCGGAATTCAGTGTGGTGTCAGAGTTAGTAAAAACAAAATGTGGTGACAATTTATCCTACTTCACAGTTTTTGCATTTAACCTCTGTGCATCAAGACAGGTTGTCTTATACACATACTGCTGCCTTGGAAGTGGCTACCTTTTACAATGTTAGTCAGACTTCAATGAAGACATGGTGACATTAGGTCTAAGGTAGTAGTAGGAATAGTAGGTGTAAAAAACAAAGACATTGGTCCTGGTTCACAAACTGCACTTTTAAGTTTACTCTTTTGAGTAAGATTACTTCTTTTCAGTGTTCCCAAACTGCACTTTTGCAGTAATTTACACTTTTGTAGTACCTTACGCTATTGTAGTAAGTCCAGCACTGCACATGGCCAGCCACTGGTACTGCAACACCCTCCCATAGAAAATATTGAAGGTAGGGACTTAAAACCCGATAGGAAATAATGCTAAATTAAACTAAGGGGCATATTAGCAATGCCTGGCGATAATTATCGCAAAGCGCAAATAGCGCTTGGATAATTATCGCCAGGCATCGCCGGTTTCTATCGCGGAGTTAGCGTGCAATCAGCAATGCTAATCTCCAAAGCGATAGAAACCTTGAAGAACAGTGTGAATATCGCCTGAAAACAGGCGATATTCACACTGTTCCCCAGTTCTGCTTGCTGATAGTGCGAGGGGACTTAGCCATGTAATCCACCTCTCATTGGATTACATGGCTAAGTCAGGGTGGGACCAGGTGTTAGCAAACCAGCGCTAAACGTGTTTAGCGCTGGTTCGCTAATCACCGCCCCTGCCTCGCTGATAGGCGTTAGCGACCTCAGAGACTGTTTCCAGTCGCTGTTAGGTGGGGAACGCCTACTTTGCATGCCATTAGCGATAAATATCGCTGGCATGCAAAGCGGCACCCAACCCGGTCGCTATCGCCTACAAGCTGTCGCTAACAGCAGTTAGCGACAGCTTGTTGATAAGGCGATAATATTATCGCCGCTTTAGCGGGAAAAAGTCCCGCTAAAGTGGCGATAATCGCCTTGCTAATATGCCCCTAAGTTATTTAAAATAGCGAAATAAATGTAAATTGATGTTAAAATATATGAAAATAGTGCATATTTATTATTTACTTATAAAATGTTTAATAACCTATTTAAAAAAATAATGTAGCAGGTTAAATGTGGAAAATGAAAACATTAACAAAGGGATTTGGTCAAATGAAGACAAAGAAATAACTGTATAGGCTTAATACACTCTCCTGGACCACCCTCATATATCTTAGGTGTGATGCCCAATAATATTCCACCAAGTTGGGGCAAGTCAGGCTACTCTGCGCCTTTAGCAATAGGAGTTTATTGGTTTTGCCCCACATAAAATAGAGGTATGTAAGTTCTTTTGGAGGTTTGTGATTTCTGTTACAGGGAATGGGGTGGGCATAGACTGGAACAGAGAGGCTATCCTGGGAAGCACGTTCCTTTTGACCATGCTAATATGCCCCACCCACGTGTCATTTACAGATTGTATGTGGTGGCAAAGTGCTAGGGGGTATTTTGCCTATAACTTTAAACCCTGGCACCCCTCACCACAGATTACCAGTGGAAGCATTTACACTCACTCTCTATTCAAGCTGTATAGATCGTTCTATAAAAACCAAATAATTGTTAATTAAAAATACGAGACCAAATAAATTGGCGAGTGTTTTTAGCCACTAACAGGAACCTCTCGTTTTCAGCAATGCTTTTTAATCACCAGAACAGGGTATCGTTAGGTTCAGGCGGCATTAGAGTGAAATATTTATGGTTGTCTAACAATGCATTTAGTGGTCAAATTATTCTGCTATTGTTAATAATATTCAAAGTGTATTAAATAGGATTATGAAATAAGTTATTAAAACACTTAATGAAGGCTATATTATTTGCAGAGAATGGTGTACATTGCTCGTGTTTTCTGCTTCAGGCATTTGGAATGCGTGTTTGAGGCATATAATGCAGATTTAGTCCCTTCTTACATGAATGCAGTCACATTTGAGAATGTTGAACTCGTGGAGACGCTCCTCATGCATGCGAATGTTTGTTCGGTATACTTTAAAGCGACTGGAGTGCATTAGTTGAATATGTCACAAAGACAAACGTTTCCTAACAAAACAGAACATTCATTTGATGTTCTACCCGGCACAACAATAGGCTGTCCTTTAATGTCCTGTTGTCTGCAAATCTTAGCTTTTGGCTTGGGTCGTGCTAAATGAAAACATTACATGTGCAAATGGAGCATATGTACATTAAATATTGCCTTTCTGGCTGGATGTGGTTAACAAGAGAACCCAGCACTGGTGTCATGATTAAAGGCATTGATAAGCAGGATTGAAAATGAGATACATTTGCAACTAATTCTATAGCATGTGTTCGCTGTGCTTTAGGTAGTGCATTGGCAATGCTAAACCCTTCCTGGTTGCCTTCGTTCTTTTTTGTTTCCTTCTGCCTACGTGCTGAATAATAAACAAGCATTGGCAATGCCAATAGGTCTGGCCTATGAATGGAAGTGCCTTGTGTAATTGAAGGGTTTAGGCACTCAATAAGTGCATGCTCTCTGTATCTCATCTTGCACTCATGCATCCATTCATCCATCCTATGACTCAGTCCTGCATTCACCTTCTGAAACAACCGCAATAAAACACACACAATCACAACAAGATATGCAGGATAAATTAAAAGAATACAAATAGAAAAAAATAAATCATTCTGCTGTCGACAGGTCTAGTGGTTTTATTATAACACTTCATAATAAACAGATCAGGCCTATCAACATGATCATTGGTTTGTCACCATCATCAACTCAACAGTGGCATAGCTAGCCCATTGAGCACCCCTGGCGGTCCCAGCATTTGCCGCACTGCAGAGTGGGGGGGGGAGGTGCTGGTGAGTTTTCTCCACTCTCCGCCTCATGGCAAATGCTTTGAGTAGTGGGGACTTGCGATTGCCACCCCGAGATGGCATGTAAGAGCAGGGAGGAGGCTGCCGCCCCCAAACTCGTGCCACCCGGGATGGACCACCCCCCCTTGCTACGCCACTGCAACTCAATCATGTTGTATTTAGTATAAGCTTTATTGCAAACCAAGAGGTGCAGTAGCAGCAGTCTTTTAAGTGGAAGCACACAAATCCAACCAAATCCTTAGCTCTGGGGAACCAACATGTGGGTGGAGCCTAAGCATTTCTCTCAGTAATACTCTGAAAGCTATTTTTTGTTGATCACATAGGGTCGGCAACAGTTGCACTATCAAGTCAGTCCTAAACATCTATTTAGATTAGTGTACACCGGGAATTCCATACTGCTCTCAAACATAAAACTGCACTCTGAAGCCTTAAGTTAATGATGGAAGTTGTGGGTGCTGGGAGTGCAATACAATCCTCATGATGGCTCTCCTTCCATCTGTGCTACAGGAAGAGAAAAACAAACACTGAACATTATCTAGTTGTCCAGGACACTTTAACAGCATTACAATGTAATGTGTGTGTCCTTGAAAGTCCAGGATAAGGCAGCCGAATAAACAAAATAATCACAGCTGCAGGAGAAGTACTTTTTTCTGTGGACGCTCACAACTTCTGGCCAGTCAACATATGTGCACTAGGCTAACAACATGTGGATGAAACAAAAGTCTCTCTCTGCAGTACTCAAGAAAGCTCTTTTTTAGATTGATTACATTATGTCTGGTAATAGCTGTACTGCCAAGCCTGACCTAAAAGGGAGCACTGTTAGACCTGTCATCCTTAGGGTGTTCTTTCACCCAACTTTTTGCCTTTTGTCTCTCATTTTTTGCTGATTCTTTTTGTTGACCTTAGGACTCTGAGCACTTTACCACTGCTAACCAGTGCTAAAGTGCATGTGCTTTACCCCTAAACATTATGACATTGGTGTAAACCTGATTGACATACTTGTTGTACTAGTAAGTCCCTTGTAAAGTGGTGTACTATATATTCAGGGTCTGTACTTCAAATGCTACTAGTGGGCTGCAGCACTGATTGTGCCACCCAAGGAAGTAGCCTCTTAAAACTGTCTCAGGCCAGCCACTTCGACTTGGCATTTAAAACTACTTTCCAATCCTTAAACTCCCCTTTTATTACATATGTTTATTTATTTAAAGTTTTGTATAGCACGAACATGACCCAGGTGGGTATCAGAGCGCTTTACATATGGTTGAGGAAGACATATGAAAACAGCTAGTGGGGAAAAATCAAGGTAACAGTCGGACATTATACAACAGGAGCAGGATAAAATTAAGGTGGACATAGGAAGCAGGTTGGGTGAGAACGAAAAGTAGGGCAATATACATCAAGAATAAACAAGACAATATGGCAGGCGACAATGGGTCGCAACAAATGACATGTATACAGTAAGCTATAGGCAGGAGGAGCAAAGCATCTAGTCCAAGGCATTGTTCATTAGTAGAGCTTTAACTTCCCTTTTGATGTCTCCCCTAAGGTAGGCCCTTAGAAACCCTAAGGGCAGGATGTCCTGTATGAATAAAAGGTAGGACATGTACTTGCATGTTTTGCATGTCCTGGTAGTGACAAATAGCCTATTTTGTTGCTCACTACTGTGAGGCCTACCCCTCTCATAGGCCAGCACTGGGAATTCTTTAATACACTTTTAAGCTGTATTTCCTAATCAGAGAGGAGTAGCTTTTTCATGTTTCATGTTTGGAATGGTAATGATAAATCCTCCTTCCTGGTGAAGTTTGATTTAGCATTACTCTTTTTGAAATGTCACCTTTAGAAAGTGTACGGGAGAGATTTACAAAAAAGTCACGCAATGCAGAGCAGCTCCCCGCGAGGCTGCACTGTGTTGCGCGACAGGGAGGGAGCAGGAGAGCGCCATATCTTCAGAGATATGGCTCTCTCCTCCCCTTTCCCTTGCGCCAATGCTGATTTCAGCTGTCGTGCGCCATGCACACACCTTAGTGCCGCAGCTCTAGGGTGTGTGCATGAGTGTAGCATTGGTTTTGTACAGGAAGTGTACCCTTCCTGTACAAAATACTATGCTAGTCACAATGCAAACATTTCCCCACTGTGCATAGGTGCTGCACAGTGTAGCACGCATGCAAAGTCGGAATAGCACGGAGAAATGAAAGCATTTCTCCTGTTAGCGCCTCCTTTGAAGTGGTGTTAACTTTTGGCGCAAAACCATGTTTACAAATCTTTGTAAATATGGTTTTGCGTCAAAAGTCATAGGTGGTTGCATGGGAACTCCCATGTACCACCCAGGTAACGCCACCTCGGCGCAAAGTAATACAAAGCAGCGCTTTGCGCTGCTTTGTGTTACTTAGAGGGTGCTTTCCATTGCAAAACAAGTTTTGGGCTGGAAAGAAAATAGCACAAAAAAAATGTGCGCTGGATAGCGTCACTTTTGTGACGCAAAACCAGCGCAAAAGGTTTGAAAATCTCCCTCTACATGTCTCTGTACTTACTGCTCTTTGTGCCTGGTAGTCTGTCTCCAATACACATCTGGGTTGTGTGACAGCTACACTTTGTACAATCTCTCTAGACTGCCACAAACACAGGAAGGTGAGGCTCATCTGTATTCTGAGCACTCATCTGCATTCATCTGCATTCTGATGGGACTTCCTGGGCAGGGAGGAATGCGAGGGCTGGCACGTACACTTCAATACGTAGTGTCCTGTCCACACACAAAGCACTGATATATCCCCCAGGGTTAGCCTGGCAGACGGAACTGGGTTGAAAGGGATCCTTGTGCACTTCAGAGAGTTCTTCTGAAGTCGCCCCCTACATCAAAGGCACTTTTGGGTATAAGTACTGGGTCTCTGATCCGCTAAAATCAGACACTTCTAAATCTTGAACTGAATCTCTGTCAGAAGGAATGCTGTGCTGCTTATACCTTCTGCTCCCTGACTCTGCTGGAAGGATAGTTGGACTCTACCTTCCCTTCAAGTGATCTCCAATGGCTTGCTGGCTTGCTTCCTGTTTTCTGAAGTCTCAGGGACACAGAAGACTTTCTACAATTCTGCTGGTGCTGCTGTACTCTGCCTTCCTTGAGTTCTTGCCTGTGGTGCCCCCTCCACGTTCTGGGCCTCAGAAGTGGGTTCTGTGGCTGACTTCTGCAAAAACTGACACATTGCATCGATAGCTTGAGAAATTCTGCTGCAGATGCTGTCCGACAGCAGTGGATCCAGAGTCTGCGTGGCTCGACGACGACGCTCAGCACAGCTCGACGACGACACATTGCATTCACTTCAATGGAGCTCGAGGATGATGTGGGGCCCCTTTTGAGCGGCTCGACGACAATGCAGTAGGCTCCTGACGTTAAAACTTGCTCCAGCCAAGGTAATACCAGCGTGCTCTGCCTGGGTCCTGCAGCTGGCCTGCTTTCGATCGTGTTTGGCCTGAACTTTGTGTTTGCACCGGTCCCTTGTGACCTCAGGTAACCTTTTGCCTTCTAGTGACTTCTAGCACTATTTTTGCATTTAATCTTTAAAAGTTCATATCTCAACTTCTACTGATTGGATATTTGTTGTTTTTGGTCTTATTTTGCTCAGATAGTTATTCTCTATTTTTCTAAACCTGTCTGGAGTCTTTTTGTGGTGTATTCATTGTGTTACTGTGTATGTGTGTGTGGCACAAACACTTTACACATTGCCTCTTTAGATAAGCCTGACTGCTCTGTGCCAAGCTAACAGAGGATGCGTGTGGGTTATCTTTAAGTGTGTTTCTAGCCTACCTTGACTAGACAGGTGGCTCCTGCCTGGCCTGGGTGCATACCTTAGCCAACCAAGAATCCCATTTCTAACAAGCCCCATTCTTAAAAAAGAGATTTCTTTATAACTCAACATGGCTCCTAACAAAATTAAGCTGCCTAGAAAGTGTCCAGTGCCACCATCAACACCAAAAGTATGGTATACCTGGTGGCCTGAGTACCATGATGGAGTAAAATATGTTTCATCCAATGTATCATCTATGAGATTAACATACTCTGTTAAAACAGCACTCTAGTTGAGGCAATTGGTGATGCTGGAGAGTGTAAGAAACATTGCTGAAAATAGAACAAGAGGGAATTGTTGCTCAGATATGAATCTACCTTGAAAAAATGAAAAGACAAGAGACGTTTGACAAAACAGTAGCAAGTTGGCTTAATTGAAGGCAGTTGCTGGAGAGCAGCAACAGAGTCGTGTCTTAAGAATGTCTCGATGTACAGAGGTTTTGGCCGGCATTATTTACAGTTCTTGAAGTACAATACACCGATTACACATTCTTGTAGAGCACGTAAATCTGGGCCTAGTCATGAGCCATAAATTCAACCATCTGATAAGGGGCACAGGTGGCTCTTGACTTTGTGGAGACCCAATGTGGGCCAGTGTGTATGTGTTCAGATGTCCGGCATGGGGAGCGCGTGATTACTGCGTGTAGTGTGCATGCTGTGCTCTGATTGGCTGAGTGTTCCTAACTACATGTAGCATCGGAATTTGTGGTATTTTGGGAAAGTGCACTTCTTTGGCCAAATATGTTTTATTAGGGCCAATCTCCTCAGATCTTTTGTGGTGTGGCTGTCTCTCTGTGGGATCGATCTGGGTTTTCCCTGTTCTTGCGTTTGTCTTTGGGCTAAGTGTAACCCCAACTGTGACCTATCAATCAGTAGGCTTGGGTTTGGGTCACAGGGCCTGTCTGACCACGTATCTCTGACTCGGGGTTGATGGGGAGGTCACCTCAGGTGGATTCGATAGCAGTGATACGAGTTTGTTTCTGTAATTTGTTTATTTTGGAATATTAATCCATATAACATACATCAAAATACTCAATGTCATAAATACATTAATAGAATAAAATCCAGATTCTTTTAAACTCAACATAAGAAATAATCTAGCAGAATCAATGATACCACAGCCCTAATGTACATGATATTCCTTATTAGAATTCCTAATGAAATACACTCTACACAGTACAATGCTAAAATAGAATAAAAAATCGCAGCATCCTTACTAATACCTTATCACATTGAATACAAATTAGAGGAAAGCACCCATCGAATTATTAAGTGGTGAAGGTACGACTTTGTTATTATGTGTACATATAATATGGCGGTCATTGATATTGCATTTACTGACATTCTCATTATTATGCGTACATTTGTCATGGCACACATCAACATTGTATTTACTGGTATTGACATTGTTATTGTACATTACAATGGCGTACATTGACATTGCATTCACCGATATTAACAGAATTATACGTGAACCAGCAAAACATTAGCTTGCCTCTGATAAAGGTGGGAGTGTCAGGCAGGAACAGAGCATTCATTCTTTGCCACAAAGGAGCCTCTTTACTTCCCCAGACTCCCTTATAAAATATGACAGAGGCCAGAACTTGGACCCTGAGCAACATGAGAGGCACAGAAAAAGAATGTTTTGAGAAAGCCCTTTTGCCAGCTGTGATGAGGATGTTAATCCAAGTTTTAGTGCCCTCATTTCGACTCATTAGGCTGAGAAAGACATCACCATGTAGAATGTCATCCCCATTAGCTAAATTTTTCAAACAGAAAAGATAAGGAAATCTGAAAGTGCAGTACCACCAACCCCCATAAATCAGTAAAGTGAGCCCATCAAAGCTGGCACTACCAAAGTACCAGGTTCAGTTGGTAACCCTACAAGGAGCTCACCCCCGGTTTTGCATGGTCCACCCTGCCTAGAGACCTCGGCCACATGGCAGTACTACTCCACCTGCCGTTTGCGCAACCTGTTGATGCTCTATATCATCCTGATTTCTTTAATTATAAGAGGTCTCGCTTCCAAAATTGACATTTGTTTTGACAGATATACTTTTTCTACTTTTTAATTGGTACTGATTTAAAGAGCTGAGCTATCCCTGCTGGTAAATTCATTGTTGAAGACAGTATTGCACATCATGGATTTATGTAGTATGAAGATTACAAACAACATGTACCTCATTGTCCATTGGGTTAGTGTCATGGTGTAGTCTTCAGGGAAATCATCACTTGACATGTAAGACTTACAACCATTACCCTGTTAGTCATGGTGATATTGCACAAAGATGGCAACATCTAGATTGAATTCAACATCAAATGGTATTCAATTGCTTCAAGGCAGAAAATTAGTCTTTGGTTTAACTGCCTCTGACAATGTCAGTAAAGCTCTCTGTGGCAAATCGTAGTGGACTTTCTTCTGTGGATCCTGTTTTTCATACTGCCTGGACCCGAAATTCTAGAACAAAGAAACACAAAGGACCCTAAAAATGTGTAGGCATTTCATGCATTTGTTTAAAGCCTGTAAATATTTCAGGTGCTTCCGAGAGCTTAGGGACTCCACTTACATATTCTCACCGAGAAGGGATTGCTAAACCATGCTTCAATTTGAACAAAAACAAATATTAACTTTAATGTGATGCAAAAGGACAGTGATGCAACTGTCATGTTTTGACTCCCCAGCATTAGGTGAATCAAGCATCCCACACAGATGCTTGTACTCTGTCATCATGCTGAGCAGGCAGTAAGCAGAGAGAATATTCTCATGAGACATATTACCCTTCTATTTCAGGAGATGACTAAAGGATATGAACGATGGATAAAGACTCTGTGATAATGATTTTGAAGCTGTGTGTTTGGTCTGCAGAATGCTCATGCAATTAGAGTTAAAGTCCAGATTGCTATAACTTTGAATCCAAGTTAAAAACATACACAAAATTAATCTTGAGGAGAGAAGTCACGAGAAGCAAAGAAACAGGGGGCCCGATTCACAGAACTAACTTACGACAAAATCCTAAACTTACTACCATTTTGGTATTCACAGAATGAACTTACTCATTTTGGTATTCACAGAATAAACTTACTCATTTTGGTATTCACAGAAGACACTTACACATTTTGTGTAACTTACACATTTTGTGTAACTTACTCATTTTGTGTAACTTACACATTTTGTGTAACTTACACATTTTGTGTAACTTACACATTTAGTATTCACAGAAGGCACTTACTCATTAATGAGTAAGTGCCTTCTGTGAATACCAAAATGAGTAAGTTAATTCTGTGAATACCAAAATTGTTGTAAGTTCATTCTGTGAATACCCAAATGTGTAAGTTCATTCTGTGAATACCAAAATTGTTGTAAGTTCATTCTGTGAATACCCAAATGTGTAAGTTCATTCTGTGAATACCAAAATTGTTGTAAGTTCATTCTGTGAATACCCAAATGTGTAAGTTCATTCTGTGAATACCCAAATGTGTAAGTTCATTCTGTGAATACCAAAATTGTTGTAAGTTTAGGATTTTGACGTAAGTTAGTTCTGTGAATCAGGCCCTGAATCTTCAACTGCAAAAACTACAGGAGTGCTCTGATCTTTAACCTCTTTAGGGGCATTGGCAGCGCTGGCAACCACACCACAATGTCAACGCCGCTGCTACACATCAGAGGCCTGACCGCTTCCCCCATTTCATCTCTATTTTCAAAAGCACAAAACTATTTTCGGGAATGCTTTTCAAAATTTGGAGCCATGCTAACCTGTTAGTCACAAACATAAAACCGGATCCAATGTTATAGAAACAGCAGAGAAGGAGGTACAGCGGTACATAGAAGGAAACATACAGCTTTCCTTGGATGAAGAGCCACTGATAAATTGGCATGGTCATGCTTGGTACCAACCTCAACACACCTTTAATTATGTTAACACCAGTGACTATTTGTTTCATAACTCATATAGTTATACACCACCTGGCAACATACGGGTACAAAGGATGACTGTTCAACAGGACAGCAATATCATTCCTAATGGAAGTAAGGGAAATGGACTTTCACCCCCAGGTGCAATATAAAACAAGCATTTGCAATGCAATAGGTCTCGCATTCACGCAAGTTTGAGCTATTGGCATTGCAAATGACAATACCTTTCATTTATGTTTTGGGTTTTAATACATAAATCAAAGGTATTGTGATTTACAATACTGATAGCTTAAACTCTCGCAAATGCACGACCTATTGCATTGCAATAAAGGAGCCTTCTCAACCGCTTGTTAGATTGTAAATATCAGAGGAAGAGACCAGCCTGCGACGTCTTCAAAGTAGTGATAAATAGTGCAGTGAAGAAGATGTGTAAGTGTTGTAAATTACACAGACACAAAGTATGAAGTGAGAGTTACATATGATCCGAGCTATAAACACTAACAAAGCGCTCCAACACCTTTTGCTCTGTGATTACACTGTCGCGGCTCAGGAGGAAGAGCGGGGGGGATATTTCCTGCCCTCTCCGTGATTTAAGTGTGCAGTGTGACATTGGGTAATGTCATTTCTATCTTTGGCCTAATTAAAAACACTCCAGCTGTAGTAGGGCCCTGGCTTCACCTCCTGGTGCAGGGCGGGCTGTGCTTCATGGCAGGCAGGGAGGGAGGGAGGGAGGGATGGTCTCGGCTGCAGCTCCAGCCTCGTACAGTGCCCCTGCTATTACTAGTGAGTGAGAGGCACTGAGGTGGTGGTGTTGGTATTGGTGGTATTGCTATTGGTGGTGGTGGTATTGGTGGTGGTGGTATTGGTGGTGTGGGTATTGGTGGTATTGGTGGTGGTGGTGGTATTGGTGGCATTGGTGGTATTGGTGATGGTGGTGGTATTGGTGGTGGCGGTATTGGTGGTGGTGGTATTGGTGATGGTATTGGTGGTGGTATTGGTGGTGGTGGTACTGGTGGAGGTGGCGGTATTGGTGGTGGTGGTATTGGTATTGGTGGTGGTGGAATTGGTATTAGTGGTGGTAGTGTTGGTATTGGTGGTGGTGGTACTGTATTGGTGGTGGTGGTATTGGTGGTGGTATTGGTATTGGTGGTATTGGTGGTGGAATTGTTGGGATTGGTGGTGGGGTATTGTTGGTGGTATTGGTGGTGGTGGTATTGGTGGTGGTATTGGTGGTGGTACTGGTTTTGGTATTGGTGGTATTGGCACTGGTGGTGGTATTGGTGGTGGTGGTGGTATTGGTGGTGGTGGTATTGGTGGTGATATTGGTGGTGGTGGTGGTATTGGTGGTGGTGGTATTGGTGGTATTAGTGGTGGTATTGGTGGTGGTATTGATGGTGGTGGTGGTATTGGTGGTGATGGTGGTATTGGTGGTGGTGGTGGTATTGGTGGTGGTATGGGTGGTGGTGGTACTGGTGGTAGTATTGGTCGTGGTGGTATTGGTGGTGGTGGTATTGGTGGTTGTTGTGGTATTGGTGGTATTGGTGGTGGTATTTGTGGTGGTGGGGGTGGTGATGGTGGTATTGGTGGTGGTATTGGTGGTGGTGGTATTGGTGGTGGTGGTATTGGTGGTGGTGGTATTGGTATTGGTGGTGGTATTGGTGGTGGTGGTATTGCTGGTGGTGGTATTGGTGGTGGTATTGGTGGTGGTTGTACTGGTGGCGGTATTGGTGGTGGTGGTGGTATTGGCGGTGGTGGCATTGGTGGTATTAGTGGTGGTATTGGTGGTGGTATTGATGGTGGTGGTATTGGTAGTGATGGTGGTATTGGTGGTGGTATTAGTGGTGGTGGTATTGGTGGTGGTATTGGTGGTGGTGGTACTGGTATTGGTGGTGGTGGTTTTGGTGGTGGTGGTGGTGGTGGTGGTATTGGTGTTGGTGGTATTGGTGGTGGTATTTGTATTGGTGGTGGTGGTATTGGATTGGTGGTGGTATTGGTGGTGGTGGTATGGGTGGTGGTATTGGTGGTGGTGGTATTGGTGATGGTATTGGTGGTGTTGGTATTGGTGGTGGTGGTGGTAGTGGTATTGGTGGTGTTATTGGTGGTGGTGTTGGTGGTGGTGGTATTGGTGGTGGTGATATTGGTGGTGGTATTGTAGTGGTGGTATTGGTGGTGCTGGTATTAGTGGCGGTGGTAGTGGTATTGGTGGTGTTGGTATTGGTGGTATTGGTGGTGGTGGGGGTATTGGTGGTGTTGGTGGTGTTGGTGGTACTGGTGGTGCTGGTGGTGGTGGTATTGGTGTTGGTGGTGGTATTAGTGGTGGTGGTGGTATTGGTGGTGGTGGTGGTGTTGGTATTGGTGGTGGTGGTATTGGTGGTGGTAGTGGTGGTGGAAGTATTGGTGGTGGTATTGGTGGTAGTGGTGATATTGGTGGTGCTGGTGGTGATATTGGTTGTATTGGTGGTGGTCATGGTGTTATTAGTGGTGGTATTGGTTGTGGTATTGGTGGTGGTGGTAGCATTGGTGGTGGTATTGGTGGTGGTGTTGGTGGTATTGGTGGTGGTTATAGGTGGTGGTGGTATTGGTGGTTTTTGTGGTGGTGGTATTGGTGGTGGTGGTATTGGGGTGGTGGTGGTATTGGTGGTGTTATTGGTGGTGGTGGTATTAGTGGTGGTGGTATTGGTATTGGCGGTGGTGGTTTTGGTGGTGGTGGTGGTATTGGTGGTGGTGGTGGTATTGGTGGTGGTGGTGGTATTGATGGTGGTGGTGGTATTGGTGGTGATGGTGGTATTGGTGGTGGTGGTGGTATTGGTGGTGGTGGTACTGGTGGTGGTATTGGTGGTGGGGGTATTGGTGGTGGTGGTATTGGAATTGGTGGTGGTGGTATTGGTGGTTGTTGTGGTATTGGTGATGTTGGTGGTATTAGTGGTGGTATTGGTGGTGGTATTTGTGGTGGTGGGGGTGGTGGTATTGGTGGTGATGGTGTTATTGTTGGTGGTATTGGTGGTGGTGGTATTGGTGATGGTGGTAATGGTGGTAGTATTGGTGGTGGTGGTATTGCTGGTGGTGGTATCGGTGGTGGTTTTGGCGGTGGTGGTATTGGTGGTGGTCGTGGTATTGAGGGTGGTGGTATTGGTGGTGGTGGTACTGGTGGTGGTATTGGTGGTGATGGTGGTATTGGCGGTGGTGGTATTGGTGGTATTAGTGGTGGTATTGGTGGTGGTATTGATGGTGGTGGTGGTGGTATTGGTGGTGATGGTGGTATTGTTGGTGGTATTAGTGGTGGTGGTATTGGTAGTGGTAATGGTGGTGGTGGTATTGGTTGTGGTGGTATTGGTGGTATTGGTAGTGGTATTATTGGTGGTGGTACTGGTGGTGGTGGTATTGGTGGTGGTGGTGGTGGTATTGTAGTGGTGGTATTGGTGGTGCTGGTATTAGTGGCGGTGGTAGTGGTATTGGTGGCGTTGGTATTGGTGGTATTGGTGGTGGTGGGGATATTGGTGGTGTTGGTGGTGTTGGTGGTGCTGGTGGTGGTGGTGGTATTGGTGTTGGTGGTGGCAGTATTGGTGGTATTGGTGGTGGTGGGGGTATTGGTGGTGTTGGTGGTGTTGGTGGTGCTGGTGATGGTGGCAGTATTGGTGGTGGTGGTGATATTGGTGGTGCTGGTGGTGATATTGGTGGTATTGGTGGTGGTCGTGGTGTTATTAGTGGTGGTATTGGTGGTGGTATTGGTGGTGGTGGTAGTATTGGTGGTGGTGGTGTTGGTGGTATTGGTGGTGGTTATAGGTGTTGGTGGTAATGGTGGTTTTGGTGGTGGTGGTATTGGTGGTGGTGGTGGTATTGGGGGTGGTGGTGGTATTGGTGGTGTTATTGGTGGTGGTGGTATTAGTGGTGGTGGTATTGGTGGTGGTGGTATTGGTGGTGGTGGTATTGGTGGTGGTATTGGTATTGGCGGTGGTGGTTTTGGTGGTGTTGGTATTGGTGGTGGTATTGGTGATGGTGGTATTGGTGGTGGTGGTGGTATTGGTGGTGGTTTGGTGGTGGTGGTATTGGTGGTGGTGTTGGTGGTGGTGGTATTAGTGGTGGTATTGGTGGTGTTGGTGGTGGTGATATTGGTGGTGGTGTTGGTATTGGTGTTGGTATTGGTGGTTGCGGTGGTGGTATTGGTGGTGGTGGTATTGGTGGTGGTATTGGTGGTGGTGGTTTTTGTGGTGATATTTGCGGTGGTGGTGGTATCGGTGTAGGTGGTGGTATTGATTGTGGTGGTGGTGTTGGTATTTGTGGTGGTGGTATTGGTGGTGGTGGTATGGGTGGTGGTATTGGTGTGGTGGTGGTATTGATGGTGGTGGTATTGGTGGTGGTATTGGTGGTGGTGGTGGTATTGGTGGTGGAATTGGTGGTGGTATTGGTGGTGGTATTGATGGTGGTGGTCATATTGGTAGTGGTATTGGTGGTGGTGGTATTGGTGGTGGTGGTAGTGGTATTGGTGGTTGTATTGGTGGTGTTGATGGTGGTGGTGTTGGTGGTGGGGGTTGTGGTATGGGCGGTGGTGTGGTGGTATTGGCTGTGGTATTGGCGGTGGTGGTGGTATTGGTGGTGGTATTGGTAGTGGTGGTATTGGTGGAGGTGGTGGTATTGGTGGTGGTGGTGGTATTGGTGGTGGTGGTATTGGTGGTGGTGGTATTGGTGGTGGTGGTGGTATTGGTGGTGGTGGTATTAGTGATGGTGGTGGTATTGGTGGTGGTGGTGTTGTTGTTAATAAAACAGGCTTTTGAAAACAACACGTCAGGTGGCTTTAGTACAGATGACATGTAACACAGATGTGCTGTTGTCAGCTGCAGCCCATTAGCACAGGATTATGTGCTAGCTGGAATTCACATGACTTAATTAACTAATCATTTCTAAATGCCTTCTACTTGGGGGGTTGAAACAGACACGAGATAATGCCGGTTTAAAGTGATTGAAAGCAGGCGCCCGTGTTACAGGGGCGGACGTGCTGCTTAAAAATACATAAGCGGTTTCAGCAGAAGCAGCGCATGTCCAACCTGCAGTAAGAGAAACTCAATAAAGTAAATAGTGCTTACAGACTAAATAACAGGTCCCCTGTACCAACTGAAGTAAAAGGACCAGTCGCCAATGGAGGGTACAAATGAAGACAATGCCGTACTAAGGAGGGACTAACAAGCCTATTAACGAATCCGAAGGCAGCATTTACGAAAGACAATGACACAAGCCAATGAAAAATATGGGAGGAGACTGGGCGGGGCTTCTCTCCCATACTCTACTATAGCAGTCTCGCAGAGCCAGCAGCGCATGTGCACTGCCGCTAGGCTCGACCTAAAAAACAGCTGTAACGGAGGCAGAGTGCTCCTCAGTCCACTGGGCTCTGGAACGACTGCACTGCTGAACTATTGATAACTAGGGCCATGGTAATTGATTAAAATGTTTCTGCAGCGCTATTGGCATTCTATTTTTCAGGCTCACAGCTGAATATATTTAAGTGGCTGCCACAGGTACCCTCATTTGACGTAACACGCTTTTGAGTTAATAATAAAATCGTTCCCCAAAAATGTCGATACGTCGCCCGTTTTTATGTAAAATATTGAAACGGCTGAGAGACGGTGCTCCTCCAGAATGTTAATGTCTAAAGACATTACCAGAGATACGTGCATGAATCACATCCGGGGCATCCATCCTGCGGCCTCTATCACTGATAGACTGAGGCACTTGTTTATATGAAGCGAAACGAAAGATAAACAGATATAAAATGGAGCAGAGACCCATCCACTCCACTGAATACGTTATTGGCTATGAATCTGCGTTTAAGAAGTCCACGCTGCATGGATTAATGAAACCCAAATATACCGGCTTCGAAATCCTACAACATCTTCCCTCGATGCCGTCTCGCATATAATATTAGCTCAGTGAATATTACCTGGAGGGTGATATCTCAAATCACATTAGTGCCTCGCCTCGCAGGTAAAGCAAGCTGTTAGTTACATTAGTCAGACATCAGATGACATTACATTCATCCTTTTACTAGGTAATGTGAGGACGAGAAAGAAGTGAAAAATGACATAATATATACGGGCTGAATATGCAACACGGTTAGAATAATTATGATGTATTGCGGTGCTCCCATTTTGACAAGCCTGAATCGCTTGTTTGGAAATCGTGTTATTTTTGTCTTGTAAGTCTTGTAATAACTTAAGAGGATTTTGTCATATATATTTCAATGCAAGACATGCTCAGAGATATTAGATGCTCCAAGAGGTTGTCATGTGAAACAGTGTCTTACATGTTCTGCCCTCAAAATGCAATTAATATAAAGTAAAAACTCTGAAGTCTCAACTTATTTTGGGTACAGATGCAAATAGCTGTAGCTGTCTGGCGACCTCTTGTCGACATAACACACCCATAGCATTCAAAAGGGGATGGTCCACCTTCTTGCGTCATTGGCTTGTTGTTTGAGCACCCCTCTGGCCCTGGCTTCAAGGGTTGGTCATCACATTTTTTTGTGTCTCCCCAATGTGTACATTTTCGGCAGCAATTTTTATTGGAATTGGCGATTGGGTACAAGTAATTCATATTCTTTTTTTTGCATGTGGCGCTCTAGCAATGAGTGTGACGGTATCATGAGGAGGTATGTTGTTGGACAATTGGGCCAAAGAAACTCAGAGCATCCATGCTTCCTGTGATACTTCCACCAGCCAACTCCATTAACAGGCTGAGCATCTGATGAGCGACTCTGAGCCCAGGAAACCCAGAGTCCTCTATGCTCTCACTTATGCCGTTAGGACCCGCCCGTTTTGAGCGCTCAGCCAGTAACTTTACGACTCCATTCCTCCCTTGATGCTTATACTACCTGATGCTGTTGAAAAATAAACTCCCAGTTAAAGTGTTAGGAACTCCCAATTATACATTCATCCTAATTGCAACCAAATCAACTGGTCTCTAGTTTAACTTCACACACTGCCCCATGCTTCTGAGACATAGCAGTGAGAGTAAAAGCAAGTTTTGCTCTTAATCTTTTCCCTGGAGCAGGGTACTCTTCTACAAAACAACAGGCACCTTGACCCAATGATCCCACCAGCGATCGCCCACACTTCGCCTCCACCAGCAGTATCTCTGCTTTGCAGCACCACTCTACTTGTAGTTGCTTTTTCTGCTCTCAAATAACTTAACACGTTATATTGTGATTAAAGCATATTTAATGACGATAAACAGTTTTAGAAGACAGCATCAAGCCGTGAACAAATGGGTGCAAAGCTGCAAGTTTTATTCTGTAACTACTTGTCCATTGTTCCCACATCGCTCTTTCACCTACCAGGGGTGTGGGCGGATCAGAAGCTACTGAGTAGTTCCTTCCTTACTCACTCTGAGTTTTATTTCACCATTCCTGTGAGAATGACATTTCACTGGAGGACCATTATAATTCGTGATATCATCTTCCTTATAACCTTAATGGTAGGAGATCCAGAGCAAACACAGAGAACTTTTTATCCCTTACGTTTATTTTTTACCTAATTCTAAGTAGACCACAGTTCACAGTGAACACTTGGAGAATGAAACAGTAATTATTATGGGTGTGTGCAGTATCCCTTGCACACTGATTGTATTCTAATTTCTACAAGATGACACAACTTAACTAAGTTTTATGAACTCAGCAACTACCACCCCATCTAATAGCTACCATTACCAGCCCAAGCCCTGGAAAAGGCGATCAACAAGAAACTCTCCAGGCAGCTAGAATCCTACAAACTACTGCACAACCTGCAATCAGGCTTCTGGAGTATCCACAGCACCAAAGCATCCTTCATCACGGCCACAGGCAGCATCCGGGCCATCCTCGACAGAGAAGACATCGCAGAACTCCTCCTGCTTGACCTCTCCGTAGCCTTCAACACCATCCCTCACCACATGCTCGAATCAAGACTACATCACATAGGAATACAAGGACCATCACTAAAATGGATAACCTCATTCCTCACAGGCAGAATCCGGAGAGCAAGGCTCCAACCACACACCGCGGAACGGAAGAAACTCATCTGCCGAGCCCCACAAGAATTGTCCTTCAGCCCAACCCTTTTCAATATATACATATCACCGCTCGCAAACAGAATCAGAACCCACAGAATCACGCAGCTCATCCTTTCCTTTACAGATGACTCCAACACCACCAAAGATAACTTCTCGAACTGTATGACCAACGTGGCATACTGGATGAAAGAGAACTGCCTGAAGCTCAACATAGAGAAAATAGAAGCACTAATCTTCGGGAACAAGAGCTCAAACTGCGATTCCTCCTGGTGGCCCATGGAACTAGGACCCATGCCTATCCCATCAGATCATGCCAGAAACTTAGGACTCATCCTGGACAACAAACTCAACATGGCATCACAGATCAATGCAGTCACCTTCTCATGTTTCCTCATTCTTACCATTGCATCTCAGATCAATGCATTCACCTTCTCATGTTTCCTCATCCTACGAATGCTGCATACAATCTTCTAGTGGCTTCTCCAGACCACCAGACGTATTGTCATACAAGCCCTCATTACGAACAGACTAGACGACGGAAACACATTCTATGCTGAAATCTAAGCCCACCTCATACATAGACTCCTTATGATTCAGAATTCCACCGCCAGACTCATCACTGACCTCCCTTGCAGCTCCTACATCTCGCTTCACCTCAGGGAGCTCCATTGGCTCCCCATCCAGAAACACAGTGAGTTTGAGCATCTCACACACACATTCAAGGCTCTTCACAACATAGGACCTGCCTACCTCAATCACCACCTACATGTCGACTAACCCACCAAACAACTGTACTCAGCGTCTCTCTCACTTGCACGCAGCCTGCGCATCCACAGAAACAGAACCGGAGTTCGTTCATTTTGAAACATTGCTGTCAAGTTTAGAACAACCTCCCCAAACACATCAAGACCTCATCTTCGCTTTCCAAATTCTGGAGAAAGCTGAAAACCTGGCTTTTCAACTAACTCTGCATTACATCAAAGACACAGCCAGGTATAGGCTTGTCCTACGGTATCCTGGCTCAGCACCAGGATACCCTTGCAGGTGACAAGTGTGCGTAACAAATCTACATAACATACTGAGAGACAGTCTTTAATCTTAAGAACTTTAATATTCTGGGTAATTCCTGAAATCAAGTTAACTTGCCTCCACATTCTCTTCAAAGGAATAATCTGTACATTAAAAGTCCAGTACAACAGCGTTAAATACCGCAAGTGTTCACCAAGGTGAGGGCTACGTGTTTGGACAATGTGAAAGTGATCTCCACAAATGGCAGAATGAGATATACACAGTTAATTATTTATACCACACATATTTGACTCTCAAAAGGATAGGACTAATGTACCCTGGAGCAGAATCGACCTGTCCCCCGAGGGCAAGAGCAAATGTTGGGCTTTCTGCACATGGTATGGAGTTGCCCGGTGATAGAGTCATTCTAGAGGAAGGTGTTGGGGTGCATATCAGAGATAGTGGGAGACTCATACCTAAGTCTATTGAAATTTGTCTGCTGGGCACCACAGGGCGAAACAAGATGAAGAAACATGTGAGCAGGTTTACAGACCTGACGTTGGTACCGGCAAAGAGACTTGTTCCATATCCTGGAAGATGGTGGCAGCCTTTGGATGTTGGGGGCTGGCTCAGAGACATCTGAAAGAGGGAATATGCAGAAGTTGCGATTTTGGGTTTCCAGGCATTGGGGAATGGGCACCCAAAATGTGCATTGGGACGACTATTTAGGAAAAGTGAAAACCAAGAAGACGCCCACCCACCGTAGGGCACTAATAGAGCAGGGTCCTGAGGTGCGTGGGGAGTGACACACAGATGTTAGACTGTTGGTTATAGGCTGGGAAAGAGGGGGACAATTTGGTTGCTACATTTAGGCCTGTTATACAGGGCTGCTGGCCTTCTCCTTTCCCCACCCGATGCCCTGGCTCCTAGTCACTTACATCCCTACACCAGGGAATGGATGAACATATGGCTGCCATATGGGCGCAACAAGTGTCTTGGGTGGTGCCTCATTCCTGACTGCAGCTACCTGTAATACACATAGGTCCTGCACGGCTCCAACAGCAGTTTGTGGTTAAGGTTAATTGTTTAGGTTGCTATTAGAGGGTCCTCGATTCCTGGGTGATATTAATTGTGCACTGGTTTTGGCGCAGTAGAGGCACCCTGGGATACAAAATTGATATGCTGTACTGATGCCTACCTGCTGAAACTGTACTACACTGTTTGTTGATGTATGTAAATTGCAGACATTTAATAAAGAGCTAGAGAGAAAAAAAGAACAGTGAGTGACTGTAGCCTGATATCTTTCTGAACACTAAATTCACAATGTGTGTTCGTCTGTAGAAGACCACCGTATGTACCTTTGCAATGCCCATGCCCAAAGCCTTAGCATTGTTGAGTGATTTGTAATCTTATCAGGGGATAGATTTCACCAGCATATGAGGTTTATAAATGAATTCCTTAGTTTCAGATATGTTTATTGCACTCAGGTATCCCTAGGGGACCAGAGAGCTCTATAAAAGGATAATGTTTAACTGGAAAATTGGATCACTACCATTAGAAGTATGAAGTGTTATACTTACCTTGCGATGGCTCTGTCTCACTGAAATTCCCCAGTTATAGTTTACTGAGCTAACTATAACTTGCAGCCCCTGCATGCACTGCTTATGACCACATACATACATTACTCATGACATGTTAAATGACATCAATGAGGAGATCACTGATCACACCACTGACATATACTTTTCATTTACTTTTGCCTGGAGGGGCTTATAAGGATTTCAGCAATCCCTCTTCATTCATTGGTCTTTTGCTGTGTCATTCACATTACAGTGACTACGCCCACTCCAACAGGGGACAATATCACTGCGAATTATAGCATTCTACTCTTTCTCAATGAGCACATCCATACTTAAACTAATTCCTCTTAGGACCACTGACTATTACAGCAATGTGTACTTTATCGGACAAAAAATAATATTTATGGTTTTAGTCATTTTTTTTAAGCTAGCAAGAGGCCGGCAGCTTATCCAGCAATTTAGTTTTTTTTTTAAAAACATGACAAATCAAAACATGCATTGGCAAACCGAAAGGCTGGCAGCCAGCAGTGGACCTATAGCCTTTTCCTTTGTTTGTTATAGGATTGTTAGTGTCTACCTAGTTTTTCAGTGTGTCCTACTGAGAAATGCCCACCATCACGTCCGTAACCCAAAACTTATGAATGTGGTAATTCCACAATGGTGAATGAGCACGTACACTTTTCAAATATAACATTTGTGACTATAATAAATTACTGTTGAAATGAAATATGTTGTTGTTAAGAGTTTGTAAATAGAATGGTAGAACTCTGATATCTTGGAACAGTTCATAGAATCATAACTGTATGGGTGACATACTTTTCAAGAAAAGTTCAACATCAAATTTAGTATAATTAAAACAATACTCAGCTGAACACTGAAAATAATATTTTCTACGGGCTCAATCCTTAAAAAACTGAGGCTGCATATCAGAAATGTATTAAGGGTTATGCTTACATTTTCAACACATTTATGAGTATCATAGAGTCCTTCATAGAAATTGAAAGTTTTTCATATTCTCAATGTGAGAAAATGTCCCATTTTTTGGGGTGAACCCAATTATGTACTGAATTTATTGCTGGTTTGCACACTGGGGCACTGCTGTCTATGTTCTATGACCCCTAAATCATGAAGGAATTGGCGAGTCCAGCATTTTCTTATTTAACTTTTCAATAAGGCTAAAGTGTAAGGTGTGAAAATACACCAATGGCAGACAAGTTAAATGCCACCTGTGGATTGCAGCACTTATTGTGCCATCAACTAGTTTGACAAATAAAAACATGGTTTCAGGTCTATCATTAAATGCTGTGGTGTAAAATCTGCAGTGCAAATTGTTAAAATAACCCTTTTAACAGGTAAAATATTCCCTTCTAAATTTTAGTTTAAATGCAATATATTTTATTATACATTTTTAAGTTTTAAGCAAAGGAGAAAAATGCTAACATTAGACTACATTGAGTCCGGTTTATCAAGAGCAGATATAGGCCATGTTCAGTAAGCATATATTTACTATGGATCAATATTAGCTAAATTAAAAATTAGAAGTAGGAATGTGATAATCTCTCAATGTTACAGAGACAAGAGTTGAGTAAGATGCAACATTTACCAAAATCGAACCACATGGTGATTGGGGTTATTATCAAAAGAGTAGGGCACAACACAATGTAAAATATCATCCATGTTCAGTAGATCGAAAAAAGGTGGAGTAATGTACCATGAGGAACAGCAATCAAGAAGAAACTGGCAAGAAAGTGGTGTGATAAGTACCAGTAAGAGGAAATTTATAAACGGTGTCACTGAACGGGAGAAAATGGAGACGGTATAAACTTACAATGGTCACATGAGATGTGTGTCTGAATGGGACTCTTGGAAAAACAAGTTCAGAGTTTCCCAAATTCTCTTCAAGATGATGGGATGTCCGGGTAATCTGTATTGGGAAAAGTGAGAGCTTCATAGGTAAGATACCCATGCCCACCAAGTATGGTAAAAAAACTGTGTTAAATTATTCCCAATCCCATAAAATGACTTTTACTGCAGTAGTTAACAGGAGATCCAGTAAGGAAAAGTCTAGCTCACTTAGATCCAAGGCCAGAAATGCACCAGGAGGACCAAGGATTATAGTAGGGAAATCAAGGGAAAGGGAGATTTTGAATATATGGTTCAATTGGTTCAATATTTGTTCTCAAAAGGGGCTAAGAAATTTGATTTTGAAGAACATGTGTTCCAGGTGCCCACACAATTCTAGTGAGGATTTCTTTTCTTTCTAAAGGTTTGTTTGAGTCTAGTCTGTCACTATCAGAGATGTGAGAATGAGGTATTTAATTTAGGAACTCAAGGCACAACTCTTTAGAATGTGAAAGAAGGGTGTATATAGCTTAATGTAAATGTTTTGAAAGACATTTATTTAGTATAATATTGGAGTTCATTTTGAGATGGGCCACAGAGTCCTTAATACTAGTAATAATGGAGCTATTCTTTTTTAATTTTAGAGATTTACTGGCTCTGTGAAGATAAGGGGTTTTATACTTTTATTGCATGGACTGCCAGGTCAACCCTTCTGCTTATAAGGGTTTTATATTAATATTTACATTTTTTGCGATTCAAGGTTAATGGGTACCTAAATTTCCTAAAAAGAGTTTCCTGCTTTTTAATTTCTTTAGATAGGGATTCAGCTGAACAAATGATATCTTTCTTTTTGCATGCCATATGCTTGATAATGTACCCTCAGACCGTGCATTTCCGTCCATCCCAAGGTATTATTGGGGAGGAGACAGAACCAGATTTATCTTGTAAGAAAAGGTTGATCGTACGGGTCAGATTTAGTCTGTCAGCTGGATCATCTAAGATTTTGTTATTCCGACACCATGAGTTAGTTTTTGGGTGAGGAGGAGTGATTGTGAGAGAGGGAATAATGGCTGTATGGTCAGAGAAACATAAGGGTTCGATTGATGAAGAGACAAGATTTTGTAAAAGGGAGAAGTAGATTAAAAGATAATCAATTCTCAAATAACTCTGATGGGGATGGGAGAAAAAGGTGAAGTCCCTCCCCAAAGGATTATATAGCCTCCAGAAGAAGAGCAGAGCAGAATTTGTGCATGGCTTTGTGTAATTTAGGGAGATGGAACTTAAAGGCCAAATCTCTTTCAGTGATTGGGCCTATTGGTAAATTGAAGTCGCCACCAGATATGATAGAGCTATTGGGGGAAGGGCCGCTAATTTAGTAGCGAGGGACAACCAGAATCACAGAGTACCACTGTTGGGAGCATAAATATCAACAACATATCTCTCGGAGTCACCACATTGTAGTCTAGTAATTAAATATGTACCCTTGTTATCCTGTTCAGCAGATATGAGGTAAAACCCTGATTTTCTCAAAATTAGTGTAATAACTAAGGGGCCCATTAAGATAACGGGCGGATCGCCACCGCTGGGCCGGTGGTGGCCACCGCCGGCCCGGCGGTGGCGATCCGCCCGCCACATGTCCCTGGTTCTCCCCCACCATATTAGTATGGCGGGGGGCAGCGCGGCAAACGGAAAGACCGTCCGCCGCTTTTCCGCCGGTCGAACTGTCGACCGGGCGGAAAAGGGTCACAATATGGTGGCGGTGTCTGCAAGACACGGCCATTCATATTATGATGTATGCGGTGATTGACCTTTCCATGGCGGCGATGCCGCCATGGAAAGGCATGCGGTCTTTGACATTGGGGGCCCGTTGCGGGCCCCCAGGGTGTTGGGGGTTGGGGGTGCACATGGGAGGTACCTATGGTACCCCCCTCATTACAATGCACTACGTGACAGGCACCACGTGGTGCCTGCCATGTTGTGCATGGCAATGCTGTGCACAATTCTTTTACATTGCGAGCGGGGCTGCAGCCAGCAGATCCACCCGCAATGTAAAAGGCCCAGGATGCACCCGCCAGTGTGGCGGGCGCATCCTAATTTGCATGGCAGGCCCACCGCAACATCGGCGGTCGGTCCCGTGCTCCGTTTCCGCCCGCCATCGTAATAGGCCCCCAAATTTTTCTTAGCTACGGCTTAGGAGGGATCATTAATCCCCCCGAGTCCCATTGAGAGAGCTTATTTGTAACTTATTTTTGCTTCTTGAAGAAATATTATATCACCAGCCAAATTATGACAATAGTCAGAGATCTTGAGCCATTTGACCGAGTGGTTAAGACCGTTAGTGTTGAAAGAAATAACTTTGATAGTAGCCATATGTGTGAAAGAGAACACTGGAGAGTATCATCCGAAGTCATGAATTGGCATAGGGAGATTGGACTTGTGAGAATTGACTAAGAGCCCCGGGTGTATCTTATCAGTTAAAACAAAAGTTGAGCTTAGAGTAAACACCAAGAATCTACTTGATAAGACGTAAGGTGAGGCCATGTGAGTTGGAGAGGACATTTCATATTGACCAAAAGTGTCAAAAAGGGGTATTTGAAAAAGAAAAAAGAAAAGAATAACCAAAGACAAACCTCCATGTCGTGGAAGGTGGAAGTCTGTAAGACACAATTAGATAAATGTGGAACTGTTGGGAGACACAAGTGCTAGGAAATGGGACGGGGTCTGCCACTACCGGGAAAAGTCACAAAAAGTGAAGGAGCTATGATGCGTGCAAAATAATGGAAACATTTGTGCAGACAAGTTATGGTGAGTAGTGAGCAGATGTAAATAAGTAAATCTGCTTTTTACATCTCAAGAGGGAACGTTATAGCATAGTAACAGAGAGCAAAAAAAAAAACGCCCCTGATGTACTATGATAAATGACAAAGTGATTATTTGTCATATTGATGGTAACAAAAGGCCTACATAACGATATATTGCTACTGTCGTAAATTCAAGAAATCAGCACACAGAAGTGATTTGAAATGAACTCAAATCATTGTGCCTGAAGAAGTACATTAGGGTAATGACTCATATCCGCATGCATGAACTACCAAGGGGTCATACTTACCGCAAACATAATCATCCCAGTGCCAAAGTATTGAACATCATGAGGTAGCAGTGAAAAAGAAGTGAGGACATATCTGAAATACTGAAACCTATGAAAATATTCTGCATAAAGGTAATTAGGAGACCCTCTAAAGGGTTGATGACTTGCAAGCTATTCATACGCTTAACATAATCCCATGACCCTTGTAAGTCTTATACATGTATTTAACCAAGCGGGATCATATGAAAGAATTGAAACGGAAAAAAAGCTTGGTATTCATATGACAAGCTGTGTCGTAGCTATCATGTACATTCTGCAGGAGTGTACAAAGAGCAGAACATCTGGAATAAATCATTTAAAATGAAATTCGACTACGTATGTATCCAACTAATAAAAGCGCAATGGAAACCACAAGGTGTGGTTGGTGCCAAGGCAAAAATGAGGGCAATTATTGCTGATCCCTTCTTTGTCAGACCTTAAATCCAGGAGGAAGCCCCAAACACATCAGTCAAGGAATTAGAGTGTTGATTCACTAATAGTGTGGTTGGGAGATAGGAAACTTAGGAGTCAGGCTAAGGCTTAATCTTGTAGGGATAGACGAGGAGAAGTCTTCATCCATGCAAGTTTCTGCATTGTTATCCAAGAAGGTTTACAGATCCGCTGGATCCACAAAGGCATTGTTTTCCCTTTGAATGTGATTTTATATATATATGTAGATGGGCCAACAAAGAAGCTTTTGGTGGAGTTTTGAAGGAGTCTCTTGCGCAGAGCAAAGAAACCCTTCCTATGGATGACTGTGTCACTTGCAAAATCCTGGGTAATGGAAATCTTAGCGCCTCTCCAATAGATTGCTTTGACCTTACATATATGGGTTAAGATTTGCTCGATATGTTGATGTGTCAAGTGTTTAAATATGGGATTCCTGAATGCACCGGGACTCTGTCAAGTAGCCTCCACTGCTGCCGTGAGGGGAACAGCTGAAGTCCATCATTCCTGGCCGTGAGGGGAACGGCCCAACTACAACCCCCAGCAACCCTTGCGCCCTCGTGCCTCTGCCACTGCAGACGCGCACGGAGGCGCGATAAAACCACCAAGGCCCTCCCGCAGCGCGGGATTCCTGAAGGCACCGGGACTCTGTCAAGCAGCCTCCCCTGCTGCCGTGAGGGGAACGGCTGAAGTCCATCATTCCTGGCCATGAGGGGAACGGCCCAACTACAACCCCCAGCAGCCCTTGCGCCCTCGTGCCTCTGCCGACGCGCACGGAGGTGCGATAAAACCACCATGGCCCTCCCGCAGCACGGGCGTGTCCGGGCCGTGCCCGGGTGAAGCCTGGGCCAAGGGCGGGCCCGTCCGTGGCAGGAAGAGGCAGGGCAGGGCCACCCCCCTTTCGTTTGCTTGGTACGGCTGGGGAGTCGCTGTTGAGACCTCATGGAGTCTATCACAAACCTCCAAGGTACTGTCTACACCTTTCTGACTTTGACCGAACTTCTAAGCCACTGGCGATACTCTCTGTTTGAAATAGCCGGCCTTAATTTCTATTGTGCGATATTTCCTCCTTTCAGTTGTTATACTAGAGATAGTGCTTGCAAGGCAGCATCTTATTGAGGCAAAGTTGTAGTACTCGCGTTGGGTGAACTGTTTGTCTGAAGGGGTCACATTGTCTACCCGTAACGACCTGCTATGGGGAAAAGAAAGCTACCGGATGGAAGTGGGGATGGGGGGGAGGCTGGAGGCAATGGATCAAACCGGGGTAGTAGGGGTAAAAAGGGAAGGAAGCTCCAATTGCGCGCAGGCAGTAATTGTGTTTTAGATCGGATCAATACCTTAATATGTGAGTGTGAGGGCATTTTGGAGTCCACGCCCACTACACAACCCACTTGTATTACATCTCCGCTCAGTTTGTCCCCACATACAAATTCCACTACTCCCACCATCCCTGCAATGTTCCATAAAACCCTTAAAAAGAAAGTGTCTAATAACAATGACGATGGAGAAAGGGCTAATGGGGTTATAGCCAATACAGATCACATTGTTTCCGTGGTACATTGCACTAATAGATTTCTGCCATTGTTAGACATATCTGATAACGAAATAGGGGGAGAAGGAGGGTTACAGACATCACAGATGACACAGACCTCACCTGTGCAGGGAAAGGATGTAGGGTTAGGCACGATTAAGGAGCACCAAGATATGCTACAGCAAGTTATTTTATTAAGACAGGAAATGGGATCAATGAGAAGCCAGATAGAGGAGCTAACGGCGATGGTTAAGCTATTAACATCTGCTCCAGCACAAACTGGGGATGCAAGGGAGAGTAGTTGCCCTGGATGCTTACAGGGTATGATTCCAGCCACCCAGGTAACATCTAGGGCTGCACCAGTCACTGCCCCTCAAGTACCAAAAACTACTGTAGAAGGGCCTCCATCCAGTTTGGGAAGACCCAGGTCAGATAATACGAGGCCACTTCCATCAAAGCCTAGACTCACTCCACACCCTACTGCTAGTCACATTGACAACTCCTTTAAAGCAGCTCTTATGAGGGCTCCGACACGGCATAACGAAAATTCTGTAGTGCATTCTATTCAGCTGGAGGCCGGGCAGAGATACAGGCAACCAGCCCATCATTTTGCAGATTCACCCTACACTCACAGAATTTTTATGGTGAACGTGCCAAAGCTTAATGCAAGTAAAAGCCCAGAAAACGAGGATTCCCTAATAAATAAAACCATTCATTGGATACGGCATGTCAGGGGATGCCGATCGGTGATAAGGGAAGATATAGCTAAAGCTCATATGTTGTTTTCACCAGCTAATCCTCTGGATTGTATCGAGGTTACGATGACAAGGGCAGATCTAGCAGCAAACCTATTTGCTCTAGAGTTTCGTACAAGCCCGCCAGGTCGGTCAGCCATTCAGTTTAGATGCTCCCCTCTGAGTAGTGAGAACACCTGCCCTCTCACCCACAAATTAGCTAGGATGCAGGGAAGCTCTACCTTAGTAAATATAGACTGACTAGAGGCGGAATTGCCTATAAGGCAGCAGGAATACAAGTAAGCTAATACCGTCCAATGGGGCAGTCCACCAAACATCGAATTCTTAATTACAGAGCTAGATCAAACCCCAGAAGTTGAATCCGTGCCATTTAGACAAAACGGTGGACTAGGGCAGGATAGCCCAATTTCCTCGGTTCTAAGTGGTCATTTGGCTGTTTGTACAATACCCTTAAAGAAAACCTTGTTGTCCTGGAACATCGCAGGATTAGGTTCTAAACTGGGATCCCCAGATTGGCATGCTTTTATTGAAGGTTTTGAGATCTGTCTCTTTCAAGAGACTTGGGCAGAAGTCCCCCTCTTTTGAGTGGGACATTTAAATTTTTACATTTCGACCATTAAAGGCTTTAAAGGAAGGACATCAGGAGGCGTGACAATCTGGGTGAGGCAAGACCTAGGGCTAGACATCCAAGCACTCCCAACTTCCAATCAGGACATCCAGGCTGTTAGATTGTCTAGGGGAACAAACGGGACCATGGATATATACAATATCTATGTGCGAGGCACTAGGGGGAAAAAGTTGGGAGTTTTAGCGGCTCTTGGCAATCTTCTTGATGGCAGCCAGACAGACACAAACATCATTGTTGCGGGGGATTTGAACGCAACGTTTGAGCCTCTATTGAGTGAGGAGGGTAATTTGTTAGATGAGAAAGATATTAACTGGGGTATCCCAAAGCTGGAGCTTGACCCAATAAAAAGATGGTCAGATGCGGTGATTCAAATTAATTCTATCTGTATGGAGAAGGGATTGCGGGCAGTTAATGGCCGTACACCGTCAGATAAAATGGGGTCCAAAACCTTCGACAATGGCTATAGTGTTAGTAGGATAGACTACGTATTGGTTAGCTTAGCACTTTGGCATGCCGTTAAGGATATGAGGGTTCAAGATAGATTGGAAAGCGACCATAATCCATTATGTGTGGACTTGGACCTAATACGGTTTAAGACTCCCCATGAACTACAGGATACATGTTCCATCGAATGACTTGAGGCGACTTAGATGGGCCAAGATACCCGAGCTACCCGTAGTATTAGCCAGCATCGAAAAGGATATAGATCATGCCATAAATGAGCTCCAGGCCAGTGTAGCAAATTCGACGGCCTTAGAGCGACCCACTTGCATACACAATAAATTTTTTGGTCAGCTACGTATGTATTTTATTAAAAAGGGTAGAACTAAAAAGGCAGCTATTCCTAAAACACAGAAATGGTATAACAAAGAATGTAAAAAGGCTTGTGTAGTCCTAGGGGTGGCTATTAAAGAAGGTGTCCCTACAGTGGTACGAGCAGCAAGGGCTACCTATCAGGAGGCCCAAGTAAAGGCGAAGAAAGAATGGGACAATAAAAGGTGGGAGGAACTCAGGGAGGCATGTGTTAGGAGAAACCCCAAACAGTTCTGGAATGTACACAAATGGGACAGAGGTGGGCAGGCCAGCCAGCCCTAAAACCATGTCTCACAGTCGGAGTGGGTAAACCATTTTAAACCACAATACGCCGCAAATGTGTATGAAATAGAGGGCGGCATCGCCAAACATTTTTTCCAGGAGGCAGTCTTTAGCAAGGCAGATGTCGAGGTGGCACTGAAATCCATTTTGGCTGAGAAGGTACCTGGCCCAGATGGGATACCGGGGGATGTATTCCTCTATGATAAAGAGAGATGGTGTATGTACATCCGCCTATTGACAAACACCATAGCCCAGGGTGCGCCGGTCCCAGACTCCTGGAAAGGAGCAGAAATTATACCAGTTTTCAAGAAAGGGGACAGATCGTGCCCAGGGAATTATAGGCCGATCAGTCTAATAGATTCTTTGCAAAAGGTAATGGGTAGGCTGGTGCTCAACAAAGTTCAAGAATGGATCGAAGAAATTAGCATTCTATCGCCATTACAAGCAGGGTTCCGAGCTTTTACTAGCACAATTGACCAAGTGTTCAGGTTTATTTAGCTTTTTGGGAAAACAGTAACCCTGGGTAAGGGTAGTTTGTACGCCATTTTTGTTGACCTTAGGTCGGCATTTGACCTTGTACCTCGAGCTAAACTTTGGCGGACATTACAAGAAATGGGGTTACCACCTGACCTCTTGACACTTATCATTAGGATGCATGAGGACAACAAGGCTAAGATTTGATGGGGTAAGCAGGATGAAGTCACGGAATTTTTCCCTGTAGAGAAGGGAGTTCGACAAGGTTGTGTGATGGCCCGACACTATTTTCCTTATACATCAATGGAATAGTGAACTGCATGAGGTCAACCCCCACGGATGCCCCGACACTAGCAGGTGAAAAAGTCCCCAAACTATTGTTCGCAGATGACACATTGATCCTCTCCAAGATGCCGAGTGGGCTCCAGAGAGCTTTAACAATCTTTGAGGAGTTCTGCTCGAGGCGTGGATTGGAGGTCAATGTGTCAAAAACTAAACTGATGGTCTTTAATCCGCATAGGGCCTTCAAGGGGGGCATTAAAATGAACAACCTCCTGCTAGAGCAAGTCAAGGAGTTTACATACCTAGGGGTAAACATCCAGGAGGGGCTAAGTTGGGCACACCAGGTCAATATAGCATCCCTAAAACACCGACAACTGGCAGTGGTGCTGCAAAAGGAATATAACACCTCATTCTCTAAGACAATCAGCCCGGCAATTGAGATCTATAACATGAAAGTCATCAGCTCTACCTTATACGGTGCTGAGCTTTGGGGGCATAAGAACTTAGCTAAGCTTACACTTTCTGAAAATAAGTTCTTTAGAAATATTACCAACCTGCCACAGAGTACCCCGACACGCCCGTTATTGAACGATCTTGGGAGAAAACCAATCGCAGACACTGCCAAACTACGTCTCCTCTTGTACTGGCGTAGACTCTGGTCTACCCCAGAGCTTACAGAGTATGCGGCTGGTTTCCTAGACGTAATAAGGGTAGATACATCGCACCAAATAAAATGGTTGAGGGAGCTTAGAGCTATCCTATCGAATATCGGTATGAATTCTCTGTGGGTGGATCCTAAAAACACTATTTTTCCACCCAAAAAGATTTTGAAGGCCAAATATTGGGAATTGGTCCAGATTAAAATAGTGAGAAGTTGCGAGTCCTCATCTTTAACCGGGCAATTTCTGGACTATAAACCTATCCCTAGGCTGGAACAATATTGGGATTTTATTACAAAGCCCCATGAGCGGAAATTATATTTCCAGTTTAGGGTGGGACATTGCCACTAAGAGTCTTTACTAGTAAATGGTCCAAACCTAGCAATGACTTGTGTCCGGTATGCCAGCACGGCAAAGAATCACTGGCCCACCTAGTGTTTGAATGTATTGGATACAATGTCCCGCGCTGTGTCTGGTTGACACCAATTTGTAAGCTCTTGGGAACAAGAAGGTCAAGTGAAGCTGAAAGAATCCTAAGAACCGACACAACAGAAGTGATTGTCATAGCAATGGCTAAATACCTGGGGTGGGCGTGGGCAATAAGAGCACGTTTCCACGTTGAAGCATTAGATTAAATTAAATGAGATTAGGTTATGACGTAAGGTATTTTTGTGGAATCATTTGCCCCTTTCTATAACCACTTTGCTTTGAAATCTGAAGTTCGTATTATGGAACAACTACAAAGTTTTATTATAATAATTTTTAATGTATTTTTATGTTTGTGCATAGCGTTTTTATGGTAATTGTATTTATCCATCCATTTGGGCGTGTATTATATTTGATATGGTGTACTATGAATTGTTTTAGATGTCTTATGAACTGTTTTAGATGTATTTTTGTATGCTTTTATGACTTAACACGTCGAATAAAGCTTTTTGGAAATGGAAATGGAAATATGAATGGTCTTGGTGCAGTAGCATTTTTGGGTTTAAAGGAGAGTACCTTGTGTGCATGTTTAATTTCAAGTCTTTTATGAACGGGATGCCCACGACAGATGGAATCCATGGTGTGATGAAATCTAACAGGGAGGGCGCTTCATTCTCAACATCTTCTGGGAGACCAAAAATTCTATGGTTGCTTCTCTTTTTCCTGTCTTCCAAGTCCTTCATCTCTCTCTTTAGATTGTTCAAAAATTAGTTTGTTTTTTGGAGTTGCTTTGATTGCAGATTATTGTAGTTCTCAAGAGAGCTGATCCTGACTTCAGCTTTGAATATCCTTATTGCAAGGTCTTTCAGGTCTTTCCTGATAAACACAACTTAAACGCGCAGTAAGTCAGTGTTAGTTTTGGTGCTTTTGGCAATGTTGTGGACTGAGTAAATTTTTTCACAATGGGGTCTAGGGTCACTGAGTTTTCTGCTATATCTTTAATCAGGGAGTCTGGGATGGGTGGCATCTGTTTCGGTTGTTTGCAATTGCTTTTCAGTTTTTTTATGTAAGCTCTTTGTGATCCTTACTCTCTCTGAGCTCTTTAAAATCTACCATGTTCGTCCAAGATATTGAGAGCAACTTATAAACAGAGTGTAGTCACTACTGACCTGATAAAATTCAAGGTGCCAAGGTCGCTTGTGGTGGTCTGAACAATAGGGGGCAGATTTACAAGAAACTGATGCATCTGTAGAGATGCGTCAGTTTCTCTGTGCCAGCCTGCGAAACCCTTGCACCACCATGGATGCGCCACATTTACAATACGGTGCACCATGGCGCAAGGATTGACAGATGCATCAGAAATTCTGACGCATCTGTTGGCGCAAAAGTCATACATTGCTTGAGTCGTGTTGCAACCACGACGCAACTCCAGCAATGCATGTTGAGGCCTATTCTGACTACACTGCATCACTCCTTATGCCTACTTCAAGCAGGTGATCCAGCGCAATATTAGCCAACAACATTCATACACCATATACTCACTTGGGCCCATACATTCACACTACACTAATACTTACGCTGGGTGTCAGATGTACTCTTTTATCAAAGTCCCTGCTACCAATTACCTTCTGATTGAAGAGTAATAACTTACCAATGGATCCTTTGCTAATTGGGAAGTTTAAAATGAGTGACATTCATTATAGTACATAATCCTGAAATAACCACTGAGTCAGGAAGTTTTAAAATGTTTATCTAAAGTTTTAGCAGAGTAAAATACAGAAAACACGGTACTTGATTGAAATACCCAGGAAAAAGCATAGAAATGATTTTGCTAATAAATGACGGTGTTTAAGGAAGATGAGAAGATAGAGACAGCAGCGCAACTAAAGGTTGCAGTATAGTTACCTAAATGCGAGAACCAAGCCCCTTGGCCAAGGAGTTGGAAAAGATAGGACCCAGGAAGGATGAAGAGCAAAGACTTCTTCCAGGATCAGGACAGGACCGGTGACCTCTCTACAACGACGCCTGCGCCGTTCCCCTCTCTGATACTCGACTTCTCTCGATTCTCCCGTGCCTTCCTTCTAATAGACTCCGCCGCCCCCTCCTCAGGACCTCTTCTGGACAGGGATTCAGTCAGCAACCGATCAGCATGGCAGTCTGGAGCTCTTCTGCGTGTTCTGAGAGTCAGGTCTCTCGCAGCATGGACGCCTGTTCTTCGTGAAAGTATGCTCTCATGGAATCTTGCTCTGACTAATTAACTAATGCTATATTCTATTATACCCTTCTACGCCCATGTACCTCCCCTTAATGTTGCTAAAATATGGGACCACTACTTCTGATTGGACAGGGACAGGGGGTGGATTCTCGCACCATATCGATTTGGCCTAAATTGTAAAGCCTATTGTCTTTACGTTCCCTCCCCTTCAGATTAATACATTCACTTTATTTCCCACCCGTCTCACGACAAATGTTATACAATTTACAGGGGAAAAGTATCATTTTCTCCTCCGGAAACATGAAGTACAGCATCTTCGGCCAATGGGTCATGGCCTTGGAAGACGTCCAAGTTGACTTCACTTGGCAGGCACACAGGACACATGCGCAGAACCATCTGTCTCTCGAGTTTCAAGTCACCAACCCAGGCCCAAGTTTACGAATTACTAAAAGTGCAAGAAGAAAATATTAAAATCACAAATAAAAAGTTTCACTGTATACCCACTTTCCCTACTCTATTCCCAATTAATTATAATACTATCCTGCATTAGTAGCATTAAGAAAACGACAATTTAATAATGACATGAGAGCAAGCTGAAGCATGTGAAAACATTTAGCGGCCATTTTAGTGCACACTGCGCTGAAGCAGAAGTTTCCCACCAAGCAAAGAAAGACGCCACACCATGTGATCAGGTTGCGACATGCGCATTGAGGTTCCCGCGCTTTAGCGGACATTTTGGATTATAGACAAGCGTTATTCATTAGTAAAACACATAAGCAAGCTTCTGTCCCTCTTGTGTTTGTGAATGCAAAGTTTAGTTTTGACAATACAAGTTTAATAAATTAATACTATGAGGAAGAATGCGTACAAGCAAGTTTCATTTTTGAAACCTTGCTCCATCACAGGCGTATGGTTTTGACGCAGTGGCGTCCTAGAAGTGGCGCAGTGAAATCTTGTAGATTTCACTGCGTCACTTTTATGAGGCTTTCCTGCGTGGGAACGCCCACCCTGCATACATTATACCTGACGCAGGTATAATGTGATGCAGGGCTTTACAACGTGATGCATCTCCCTAGATGTGTTACGTTGTAAATTGGCTGCATTTTTTTACGTCGCTGCTGCGTCACAAAAGTGATGCAACAGCGGCGCAAAAGTGTCACAAGGGGCTTGTAAATCTGCCCCTGGGAGTCAGAGTGGCCCCTGAGAAGGAGAGACATATGGGTGGCAAACATGAGAGTCTAACATGATGTTGAGGCCACTGCTGCTACTCATAGCACCTTAGAGGCATCTTTGGTGAGGTTTAGACCAACTAGTGGAGTAAAGACACACTCTCAAGATATATAAGCTGAGTCATGATGATGAAGGAGTGCCACATGTGAAGGTCGCATCTGATGAGAAAGCCCCTGCTCTATATGCTTTATATTTAGCTCTCTATCAATATTGTATGTAGGTGGAGGATGGGTAAGCAGGTATTGCTCACAACACTGTTATCAAAAGAATCTCATGATCAGAGTTCAAAGGAACAGCGCAGGGAAAATGTTGAGATGAGAGGAGTTGGGAGGGTGCAGAGGAGAGCCACAATAGAGACCATCCATGTATGCAGGCCTCACCACTATAGGTATAGGGGGAGGTCTGCCTCAGAATAAAATTGCCTCTAGGAAAGCAATATGAAGCACCCCATGGACAAACCTCTGCAATGCGCTCTCCTCCAATTCATCGGGTAACTCTGTGGCAGCCGAGGAAGGGCAGCAGGCAGAAACTCTTGGAGAGGCTGTGTGTTTAGGGCAGCAGAGCCACCATACTGATGTAAGGCAGAACACCAAATCAGTTTGCCATGTGGTTTACTTCCTCCTCAGAATGTTCCAAAACCTGGGTCTGCTCACCACAACAATATCAAGGAGGGGCCATGGGGGAGGAAGGATTTGGAATGGATCACTGTGATGAGCACCTCGGTACTGACATGTTGGGGTCAGTCAGGTAGCCGTCCTAGGTAGCGTTGCAGTCCACGGAAGAATAAAAGAGGCTCTATCTAGTCCAAACCGGTACTGGTTGTTTCTCCTCGTACCATGGAACCATTGTTCATAGAAGTGGCCGAAGTAGAGCTCTTTAATCAGCTCCCACAGCGAGTTGATGTGGCAGGCTCGGAGGAGATCACAGGAAATCTGCCATTTTGCTCGGGTTCCAGACAATACCCCTTCTTATAAATATTAGTAAGTCAACTCTGTGCAAGCCTTGCAGCCCGCAAAGATAGGGTTCATGGTATTTAAAAGTGGACATGTAGAAAATGTATGTTACCATGTCCCTATATGACAAGGCCCAAAAAGCTATTTTCTCTGTCGCAGGTCTAGCTGGCGGATGTATGACGATACCACGCATGCATTACATCGCATGCCATTAGATCGCGGTTTTAACAACGCAAGTCGTTACAACGACTTGCGTTGGAGGGCGCTGGACTTAGGAGTAGTTTAATTTACTATTCCAACTCCAGCCTACGTACAGTAGGGAAGGTGTTGGATAGTAATTTAAACTACTCCTTGTCCTATAGCGCCCTCCAGTGCAAGTCGTTGTAACCGCGATCTAATGGCATGCGATGTAATGCATGCGTCCTAAAGGTTGTTTCCACTAGCTGGCCTATGTAAAGATGTACAGACTAAAATACTAATACTGCTATCACAAGAATGGGTCAAGCTAGAAAAAAAATTAAACCACTATTGTTTATAGTTATAGTTATTAGAAATCCAATTAAATAGTGAAACTGGATTTTTAATAAATATTAAGAGAAATTGACTTTTAGAAAGTTACCATTCAATCAATCAATCAATCAGGGGTTTATATAGCATGGCTACTCACCCGTAAGTACTTGTCTGAACTGCTAATTAGCATAACCGTCTGCCATCTTCCACCACCTGACTATTTGCAACTAAACCTGCAATTGACCCTGCTGCTGGACTCTGCTGGAGAGAGTCCAGACACCTAAGTGCTCTCTTATGGATATCATTTAGAAGTAGTCAGAGGTCGCAGCTGTGACCTCTAGCTTTCTCCCTGCTGCTCCTGGAACTTCCTTTGCGACTCCTGGCCTCAGAGGGGGCAGCATATTTGCCTCCTCTGAGGCCTGGGGTCGTAAAGAAAGTGCCATGAGTAGCAGGGAGTAAGCTAGAAGTCACAGCTGCAACCCCTCACTACTCCCAAATGACATCCATGTCAGCTCTCCCTAAGTTCCTGGGGCCCTTGACCGTGTCTACCTGGATGTGTCCTACAATCTCTGAAAAGCTATGGGGCTTGTAAAACGTCTGACTTGAGCTTTCGCTGTTGGAGTACTGGGACGGACCTCCTGAGCTGATCAGCCATGGAGCGACTTCGCTGACCTGATGTTTCTCCCACATTGAGCTTCCACACAGCATCAAATCAGTTTCAGCAGGCCCTCGGCAAGAAGGTATCTGGCCTTGTGGAACTCATGGCCGGAATTAGCCTGCAGTCTTGTGCTGTTGGAGGAGTTCAACTTCCATTTCAGGGACCAAGTCAGAAGGTAAATTCTTGGATTGGGACTAACCCACTTGGTGTATCCAACTTGGGCTCCATTATGGTCGGACCTACGTTCAGATGACATGCTAACAACACCTACAGTTGGTATTTTACATTTTCTTGGCGGTTTTTCTCTTACATCTTATCTCTGGTACCCTTTATTGATGTTTTTACGTTTTGGTGTAATTTTGTATATTAGATTTCACTCTATTTTTAGAAATTGGAATGAGATTTTTATTGTTTTGTGCTTTTGCGTTGTTAACAGTTTTAGTACTTCTAAATGCTTTACAAATCATCCCTAAGTTACGTCTGTCTGCTGTTTGCTGTACCTAGCAGGGGTTGAGCTCTAGTTTACCGAACCTTTGTCTGGACCTCAAGTGTTAGTGGCATGGCGTTATTACGTATGGTGTACTGTCATCCTCCACACAAAAAAAAAACTATTAGGGCTTGAGACCATAAGGGTCCGGAACACTGCCAAGGGAGCACAACATCAAAGAACTCAAGACAAACAGATACATCCTTACAGATAAGCAACCCAATTGAAAACTCCTACACTACACGGCCATTGGCTCCATCTCGGCCAAACACTTAATCATGACAGTAGTAAATCTTAAAAATGTTTGATTTGCATCACTCCAGCATCTACTCCATCGTCAAAATTGTCGACATACATTTTTATCCTTTGTATTTTATTAATAGGCTCACTAGTTGAAGAGATGCAATCTTTTAAATAGTCTTAAAGTATTTCATTAATGTCTTCATTTTAGACTAATGTCCCAAAGTAGATTTGATGATATTCAACTGAAATATTGTTGTGTCCTTTTCACTTCCCAATGTGTTTTTGATTGCCTTTTGACACTCAGGGCCTGATTATGACTGTGGCTGTGCGGTTCAAGATCCGTGCCAATGCTGCACTGCCAAAGCAGTGATCAGACGACCAGATTAGGAGTTTCCTACTGTCTGACGGGCTTTGTTTTTTAATGTTCCCACGGCGGTGCCCTGAAAATGGGCACTGCAATGGGAACGCTAAAAACTGTTCCTGCACAGCATGGACTGAAAAGTCCATGTCATGCAGGAACTGGTAGTACAAGAAAAAATGGCCCCAGTGGACACAAACTTGGAAATGACATATAAATATCAGCAACACCTGTTAAGTCAATTATAAACGATAATGTTCATGTTAAACATATTTATTCATATTGAACATTGGATTCTCATGTTCAAAAACATCACATTTGTTGGATACAATCATAAAGCGGTGCCCCATAGGGGAGGGAGGGAAAAAGTGCCGCAATGTGCAAGTTTGAAGGTAAGTGAGAGAGCGAGGGCAGTGAACAATATATACATCCAAATCGTAAAAAGCCAACCCAGCCTAACCTATTTACAAAACCATAAAAGAAAGAGGACACAGTGAATCTATCACTATTGTCCAAAAAGGTAAACACAAAATAAAGCCGTTGACGTTTCGACCCAGGGATTGTATGTAGGTAAATGGGGTCCTTACAGTAGGGTCTTCATCAGGACCAAGTGTGGGGCACCCGTTAGGTCACCGTTGCAGGCGGTGAAGAGATATAAGGGCCCTCAGGCTCCAAAGTCAGAAAGGGATGTAATCGTGGTAACAGGTTAATGAAAAGACATCCTGTGTCTGTAAAATTTCTTATATGTCAATTTTCAAGGGGCTTGAAAAATCTAATGCTCCATAAATCTCTTTCTTGAAAACGCATCCGTTTCACAGGTGCCCCTCTGGGGCACCGCTTTATGATTGTATCCAACAAATGTGATGTTTTTGAACATGAAAATCCAATGTTCAATATGAATAAATATGTTTTTAATTGAACATTATTGTTTATAATTGACTTAACAGGTGTTGTTGATATTTATATGTCATTTCCAAGTTTGTGTCCACTGGGGCCATTTTGTCTTCTACTGTACGTTACCCAGGTCCTAGTGACGTGTCTGGGGTTACCCCTTTGTTTTGTAACTATGCAGGAACTGGTGTGAATGCACACAGGGGGGCATATGTTGTGCCCCCCCTGTGTGTCTCCACAGGACGTGATGCACCAGGTGGCTCCCTTTGTTTCCTCTCCCCCACGGTTTTCATGGTGGTGGAACTGCCATGAAAACCGTGGCATGGAGAAAATTTGTAATATGCTTGGCGGAACTGCAGCGGTCCCGCCAAGCATATTACTGCCTCTTGACCGCTTCAACATCGCCAGGGAACTGTGGTTCCCTGGCGGCTGCAGCAGGGCTGTGGCAGTTCCACTGCCCATATCGTAATAGGGTGGTCAGGAGACCACCACTGCCGCGCCCCCACAGGTTTGGTGGTCCATGGACCGCCAGACTCGTAATCGGGCCCTAATTCCTTTTCTGCAAGTAGCTTGGGCATTTGGTAATTTTGGGATTTAAAAGTGTGTGAGCGGTGCAATTTCTCACTTTAAATGATTGTACTTGAATTTATATTCAAGATAGTTAAGGCCCAGTTTATAGAGTGGTTAGAAATGTACCGTAGTTGCACACGCATTATTACTAATACCTGAGTTTTGGTGACTTTACAAGGCAATTACGAGTATTTACAAATGGAATGAGAAATAACATGCAAAAGTTCTCCATCATCAGTTTCAGCATGAGTTCCCCAAGTTCCAGCCCATTTTCCAGGCATATTTCTACCAGGTAGATATGTGACCAGAGTTACAGACCTGCTTGCAATCAACTAAAAACGGGAAAACAAATGATTTATATTCTGTCTCTTAATATCTCACCCTCTATGTCCCTGAAACTCAACATTGAACTCTTTGATATTGGATTCTAAGAATTCAACCATTGTTTAATATTTACAGATTTCTATATTTGGAGACTGCCTATGAGTGGTTCTGAGTGCTGAAAAGTGGTTGCCCCTAATACACTGCAAAGAATAGTCTGAATATTGAATACAACAAGAAACAAATATTATACAGTTCAAACAAGGCGTATTTTCAGCGAAATTGCTAAATTACTAATTATCTGTCCCAAGATTCAGAGAAGATATAGAAGCTCTACTGTAGGCTTTCAGAGAGACTCATTCCCCTAGAAAGGAGACTTTGGGAAAGCCGGAAGAGGATAATGCTGGCAGTAAATCATTCTGCGATTTTCAGACGTTTCATAGTGTTGCATAAGGTGCGTAGAAGGCAATGAAGTGTGGAGGAGCAAAATAAAGGCCGTGGTAGGAAAGGAAGCAGTTGATAGGGCCAAGCTGAGGAGGGCAGGAACTTAGGCCACCAGCGTAAGTGCCTAAATGAGTTCAAGGGAGATGTGCAACCGTTCAATCAGTCTGCAAAAAAAAGATGAGCGCTTTGGTGTAACGATTACTAGGGAGGTACTAAATGTTATGGCATAATTATTTGAAGGAAAACTATGAAAGAAAAAGGTAATGGGCAAAAGGAATCCTGAAGGGGTATCACTATTCATATAAAGAAGCGCAGAAAAGAAATAAGGTATTTAAACCAAGACAGTGCATAATTTGTAAAATAATTAATACCGGTGCCCAGAGCTCTGCTCATAGTGCCAATATCGGCAACACTCGCCATCCCCCCATGCAGCAATCTCCTAGAGAAATAACCAGACAAGACACCTTCTTTGTGGAGAAAACTGCTGCAGGTTTATTAGCATTACAAATATGCCAACATGGTGGGTTATCTTACGGGCGATCCCAAGGCAGGCAGCCCCTCGCCGCCTGCCACCTGATGAGCCAAATTACATCGTGGCCTTACCCAATGGTGTTTGCCATATTTTGGGGGAGGGAAGACCCCTCCCACTGGTGGACCAACAGCCCACGCCCCTGCTCACGCCCCATAGGGGGCGGAGCCTGCCAGGCAACCCCCGGTTGCTCAGGTCCACAACCGCCCGTAGGACTAACGGGGCGCCGTCGCTCCTCCAGGGTCCAACGCGAGGACCTCCCTGTGGATATTTGGCCTTTGCACCCTTGTTGTGCTTCTGTAGATGGTACCCGTATGTACCTACAGCCTCTGGATCGCCCTGTAACTCCGCCACAGCTCTGGGTGTGGCCACCGTCACCCCAGAGCTCCCCACCAAGATAGTCTCCATTACTTACACCCTGCTGTCTCCAATGCCTCCCCCAGATCAAGTAGGAACAGATCCATACCCACTCTGGACAGGTGGACCCCATCTTCATCCAAACACCCTGTGGCCTTAGAGTGCAGTAACCCATGACGGATGAAGCCAAAACCCCTTTGCTCAGTGAATTTCCTCATGGCACTGTTAACCTTCCTGTGAGAGACCTCCATGGCTTCCTTAGATCGTGCGCCCTGCCACACCCGCCGGGGCGTTATCTCAGACCACCATAATTCGCAGGTCCCAGGCTGGTTGCTCAATTTACACATGGTGACCGTCATTTCTTGAAGCAGTGCCCTTCTCCCCAGAGCTGCCAGGTCATTCCCACCCAGGTGTATGACCAACACATTAGGAGGAGGAATCCCCCCCCCAGATTCTGCTGCAGCTTCTTCAGCAAGCAGGTCCAGCGCATGCCTGGGTATCCTAGCCAGATAATGTCTGTGGCCGTGAGGCCGTGCCTCCATGTCCTGCTCTCGACCCACCGTGATACTCGCAAGACGCCAGAATGGCCAATCACCCAGACCATAGTTCCTGGTAATTAAAGAGATGAAAGTTTCCAAAGTTTTTATTGACTCACTGCACATCTACAATAAATAAAATGCACATATTACACTTCACTGCAAGCCACCGGCATCTGGTGCCGCAAAATGTTCTAGACGTCCCTAAGGTTGTCCTTGCCAGGAGTTTTTATTGCCTAACTGCACATCTCTTAATAAACAAAAGCACTTATTACACTTCACAGCAAGCCACCGGCATATAGTGCCGCAAACTGTTCTGGCCGTCCCAAAGATTGTCAGTACCATCACCTTCCCTCAGTCCCTAGCCCCATATCAGTGGCCTTCAAGACCGTATGTATCTCTTGTAACACTGAGACTCCCAGCGCCCCACCTGTTTGATGCGTTCAGCTGGCAGGCCTGCCCTAAACGCTGTGGTAGCTGCTCCTATGCGGAATGAGTGGCTGCAGAATCGTTTGCCTGTGGACTTGGCATGCAGCAAGCCATAATTCACACAACAAAGAAAAGGGACTGTATTAAAAAACTCACAGAATGGGTAAAGAGAGGAGAGAAATAAAACAGGGCACACACTGTGTATGTAAAACTGCGGTTCGCTGTGTGTGAGGGCAGTTTTACATACACAGTGTGTGCCCTGTTTTATTTCTCTCCTCTCTTTACCCATTCTGTGAGTTTTTTAATACAGTCCCTTTTCTTTGTTGTGTGAATTAATGCTTTGTAGGAGGGCGATATGGGACTGCTTCCTCTTACCTCTTTTTCTGTGGTTTTGTATGCAGCAAGCCATGCCTGAAAAGCCAAACCCCCTCTGTTCCGGGTATTTACACATGGCACTGTTAACTCTCCTGTGCGAGGTGACCATGGCCTCCCCAGACCGGGCTCCTCACCACCCTCAACGGGGGGTTATTTCTGACCCCTTAACTCACATGCCCCCAAATGGGTGCTACTTACACCTGGAGGACTTCAATTCTTGCCACAGATCCCTCTTCCCCATAGAGTCAGATCATTGCCTCCCAGGTGTCTAACCAGGATGTTGGGAGGAGAGACCTCCCCCCCAGTCTGACTGCGTACTTTGAACTTCTGATAAAGTAAACCAGGAAGCGGACCAGTGGATGGTGAGAACGGGAGGGCAGTTTGAACCGAATCCCCCCCAGTCTGACTGCGGACTTTTACGTATGTTGTGTAGCCGTCCCGGTGTACCCACCCTGGTGTGGATTACCCAGCCCCCAGATTGGGATGTTGCTGGGATGCAGGAGAGGCAATGTAGGAGCTCTAATACACTTTATCATTTAGAGTCCTCCAACCAGTGTACCCCACACCCTGAAGACCTTGCCCCCCTCTAAGGGCAACCACTCCTACCCATCTTTATTCGAAAAAGGGGTTTGCCCTCGTACTCCGCACGGACCTGGGCAAATTTGAACAGCGACAAACAAAGCAATGATACGGCGGAATTGATCAAATAACAATAGGTAATTTTGTCACTGAAGGAAACCTTAATTAATCCCTCAGGGGAGAAATATTCTCAAAAAACATATATCTTATTATAAAAGCACTCACACCGCATTGAAATCCAGATTTTTGTCTCTATGCATATATTTGTAAACACATTTTTTTCAAATATTTACATTATATACAACATAACCACATAAATAATACAAAAACTAAGACAAAAAAGTTACAAAAAATTACAAAAAATTATACATATACACAAAACATATATACATATATAATCTCTTTAAACAAAACCTTGTTGCCCAAAATGTTTTGGGGGGCCACGCAAAGTTATTAAGTACCAAACTATAGTTCGAAACCCGTATCTATAAGATAGCCCTTTTGTCAACACCCATCTGGGGAATATTGAGTCTCAACCCTTTTCTACATTATATGGGGTTGTACATTTCTTTGTCATCAAAATCAAAATTGTGAGGGCTTCTTTTTATCTATACAGTCGACGCGTTTCAGCCCGTTTCCTCTGGGCCTCATCAGGACTAGGGGCATAAAGGTAACCTAATGCAAAATAAAATAAAGAATAATACATTCCTGAATATCTACATATACACATATATACAAATATATACAAATATTTACTCATGGGAGATACATCACATTAATGATAAAGTTCCCCTTAAAATTCACCACAACAGGATCATATCTGTGAACAACATAGAGATCACCTAATAGTGGAATTAGAAAAAGGGATATTATATAGAAAAAATGCAAATCAGGGCCAAAGTATGAAGCAAGCTGACACACGTCACCCCAATACAAGTATACACCTCGAACTGTGTCTAAATCGAAATCACCTTAAAAAGTGCAAAGAAAACCCAAATGTGAATGAAAAATAGAAGATAGAAAATAAATAATAGAAAACAGAATCGACACTAAAGATCTCACCGATAACACTACATCTATCGGGAAACTGTGAACGGAACCAGGAGTACAGGACTACTCTGTGTGGGGCCAATCTAGAATGACATGGACAACAGAATGTTTTACAGGGTCTATATATAACTCAAAGAGTTACTCAGAGAAAGCATGACACTGGATTACGAAACCCGAATGCCAGTCTACGTACTTGATGGTGTGTAAAGTAAAAGGACAATTAGATCGCCGGTCCGGGGAAAGACGAGTGAATCGATTCACCCGGCTTTAATATTGCATCTCCGACGAATTCTAGAAAAAAGAGGGAACGAGCACCAAAATTATATTTCGAGCCACCCCATTCACGCATATATATGCGTACTTGTGAAAAACTCAAAAGAATTAAGCTTACCGGGGAGTAGATTACAAAACGCCAATTTCTCTCGATCCTGGAAGCAAATGCGCTAAAACAGTGCGTAACGCGGGCACTACGTCACCGCGTAATGAACCTTCTCTGTTGCTAAACACTAAGAACAGACTTAGTGCGACTTACTCTGAGTAAAAGATTCTCGATTCTACATACAGGCGCCCCATTTGAGGCCTCATAAAATTTCCAATAACTAATAAACAAATATAGAAAAATAGCAAGAAATAAGATTCAAGAAAGTATTAAAAAGAATATTGATATTATAGATAAACAAAAAACCTCACCCAGTGAATTATTATTCTATGTTGTCCCTCACAATCTGTAGTTATAATCAATCTGAAAATACAAATTCCTTCTGTTATTTGTATATGGAGCGAAACAAGAAATAGAGGACAGCAAAAACCAAAGTATGATTTCATACGCATACTAGGCATCATAGCACAAAATAGACAAGTTTGGTACAACCTTCATCAGATATATATCCAATCTCTGTTAACAGATGGTCTAGGACAAGTTATATTTCCCTAGTGTCTCTAGTCAAGGCAAGTACTAACAGCTTTCACCCTTAACTGGCAATAGTCAACAAACATTGGTCTAAGACAAAAAACACTTGTATTATATATCTAGACAGGAAAAAGGGAAATTAAAACTACTTGCTATTATCTCCAACTTGGAATTACTGTTGTATGAGGGCCCAGACTTCGTCCCTATCGTTCAGGCCTATAGTTGCTGCTTTGTATTTCTCAATTAATCTAGCCTCTAGTCTCTTCAATCGTGCCTGCATGGATTCATGGGTAACATTTTGTAGTGTGATAAGTACTGTCTATAACATATCGTTCTCAGTATGTCCAAGGTTATGATAATGTTCAACTAACGGGGCTCCTGGGGTCTTACATTTTATTCGTGATCTATGTTGAAGAATTCGATTTTTAATTAGTTGTGTCGTTTGCCCAATGTAATGCCTGTCGCAGGGACATTTTACAGAATATATGACATTTTTCGTGTTACAATTGGAGAAGGTTCTCTGAGTATGTTGTTGTCCATTAATGGTAACTTCTTTTGAGTCTGTCACACAACCTTGGCACCTATAATGTCCCACTACAGGTGGTAGGCCTAGCATTCCTCTCAGATTCTGTCGCTTTTCTGCTGGTTGTGCAGCTCTCACGAGTTGTTGCCTCAGATGTTTTCCTTTACGAAATGAAAAGAGCGGTTTGGGGAATCCTAAATGGCTTACCATCCTCCAGTTATTTAGGATAATCTTTTTGACTCTATTGGCTTTTGGGTTATACGTAAGTACGCAAGTCAATTGAGTCATTTCTGGTTTTTCTTTAGGTGTAAGTAGTTCTTGTCTCGGTGTATACCATGCCCTTTTTAAAGCAGTCTTAACTAACTTGCGGGGGTATCCTCTGCTAAGCAATTTATTCTTTAGTACTTCTGCGTTGTTAAAATAATCACTTTTGTTTGTACAATTTCTCCGTATTCTTAAGAATTGCCCATATGGCAAATTTTCTTTGAGACTTCTAGGATGACCACTGGAGAAATGTAACAGGGTGTTCCTATCTGTGGGCTTGGTGTATAAATTGACTTCTAGGCTCCCCTCCTTTGTTTGCACCCAAACGTCAAGGAAGTTGATCTTCTCCTTGTCACTTGATATCGTAAATTTGAGATCGGCCGATCTCATATTTAGCCAATCATGGAATTGTGTCAGAGTTTCCTCTTTACCTTCCCAAATCATAAAAATGTCATCTATATAGCGACACCAATATCCAATATAGATCTTATAGGGATTGGTGTCGCCATATATCCAGTGCCTTTCGAATTCGTGCATTACCAAATTCGCTATTTCGGGGACGAAGCTACACCCCATAGCGACTCCCTTTACTTGAAGGTAAAGGGAGTCTTTAAAGGCAAAAAAATTATTCCTAAGGCAAATGGTGGCCAAAGTGACTATAAAATCAGTCGGTACATGATGTGGTTGTTCTCGTTGTTCAAGAGTGTTTCTTAAAACTATTAAGGCCTCATCTTGTGGTATATTTGTATACAATGACTCTATGTCAAAGCATACTAAAAGTTGTTTTTCACTGTCAAACGATCGGTTCTCGATCTTATTTATAAAATCCATAGTGTCACGAACGTATGAATCTGTTTTTTTAACAAACGGAATCAAGAAGGTATCAATATATTTGGCGAGTGGTTCTAACAAAGAACCACAGGCCGAAATTATTGGCCTTCCCGGGGATTAAAGATGCTTTTAAGTATTTTCGGTAATACATATATATTAGGTGTTTTATATTTGTCAGCATTGAGATAATCAAATTCATTTTTGCAGATCCATCCTTCATCTAATGCTTCTGTGGTGAGATGTAATATTTGCATTCTTAATCTCTCAGTAGGGTTGCTATCTAGAGGTCTGTAGTGATGTATATTTGCCAACTGTTTCATCACTTCATGATCATAACGTTCTGTGTCCCATAGGACGATCCCACCCCCCTTATCTGCAGGCTTTATTACTAAGGCCTGATTATTAGATAAGCTCTTAAGGGCTGCTGTTTCGTCTTTTGTACAGTTGTTATTAAAGAAGATCTTTTTTCCATTCAAAGAATCCAATTCACGTAGCACTTGGTCCTCAAAAGCTAGTATTTCAGAAGGCATCAAGGAATTTTTAGGACAAAAGTTGGATTTCTTTTTAAGTCCACTGATGTTGATAACCTCTTCTGTATTCCTGTCTAAAAAGAATGTCTTTAGTCTGATTTTGCGTAAAAATTGTAACACCTCAGTTTTGATATCGACTGGGTTTTGTAATGCAATAGGGACAAAAGACAAACCTTTCGACAACAAAGTCATTTCAGTTTGAGTAGGAGTATATCTTGACAAATGATATACTGGTATACATTCATCATTGATGTCAACCCCATTGTCGGTCCTTAGCGTCTGTAAACCAGTCTCCTCGTTCTGAAGAAGCCCGGATCTTGATTTGGATACTGATTGGGGTTCTGATTCTGTCCTCTCCATGTTCCCCCTTCTCCTCACCCTCTGTTTCTGCCTTTGCCTAAAAAAGGTTGAGCTCTCGGGTAGGGGAAATATGGTTGATAGCTAGTGTAGGGACCTGAATCTGAATCTGAGGAGGTGTAGGAAAAGGTTATAAATTTTCTACGAGAATGACCTCTGTATTGTAAATTGAGGGAACTCGGGTTATTATTCAAAAAGAAATCTTCTTTCAAGAAGGGGTACACCTGCTCGATGTTAAAGTTCTTTATATCTCTCGCTACTTTTGTTGTTTTCTGGTTGGTTGTATTCACTTTGAATTCAGCTATAGTTTTTTCGACTGATTCTAATAATTAGCATCTTTAATAGTCGAATCACCTAGGATTTCCTCTTCTAGTTCCTTTATTTCTTTCAATTCTTCCTCATTCACCCTTAAAGCTGTTTCTTTTGATAATGCGATCCAATCTCTGGAGCACTTCGTCCCTACCCCACTGAATTTATTCAGGTAGGGCTTATCAAACACAAAGATCACAGGTATATTTTTAAACTGCAACCCTGCGGGGATTGTGTTATTCTTAAGATGTTCTATTAATACTTGAGCATGTAATTGAGTTCGAGTGTTCTTCTTTTTAAGTTGTTTTAACCTTTCTATTTTATCTACATTAGTTGTTTTTGGAGCTGGTTGATCTCCACTTAACAATGATGGAATCTGTCGCAATTTTTCAATTTCCTCCTCGGTATAACTCACTATTTGGTGATCAGACATTTCTCAGATATATAAACTCTATCCACTTTTTATTATTAATCTCCTCTAATAGCATCATAGAAAACAACCAGTGTGGGCCAGCTATGGGGCAGGCAGACTCATAACCATAAGTGAAGCATCCTGTGGTGCCCACTGCTTATGTTGCGTGGCATCCCCGTTAGCTGGCCACTTCCTAACATGGCGATCGCACGCTATCCCCACACCTATCTGCCTGCGAATAAACAGCTGGTATTCCTGGCTGATGTCCCCTCCTAGCACAAGACATGCACTTACTAGACTTCTGCCAGTGTGAAATCACTGCACTGTGCCCTATATGCGTTGACAACTTACACCCCCACCAGGCTACCTAGTTTGCTTCATTATCCCCCGGCATTGCTAACGCTCCCCGAATAAAACCTGGGTAGTTTCCCTCCTAGTTGGAAGGACCTGCCCACTTTACTTAAACCATCGTAGTCTTTTAGTGCTTTAATACGTTTTTTCCCCAACTCTGAGGCAGCAGCCCCTAGTGTATGGCAACTTACCCCACCTGCCTAGCTCAACTGGCTAACCGGGAAGGGGATGCTTAACTGAAGCACCTGCCACCTGGCCACGGGGCGAATGAGCCACTACTTAGCTGAGTTGGCACGACCTTTACACACCTATTCCAAACCTACCAAGGGCGTGTTTGCGCAACTTCAGCCCGGGGGACATCCTGTCCATGATTAACAGGTTAACATTGCTACCCAACTCGAAGGGACTCATTTTATCGTCCTCAGGAGGGAAAAAGTCTGAGGGGGCGGCACCCTCTCTGATGGGTCCTATCCCCAGTGTACCCCGCACAAAAGTGCACCTTGCACTCCATGTGGACCGGGCATCCACTGTGTAAAGCTTTCCCCTTTGTTGTCTATGTGAGCTGTGTTAGTTCATCCCGTCCCCAAGCATTGAGGTAGCCCTGGTTGTGTCAACCCCAACCTGTAATTGCATGCCACCCACCCGAAGGTATCTTGGCTCTGGATGACAGGCGTCTGTTACTGAACTAGGTGATATAAGTCCGCTCATTGGTACACATGCCTGACTGACGCTGCAGGGCCCTTCCCTCCCTGCACATTCCTCCAGGCAGCACAACTCAGTTCAGTTCCCAGATAACGCAAACAGATACCATGCCAGATAAATAAAGACACAAATGATAGTTCACTCCCTAATCGCCATAAGAACAAGATCCCTGACAGCTTAAATATTTCGCTTCCGGAAAACTGATATCCCCCTTATAACCTGCACCAAATCCAGCCCCCTCTTACACAGAGGACCCCAACCCCACGGAAGGGTAACCTCATATTAAGGTGCAGTACCTAGGGGATGTCAAGGAGGTGTGGGAAATGGGCTTGCGGGTGTATTGCAGGTAACTGGAGGATGTATGTAATATTGCAGGTATAGCGCTATGCCATGCGTACGAGACGGAAAGGTCCAGGGCAAAGTCCATGGGTAACCTTCTCACAGTATGGTATTAAACAAAAGAGGCTGTAAATTTAAAGCCTGGGCCAACTATGTAAAGTGTGTGTCACTGTGTATCACTCCCCGTGAATGGGCAGCTCTGGCGTTTTGACAACCCCATGACTTGAACCACAGTCTTGTCACAATAATGACATATTTATGTGCTAAGACGTCCAGAGCTGCTGGCTCGGAGCTCCATCCCTTGTAGATAGATCTACACGCTGGACCAGCTTCCAACTTCCCCTCAAAGCAATACGCCATGACTGATGGCTTTGCTGTAGAGTATTGTCTGGATTTCCCCCTCCAACTTAAACTTACACCTACCAACCAGTACTATTCGCTTTGTCAATGCCTGATAGTTGCATGAGATTATCCCTAGCACTGGGTGTCTTTATGTAATGAAAACATTAATTAGCCACGCAATGAACTATGGACATACCCTTAAATGTCTCTGGGGTGTTAAGCGTCCCGCATGGTCAGAAAGGAAATCAGATCCGGGAGGGGCATCCAAGGGCAAGCCAAGGCAACACCCACACCCCCCCGAAAGGGGCACCAGCGCAGCTCAGCAGCCCTCATGCCGCTCGTCCCAGCACAGTGGGTGGGACACCCGTGGACCACGTGTGCCCAAACGTGCTCCCCCAGACACAAGTTGTCGTGCGAGAGCTCAGCCTGGCACTTCACGCATAGTCATCGAGACCTGAAACCCCACTGCACAGCTGTACAACCCACAGCTCTGGGCGTAAGTCGCTCCTCTATAAAACAGGCTACGCCAAGGCAAACGCTCGCACTGTCTGACTAGGGATTCAAAGTCCCCAGTGAACAACCATCTGCCCGTGCCGTGTCTGGGGACCAGAGTGACCTCGCTGGAAAGAGAAGCTACCGGGGACACGACAGACCCAAACCCAGCAATTCTCATTGCAGATAACACCCACTGCCACCGCAGTACAAGCCTCGCCGCTCCGATGGGCGCTCCATGAGACCCAGCTCCCACTAATTTGCCCCATGCAAAGGTGCTGCAATATTGATGCGAGTGGGCGGCAAAACTGCATGAAACTAAACTATATAATTATTTTATGTGTTTTACTATTGGCGGTGTAAGTGCAAAATTGGCCGGAGATATTGGTGCGCTTTACATAGCACCAGTTCAGTTCATTACTCAAGCACCTGTTCATGTATTGTATCACAGGCTGCTGAGCCCTCGCCATGCTCGAACCTGCACTTGCTGCTCGAGGAGACCTGCAGGACCGCTGGAGGCCAAAGTCAACTGTATCCGCTCTGCAAGCGTGCGATGTCAAAGTAAGTGTGATGTACCGGCCCGTGTTTTAAATAGGAAGACAAAAGGGGAGCGTGGCCAATGTAAATAAGGGCGTGGCTCAACACACGTACGCTAAGAAACTGTGCCTAGACTAGCGACCCGCCCGACCTGCAAGTGTCTGTTTCCTTCATTGCATCCGGATATCTGATATAACAAGTAACCTGCCTACAGCAAGTCATGAATGTTAGCTTTGTCAATGGTCGCTAGTTGCATAATATACATGAGCAGCACTCGCGATGAAGTCAGGACTGGGGCTTTGTCCTTGTGATGAGGCCACCGCAATTTGCGCCACACATTGCCACTGCCAGCGCTGCAATGTTAGACCTTACCCAACTACTAACCCTCACACTGCTACAAGTGTGACAATTCAAACTGGTCGAGCCCCCCAAGCTTTCAGAGTTGTTAGGCTGGCAGGTATTAGTTGTTTTGATCAAGAAATGAACTATTAAACAACTCATTTTCTGATGTGCAGCTGTCCTAACTGCCGGTGCCCGCATAAGTGCCGATGTCGGGCCCCGGAAAGCACGTGCTCAAAAGAACTGTCCCGTCAGGATTTAAAATTACGATGAATAATGAGCATTAACTGGAACGCACAAAGCGCCCTCGCCCAAACAGATGATACCTCCCCGCGCCATCGGGCAGACACCACAGGGTATATATTACCACTGTTCAGATGTTGGTAAAAACCCAGCGTCACCTTCGCTGAAGAGAATCTTTTGATCGCTCCAAGCTATGTGACTTTTGCCCCGAGTCCCTTCTGCTTTTCCATTAGTGGTAGGTAGTCACACTGGCTTACCCGTACCAAAGACAGGCTTCGGCCCTGCCCCCACCCTACAAAGCACCTAGACCTTACAAATAAACCAAACGCGACTTCCCCGCCATAACATCGCTTAGATGTCACTTCCAAGACTCGTCACTTGTAATTCTATTCCAGTCTGTACCCTCAGGATGCAGCACTGACTCGCGCTTCGTCTCAGGGTTCGCCCTGCCTGTGGGTCGCTGCCCCGGGCCCGGCACCAGCTCCCGGTCAGCTCTGCCCGACCACACACCGTGAGGCGGAAGACCGGGCCAGCAAAGTGATTGTAATCAGGAGCATGCATATCAAATTGTGCTGCTGTCCTCCCCACCGACCAGGAAATCTAGCGAGACGGGGAAAGGTGCCTTATATCTGAATGGGTAAAGTAATCCGTCACTGCAGATACGGCGTCGGCCTCGCATGGCCTAAGGTCCACACGGAGCACACTTTAGAATGATGCCAGGGAGCATGAAATACAGCCATTTAGTTAAGCAGGGCACTTTTAATGACCAGAACCTTTTCATAACACAAACAGAACCGCAAAGCTGACCACCAACTGTGCCCCAGAGCACCAGGTGAGCCCCGGCTCCCCTATATCCGGTATGGCAGGATTCACCATTTCCGATTCCTAAACCGACGGCCCATAACCAAACTTGTTCCCCCTTCCCCATACGGTGAAGATACACCTGGCAGCCTGCAGCCCTTTTCCAGCCCCCCCTCAAGCACTCCGTACCGTCGACACCATGCGGAGATGCAGGAGCCAAACCCCAACATATCCCATTGTGGGGCCCGGGCACAGCCCCACGCTCCCCAGCGAAGAGCAGCGGGCCCACCGCGCCCCACACAAACACAGACGCCCGGCACCGGTGGTGGGTCCCCTGCTCAAGCGGGCCACCGCTGTGCTGCTTATTTGCCCCCCCCTCCGATCACTCTAATGAACGGCCGTACAGGAGGTCGAATAACAGGCTCCAAAGAGAGCTTTTTGAGCTGTATGATTACCAATGCGAGCAGTAAGAACAGTGCTAATTTAACGCAACCACTGGCCATCAGCACTAGCAGCAGACTGCAATAGAAACACATCCCCGAGACGATCACCTCATTTGTGAACAACTGGACAGATCTTCCGCTTATAACCCGTAATTACAGTGGCACAGGCAGCCTGGGCCCGGGAGAAGAGCCAAGAGGAAGGTGAAAGAATGTGGGAGGTCGAGGGCTGAGGCAAGGGGAAGCTCTGCGTCGCCTATTGTCCTGCCTGTTTAGGGCTAATGAAAGGAGCCAGACTGCCCGGGGCCCACGCCTAAAACCCGATGCTCGTGGCCTCCATCTGCCCTACACCGCCCCCCCCCCATGACTGTACCTGGCATGCCCCGAAGTGGGGGGGAGAGGAGGGGCAGTGTCTCCTTCCTCTCGGACCCTGGAGGAGTTGAGCGACTGCAGGCGCCCCGAGCACCGAGGAAGGCTGTGCTTTTACCCCGGGGAAAGCGCCGCAGACCATCTGGGTAGGACCAGGGGCTGGGGGAGGGCGCGAAGGCCCGGTCTGTACTGTCTGTTCCCGCCGGGCAGGCCAGTCGCGACCGCAAACCGGTGGGCTACCCCACCTCCCCCGCCCCACACGCAACAGTCCTGTCGTGCTCTTTCCAATCCTACGAGTGGAACCCCGTGCCTCTACCCCACGGGATGTAGGCGAAAGCAGGCGTGGGGGTCAGGGCCCAGAAGGTGGCCTGCTGGCAGGGGCCACATCCCCCTGCATGGCGGGCGCTACCAGCAGGCAATACACGGAGGGAGGCTCCGAAGGCTCGCTATTCCCCACCCCGAGACCACGCGGGCGAAAGCCCCCGCGACCAGCAGCAGCGGCGACCCGGGGCCCAAGTCGGGCCGGGTTCCGGCCGGTGCCTACAAATTGCTCTGCCTGAGTTTATTTAAATGCCCCCTCCCCGGTCATGACCAGGGGAGGGGTGCCGTTACCCTTGTCCCCCGGGAGCTGTCTTCCCCCCCTTGGCGGACCGCAACCACGGCAGGGGCCGGGCACAGCCACCCAGCCTCGGGGGGAGGGGGGAGGGAGGCACAGCACTCACCGCAAAAGAGCGGATCCCGGGGACACGTCCAAAACGGCGTCAGGGTAGTGGGCAAAGAGGGCGCCCAGAGGGCGGGGAGAGGTATATGTACCTCACCCCCCTCCCCGGAAGTGACACAGCACACCGGACCCCTGAGGGTCCCAAACACTGGGAGGCTGCCTCATGTGCCCGATGGCACTAAGGCAGCCGCCCTCTTAGCGGGTCTCCTTCGTGGATCCCGGGCAGCCTGCAGAAGTCTGTGGCCAGCGTTCTAGCATGTCAGCACACCTAATACCAAGGCTGAATAGTCTGGAATCCACCTCACGTCTCTTTAATTGACTATCAGACAATCCCTGACTCTTTATGTCCCTCTTGCAGGTTCTTGCCTTCTTTTTTTTTTTGCAGATTTATATAGCGCGAACTCGACCGGAAGGTATTGGAGCACTTTACATGAGCACTGGTTATGTTACACAAGGACACATTCATGTTTTTTTGGTGGGCACGGCGAGATTAAGTGATTGGCCCAGAATCACAGGATGTGACGCGACCCCGAGGCTCGAACCTTAGTTTCCAGCTCCAAAGTCAGCAATCTAGCCGTCAGACCACATCCTCTTCCTTTGTGACGCTTTTCCGTCTTTCTCTCTCTCTTTCTTTCCCCTTTGTTTGTTCCCTCCCCCCCTTGCTCTCATGAGATGTCCCACAAAGTGCTGGTTCCCAAAACCGAGTTCAGGTGGCTCCCATCGGCAACCACTAGCTCAAATTAAGCACCGAGCCAACAGCATTAGAAAAACGACTGATCATAGGTAACAACAGAGGCAGGCACAGGCTGGGAGGTACAAATAGTTAAGCAGTCAGTATCCAAGGGTTTGTGCATAAGCAAGTGAGACAAGGAGAAACGCAGGTGTGACGTGAGGTCAGGCTAAGACTAAGGGAAAGAATAAGGAACTCATATTAGTGTCATTTCAAAGTAGGCACCGCGGCCACGTGTGGCATAGAAAATGAGGATTCTTGAAGAGAAAAGTCAAGCTCTCTCTAGAGTAAGATCAGGGGCGAGGCGCAGCGTTCCAGCTCTTTGTGACACAAACTGAAAACGACTAGCCCAGTTGTATTTTGCACTAGGAGAGCTCCAGCTAAAGGATCTATTTACAGCTTACAGAATCAAACAATTGTAAAGTTGTCTGTTGAGTACTTCGGAGAGGAGGAAGGCTTTTGCAGGCATACAGGCCATACTGAATATACACAAAATAAAACATACACAGGGTGTACCCATTACTTAGATAATTCCTAACTCGGGGGCAGCATTGAACTATAGGAGTTTGCCTTTTATTTTGAGTATTCTGTTTTGGAGGACGCAACATCCTGCTGCCCTGATCCCTCTAATCCCTCCCCTCCACAACGTTGAGGCACTGGCGTACCTAGGGGGGGGGGGGGCGGTAGGGGCGGACCGCCCCAGGCGGCACGAGTTTTGGGGCGGCAGCCGGCCCCCCTCCCCCCGCTGTAACCTGCGGCCGTCTCAAGAATCGGCCGCGGTCGCAAGAATCGGCCGCCCCCCCTCCCCCCGCGAGGGTGGCAAACGCAGGGGCCGCCACGGGCAGCCTGAGGCCTACCTACGTGAGGGTTATGGTTTATGCCATACTCCGTATACACCGAGCTTCACTCAAAAGCCATAGCAGTGAGAATGGGACTGTCATGATGTGTGTGGTTAGAGGGGTGGACGCTTCAGACTAACCCTGGTGCTGCATGCACAGTAGCCTTCGTCGGGGCCAGATGTTTAGGAGGTGACTGTACACTATGCAAATGACCAGGCAATGAACCACTGAGGGCATGTCTGAACCAGCATTTAGCTCTGCATTGCCATGCATCATATTCTTGAATGTAGATGAAGTTGCAGTCTACTTCCAGAACAAACCTGCTGATTTTGCTTTGAGAGTTTGCAATGTCTGTAAGGGCTAACATGCTCTTCTGAAGGGCTAGTTTAGATGGTGATGAGGAAAGGAATAGGACCCTTCTATTAAGAGTTAATTTTCACATAACATTGAGACATCTTTGAATGTTACCTAAGCAGCTGAAAGAGTGCAATGTGTTCTTCACTCTCACCTTGAGGCAATGAGGAGAGAATGTAGCCTAACTGCTAGGGCGGTCGACCTCGAAGCTGGGGAACTGGGGTTGAGTCTCTGCAACGACGCTCAATATTCTGTGATTCTGGGCAAATCACTTAATCTCCCCGTGCCTAACAAAAATGAATGTGTCCTTCTGTAACGAAACTGGTGCTTATGTAAAGCGCTCTGATACCCGATGTCTCGGGTCTAGTTTGTGCTATATAAAACTCTAAAAAAAAAAAAAAAGTGATTAATACCATTATTTTTTCTTTGCCCGGGGAATAGATCACTTTATCTTATCAGCTCACCTAGCAGTTCAATGCATTCATGAGACACTGGTGGTGATATACCCTTCACAAACCCATATAATGTGGAAACCATTGAGGACTCCAAATATGTTAGCGTCAACAGGCACATAGAGTATTATATAAGCCATTACTTTTTAGTTAGTTTTCTAATTAATTTTGTTTCACGTGCTTTTCAGCCATGTGCCACAGACAGCTTTAAGTGTCTGTTGGCCAGATCTGTTGTTTCCAATATATAGAGAGTGTGCTTTCGGTCACCCCTTGGTAGTAATTGGATAGCTTTTTTGACTTACTCACTTCTATGCTCCTGATTCGATGGCTTTCCCCCCATTCTTGTATTTTTCCTGCCCAGGAGCATTTCAGTTATACATTGTACTCACTGGATGAGCTGTATCCTCTCCCTTCTTAATTGAAGGACTCTTTATTTCACTTTACGCACTTGATATGAGTGCATGTGTTTTCTTGCTCTCTCTCCTATGTGCTGCTTTCATTGTCCCATTCTCCACCTCCCAAGCTCGTACGTTGCTTTCCTCTCTCCTCCTGTCCTACTCTGTTTCATATATATATATTTTTTAAGTACCACCGTCCCTTGCTTTTTACGCTTTGCAGCATTTACTTTTCACTCCACTGCGTTGTTGCATCCTCACCTTCTCAGTTGAACCATTTTTCTATTGCTAAATTCTTTTTCTTTTTTTCTTAGGAACCGCCAGCAACTGCAATATGCTGTCTGACTCCTCCTTTTATGAAATGTGTTTCAGCACACATTTTTTTTTTTATAAACGTTTTTATTAGCATTTTTGCATAATAACAGTTGTTGCAGTGGTGTTTACTTATGAATACATACATCGTTTGTCATTTTTTGCACTTATTTACATCGTTTCTCTTCAATCAATATAAAATACCCTTTTCTTCGTCCAAGTCTGACAAGTTTGTTATTGCCATTTTTACCCGTCCTACAGATCCCGCCCCTGTGCTCAGTCCTTTCTATTGATATGTGTTCTTCTTGAGGGGTTCACAAATAGTCCCTCGAAATGTGTTCCATTTCCCCCATACCCTCTCCCACTTCTTGGGGCATCCCCGATGGGTATAGACCGATTTTTCGGTGATCATAGTGTGGTCCAGGTCTTGGCACCATTGCGAATGAGTAGGAGTTACCTGTGACCCCCAATGCTGTGCTATATTGCGTTTTGCCAGCGCCATTCCCAGTGTAACCCACCCCTGATCTGCGTGATTGAGGTCTGTGGGTTCCCAGATGTTTAACAAATATCTCTTTGGTTCCAGCGGAACCATGACTCCTGTCACCTGCGAAACTGTACGCATAATCTCCTCCCAATACTTCGTTATTGACGGACAGTCCCAAATTGTGTGCCAGAATGTCCCCAGTGCGCCACAGTGACGGAGGCAGAGTGGGGTGTCAGTCCTGCCTAATTTGTGCAGTAGTGGTCGTGTATAGTACGTGCAATGCAGGATTTTTAGCTGCACTAATCTAAGTTTGGAAGGTATTGCGATCTCCCTTGGTGATGCCATTGCCTCCATCCAGTCGTCTTCCTCCAGTATTCCCAGATCTATCTCCCATTTGCCCTTAAGTACTGCTGTGGGATCAGGTTGATTGTTAATTATTTTACGGTATGTTTGGGTTATGGCTTTTTTTTGTAAATGGTCTGTTAACAGTCTGTCCTCTAGTGGTGAGGCCTCCGGTAATTGCGTATTTGGTGGTATCGCTGCCATAAGGGCGTGTCTTATTTGTAAATATCTGAAAGCTTCAGTCTGTGCCAGACCGTAGGTGTCTTGCAGCTGCGTGAATTGGATGACCCCCTCCTTCTCCCATAGGTCCCCAACCTTTGATATTCCTATCAAGTCCCACTGTCTGAATCCCTTTGTTTTTTTCAGAGTTCCTAATTTCCGGGTGTCCCATAAAGGCGTGGCTTGCGTAATGACTCCGTCCCACTTCAATGCCCGCTGAGCTGTGTGCCAAACGTGAACCGTATGTGCTGTTGGGCTCGTTAGGGTTGTTTTTCGGGGCCTGCTGTACAACGCCCCCATTATCCCTCCGGCTTCTAGAAGGTGCCTGTCCATCCGGAAGGCGGGGTCCTCCTGTGATGCGTGAAGCCACTGATTTATTGTGATGAGCTGAGAAGCCCAATAGTACACCTGTATATTTGGTAGGGCGATCCCGCCCTCGTACTATCCCCTCACTAGTTTCTGCAAGGCTATACGAGCCGACTTCCCATCCCACAGCAGGTTAGTGAGCTCTGTATTTATCATAGTAAAGTATGTTGGGAAAAGGAGTGTTCTGTAAGATATATAGGAATCTGGGGAGTGCCATCATCTTAAAGAGGGCTGCTCTGCCCAGTAGTGTTAGCGGCAGGGATCGCCAGTGCTTAACATCACTACGCAGTCGCGTCAAGGGCTTCATTAGGTTTTCGTCAGTAAAAATCTCGCTTTGTGGTGTTACGTAGATACCGAGATATTTAAATCCCCGTTCTGCGATCCGGATTTCGCAGTGGCGTGGAATCCTCGGTGGAGGACCATGTAAGATGTAGAGAAGTGATTTCGCCCAATTTATTGTGTATCCTGACGCTCTGCCGTATGCGGCGCACAAGTCTAGCAGACGGTTTAGAGAACGCGCAGGTGATGCCAGATATAATAAGACATCGTCCGCGTATAGTGAAATGCGGTCCTCCCATCCCATGGCCCATTTCAGTCCGCGGATAACTGGGTCCTGGCGTACCCATGCCGCCAGTGGCTCCAGTACTATAGCAAAGAGCAGGGGGAGAGGGGACAGCCTTGTCTCGTTCCCTTTCCAAGGGAAATTCTGCGGAGATACGGCCATTTGCCACCACCTGCGCCAAGGGTTTCGTATATAGCAGTTGAACCCATTCACAGAATTTGGGACCATACCCCATATGACGAAGGACTGCGAATAGAAAGGGCCACTCAACCATATCAAATGCCATGCGCGCATCCAGGGACAGAACTATCGCATCCTCTTCGATAGTAGACCTCCGTGCCATGACACCATGTAGTCCTGAGATTTAGCGGTGTGTTTCTGTTAGGCATAAAGCCTGACTGATCAGGATGGATCACTGTTGTGAGGTGGGGTTGTAGTCGCGTGGCTAACTTCAGCACACATTTTATTCTTTTTTTCCTAATGTGCTATTCCAAAATGAGTGCCCCAGATCTTGGAATTGTAAATAAAAAAACATAAAAATCCAAAATGGCAGATGCATCTTGACGCATGTGCAGACGGGCACCCATCATGACGCATGGAGGCCATCTTGGAATAAATATTTTAGTAGGAAAGCCATTCCAAGATTTTGAGGCATGCATGCAAGTATGGTTTAACATGTGCATTTCAATGTCAGTGCAAGCAAGTAGTGGCAAGGCCAGTAGATCGCCCATTTAAAGCCAAGACTTGTTGTCTTTGCCAATTCTCGCAATTTTATGCTATTATGCTGGAGGTACTTGTTTGAGGTACTGATATTTTACCTTCTCTGCTCGAAATCTCTTCTCAAAATCCCTCACCACTACTAACAATCTATCAACAGCATTCTCTGATGCATGCAATATATTTGTTTTTTGTGCCTTTGCATTTTTCATCAGCATCGATGAAAATTTCAAGGATATTGTAATGATCATGCAATTATCATTGGCTATAAATTCAATATCTTTCTTTCTCTTGACTCTTGGAAGCACAGATTAGGTCTGTGTGAAGTAACCTGCACAACTCATGTACATCTTTTTTTTCACCTTGAACCGAGGGTGCCACATTGCTTCATCAACACCCCATATGCACTGATGCACCTTGGGCCCGATTCCTATCTCATGCGGAAAGCAAACCGAACGACTTGTGTCCGGAATGCTTTCCGTACGACTTGTGTCAGGGGAGTCCGACCGAACAAGTACGATGCATTTGAATGCATCCAGATACGATTTGGTTGGACTCCCATTGACTTCAATGGAAGCCTGTGTACCGAACACGCACACAGGCTCCCATTGACAAAAGTGGTGGTTGGGGATCATCGTGCACCCTGTGGCAGGCACCCCTTGGTGGCTCCGACACTGTGCATGGTCTAAAAGGGGGTACCCCCACGGGCACGAATCGGAGGGCCCTGGGTGAAGGGGGGCCTGCTTGGCCCCCCGAAGTACAATTCCGACAGCTGTTTCGTCTCGCGGAGACCGAGGTGAAGCAGCTGTCCGAATCGTGCATCGTACTCGCTCAGTCAGAATTTGGCTCCATTGCGCGTAACTATTCGGCTACGAATGAGTCGTACGGACTGGTTCGGGTCCCGGAAACGATTCGGTCGACGAGTATGCGATCTTCGCATCGTACTTGGTAGTTCGGACCTGTGTACGATTCGGTCGGAAACAAGGGCTACGAATCGGATCCAGGAAAGCCAAATCCGATTTGGAGGCCTTACGAATGACATCGGAATCGGGCCCTTTAATGTTACTCTTCCATTTACCGCTTCAAACTGATATATTTCTCGGTATGCCTACAAGAATCTCGCGGAGGTCTCTTCTTTATTCTTTTTCCTACTATTCTTATTAAGTTCAGTGTTCCATATGAATAATAGTTTAAACGTATTTGCATTGTGTGACTGATACTGATGTGCATGTTCGCAGCAGATGTAAATCAGAACAGTGAAGTACTCCCTAGATGTGTGTAAATCACAGAGAGCCTTTCTTGTTTATTATATTCACAGTAACTCAGCATCTCTTTTACAGACATAGGTTAGCTTTTCTCATTTGTCGCACAGTAGAACGGCCCTACGCCCATCATATGGAGATTTACAAGTTGTAATGTGTATCAGGAAAAATGCAGAGGTCTGTGCAAATCTCAACTGTATAAGTACCTGCATTTTTTGTAATTTGACCTCACGATCTTTCGAGAAAGCACCAAATGGTCGAGGCATGATTGGCATGATTTCTCCGGCCTCTCACAACTGAATCACACCGTCAGCACATCTGAGAGTACAAGGAAAGAATTGTTAAGTAATCAGTGATGATTGCTTGAGACTTCTCGCCCCATTCACCCTTTTTTACCCTTTTTTATTATTTTTCATTGAAGGATTGTCCTTCAGCGGGGAATGCTCATGGGAACATATGCAGCTAATAAGGCATTCATTACTGAATTTAAACGTGCCCAGCGGCGGCCTCCATAAACGAAGGGTGGTGGGGTAGGTGGGGTCGCGCGGGGGGAATACAATATAAAAAAAAGAAAACGTACCTTTTGCCGCCGACCACTCCAGCATCACGTCTCGTCGCACCGCCTCTCCTCTTCCTGGCTGCTGGTCCCAGCAGCCCCTGAGACAGACTCCCTGTCCAATCCCCGCGCTGGATTGGTCTGAACAGGCTGGAAAGACACCCTGCTCAGACCAGGGAGTCTGTAGAGTTTCTCCAGACCTGCTGCTCAATGCAGCTGGGCTGGAGAAAACCTAAGTTCGCATGTGTGTTTTGGTCGGCCTGAGCCGGCCAGCCAAAGCACATATGTGCACTTAGAAAGTGGAGTGCACATAGCACTCCTCCACCCTCCTCCCATGCCTCGGCCCTCCCCTTCCAACACCACTTGCTAAGAGCCGGCAAATGTAAATTAAAACGATGCAAGAACATCGTTTTAATTTACATTTGCTGGTTCTGAGCCAGGCAGTGGTGCGATGCTCCTCCGCCATTGCGGAGGAGCCACCACTGAATATGCCTCCACCTACATACATGTTTGTGGATTGGCAGGCATCTATAACGTCAACAGCAGCCATGATCTCAAAATGTAATTACTGCCATCACACAAGCAGCATGGCTGCGGATCAAATCATGCTCTGAAGTTGCGTCCTGTCATAGGAAATTGCCCCTTGGGATTGTTTTTGGGCAGGAAGTTATAACGTCCTGCAAAAAAAAGTCCTGCCTGTAACGCAGACACCCTTGCAGCATGGCGCATAGATGCCTGTATGGGCATAATTTTAGTTTTCTTTGAATACTCTTTGAATGGCATTTACATTGACCTTGCCAGGTAGGTCGCTCCCCCACCACACAGCTCCGCCTGTGTTGTCTGCCCGCTGCTCCTGCAGGTAAGATCGCCCTCCGCTTGTGATTTTGTCTCCCCTTTTTCCTTCTGTGCCCCTCGCTGCCCCATTGTCGTTGTGCCCGTGATTTTGTCTCCCCTTTTTCCTTCTGTGCCCCTCGCTGCCCCATTGTCGTTGTGCCCGTGATTTTGTCTCCCCTTTTTCCTTCTGTGCCCCTCGCTGCCCCATTGTCATTGTGCCCGTGATTTTGTCTCCCCTTTTTCCTTCTGTGCCCCTCGCTGCCCCATTGTCGTTGTGCCCGTGATTTTGTCTCCCTTTTTCCTTCTGTGCCCCTCGCTGCCCCATTGTCGTTGTGCCCGTGATTTTGTCTCCCCTTTTTCCTTCTGTGCCCCTCGCTGCCCCATTGTCATTGTGCCCGTGATTTTGTCTCCCCTTTTTCCTTCTGTGCCCCTCGCTGCCCCATTGTCGTTGTGCCCGTGATTTTGTCTCCCCTTTTTCCTTCTGTGCCCCTCGCTGCCCCATTGTCGTTGTGCCCGTGATTTTGTCTCCCCTTTTTCCTTCTGTGCCCCTCGCTGCCCCATTGTCATTGTGCCCGTGATTTTGTCTCCCCTTTTTCCTTTCTGTGCCCCCGCTACCTCTCGCCATTCCCGCCGCTGCATCCTGCGGCCCCGCCCCCTGACTGCCCATTCGCTGCCCCTGCCTCCCGCCTCCCAGCTGCTCCTCCCTCCCACCTCCCCATAAATGGCGGCCGCTGCGCGGTGAGGAGAGCGACCCTTGACCTTGCCAGGTAGGTCGCTCCCCCACCACACAGCTCCGCCTGTGTTGTCTGCCCGCTGCTCCTGCAGGTAAGATCGCCCTCCGCTTGTGATTTTGTCTCCCCTTTTTCCTTCTGTGCCCCTCGCTGCCCCATTGTCGTTGTGCCCGTGATTTTGTCTCCCCTTTTTCCTTCTGTGCCCCTCGCTGCCCCATTGTCGTTGTGCCCGTGATTTTGTCTCCCCTTTTTCCTTCTGTGCCCCTCGCTGCCCCATTGTCATTGTGCCCGTGATTTTGTCTCCCCTTTTTCCTTCTGTGCCCCTCGCTGCCCCATTGTCGTTGTGCCCGTGATTTTGTCTCCCCTTTTTCCTTCTGTGCCCCTCGCTGCCCCATTGTCATTGTGCCCGTGATTTTGTCTCCCCTTTTTCCTTCTGTGCCCCTCGCTGCCCCATTGTCGTTGTGCCCGTGATTTTGTCTCCCCTTTTTCCTTCTGTGCCCCTCGCTGCCCCATTGTCATTGTGCCCGTGATTTTGTCTCCCCTTTTTCCTTCTGTGCCCCTCGCTGCCCCATTGTCATTGTGCCCGTGATTTTGTCTCCCCTTTTTCTTCTGTGCCCCTCGCTGCCCCATTGTCGTTGTGCCCGTGATTTTGTCTCCCCTTTTTCCTTCTGTGCCCCTCGCTGCCCCATTGTCGTTGTGCCCGTGATTTTGTCTCCCCTTTTTCCTTCTGTGCCCCTCGCTGCCCCATTGTCTTTGTGCCCGTGATTTTGTCTCCCCTTTTTCCTTTCTGTGCCCCCGCTACCTCTCGCCATTCCCGCCGCTGCATCCTGCGGCCCCGCCCCCTGACTGCCCATTCGCTGCCCCTGCCTCCCGCCTCCCAGCTGCTCCTCCCTCCCACCTCCCCATAAATGGCGGCCGCTGCGCGGCCGCGCCGCTGGCGCGCCGAAGGCGCGCCTAAGGCAAGCCCGTCTGCGCCCGTCCGCGACTGGACCGCGCCCAGCGCCAGAACCCCTGGATCCCACCGATGCAACACCACTCGACGGACCTACGACGCCGCCACACTCACCGCACTCAATGCCGGCCGGAACCCTGCCTGCTACCGAGCCTCACCGAGACGCACCCACGGACCCTTCACCTGCCAAACCTGCCGATTCACCTGCCCCCGGACGTGCACCACCTCCGCCAAGTCGAGCACCAGCAGCAACCACCTGAAATGCATCCTGCTGAACACCCGCTCCGTCCACAGGCACGCCGTGGAACTCTGGGACCTGCTCGACGCAACAGCACCGGACATCGCCTTCCTCACCGAAACCTGGATGAACGCCTCCTCAGCGCCCGACATCGCCATAGCCATCCCGGACGGATACAAGATCACCCGGAGGGACCGCGTCAACCAGACGGGGAGGAGGCATCGCCATCGTACACAAGAGCACCATCCGCATCTCGACTAACTCCGACGAGACCTTCACCGCCGCCGAACACCTACACTTCCAGATACACACTGACCCCAAGACCACCCTCCGAGGCACCCTCATCTACAGACCCCGGGACCACGCACACTATTCAGCGAAGACATCGCAGACTTCATCAGCCCGCACGCCATGCCCTCCGCCGACTACATCCTCCTAGGGGACCTCAACTTCCACCTGGAGAACAACAACGACAGAAACACCACCGCCCTGCTGGACAACCTCGCCAACCTCGGACTCAAGCAACTGGTGAACACGCCCACCCACTACGCCGGCCACACGCTTGACCCCGTCTTCTCGTCCAGCAAGCACATCTCCTTCAGCCACGCCACCGGACTCCACTGGACCGACCACAGCTGCGTCCACTTCAGCTTCAGAAAGACTGCGACCCACCACCACCCGCAACAGGTTCCCCGCCGGAGCTGGAGCAAGATCACCGCCGAGCAGCTCACCGCCTCCCTCAGCCAGAACACACCCACCAACACAACGGACCCAAACGAAGCAGCCAGCAACCTCGCCAAGTGGCTGACCGCCTGCGCCGACGACCTCGCACCACTAAAAACCCTCCCAGCAGACCCGGAAGCAAGAAAACCCCTTGGTTCACCAACGAACTCAAGGAATCCAAGAAGAACTGCCGCACTCTCGAGAAAACCTGGCGACTCGACCAGACCACAGACAACAGGACCGCCCTCAAACACGCCACCCGCAAACACCACCAGCTGATCCGTGCCACCAAGAAGTCGGCACTCAAAGAACGACTGGACAACAACGCCCATGACAGCAAGGAACTTTTCAGCATCGTCAAAGAGTTCTCCAACCCCAGCGCCGGAAACAACGACATCACCCCCTCGCAAGACCTCTGCAACTCACTCTCCGCGTTCTTCCACCGCAAGATCACCGACATACATAACAGCTTCGACGCACAAACCACGCACCCTACCGCCGAACCAACGCCCGCCACCACCACCCTCTGCAACTGGACCCCGATCAGCACCGAAGACACCACCCGCACGATGAACTCCATCCACTCCGGATCACCAACCGACCCCTGCCCACACCACGTCTTCAACAAAGCCGACGCCACCATCGCACCCCATCTCCGGGACATCATCAACTCCTCCTTCCACACCGCCACCTTCCCGGAGAGCTGGAAGCACGCCGAGCTTACCGCCCTCCTGAAGAAACCAACGGCGGACCCCACCGACCTCAAGAACTACCGTCCCATCTCGCTCCTTCCGTTTCCGGCCAAAGTCATCGAGAAGACCGCCAACAGACAGCTTGCCGCCTTCCTCGAGACGAATGGATCCCTCGACCCCTCGCAGTCCGGGTTTCGGGCCAACCACAGCACCGAGTCCGCCCTTATCGCAGCCACCGACGACATCAGAACCCTAACCGACAACGGGAAACAGCTGCCCTCATCCTCTTGGACCTCTCCGCGGCGTTCGACACCGTCTGCCACCGCACCCTAGTGAAGCGCCTCAGCAACATCGGAATCCGAGAGAAAGCACTGGAATGGATCATCTCGTTCCTCGCCGGTAGAACCCAGAGAGTCCGCCTCCCCCGTTCAGATCCGAAGCCACCGAAGTCATCTGCGGCGTTCCACAAGGATCTTCACTCAGCCCAACCCTCTTCAACGTCTACATGAGCCCCCTCGCAGCCATCGCACGCCAACACAACCTCAACATCATCTCCTACGCCGACGACACCCAGCTGATCCTCTCCCTCACCAACGACCCCACCACCGCCAGAGCCAACCTACACGACGGGATGAGAGATGTCGCCGACTGGATGAGGAACAGCCGCCTTAAACTGAACTCAGACAAGACGGAAGTCCTCATCCTGGGCTCATCACCCTCCGCCTGGGACGACTCCTGGTGGCCCCCGGCCCTGGGCACCGCGCCCAAGCCAACGGACCACGCACGCAACCTGGGCTTCATCCTGGACTCCTCCCTGTCGATGACCAGACAAGTCAACGCCGTCTCATCTTCATGCTTCAACACCCTGCGCATGCTCCGCAAGATCTTCAGATGGATCCCCACTGAAACCAGGAAGACCGTCACCCAGGCACTCGTCACCAGCCGACTGGACTATGGGAACACCCTCTACGCCGGAACCACAGCCAAACTTCAAAAAGACTCCAGCGCATCCAGAACGCCTCCGCACGACTCATCCTGGACATCCCCGACACAGCCACATCACCGGACACCTGAAAGACCTGCACTGGCTCCCCGTCAGCAAGAGAATCACGTTCAGACTCCTCACCCACGCACACAAGGCCCTCCACGACCTGGGCCCAAAGTACCTCAACGACCGCGTGACCTTCTACACGCCCACACGCCAGCTACGATCAACCAGCCACGCCCTCGCCACCGTACCACGCATCCGCAGAACCACCGCCGGAGGAAGATCCTTCTCCTACCTGGCAGCCAAGACCTGGAACTCCTCCCCACTCACCTTCGGCGAACCCAGGACCATCTCTCCTTCAGGAAGCAGCTCAAGACCTGGCTGTTCGAGCAGTAACTTACCCCCTCCCCCAGCGCCTTGAGACCCTCCCGGGTGAGTAGCGCGCTCTATAAATGCCGTGATTGATTGATTGATTGATTGTTGCATGTTTATTCCCTGAAATCTGCTCAATGATCTCTCCTATATCAGACCTGATACAAGCTACATATAACCAAGGAAGTGCCATCTTGAAGTATTTATAAATACACAGTTCATCTGTCATTTGTATAGATTTGAAGACCATGTTATATGTTTTCTAGGAGTGAGATAGGTAAAGGTTTTTTGGTAAATTAAGAGCTTTAATATTTCTAGTGACTTATATGACGCAACACGTTGTTTGAAGTAATTACTATATCTAGTGTACCATCACGAACTTATGAACACAGGATGCACTGAGATATAGAACTCAATTATGTGTGTCTGTTTTATAGCTACATTTAAACTTATTTCCATTTCAGGATGATTTATTTCATTTTGTTTAAATCCTTCAGAGAACTTACTACATACAGGCTTTATACATCTGAGGTGCACCAAATAAATACTTTAAGCAATAAAGCCCTCTATCGAGGGCCATAATATTTGTTAAACAATAAACAAGTTAAAATCTCAAGCAAGAGTCTATTGCGAGGATGAGGCCTTAACATAGCATGAGTCAATAGGCCAATAATGCTATGAGAACATCTCACCAACTGTTAGTAGAATGGTCTACATTAAAAATGAGGAAACAGAAAGACAAGCATTGAAATGATGGAGTAGAAGGACTTATCCCAGCCATCATTGGCTCTGAGCCACCCAATTATCTTCAAGGGAGCTCTCAACATTCCAATGTTCTAATATAAGATATTGTAACACAAAGGTAACCTTTTATGTCTGATAACTGAGAATGCCTAAACAAAAGCATTGTTGAGCGATGAGATTTTCAATTTTTAGTGAAATTGCAGATCCACTAAAACTTGAGAAAACTTATTTCAAACAAGTCTTATTTTCATACAATTGAGTACCAACTTGAACAGAGAGTTCAGAATATAATTGGTGTTTCTGGGCTCTTTTGACAGCTAAAAGATTAGCAATGAAGCACAAGAATGACACTGGAGGTATACAAATAAAAACTGAGCCACAGTAATAGCTCCCATTTTTCAACTTCTGAGGCTATATTTTGACCTATTGAGAATGTAGTTCTGTCTAATGATGTTTTGCGTGAAGCTCACATCTAAAATATAGAGATAGAAAAAAATTGATTTGTACGTGGGACGAATTTCTGCTCCATTGCATAACCTCTCCATTCGCCTTAACAGGAGGCACGCATTAAATTAAACAGCAAATTACAATGAATGCGTACAGTAAATTGGATTATAATAAAATCCGTTATTTGGAGCGCTTAGAAATGACAGAGTGCGATATTGTGCACTGCATAATTGTTATTATATAAAAAAACAACCACTTTAAGCCTAACTCAGCAGAAGTAAATGGTGCTACATTTGAAATAATGCCATGTGGAGTAATCAGTGAACCGTGCAGCTGTGCGATTAGGTATTATATCCCACACGCATTTTCTAAAAGCTATAGCATGATGTAGGTTAATAACACGGAAAGCCTTACGGATTATTTACTATCAACGTTTTATTGAAACTTCAAACATTTGAATGCAAAACATAACATTAACATTAAAATTAGGTATTTTTTTCAATGTTATACATTTTAATGATTGAAACAACATTGCATTGTTATTTACACATATCCATGGCTTTTTAAAACAATTTTTTTTATTTAGCTCTGGTGGTTTTGATTTTCCTAAAATGATACACATAATATATTTACTTATACGGGTATCCAGCCAGCCCTCTTCATGTATTGGTCTGTTGTTGTGTCATTCACATTTTTCCTCTGCCCACTACAGCACGGGGAAATGAACTGGCCCACTTCAGCCATTGGGTGACTTGGCAAGGAGCACATCCATACACAGGTTAGTTCCCTTCACTGCTACTATGTCAATGCTTTTTGCTTTTAACCATTTTTTAAAATATTGTGAGGATACTTATTCCACTTGCAGGAACATTTATTTTTTATGTTTGTACAATTCTTCTTCTAATTCTTCCCTTACCTTACGTCGATCCAAGCGGGGCACTCATTTCTAGATATGACATAAGCAGCTTTACCTTACTCATAAACATCCTACTATCCATGTAAAAAGTGTCATTGGGGGCGGGTGGTAGAAAGTTAGACCTGTTGGGGATCTCGAAAGTGGGACACATTTTGACAGCGTCGGGCATAACGTCATTTGCAGACCTACAGGCACAGTTCGAGCTCACATGTGCCCAATAATATTGGTATTTACAAGTCAAACATGTCATGCTGAAATGTATTGCTATGCATCAGGAGGTAAATGATGCCCCCTAGAATGTAGACTACTGGTTGCCCCACTTAACTGCCATGCTAGCTCACTAATCAATCAATCAATCAATCAGGGGTTTGTTAAAGCGCGACTACTCACCCGTAAGGGTCTCAAGGCGCTAGGGGTGGGGGGTGGGGGGGTGCAGGTTCCATTCCATCAAGGAGGGGGTCTGTCGAAGAGCCAGGTTTTGAGGTTTCTTGCGAAGATGGGGAGCGAAGTTGTCTGTCTGAGGTGGAGCGGAAGGGCGTTCCATGCTTTGGCCGCGAGGAAGGAGAAGGAGCGGCCTCCCGATCTGGTCTTTCTGGTGCGGGGGACCACGGCGTAGGAGAGCTGGGCTGATCGTAGGGTCCTTTGGGGTGCGTGGAATTTGAGTCGGCTGTTCAGGTATGCTGGTCCGGTGCCGTGGAGGGCCTTGTGTGCGTGGGTGAGCATCTTAAAGGTGATTCTCGCCTCGACGGGGAGCCAGTGGAGTGTGCGCAGGTGCTGGGAGATGTGGCAGTGTTTTGGCAGGTTGAGGACCAATCTTGCGGCGGCGTTCTGGATGTTCTGTAGCTTGCGGGTGAGGTTTTTGTTTATTCCGGCGTAGAGTACGTTGCCGTAGTCGAGTCTGCTGGTGACCAGGGCATGAGTGACGGTCTTTCGGTGTTCGAGGGGGATCCATTTGAAGGTCTTACGAAGGAGGCGGAGGGTGTGGAAGCAGGAAGACGAGACAGAGTTGATCTGGCGTTCCATTTTGAGCTCGGAGTCCAGGATGATTCCCAGGTTGCGTGCGTGGTCTGTGGGGGTTGGCGGGTTTCCGAGGGCGGGGGACCACCAGGTGTCGCTCCAGGCGTCGGGATTTGGGCCCATGATGAGTACTTCTGTTTTGTTGGTGTTTATTTGTAGGCAGCTGTTTTTCATCCATTTGGCGACGGCTTCCATGCCTTCTCGAAAGTTGCATCTGGCGGTGTTGGGCTCGTTGGATAGGGAGAGGATGAGCTGGGTGTCGTCTGCGTATGACACGATGTGGAGTCCGTAGGTTCTGACGATGGGGGCAAGTGGAGCCATGTAGATGTTGAAGAGTGTCGGGCTGAGGGAGGAGCCCTGGGGGACTCCGCAGGTGGTAGGTGTGGGGTCCGAGAGGAAAGGGGGGAGTCTGACCCGCTGCGTCCTGCCGGAGAGGAAGGAGCGGATCCAGTCGAGGGCCTTGTCCTGGATTCCTGCGTCGTAGAGTCTGCGTATTAGGGTGCGGTGGGAGACTGTGTCGAACGCCGCTGATAGGTCGAGGAGGATGAGGGCTACTGTTTCTCCTTTGTCCAGTAGGGTGCGGATGTCGTCTGTTGCGGCGAGGAGGGCGGTTTCCGTACTGTGGTTTTTTCTGAAGCCGGATTGGGAGGAGTCGAGGATGTTGTGTTCTTCAATGAATGTGGCGAGTTGGCTGTTGATGGCTTTCTCGATGACTTTCGCTGGGAACGGGAGCAGGGAGATGGGTCTGTAGTTTTTGAGGTCGGTGGGGTCCGCTGAGGGTTTCTTTAGGAGGGGGTTGACCTCGGCGTGTTTCCAGTCATCGGGGAACGAGGCGGTCGCCAGGGAGCGGTTGATGGTGTGGCGGAGCATGGGTGCGATGTTGTCGGCGGCTCTGTTGAAGATGTGGTGGGGGAAGGGGTACGTGGGGGCCCCTGAGTGGATTGACTTCATTGTCTTCAGTGTGTCTTCTGTGGTGAGGGCTGTCCAGTCGTCAATCGCTGGTTTCCGGGTGTCGGGGGTGGTTGGTGAAGGTTCAGTGTGTTGGTTGTCTTCGTCGAAGTTGTCGTAGATCCTCTTGATTTTTTGGTGGAAAAAGGTGCTGAGTTTGTTGCAGAGGTCTTGTGAGGGAGGGATGTCGGTAGACTCGCTGGTGGGTTGGGCGAACTCCTTGATGATGCTGAAGAGTTCCTTGCTGTTGTGCGCGTGGGTGGAGATTCTGTCTTCAATCGCTTTTTTCCTCGTTTCTCTGATGAGTTGATGGTGGGCATTGGTGGCGGCTCTGAAGTTGTTGTGGGTTTCTGTGGATTTGGTGTTCCTCCAGGCCTTTTCGAGGCGGCGGCATGTGCGTCTGGACTCTCGAAGTTCGGTGGTAAACCATCTGGCTTTCTTGGCGTGGATATTGTTGTTTTTCTTGAGGGGGGCTATGGTGTTGGTGCTGTCCGAGATCCATCTATGCAGGGTTCGGGCTGCGGTGTTGGGGTCGTCGTTTTCTGCGATGGTTGGGGTGGAGTTGTTGAGTGAGGAGGTGAGCTCGTTGTCGGTGATTTTGGTCCAGTTTCTTCGTGGAAGCAGGTGCTGGTGTCTGTGGATGGTGGGTGTTCTGAAGCTGAAGTGGACGCAACAATGGTCAGTCCATGGGAGTTCGGTTGTGTGGCTGAAGGTGATGGAGTTTCCTGTAGTGAAGAGGGGGTCGAGGGTGTGTCCTGCTGAGTGCGTGGGCTCGGTCACGATCTGGCGGAGTCCAATGTTGTGGATGTTGTCCAGGAGGGATGTGGTGTTGGGGTCCAGTTGGTTGTCGAGGTGGAAGTTGAGGTCTCCCAGCAGGGTGTAGTTGGTGGATGCGATGGCCTGCGGGGAGATAATGTCCGTGATGGAGTTGGCGATGGGTCCGCAGGGTCCAGGGGGTCGGTAGATGAGGGTTCCTTGGAGGGTGGCGGTGGGGCTGGCCAGTATCTTGAAGTGAAGGTGTTCCATCAGTTCTGTGGGCTCGTCGGGGAGTGTGCTCAGGCGGAGGCTGGATTTGTGGACAATGGTGATTCCTCCTCCTGGGCGGGTGGGGCGGTCCTTCCTGGAGATCTTGTATCCTTGGGGGATGGCGATGGCGATGTCCGGTCCCGAGGTGGTGTTGGTCCAGGTTTCGGTGAAGAACGCTACGTCCGGGGTGGTGCTGTCGAGGAGGTCCCAGATTTCTGTGGCGTGTTTGTGGAGGGATCGGACGTTGAGGAGGATGCATTGCAGGGTCTTCGGGTTCGGTTGTGTTCTTGTGGGCGGGTTGTGCTCGATCCGTGTTCTTGGCGGTGCTGCAGGTGTGCCGGCAGCGGTGACAGCTGAAGGGTCCGTGGGTGTCGGCTGGTGATGCTAGCTTGCAGTTGTTGTTGCGGCCTGGGTTGAGTGCGTGGAGTGCTGCTGGGTCATAGCGTTGGCGGGCGGAGGTCCAGGGTTCCTGGCGCTGGTCGCGGACGGGTCGCAGACGGGCGCAGACAGGCTTGCCTTTGACGCGCCTTCGGTGCACCAGCGGCGCGCCCGCGGCCGTGCAGCGGCCGCGCAGTGGCCGCCATTAAGTAGGGGTCGGGGAGGGCTGGACAGCTGGGAAGCGGGAGCGGGGAGGGGAGCTGGATTGGGCCGGTCGCGCTGGGGGGGAGGGGCCGCGGGGGCAGCAGCGGCAGGGAAAGGTAAAGGGAGGAAATAAGGGATAAAGAAAAAAGGGAAAATAAGCAGAAATAAGGCACAAAAGAGCAGAGATGCAGAAAAGTGCAGAAAGGTGAAAGATAAAAGAGGGTAGAAAAACGAGTGAAAACGAGTGAAAGAGCAGAGCGAGAGAAAGGGAAAATGAGCAGAAATAAGGCACAAAAGAGCAGAGATGGAGAAAAGTGCAGAAAGGAGAAAGATAAAAAGGGTAGAAAAACGAGTGAAAACTAGTGAAAGAGCAGAGTGGGAGGAAGGAGACAGAGGTCCACTGGACCACCAGGGATGAGGGGCAGGGAAACCTGCGGGTGGAGGAGGGCCTCGATCACCAACACTCAAGAGTGCAGGGGCAGGCCTCACTTAATGGTGGAGCTGCGAGGGTGGGAGAGCAATTTCACTGACAATGAGTCAGTGGTCTTGCTCGCCTGTCCCCGCAGTGGCCGCCATTAAGTAGGGGTCGGGAGGGCTGGACAGCTGGGAGGCGGGGAGGGGAGCTGGATTGGGCCGGTCGCACTGGGGGGGGAGGGGCCGCGGGGGCAGCAGCGGTGGGGAAAGGTAAAGGGAGGAAATAAAGGATAAAGAAAAAAGGGAAAATAAGCAGAAATAAGGCACAAAAGAGCAGAGATGCAGAAAAGTGCAGAAAGATAAAAGAGGGTAGAAAAACGAGTGAAAACGAGTGAAAGAGCAGAGCGAGAGAAAGGGAAAATGAGCAGAAATAAGGCACAAAAGAGCAGAGATGCAGAAAAGTGCAGAAAGGTGAAAGATAAAAAGGGTAGAAAAACGAGTGAAAATGAGTGAAAGAGCAGAGTGAGAGGAAGGGGACAGAGGTCCACTGGACCACCATGGATGAGGCACAGGGAAACCTGCGGGTGGAGGAGGGCCTCGATCACCAACACTCAAGAGTGCAGGGGCAGGCCTCACTTGATGGTGGAGCTGCGAGGGTGGGAGAGCAATTTCACTGACAATGAGTCAGTGGTCTTGCTCGCCTGTCCCCGCAGTGGCCGCCATTAAGTAGGGGTCGGTGGCTGGACAGCTGGGAGGCGGGAGCGGGGAGGGGAGCTGGATTGGGCCGGTCGCGCTGGGGGGGAGGGGCTGCAGGTGCAGCAGCGGCGGGGAAAGGTTAAGGGAGGAAATAAGGGATACAGAAAAAAGGGAAAATAAGCAGAAATAAGGCACAAAAGAGCAGAGATGCAGAAAAGTGCAGAAAAGTGAAAGATAAAAGAGGGTAGAAAAAATAGTGAAAACGAGTGATTAGCAGAGCGAGAGAAAGGGAAAATGAGCAGAAATAAGGCACAAAAGAGCAGAGATGCAGAAAAGTGCAGAAAGGAGAAAGATAAAAAGGGTAGAAAAACGAGTGAATACGAGTGAAAGAGCAGAGTGAGAGGTAGGAGACAGAGGTCCACTGGACCACCAGGGATGAGGCGCAGGGAAACCTATGGGTGGAGGAGGAACTCGATCACCAACACTCAAGAGTGCAGGGGCAGGGGCAGGCCTCACTTAATGGTGGAGCTGCGAGGGTTGGAGAGCAATTTCACTGACAATGAGTCAGTGGTCTTGCTCGCCTGTCCCCGCAGTGGACGCCATTAAGTAGGGGTCGGGGAGGGCTGGACAGCTGGGAGGCGGGAGCGGGGAGGGGAGCTGGATTGGGCCGGTCGCGCTGGGGGGGAGGGGCCGCGGGGGCAGCAGCGGCGGGGAAAGGTAAAGGGAGGAAATAAGGGATAAAGAAAAAAGGGAAAATAAGCAGAAATAAGGCACAAAAGAGCAGAGATGCAGAAAAGTGCAGAAAGGTGAAAGATAAAAGAGGGTAGAAAACAGTGAAAACGAGTGAAAGAGCAGAGCGAGAGAAAGGGAAAATGAGCAGAAATAAGGCACAAAAGAGCAGAGATGCAGAAAAGTGCAGAAAGGTGAAAGATAAAAAGGGTAGAAAAACGAGTGAAAACGAGTGAAAGAGCAGAGTGAGAGGAAGGGGACAGAGGTCCACTGGACCACCATGGAAGAGGCGCAGGGAAACCTGCGGGTGGAGGAGGGCCTCGATCACCAACACTCAAGAGTGAAGGGGCAGGGGCAGGCCTCACTTGATGGTGGAGCTGCGAGGGTGGGAGAGCAATTTCACTGACAATGAGTCAGTGGTCTTGCTCGCCTGTCCCCGCAGTGGCCGCCATTAAGTAGGGGTCGGGGAGGGCTGGACAGCTGGGAGGCGGGAGCGGGGAGGGGAGCTGGATTGGGCAGGTTGCGCTGGGGGGAGGGGCCGCGGGGGCAGCAGCGGCGGGGAAAGGTTAAGGGAGGAAATAAGGGTGACAGAAAAAAGGGAAAATAAGCAGAAATAAGGCACAAAAGAGCAGAGATGCAGAAAAGTGCAGAAAGGTGAAAGATAAAAGAAGGTAGAAAAAAGAGTGAAAACGAGTGAAAGAGCAGAGCGAGAGAAAGGGAAAATGAGCAGAAATAAGGCACAAAAGAGCAGAGATGCAGAAAAGTGCAGAAAGGAGAAAGATAAAAAGGGTAGAAAAACGAGTGAAAACGAGTGAAAGAGCAGAGTGAGAGGTAGGAGACAGAGGTCCACTGGACCACCAGGGATGAGGCGCAGGGAAACCTGTGGGTGGAGGAAGGCCTCGATCACCAACACTCAAGAGTGCAGGGGCAGGGGCAGGCCTGACTTAATGGTGGAGCTGCGAGGGTGGGAGAGCAATTTCACTGACAATGAGTCAGTGGTCTTGCTCGCCTGTCCCCGCAGTGGCCGCCATTAAGTAGGGGTCGGGGAGGGCTGGACAGCTGGGAGGCGGGAGCGGGGAGGGGAGCTGGATTGGGTCGGTCGCGCTGGGGGGGAGGGGCCGCGGGGGCAGCAGCGGTGGGGAAAGGTAAAGAGAGGAAATATGGGATAAAGAAAAAAGGAAAAATAAGCAGAATAAGGCACAAAAGAGCAGAGATGCAGAAAAGTGCAGAAAGTTGAAAGATAAAAGAGGGTAGAAAAACGAGTGAAAGAGCAGAGCGAGAGAAAGGGAAAATGAGCAGAAATAAGGCACAAAAGAGCAGAGATGCAGAAAAGTGCAGAAAGGTGAAAGATAAAAAGGGTAGAAAAACGAGTGAAAACGAGTGAAAGAGCAGAGTGAGAGGAAGGGACAGAGGTCCACTGGACCACCATGGAAGAGGCGCAGGGAAACCTGCGGGTGGAGGAGGGCCTCGATCACCAACACTCAAGAGTGAAGGGGCAGGCCTCACTTGATGGTGGAGCTGCGAGGGTGGGAGAGCAATTTCACTGACAATGAGTCAGTGGTCTTGCTCGCCTGTCCCCGCAGTGGCCGCCATTAAGTAGGGGTCGGGGAGGGCTGGACAGCTGGGAGGCGGGAGCGGGGAGGGGAGCTGGATTGGGCCGGTTGCGCTGGGGGGGGAGGGGCCGCGGGGGCAGCAGCAGCGGGGAAAGGTTAAGGGAGGAAATAAGGGTGACAGAAAAAAGGGAAAATAAGCAGAAATAAGGCACAAAAGAGCAGAGATGCAGAAAAGTGCAGAAAGGTGAAAGATAAAAGAAGGTAGAAAAAAGAGTGAAAACGAGTGAAAGAGCAGAGCGAGAGAAAGGGAAAATTAGCAGAAATAAGGCACAAAAGAGCAGAGATGCAGAAAAGTGCAGAAAGGAGAAAGATAAAAAGGGTAGAAAAATGAGTGAAAACGAGTGAAAGAGCAGAGTGAGAGGTAGGAGACAGAGGTCCACTGGACCACCAGGGATGAGGCGCAGGGAAACCTGTGGGTGGAGGAAGGCCTCGATCACCAACACTCAAGAGTGCAGGGGCAGGGGCAGGCCTCACTTAATGGTGGAGCTGCGAGGGTGGGAGAGCAATTTCACTGACAATGAGTCAGTGGTCTTGCTCGCCTGTCCCCGCAGTGGCCGCCATTAAGTAGGGGTCGGGGAGGGCTGGACAGCTGGGAGGCGGGAGCGGGGAGGGGAGCTGGATTGGGTCGGGCGCGCTGGGGGGAGGGGCCGCGGGGGCAGCAGCGGTGGGGAAAGGTAAAGAGAGGAAATATGGGATAAAGAAAAAAGGAAAAATAAGCAGAAATAAGGCACAAAAGAGCAGAGATGCAGAAAAGTGCAGAAAGTTGAAAGATAAAAGAAGTTAGAAAAACGAGTGAAAGAGCAGAGCGAGAGAAAGGGAAAATGAGCAGAAATAAGGCACAAAAGAGCAGAGATGCAGAAAAGTGCAGAAAGGTGAAAGATAAAAAGGGTAGAAAAACGAGTGAAAAAGAGTGAAAGAGCAGAGTGAGAGGAAGGAGACAGAGGTCCACTGGACCACCATGGATAAGGCGCAGGGAAACCTGCGGGTGGAGGAGGGCCTCGATCACCAACACTCAAGAGTGCAGGGGCAGGGGCAGGCCTCACTTAACCCTTTAACCGCGGCGCGAATTCCGCCGCGGTGCGGCAGTTTAAAAGAGTGGGCGGGGCTGCGTCGGCCAACGGACGTGTGCAGCACTAGCGAGGTAGTGCTCGCGACGGCCGTTGGCCGACGGAAGCACGGAAGGGGTTAATGGTGGAGCTGCGAGGGTGGGAGAGCAATTTCACTGACAATGAGTCAGTGGTCTTGCTCGCCTGTCCCCGCAGTGGCCGCCATTAAGTAGGGGTCGGGGAGGGCTGGACAGCTGGGAGGCGGGAGCGGGGAGGGGAGCTGGATTGGGCCGGTCGCGTTGGGGGGGAGGGGCAGCGGGGGAGCAGCAGCGGGGAAAGGTAAAGGGAGGAAATAAGAAATAAAGAAAAAAGGGAAAATAAGCAGAAATAAGGCACAAAAGAGCAGAGATGCAGAAAAGTGCAGAAAGGTGAAAGATAAAAGAGGGTAGAAAAACGAGTGAAAAGAGGAGCAGAGCGAGAGAAAGGGAAAATGAGCAGAAATAAGGCACAAAAGAGCAGAGATGCAGAAAAGTGCAGAAAGGTGAAAGATAAAAAGGGTAGAAAAACGAGTGAAAACAAGTGAAAGAGCAGAGTGAGAGGAAGGAGACAGAGGTCCACTGGACCACCATGGATGAGGCGCAGGGAAACCTGCGGGTCGAGGAGGGCCTCGATCACCAAAACTCAAGAGTGCAGGGGCAGGGACAGGCCTCACTTAATGGTGGAGCTGCGAGGGTGGGAGAGCAATTTCACTGACAATGAGTCAGTGGTCTTGCTCGCCTGTCCCCGCAGTGGCTGCCATTAAGTAGGGGTCGGGGAGGGCTGGACAGCTGGGAGGCGGGAGCGGGGAGGGGAGCTGGATTGGGCCGGTTGCGCTGGGGGGGAGGGGCCGCGGGGGCAGCAGCGGCGGGAAAAGGTAAAGGGAGAAAATAAGGGATAAAGAAAAAAGGGAAAATAAGCAGAAATAAGGCACAAAAGAGCAGAGATGCAGAAAAGTGCAGAAAGGTGAAAGATAAAAGAGGGTAGAAAAACGAGTGAAAACGAGTGAAAGAGCAGAGCGAGGGAAAGGGAAAATGAGCAGAAATAAGGCACAAAAGAGCAGAGATGCAGAAAAGTGCAGAAAGGAGAAAGATAAAAAGGGTAGAAAAACGAGTGAAAACGAGTGAAAGAGCAGAGTGAGAGGAAGGAGACAGAGGTCCACTGGACTACCAGGGATGAGGCGCAGGGAAACCTGCGGGTGGAGGAGCGCCTCGATCACCAACACTCAAGAGTGCAGGGGCAGGCCTCACTTAATGGTGGAGCTGCGAGGGTGGGAGAGCAATTTCACTGACAATGAGTCAGTGGTCTTGCTCGCCTGTCCCCGCAGTGGCCGCCATTAAGTAGGGGTCGGGGAGGGCTGGACAGCTGGGAGTGGAGCTGGATTGGGCCGGTCGCGCTGGGGGGGAGGGGCCGCGGGGGCAGCAGCGGTGGGGAAAGGTAAAGGGAGGAAGTAAGGGATAAAGAAAAGAGGTAAAATAAGCAGAAATAAGGCACAAAAGAGCAGAGATGCAGAAAAGTGCAGAAAGGTGAAAGATAAAAGAGGGTAGAAAAACGAGTCAAAGAGCAGAGCGAGAGAAAGGGAAAATGAGCAGAAATAAGGCACAAAAGAGCAGAGATGCAGAAAAGTGCAGAAAGGTGAAAGATAAAAATGCTAGAAAAACGAGTGAAAACGAGTGAAAGAGCAGAGTGAGAGGAAGGAGACAGAGGTCCACTGGACCACCATGGATGAGGCGCAGGGAAACCTGCGGGAGGAGGAGGGCCTCGATCACCAACACTCAAGAGTGCAGGGGCAGGCCTCACTTAATGGTGGAGCTGCGAGGGTGGGAGAGCAATTTCACTGACAATGAGTCAGTGGTCTTGCTCGCCTGTCCCTGCAGTGGCCACCATTAAGTAGGGGTCTGGGAGGGCTGGACAGCTGGGAGGCGGGAATGGGGAGGGGAGCTGGATTGGGCCGGTCGCGCAGGGGGGGGAGGGGCCGCAGGGGCAGCAGTGGCAGGGAAAGGTTAAGGGAGGAAATAAGGGATAAAGAAAAAAGGGAAAATAAGCAGAAATAAGGCACAAAAGAGCAGAGATGCAGAAAAGTGCAGAAAGGTGAAAGATAAAAAGGCTAGAAAAACGAGTGAAAACGAGTGAAAGTGCTGAGTGAGAGGAAGGAGACAGAGGTCCACTGGACCACCATGGATGAGGCGCAGGGAAACCTGCGGGTGGAGGATGGCCTTTATCACCAACACTCAAGAGTGCAGGGGCAGGCCTCACTTAATGGTGGAGCTGCGAGGGTGGGAGAGCAATTTCACTGACAATGAGTCAGTGGTCTTGCTCGCCTGTCCCCGCAGTGGCCGCCATTAAGTAGGGGTCGGGGAGGGCTGGACAGCTGGGAGGCAGGAGTGGGGAGGGGAGCTGTATTGGGCCGGTCGCGCTGGGGGGGGGCCGCCGGGGCAGCAGCAGCGGGGAAAGGTTAAGGGAGGAAATAAGGGATAAATTAAAAAGGGAAAATAAGCAGAAATAAGGCACAAAAGAGCAGAGATGCAGAAAAGTGCAGAAAGGTGAAAGATAAAAGAGGGTAGAAAAACGAGTGAAAACGAGTGAAAGAGCAGAGCGAGAGATAGGGAATATGAGCAGAAATAAATCACAAAAGAGCAGAGATGCAGAAAAGTGCAGAAAGGTGAAAGATAAAAAGGGTAAAAAAACGAGTGAAAACGAGTGAAAGAGCAGAGTGAGAGGAAGGAGACAGAGGTCCACTGGACCACCAGGGATGAGGCGCAGAGAAACCTGCGGGTGGAGGAGGGCCTTGATCACCAACACTCGAGAGTGCAGGGGCAGGCCTCACTTAATGGTGGAGCTGCGAGGGTGGGAGAGCAATTTCACTGACAATGAGTCAGTGGTCTTGCTCGCCTGTCCCCGCAGTGGCCGCCATGAAGTAGGGGTCGGGGAGGACTGGACAGCTGGGAGGCGGGAGCGGGGAGGGGAGCTGGATTGGGCCGGTCGCGCTGGGGGGGGAGGGGCAGCGGGGGCAGCAGCGGCGGGGAAAGGTAAAGGGAGGAAATAAGGGATAAAGAAAAAAGGGAAAATAAGTAGAAATAAGGCACAAAAGACTAGAGATGCAGAAAAGTGCAGAAAGGTGAAAGATAAAAGAGGGTAGAAAAACGAGTGAAAACGAGTGAAAGAGCAGAGCGAGAGATAGGGAAAATGAGCAGAAATAAGGCACAAAAGAGCAGAGATGCAGAAAAGTGCAGAAAGGTGAAAGATAAAAAGGGTAGAAAAACGAGTGAAAACGAGTGAAAGAGCAGAGTGAGAGGAAGGAGACAGAGGTCCACTGGACCACCAGGGATGAGGTGCAGAGAAACCTGCGGGTGGAGGAGGGCCTTGATCACCAACACTCAAGAGTGCAGGGGCAGGCCTCACTTAATGGTGAAGCTGCGAGGGTGGGAGAGCAATTTCACTGACAATGAGTCAGTGGTCTTGCTCGCCTGTCCCCGCAGTGGCCACCATTAAGTAGGGGTCGGGGAGGGCTGGACAGCTGGGAGGCGGGAATGGGGAGGGGAGCTGGATTGGGCCGGTCGCGCAGGGGGGGAGGGGCCGCAGGGGCAGCAGCGGCAGGGAAAGGTAAAGGGAGGAAATAAGGGATAAAGAAAAAAGGGAAAATAAGCAGAAATAAGGCACAAAAGAGCAGAGATGCAGAAAAGTGCAGAAAGGTGAAAGATAAAGAGGGTAGAAAAACGAGTGAAAACGAGTGAAAGAGCAGAGCGAGAGAAAGGGAAAATGAGCAGAAATAAGGCACAAAAGAGCAGAGATGCAGAAAAGTGCAGAAAGGTGAGAGATAAAAAGGGTAGAAAAACGAGTGAAAACGAGTGAAAGTGCAGAGTGAGAGGAAGGAGACAGAGGTCCACTGGACCACCATGGATGAGGTGCAGGGAAACCTGCAGGTGGAGGAGGGCCTTTATCACCAACACTCAAGAGTGCAGGGGCAGGCCTCACTTAATGGTGGAGCTGCGAGGGTGGGAGAGCAATTTCACTGATAATGAGTCAGTGGTCTTGCTCGCCTGTCCCCGCAGTGGCCGCCATTAAGTAGGGGTCGGGGAGGGCTGGACAGCTGGGAGGCGGGAGCGGGGAGGGGAGCTGGATTGGGCCGGTCGCGCTGGGGGGGGCCGCCGGGACAGCAGCAGCGGGGAAAGGTTAAGGGAGGAAATAAGGGATAAAGAAAAAAGGGAAAATAAGCAGAAATAAGGCACAAAAGAGCAGAGATGCAGAAAAGTGCAGAAAGGTGAAAGATAAAAGAGGGTAGAAAAACGAGTGAAAACGAGTGAAAGAGCAGAGCGAGAGATAGGGAAAATGAGCAGAAATAAGGCACAAAAGAGCAGAGATGCAGAAAAGTGCAGAAAGGTGAAAGATAAAAAGGGTAAAAAAACGAGTGAAAACGAGTGAAAGAGCAGAGTGAGAGGAAGGAGACAGAGGTCCACTGGACCACCAGGGATGAGGCACAGAGAAACCTGCGGGTGGAGGAGGGCCTTGATCACCAACACTCAAGAGTGCAGGGGCAGGACTCACTTAATGGTGGAGCTGCGAGGGTTGGAGAGCAATTTCACTGACAATGAGTCAGTGGTCTTGCTCGCCTGTCCCCGCAGTGGCCGCCATGAAGTAGGGGTCGGGGAGGACTGGACTGCTGGGTGGGGGGAGCGGGGTGCGGAGCTGAATTGGGCCGGTCGCGCTGGGGGGTGGGGCCGCGGGGGCAGCAGCGGCGGGGAAAGGTAAAGGGAGGAAATAAGGGATAAAGAAAAAAGGGAAAATAAGTAGAAATAAGGCACAAAAGAGCAGAGATGCAGAAAAGTTCAGAAAGGTGAAAGATAAAAGAGGGTAGAAAAACGAGTGAAAGAGCAGAGCGAGAGATAGGGAAAATGAGCAGAAATAAGGCACAAAAGAGCAGAGATGCAGAAAAGTGCAGAAAGGTGAAAGATAAAAAGGGTAGAAAAATGAGTGAAAACGAGTGAAAGAGCAGAGTGAGAGGAAGGAGACAGAGGTCCACTGGACCACCAGGGATGAGGCGCAGAGAAACCTGCGGGTGGAGGAGGGCCTTGATCACCAACACTCAAGAGTGCAGGGGCAGGCCTCACTTAATGGTGGAGCTGCGAGGGTGGGAGAGCAATTTCACTGACAATGAGTCAGTGGTCTTGCTCGCCTGTCCCCGCAGTGGCCACCATTAAGTAGGGGTCGGGGAGGGCTGGACAGCTGGGAGGCGGGAATGGGGAGGGGAGCTGGATTGGGCCGGTCGCGCAGGGGGGGAGGGGCCGCGGGGGCAGCAGCGGCAGGGAAAGGTAAAGGGAGGAAATAAGGGATAAAGAAAAAAGGGAAAATAAGCAGAAATAAGGCACAAAAGAGCAGAGATGCAGAAAAGTGCAGAAAGGTGAAAGATAAAGAGGGTAGAAAAACGAGTGAAAACGAGTGAAAGAGCAGAGCGAGAGAAAGGGAAAATGAGCAGAAATAAGGCACAAAAGAGCAGAGATGCAGAAAAGTGCAGAAAGGTGAAAGATAAAAAGGGTAGAAAAACGAGTGAAAACGAGTGAAAGTGCAGAGTGAGAGGTAGGAGACAGAGGTCCACTGGACCACCATGGATGAGGCGCAGGGAAACCTGCAGGTGGAGGAGGGCCTTTATCACCAACACTCAAGAGTGCAGGGGCAGGCCTCACTTAATGGTGGAGCTGCGAGGGTGGGAGAGCAATTTCACTGATAATGAGTCAGTGGTCTTGCTCGCCTGTCCCCGCAGTGGCCGCCATTAAGTAGGGGTCGGGGAGGGCTGGACAGCTGGGAGGCGGGAGCGGGGAGGGGAGCTGGATTGGGCCGGTCGCGCTGGGGGGGGGCCGCGGGGACAGCAGCAGCGGGGAAAGGTTAAGGGAGGAAATAAGGGATAAAGAAAAAAGGGAAAATAAGCAGAAATAAGGCACAAAAGAGCAGAGATGCAGAAAAGTGCAGAAAGGTGAAAGATAAAAGAGGGTAGAAAAACGAGTGAAAACGAGTGAAAGAGCAGAGCGAGAGATAGGGAAAATGAGCAGAAATAAGGCACAAAAGAGCAGAGATGCAGAAAAGTGCAGAAAGGTGAAAGATAAAAAGGGTAGAAAAACGAGTGAAAACGAGTGAAAGAAGCAGAGTGAGAGGAAGGAGACAGAGGTCCACTGGACCACCAGGGATGAGGCACAGAGAAACCTGCGGGTGGAGGAGGGCCTTGATCACCAACACTCAAGAGTGCAGGGGCAGGACTCACTTAATGGTGGAGCTGCGAGGGTTGGAGAGCAATTTCACTGACAATGAGTCAGTGGTCTTGCTCGCCTGTCCCCGCAGTGGCCGCCATGAAGTAGGGGTCGGGGAGGACTGGACAGCTGGGAGGCGGGAGCGGGGAGCGGAGCTGAATTGGGCCGGTCGCGCTGGGGGGAGGGGCCGCGGGGGCAGCAGCGGCGGGGAAAGGTAAAGGGAGGAAATAAGGGATAAAGAAAAAAGGGAAAATAAGTAGAAATAAGGCACAAAAGAGCAGAGATGCAGAAAAGTTCAGAAAGGTGAAAGATAAAAGAGGGTAGAAAAACGAGTGAAAACGAGTGAAAGAGCAGAGCGAGAGATAGGGAAAATGAGCAGAAATAAGGCACAAAAGAGCAGAGATGCAGAAAAGTGCAGAAAGGTGAAAGATAAAAAGGGTAGAAAAATGAGTGAAAACGAGTGAAAGAGCAGAGTGAGAGGAAGGAGACAGAGGTCCACTGGACCACCAGGGATGAGGCGCAGAGAAACCTGCGGGTGGAGGAGGGCCTTGATCACCAACACTAAAGAGTGCAGGGGCAGGCCTCACTTAATGGTGGAGCTGCGAGGGTGGGAGAGCAATTTCACTGACAATGAGTCAGTGGTCTTGCTCGCCTGTCCCCGCAGTGGCCGCCATTAAGTAGGGGTCGGGGAGGGCTGGACAGCTGGGAGGCGGGAGCGGGGAGGGGAGCTGGATTAGGCCGGTCGCGCTGGGGGGGGAGGGGCCGCGGGGGCAGCAGCGGCGGGGAAAGGTAAAGGGAGGAAATAAGGAATAAAGAAAAAAGGGAAAATAAGCAGAAATAAGGCACAAAAGAGCAGAGATGCCGAAAAGTGCAGAAAGGTGAAAGATAAACGAGGGTAGAAAAACGAGTGAAAACGAGTGAAAGAGCAGAGCGAGAGAAAGGGAAAATGAGCAGAAATAAGGCACAAAAGAGCAGAGATGCAGAAAAGTGCAGAAAGGAGAAAGATAAAAAGGGTAGAAAAACGACTGAAAACTAGTGAAAGAGCAGAGTGGGAGGAAGGAGACAGAGGTCCACTGGACCACCAGGGATAAGGGGCAGGGAAACCTGCGGGTGGAGGAGGGCCTCGATCACCAACACTCAAGAGTGCAGGGGCAGAGGCAGGCCTCACTTAATGGTGGAGCTGCGAGGGTGGGAGAGCAATTTCACTGACAATGAGTCAGTGGTCTTGCTGGCCTGTCCCCGCAGTGGCCGCTATTAAGTAGGAGTCGGGGAGGGCTGGACAGCTGGGAGGCGGGGAGGGGAGCTGGATTGGGCCGGTCACGCTGGGGGGGAGGGGCCGCGGGGGCAGCAGCGGCGGGGAAAGGTAAAGGGAGGAAATAAAGTATAAAGAACAAAGGGAAAATAAGCAGAAATAAGGCACAAAAGAGCAGAGATGCAGAAAAGTGCAGAAAGATAAAAGAGGGTAGAAAAACGAGTGAAAACGAGTGAAAGAGCAGAGCGAGAGAAAGGGAAAATGAGCAGAAATAAGGCACAAAAGAGCAGAGATGCAGAAATGTGCAGAAAGGTGAAAGATAAAAATGGTAGAAAAATGAGTGAAAACGAGTGAAAGAGCAGAGTGAGAGGAAGGAGACAGAGGTCCACTGGACCACCATGGATGAGGCGCAGGGAAACCTGCGGGTGGAGGAGGGCCTCGATCACCAACACTCAAGAGTGCAGGGGCAGGGGCAGGCCTCACTTAATGGTGGAGCTGCGAGGGTGGGAGAGCAATTTCACTGACAATGAGTCAGTGGTCTTGCTCGCCTGTCCACGCAGTGGCCGCCATTAAGTAGGGGTCGGGGAGGGTTGGACAGCTGGGAGGCGGGAGCGGGGAGGGGAGCTGGCTTGGGCCGTTCACGCTGGGGGGGGAGGGGCCGCGGGGGCAGCAGCGGCGGGGAAAGGTTAAGGGAGGAAATAAGGGATAAAGAAAAAAGGGAAAATAAGCAGAAATAAGGCACAAAAGAGCAGGGATGCAGAAAAGTGCAGAAAGGTGAAAGATTAAAGAGGTTAGAAAAACGAGTGAAAACGAGTTAAAGAGCAGAGCGAGAGAAAGGGAAAATGAGCAGAAATAAGGCACAAAAGAGCAGAGATGCAGAAAAGTGCAGAAAGGAGAAAGATAAAAAGGGTAGAAAAATGAGGGAAAACGAGTGAAAGAGCAGAGTGAGAGGAAGGAGACAGAGGTCCACTGGACCACCATGGATGAGGCGCAGGGAAACGTGCGGGTGGAGGAGGGCCTCGATCACCAACACTCAAGAGTGCAGGGGCAGGGGCAGGCCTCACTTAATGGTGGAGCTGCGTGGGTGGGAGAGCAAATTCACTGACAATGAGTCAGTTGTCTTGCTCGCCTGTCCCCGCAGTGGCCGCCATTAAGTAGGGGTCGGGGAGGGCTGGACAGCTGGGAGGTGGGAGGGGAGCTGGATTGGGCCGGTCGCGCAGGGGGGTAAGGGGCCGCGGGGGCAGCAGCGGCGGGGAAAGGTAAAGGGAGGAAATAAGGGATAAAGAAAAAAGGGAAAATAAGCAGAAATAAGGAACAAAAGAGCAGAGATGCAGAAAAGTGCAGAAAGGTGAAAGATAAAAGAGGGTAGAAAACGAGTGAAAACGACTGAAAGAGCAGAGCGAGAGAAAGGGAAAATGAGCAGAAATAAAGCACAAAAGAGCAGAGATGCAGAAAATTGCAGAAAGGTGAAAGATAAAAAGGGTAGAAAAACGAGTGAAAACGAGTGAAAGAGCAGAGTGAGAGGAAGGAGACAGAGGTCCACTGGACCACCATGGATGAGGTGCAGGGAAACCTGCGGGTGGAGGAGGGCCTCGATCACCAACACTCAAGAGTGCAGGGGCAGGCCTCACTTAATGGTGGAGCTGCGAGGGTGGGAGAGCAATTTCACTGACAATGAGTCAGTGGTCTTGCTCGCCTGTCCCCGCAGTGGCCGGCATTAAGTAGGGGTCAGGGAGGGCTGGACAGCGGGGCGGCGGGAGCGGGGAGGGGAGCTGGATTGGGCCGGTCGCGCTGGGGGGGGAGGGGCCACCGGGGCAGCAGCGGCGGGGAAAGGTTAAGGGAGGAAATAAGGGATAAAGAGAAAAGGGAAAATAAGCAGTAATAAGGCACAAAAGAGCAGAGATGCAGAGATGCAGAAAAGTGCAGAAAGGTGAAAGATAAAAGAGGGTAGAAAAACGAGTGAAAACGAGTGAAAGAGCAGAGCGAGAGAAAGGGAAAATGAGCAGAAATAAGGCACAAAAGAGCAGAGATGCAGAAAAGTGCAGAAAGGTGAAAGATAAAAAGGGTAGAAAAACGAGTGAAAACGAGTGAAAGAGCAGAGTGAGAGGAAGGAGACAGAGGTCCACTGGACCACCAGGGATGAGGCGCATGGAAACCTGCGGGTGGAGGAGGGCCTCGATCACCAACACTCAAGAGTGCAGGGGCAGGCCTCACTTAATGGTGGAGCTGCGAGGGTGGGAGAGCAATTTCACTGACAATGAGTCAGTGGTCTTGCTCGCCTATCCCCGCAGTGGCAGCCATTAAGTAGGGGTCGGGGAGGGCTGGACAGCTGGGAGGCAGGAGCGGGGAGGAGAGCTGGATTGGGCCGGTCGCGCTGGGGGGGTAGGGGCCGCGGGGGCAGCAGCGGCGGGGAAAGGTAAAGGGAGGAAATAAGGGATAAAGAAAAAAGGGAAAATAAGCAGAAATAAGGCACAACAGAGCAGAGATGCAGAAAAGTGCAGAAAGGTGAAAGATAAAAGAGGGTAGAAAAACGAGTGAAAGAGCAGAGTGAGAGAAAGGGAAAATGAGCAGAAATAAGGCACAAAAGAGCAGAGATGCAGAAAAGTGCAGAAAGGAGAAAGATAAAAAGGGTAGAAAAACGAGTGAAAACGAGTGAAAGAGCAGAGTGAGAGGAAGGAGACAGAGGTCCAATGGACCACCAGGGATGAGGCGCAGGGAAACCTGCGGGTGGAGGAGGGCTTCGATCACCAACACTCAAGAGCGCAGGGGCAGGGGCAGGCGTCACTTAATGGTGGAGCTGCGAGGGTGGGAGAGCAATTTCACTGACAATGAGTCAGTGGTCTTGCTCGCCTGTCCCCGCAGTGGCCGCCATTAAGTAGGGGTCGGGGAGGGCTGGACAGCTGGGAGGCGGGAGCGGGGAGGGGAGCTGGATTGGGCCGGTCGCGCTGGGGGGGGGCCGCGGGGGCAGCAGCGGCGGGGAAAGGTAAAGGGAGGAAATAAGGGAATAAAGAAAAAAGGGAAAATAAGCAGAAATAAGGCACAAAAGAGAGGAGATACAGAAAAGTGCAGAAAGGTGAAAGATAAAAAAGGGTAGAAAAATGAGTGAAAACGAGTGAAAGAGCAGAGCGAGAGAAAGGGAAAATGAGCAGAAATAAGGCACAAAAGAGCAGAGATGCAGAAAAGTGCAGAAAGGAGAAAGATAAAAAGGGTAGAAAAATGAGTGAAAACGAGTGAAAGAGCAGAGTGAGAGGAAGGAGGCAGAGGTCCACTGGACCACCAGGGATGAGGCGCAGGGAAACCTGCAGTTTGAGGAGGGTGCTCGATCACCAACACTCAAGAGTGCAGGGGCAGGGGCAGTCCTCACTTAATGGTGGAGTTGCGAGGTTGGGAGAGCAATTTCACTGACAATGAGTCAGTGGTCTTGCTCGCCTGTCCCCGCAATGGCCGCCATTAAGTAGGGGTCGGGGAGGGCTGGACAGCTGGGAGGCGGGAGCGGGGAGGGGAGATGGATTAGGCCGGTCGCGCTGGGGGGGAGGGGCCGCGGGGGCAGCCGCGGCGGGGAAAGGTAAAGGGAGGAAATAAGGGATGAAGAAAAAAGGGAAAATAAGCAGAAATAAGGCACAAAAGAGCAGAGATGCAGAAAAGTGCAGAAAGGTGAAAGATAAAAAGAGTAGAAAAACGAGTGAAAACGAGTGAAAGAGCAGAGTGAGAGGAAGGAGACAGAGGTCCACTGGACCACCATGGATGAGGCGCAGGAAACCTGCGGGTGGAGGAGGGCCTCGATCACCAACACTCAAGAGTGCAGGGGCAGGGCAGGCCTCACTTAATGGTGGAGCTGCGAGGTGGGAGAGCAATTTCACTGACAATGAGTCAGTGGTCTTGCTCGCCTGTCCCGGCAGTGGCCGCCATTAAGTAGGGGTCGAGGAGGGCTGGACAGCTGGGAGGCGGGAGCGGGGAGGGGAGCTGTATTGGGCCGGTCGCGCTGGGGGGGAGGGGCCGCGGAGGCAGCAGCGGCGGGGAAAGGTAAAGGGAGGAAATAAGAGATAAAGAAAAAAGGGAAAATAAGCAGAAATAAGGCACAAAAGAGCAGAGATGCAGAAAAGTGCAGAAAGGTGAAAGATAAAAGAGGGTAGAAAAACGAGTGAAAACGAGTGAAAGAGCAGAGCGAGAGAAAGGGAAAATGAGCAGAAATAAGGCACAAAAGAGCAGAGATGCAGAATAGTGCAGAAAGGTGAAAGATAAAAAGGGTAGAAAAACGAGTGAAAACGAGTGAAAGAGCAGAGTGAGAGGAAGGAGACAGAGATCCACTGGACCACCATGGATGAGGCGCAGGGAAACCAGCGGGTGGAGGAGGGCCTCGATCACTATCACTCAAGAGTGCAGGGGCAGGCCTCACTTAATGGTGGAGCTGCGAGGGTGGGAGAGCAATTTCACTGACAATGAGTCAGTGGTCTTGCTCACCTGTCCCCGCAGTGGCCGCCATTAAGTAGGGGTCGGGGAGGGCTGGACAGCTGGGAGGCGGGGAGGGGAGCTGGATTGGGCCTGTCGCGCTGGGGGGGGAGTGGCCGCGGGGGCAGCAGCGGCGGGGAAAGGTTAAGGGAGGAAATAAGGGAATAAAGAAAAAGGGAAAATAAGCAGAAATAAGGCACAAAAGAGAGAGATACAGAAAAGTGCAGAAAGGTGAAAGATAAAAAAGGGTAGAAAAATGAGTGAAAACGAGTGAAAGAGCAGAGCGAGAGAAAGGGAAAATGAGCAGAAATAAGGCACAAAAGAGCAGAGATGCAGAAAAGTGCAGAAAGGAGAAAGATAAAAAGGGTAGAAAAATGAGTGAAAACGAGTGAAAGAGCAGAGTGAGAGGAAGGAGACAGAAGTCCACTGGACCACCAGGGATGAGGCGCAGGGAAACCTGCGGATGGAGGAGGGCCTCGATCACCAACACTCAAGAGTGCAGGGGCAGGGGCAGGCCTCACTTAATGGTGGAGCTGCGAGGGTGGGAGAGCAATTTCACTGACAATGAGTCAGTGGTCTTGCTCGCCTGTCCCTGCAGTGGCCGCCATTAAGTAGGGGTTGGGGAGGGCTGGACAGATGGGAGGCGGGAGCGGGGAGGGGAGCTGGATTGGGCCGGTCGCGCTGGGGGGGGGGCCGCGGGGGCAGCAGCGGCGGGGAAAGGTAAAGGGAGGAAATAAGGGATAAAGAAAAAAGGGAAAATAAGCAGAAATAAGGCACAAAAGAGCAGAGATGCAGAAAAGTGCAGAAAGATGAAAGATAAAAGAGGGTAGAAAAATGAGTGAAAACGAGTGAAAGAGCAGAGCGAGAGAAAGGGAAAATGAGCAGAAATAAGGCACAAAACAGCAGAGATGCAGAAAAGTGCAGAAAGGTGAAAGATAAAAAGGGTAGAATAACGAGTGAAAACGAGTGAAAGAGCAGAGTGAGAGGAAGGAGACAGAGGTCCACTGGACCACCAGGGATGAGGCGCATGGAAACCTGCGGGTGGAGGAGGGCCTTGATCACCAACACTCAAGAGTGCAGGGGCAGGCCTCACTTAATGGTGGAGCTGCGAGGGTGGGAGAGCAATTTCACTGACAATGAGTCAGTGGTCTTGCTCGCCTATCCCCGCAGTGGCCGCCATTAAGTAGGGGTCGGGGAGGGCTGGACAGGTGGGAGGCAGGAGCGGGGAGGAGAGCTGGATTTGGCCGGTCGCGCTGGGGGGGGAGTGGCCGCGGGGGCAGCAGCGGCGGGGAAAGGTAAAGGGAGGAAATAAGGGATAAAGAAAAAGGGAAAATAAGCAGAAATAAGGCACAACAGAGCAGAGATGCAGAAAAGTGCAGAAAGGTGAAAGATAAAAGAGGGTAGAAAAACGAGTGAAAACGAGTGAAAGAGCAGAGAGAGAGAAGGGGAAAATGAGCAGAAATAAGGCACAAAAGAGCAGAGATGCAGAAAAGTGCAGAAAGGAGAAAGATAAAAAGGGTAGAAAAACGAGTGAAAACGAGTGAAAGAGCAGAGTGAGAGGAAGGAGACAGAGGTCCAATGGACCACCAGGGATGAGGCGCAGGGAAACCTGCGGGTGGAGGAGGGCTTCGATCACCAACACTCAAGAGCGCAGGGGCAGGCGTCACTTAATGGTGGAGATGCGAGGGTGGGAGAGCAATTTCACTGACAATGAGTCAGTGGTCTTGCTCGCCTGTCCCCGCAGTGGCCACCATTAAGTAGGGGTCGGGGAGGGCTGGACAGCTGGGAGGCGGGAGCGGGGAGTGGAGCTGGATTGGGCCGGTCGCGCTGGGGGGGGCCGCGGGGGCAGCAGCGGCGGGGAAAGGTAAAGGGAGGAAATAAGGGAATAAAGAAAAAAGGGAAAATAAGCAGAAATAAGGCACAAAAGAGAGGAGATACAGAAAAGTGCAGAAAGGTGAAAGATAAAAAAGGGTAGAAAAATGAGTGAAAACGAGTGAAAGAGCAGAGCGAGAGAAAGGGAAAATGAGCAGAAATAAGGCACAAAAGAGCAGAGATGCAGAAAAGTGCAGAAAGGAGAAAGATAAAAAGGGTAGAAAAATGAGTGAAAACGAGTGAAAGAGCAGAGTGAGAGGAAGGAGGCAGAGGTCCACTGGACCACCAGGGATGAGGCGCAGGGAAACCTGCAGTTTGAGGAGGGCCTCGATCACCAACACTCAAGAGTGCAGGGGTAGGGGCAGGCCTCACTTAATGGTGGAGCTGCGAGGGTGGGAGAGCAATTTCACTGACAATGAGTCAGTGGTCTTGCTCGCCTGTCCCCGCAGTGGCCGCCATTAAGTAGGGGTCGGGGAGGGCTGGACAGCTGGGAGGCGGGAGCGGGGAGTGGAGATGGATTAGGCCGGTCGCGCTGGGGGGGAGGGGCCGCAGAGGCAGCCGCGGCGGGGAAAGGTAAAGGGAGGAAATAAGGGATGAAGAAAAAAGGGAAAATAAGCAGAAATAAGGCACAAAAGAGCAGAGATGCAGAAAAGTGCAGAAAGGTGAAAGATAAAAGAGGGTAGAAAAACGAGTGAAAGAGCAGAGTGAGAGAAAGGGAAAATGAGCAGAAATAAGGCACAAAAGAGCAGAGATGCAGAAAAGTGCAGAAAGGTGAAAGATAAAAAGAGTAGAAAAACGAGTGAAAACGAGTGAAAGAGCAGAGTGAGAGAAAGGAGACAGAGGTCCACTGGACCACCATGGATGAGGCGCAGGGAAACCTGCGGGTGGAGGAGGGCCTCGATCACCAACACTCAAGAGTGCAGGGGCAGGGGCAGGCCTCACTTAATGGTGGAGCTGCGAGGGTGGGAGAGCAATTTCACTGACAATGAGTCAGTGGTCTTGCTCGCCTGTCCCCGCAGTGGCCGCCATTAAGTAGGGGTCGGGGAGGGCTGGACAGCTGGGAGGCGGGAGCGGGGAGGGGAGCTGTATTTGGTCGGTCGCGCTGGGGGTGGAGGGGCCGCGGAGGCAGCAGCGGCGGGGAAAGGTAAAGGGAGGAAATAAGGGATAAAGAAAAAAGGGAAAATAAGCAGAAATAAGGCACAAAAGAGCAGAGATGCAGAAAAGTGCAGAAAGGTGAAAGATAAAAGAGGGTAGAAAAACGAGTGAAAGAGCAGAGCGAGAGAAAGGGAAAATGAGCAGAAATAAGGCACAAAAGAGCAGAGATGCAGAATAGTGCAGAAAGGTGAAAGATAAAAAGGGTAGAAAAACGAGTGAAAACGAGTGAAAGAGCAGAGTGAGAGGAAGGAGACAGAGGTCCACTGGACCACCATGGATGAGGCGCAGGGAAACCAGCGGGTGGAGGAGGGCCTCGATCACCAACACTCAAGAGTGCAGGGGCAGGCCTCACTTAATGGTGGAGCTGCGAGGGTGGGAGAGCAATTTCACTGACAATGAGTCAGTGGTCTTGCTCACCTGTCCCCGCAGTGGCCGCCATTAAGTAGGGGTCGGGGAGGGCTGGACAGCTGGGAGGCGGGGAGGGGAGCTGGATTGGGCCTGTCGCGCTGGGGGGGGAGTGGCCGCGGGGGCAGCAGCGGCGGGGAAAGGTTAAGGGAGGAAATAAGGGATAAAGAAAAAAGGGAAAATAAGTAGAAATAAGGCACAAAAGAGCAGAGATGCAGAAAAAGTGCAGAAAGGTGAAAGATAAAAGAGGGTAGAAAAACGAGTGAAAACGAGTGAAAGAGCAGAGCGAGAGAAAGGGAAAATGAGCAGAAATAAGGCACAAAAGAGCAGAGATGCAGAAAAGTGCAGAAAGGTGAAAGATAAAAGGGTAGAAAAGCGAGTGAAAACGAGTGAAAGAGCAGAGTGAGAGGAAGGAGACAGAAGTCCACTGGACCACCAGGGATGAGGCGCAGGGAAACCTGCGGATGGAGGAGGGCCTCGATCACCAACACTCAAGAGTGCAGGGGCAGGGGCAGGCCTCACTTAATGGTGGAGCTGCGAGGGTGGGAGAGCAATTTCACTGACAATGAGTCAGTGGTCTTGCTCGCCTGTCCCCGCAGTGGCCGCCATTAAGTAGGGAGTCGGGGAGGGCTGGACAGATGGGAGGCGGGAGCGGGGAGGGTAGCTGGATTGGGCCGGTCGCGCTGGGGGAGGGCCGCGGGGGCAGCAGCGGCGGGGAAAGGTAAAGGGAGGAAATAAGGGATAAAGAAAAAAGGGAAAATAAGCAGAAATAAGGCACAAAAGAGCAGAGATGCAGAAAAGTGCAGAAAGATGAAAGATAAAAGAGGGTAGAAAAATGAGTGAAAACAAGTGAAAGAGCAGAGCGAGAGAAAGGGAAAATGAGCAGAAATAAGGCACAAAAGAGCAGAGATGCAGAAAAGTGCAGAAAGGTGAAAGATAAAAAGGGTAGAAAAACGAGTGAAAACGAGTGAAAGAGCAGAGTGAGAGGAAGGAGACAGAGGTCCACTGGACCACCAGGAATGAGGTGCAGGGAAACCTGCGGGTGGAGGAGGGCCTCGATCACCAACACTCAAGAGTGCAGGGGCAGGCCTCACTTAATGGTGGAGCTGCGAGGGTGGGAGAGCAATTTCACTGACAATGAGTCAGTGGTCTTGCTCCTAATATATAGAGCACTGTTTTCCAACAGCACCCCTGCTCCCCCGAAGGCACTAAGGGACAAATGGGAGGGAGATCTGGGAGCCATCAAATACAATGCATGGAGTAAAGCCTGTAAATACCCACACAAGGTCAAAATCAGGGCAGGGTTCAGGCTCATTCAGATCAGAATCCTGCATAGAGCATATTACACAAGGTTACGACTATTCACAATGGACGAGGCTACAATGGATCAATGCCTGAGAGGGTGCACATAACAGGGTACTTTGAGACACACACTGTGGGACTGCCCTAAGTTGCATCCATTCTGGAGGGGGCTCCAAGACCCGATATTGCAAGCTCTGTAACAGCCACTAGAGCTCAATCCTAGGGTGGTTCTGCTGGGAACCTGGAGGGAGCAGACATTGAACAAATATACACTTATTTTTTGTAATGTTGCCTTGATGGTTGCTAGGCGAGACATAGTTCAATTATGGGGTGAGACATAGTTCAATTGTCGATGTCAGGGGTCTATCAGGGACTAGCAGGGTGATTGGTCAAAGGACTACCTGGGTGAGACTGAGACAAGACTGGATACTGGGTTTGTGTGTGGTCTCTGAAGGGAGTAGAAATAAGAGAGTACCTGAAGGCTGAAAGGGTACCAGGACAGAAGTAGAGGACTGATGCAGGTTGGAACAGGCAGTGTGTAGGGAGCTGGAAGTCTGCAGGTAAAACACAAGTACTAACAACAGGAAGGTAGAGCAGGGAAACAATAGACAAACTATCATAAATTCTTGTTTGCCTGCTCCTTGCAAATGATCTCTCTGTGAGGTGAAAATGTCTTATATGAAAGAAAGGAGCATATTAATTTCTCAGAGTTCTGGGAGATACCCAGCAGGACCTATGGAGAAGGAGAGCTGGGTGGTTCCCTGTGCCAAAGCCACAAGCCTTGGAATCTAACTGGCAAACTTGGAAGCAATGAAAATCAGGATAATAATACAAGACAGAACAACAGGGAACAGAACAAGGAACACCAACACAGAAACTGGGTTCAGGCAGAAGCAGGACTGGAAACAGGGTCAGGAACAGGACTGAAATTCTGAGAATAGGGCTAGGAATGATCTGCACTCAAACAAAGCATGACAGAGATAAGCAGACAACCATAAACACAGACAACAAAGCAAGGAGTCTGCATATAAAAGGGCAGATCAAGAAGAGGCAGACAGGAGTCTATGATCAATGGCTAACACTGGAACAGAGCTAAAGGGAAACAATGGACAAAAACAAATACTACAGACTAGCCAAAGACAGGAAAATAGGTACAGGGAAAAAAGTAAACAGAGTCAAAGGACAAGTAATAACAGCAGCAGGAACAGAGAGACCAAGGAGACTCAACAGAAGTAAGTTGCAAGCCGCTGCATTCTGTGCTCACAGGGCTGTAATAGCTGGAGTCTCATGGGAGGAACACAGGTGCAGGGGGAGAGCCTGGTGCAAGGCATTGACCACTTGCAGGGAATCAGGGAACCACCAATATCAGGAAGGCTGAACTGGGACCTGGAGAAGGGAAGACCAGGGGAACCAGGAGACAGAAGACAGAGAATAGAAAAGCCTAACGGAGTATGGATTGAAGCAAACACAGAGAAGCATCTGGAATGCAAATATAAAGGAATCAGAATAACAGTAAGAACCAGGAACACATCTAGTGAACAGAAAACCACCACTAAGATGAGATCTAGGAAGGATGTGAAAACAGAGGGAACTACAAGAATCATAATAAACCAGGGACATGGAACAGAAACCTGGACTAAAAGGTGAAACAAAACTAAGTATGGTAAGTATTGATGTGTATATTGACCTATACTGATCTAAATGCAAGTTCGTAAAGTGCCCTCGTGAGCAGTGCTTAATTTGCAAAATATTAAGTCCAGAGCCAGATTTTTGTAGGAGGCCACACCCACTTCCCCGGCTCCACCTACTTCTTCCACTGACCCCACCCACTTAATCAATCGGTCGCAGACACATTAATATTACTCTGGTAGCCCAGAAATCAGAATTGCACGGCAGGTCGTTTACATAAAAACAAACGCGGGCAACAAATGAGAAGTGCACTTTTCCGGGCACCTACCTCAGCCATTAAAACAACATACTTGCTTCACACTACAGTACTACTAGCGCATGAGAGGCCTGCTGCTGCTCGAGTCATCGCGACACACGCTGCTTGCTTTTTGAGATGACTCGACTCATTCGACTGACTAGCGCTGCTGCAGCTGCGCAGTACTGTATGGTGGGTGAAAGGTGGGGACACTGGTCTGATCTGCAATGGTCCAGCTCGAGAGGAAAGATGATTCAGATCCAAGGAGGAACAGACGGGGCCGGGGCTGGGCTAATCCATTCTTCAATTGTCATTGATAGAGACAAGGGCCGGTACAATTGTGTTACCAGCGAAAAACATGTCTATGCTGAACATTATGTGGTGTGAGGCTGAATGTATCTGAGAGCAGCAGGTGCTGGGCCATCTGTGCCGGTAGGAGACACGCCTGGGCCTAGGATCGCGTGTCCTTGGACGGCCCGCTGATTGCAAGTGGGGATGCAGGAGCCATCGCCAGCTCCCCCGGTGCGGTGTCACCTGTTCTGTGGTTGGGCCCTCTGGGCTGGCCCCACTTACTGCACTGGTGCTGGGACATTGCCACCCCCAGAGATTCTTAGCTGCACGACGTTGGGCAGTGCTCCTGCTCACCATCCCTGCTAACCACATGCATTGCAGATCCACTGTGGTTGATAATAGCTGGCGTCTTGGGGGCTAGCTGAGCATCGGGTGACTGAGCTTTGACGGTGGCTCCGCGCCTGTGGCTCTTACATGGTGAGTGCCTCCCCATCCCCTCTCAGTGTATCTGTGCTCTGCACCCCCAAAGGAGGCCATCTGATCTCCTCCACACCCTTCACTCACAGTTCTTCACGGTTGGCGCACCCCCTATTTAGTTAGCATTGGGGTGTGCTCTTCAGAGGGGGTTTTGAGGCGGCTTGTACACACACGGCAACCGGTTCTAGTGCGAGCTTCGGCTCATGTGATTTCACACAGTTCACTCACCAATTCTGGGACCTGGGCCTGGTAAGGTGGTCAATCCAGGGCGCTAATGCTACTATTATTGCTGTTTGTTGCGCTTGAGGCAGGGACCTCACCCGGGCAGTTGAAGGCAGGCGTCCAGAGCTTCAAATTTAAATATTTTATGCACAAATAGATATCCGAGTAGACCCGGCTCTAAGAAATAGGTGCCGGTGCTAAGCACCAGCACAAATTAAGCACTGCTCGTGAGTGACATTATGGCCCACATTACGATGTCAGGCAGAATCACTTCTGTCCGACACCGCATCTGCCATAGGACCGAACGACACCCGGTCAGCGGTCCCGACCGCCTCATTAGGATGTAACCAAACACTGGGGGTCATTACGATGACTGGCGGATCGCCACCGCCCGTATGTTGGTGGCGATCCACCTGCCATTCCCCTCCGCCCGCATGCCATTTCCCCCCGCCTCATTACGATGGCGGGAGGGAGCCCGGCAGACGGAAAGACCGTCCACCGGTTTTCCACCAGTCCAACAGGGGATCGGGCGGAAAAGGGCAATAATATGGTGGTGGTGTCTGCAAGACACCGCCATCCATATTAGGATGGTGGCGGAGAGCAGCATTTCCATGGCGGCAACGCCGCAATGGAAAGGCATACAGTCTTCGCAGTTGGGGGCCCGTAGCGGGCCCCCAGGATGTTGGGGGGGTGGGGGGTGCACATGGGGGTACCTGCATTGGCATGGACAAGGTGGCAGGCACCGCGCGGTGCCTGTCACCTTGTGCATGCCAATGCCCAACGTGCATTCCCAGCATTCTGGCGGGCGGTGCTGTGAACATCGCCCGCCACAATGTTGGGAATAGGGGATGCCACCGTTGCGGTGGCAGCCTAATACTCGCAGCGGGACCGCCGCTCCTATGGCGGACGGTCCCATTCACCGCTACGGTGGCGGGTGGACTTTGTCCGCCCGCCATCGTAATGACCCTCACTGTTTGGTTGCATTCCTACATTTTACTATGGGAGCATGTGTTCCGGATGTAAACCGGCCGTAATGCATGCTCCCATAGTAAAATAGGAGGTGCGGATCATCCCTGCACCCCATGGCAGCAATCAACAGGGGGGCACCATAGGTGCCCACTCGGCCTCCAACCAAAGGCCCTGCACCCAAGGGGGCACCCAAAGACGCTTTCTGATATGGTTTCCATGTCGGACCGACCGGCATGGAAACCATGTCAGAAACCGTCATCGTAATCTCAAGGGCAGAAAGGCCCGCCCTTGAGATTACTTGCCACATTCTGACTGGCTCTCTGAGCCCATCCGAAGCAAGCCGGAATGACCAGTCGGATTCCCTTCCGACCGCCTCCATCAAAATGAGGCCAACACTAATATTGAAAAAATATATACAATAATATTGGTTTTTAATATATATATAAATATATATATAGCAGTAAATATTTTAAAATATAACATTAATATAGTGTAAATTTAATATGTTTAAGTAATATTTAAACATATATATATACATACAAATGTATTTAAACAAACACACACACACATATGAATCTGTATATATTCATACACACATATATAAAATAAAACTATAAAAAAATGATAATTATAATCTATATTTTAGAATGTTCTAATTTTTTTAAATATACCATTATAACAACTAGATATATTTTTTTATATACACATGTAAAATAATTAATAAATGTAACAAACTGCAAAATACTGAAAATATTTCAAATTTAAATATACATAAAACAATAAACAATATATAAAAATAGGTATATTACTACATTTTAAAAAAAAATACATAAATGTATATATATATATATATACATATATATATATATATAAATGTTAAATTCAATACATAAACACATAATAAGAAATATGTAAACAATACAAAAAAACTATTAAACTCCCAGAATAATAAATATACTGTTTCCGTTCCAATATATTCAACTGTAGGGAAAGCGTTGGACGCCAAATGGGTAACATTTACTATTCCCACTCCAGTGTGTGCAACAGTAGGGAAAGTGTTGGAGTCAGGAGGGGTAAAATGTACTATTCCCCCTCCAGTGTGTGCAACAGTAGGGAAAGTTTTGGAATCAGGAAGGGTAAAATGTACTATTCCCACTACAGTCAGTGCAACAGTAGGGAAAGTGGTGGACACCAAAGGGGTAAAATTGACTATTCCTTCTCCAGTGTGTGCAACAGTAGGGAAAGCGTAGGACTTAGGAGGCGTAAAATGTACTATTCCCACTCTAGTCTGTGCAACAGTAGGGAAAGCGTTGGACTCTGGAAGGGTTCAATTTACTATTCCCACTCCAGTCTGTGCAACAGTAGGGAAAGTGTTGGACTCAGGAAGCGTAAAATTTACTATTCCCACTCCAGTCAGTGCATCAGTAGGGAAAGCATTGGACTCAGGAGAGGTAAAATTTACTATTCCCACTCCAGTTGGTGTAACACTAGGGAAAGCGTTAGACTCAGAAGGGGTAACATTTCCTATTCCCACTACATTCACTGGTACAATACAAAGAGAGTAATTCACTTCAAACAAATAACATATTTTAACAAGTCTACTAAATACCCCGAAAAATAAAAATTCTAACTCTAAAAATAAAATGTCTTAATTTGAACAAAAATGTTAAATATAACATAAATATTACAATGTTTATTAATTATTATCAATTAACACAAACATTATTATTATAATTTAAAAATCACACTATATTTCCAGAAACATAACAGCCAACAGTAAACTGTAATAGAAATAAAAAAAAGTATAATACAATTAACAAACTAAATAATATATTTACTTTTTTAATAAATGATTTTTTTAAATTATGATTACTTAAATAACTTCCCCCATTCCTTTACACACTAAACACACACTTAGGGGTCGATTCCGATCTCGGCTGGAAGCGCACCTAACAGTATTCGTCCGGAAAAAATACAAGCCGAACGTGTGTTTCCCGACCGATTGGAACACTCGTCCGAACGAACAAGTACGATGCGCACAACAGCCCAGATTCCGAGCGAGCCGTACTTACCCATTTCAGCTCCTGTTCCCCGCCCGAGCCGGATCCGTAAACGCCGATTCGAGTCGCACGGAAGCAAATACACAGCACCTTCCGGCCGGACTAGCACGATGCGCCTTCCGTACGCGCCAAACCCGTCGCTACGTCCGGCACGTTTGATCATCCGGGAGAGCTGTACATAAGCTCCGATTCGCGCCACAAGACGATCCACGGCGACGAGACGGACAAGCCAGCGACGAGTACGAGTCGAAGCCACGAGAAACCCGAACGAGACGACCCAACCATGAATCCCATCGCGCAGGTCCTACCAATACTCTACATCTATTACCGGGACCGGTACGGATGCGTATGGCGCAGACGGTAAGTCAAACACCCACAACACAAACAAACGACACGTACCCGAAATATGTCACACACACATAGGGATGCACAAATGACGTACACTAGCAACAGCAGAACCATAGGGGCGGGATGGCTATCACCAATGCCATACACACCCATAGGGGGATGGATGCCTACCACTACCACCACCCCTACTCAGGGGGGCCTGGATGCCTGTCACTACTACCCTCCCCACCCATAGGGGGATGGATGCCTGCCACTACTACCATCCCCACTCATAGGGGGATGGATGCCTACCACTACCACCACCCCTACTCAGGGGGGCCTGGATGCCTGTCACTACTACCATCCCCACTCATAGGGGGATGGATGCCTACCACTACCACCACCCCTACTCATGGGGGCCTGGATGCCTGTCACTACTACCATCCCCACTCATAGGTGGATGGATGCCTGCCACTAATACCATCCCCACTCATAGGGTGATGGATACCTACCACTACCACCACCCCTACTCATGGGGGCCTGGATGCCTGTCACTACTACCATCCCCACTCATAGGGGGATGGATGCCTACCACTAATACCATCCCCACTCATAGGGGGATGGATGCCTGCCACTAATACCATCCCCACTCATATGGGGATGGATGCCTACCACTACCACCACCCCTACTCAGGGGGGCCTGGATGCCTGTCACTACTACCATCCCCAATCATAGGGGGATGGATGCCTACCACTACCACCACCCCTACTCATGGGGGCCTGGATGCCTGTCACTACTACCATCCCCACTCATAGGGGGATGGATGCCTGCCACTACTACCCTCCCCACTCATAGGGGCCTGGGTGCCTGCCACTACTACCATCCCCAATCATAGGGGGATGGATGCCTACCACTACCACCACCCCTACTCATGGGGGCCTGGATGCCTGTCACTACTACCATCCCCACTCATAGGGGGATGGATGCCTACCACTACCACCACCCCTACTCTGGGGGTCCTGGATGCCTGTCACTACTACCCTCCCCACTCATAGGGGGATGGATGCCTGCCACTACTACCCTCCCCACTCATATGGGGGATGGATGCCTACCACTACCACCACCCCTACTCATGGGGGCCTGGATGCCTGTCACTACTACCGTCCCCACTCATAGGGGGATGGATGCCTACCACTACCACCACCCCTACTAAGGGGGGTCTGGACGCCTGCCACTACTACCATCCCCACTCATAGGGGGATGGATGCCTACCACTACCACCACCCCTACTCATGGGGGCCTGGATGCCTGTCACTACTACCATCCCCACTCATAGGGGGATGGATGCCTGCCACTAATACCATCCCCACTCATAGGGGGATGGATACCTACGACTACCACCACCCCTACTCATGGGGGCCTGGATGCCTGCCACTACTACCATCCCCACTCATATGGGGATGGATGCCTACCACTACCACCACCCCTACTCATGGGGGCCTGGATGCCTGTCACTACTACCATCCCCACTCATAGGGGGATGGATGCCTACCACTACCACCACCCCTACTCATGGGGGCCTGGATGCCTGTCACTACTACCATCCCCACTCATAGGGGGATTGATGCCTACCACTACCACCACCCCTACTCAGGGGGGCCTGGATGCCTGTCACTACTACCCTCCCCACTCATAGGGGGATGGATGCCTACCACTAATACCATCCCCACTCATAGGGGGATGGATGCCTACCACTACCACCACCCCTACTCAGGGGGGCCTGGATGCCTGTCACTACTACCCTCCCCACTCATAGGGGGATGGATGCCTACCACTAATACCATCCCCACTCATAGGGGGATGGATGCCTACCACCACCACCACCCCTACTCATTGGGGCCTGGATGCCTACCACCCACACAACCCCTACTCATAGGACGGGTAATGCATGACACAACCAGCATACTCCAACATAAGGAATGTCTGAAAAATACATCCCCTCCAACACCATGACAAGCGTGTGTAGTCTGTGTCAAATGCCTACAACACTGAACATGACATTGAACATACAATGTGACCCCCTATCACATGTGTCACACATAAATGTGTGTGGCCTCCACAATGCAAGCAGACCATGACCACTGTGGCAATGGGGTCTAAAGCCCCATCACCACAGTGACCAAAATGTAAGTGTGGGGTCCATAGCTGAAGCACATTTTGAGCATTGTGGCAATGGGGTCTAACGCCCCATCACCACATTGACTAAAATGTAAGTGTGGGGTCCATAGCTGAAGCACATTTTGAACATTGTGGCAATGGGGTCTAACGCCCCATCACCACAGTGACCAAAATGTAAGTGTGGGGTCCATAGCTGAAGCACATTTTGAACATTGTGGCAATGGGGTCTAACGCCCCATCATCACAGTGACCAAAAGGTAAGTGTGGGGTCCATAGCTGAAGCACATTTTGAACATTGTGGCAATGGGGTCTAACGCCCCATCACCACAGTGACCAAAAGGTAAGTGTGGGGTCCATAGCTGAAGCACATTTTGAACATTGTGGCAATGGGGTCTAACGCCCCATCATCACAGTGACCAAAATGTAAGTGTGGGGTCCATAGCTGAAGCACATTTTGAACATTGTGGCAATGGGGTCTAACGCCCCATCATCACAGTGACCAAAAGGTAAGTGTGGGGTCCATAGCTGAAGCACATTTTGAACATTGTGGCAATGGGGTCTAACGCCCCATCATCACAGTGACCAAAATGTAAGTGTGAGGTCCATAGCTGAAGCACATTTTGAACATTGTGGCAATGGGGTCTAACGCCCCATCATCACAGTGACCAAAGGTAGAGTGTGGGGTCCATAGCTTTAGCACATTTTGAACATTGTGGCAATGGGGTCTAATGCCCCATCATCACAGTGACCAAAAGGTAAGTGTGGGGTCCATAGCTGAAGCACATTTTGAACATTGTGGCAATGGGGTCTAACGCCCCATCACCACAGTGAACAAAATGTAAGTGTGGAGTCCATAGCTGAAGCACATTTTGAACATTGTGGCAATGGGGTCTAAAGCCCCATCACCACAGTGACCAAAATGTAAGTGTGAGGTCCATAGCTGAAGCACATTTTGAACATTGTGGCAATGGGGTCTAAAGCCCCATCACCACAGTGACCAAAATGTAAGTGTTGTCATGTGAAAAGCTGCAAATGCCAAACTGCATGGATGATTCCTGGTCACACAACAACAAACACATCAGTGGCATAGTAGTGCTTGTGTCCCATAGCAACATAGATTGGGTGAGGCAAACAGTGCAGTGCCAATGAAACATCGCTTTGGCCATGTGCAGACAAACATCACCCATGGGGGCTCACATTGTCAACATTCACGAATTACACAATGACAGAAGTGACCATCATAATGCAGACCCACACATCAGCACCAATGGACACACAAATGTAGATATCCTGTGGAAACTGTAGATGTCAGGTGAACAAATACCATTCCATGGCAGCAATAGGACATACAAACCATGATCATTGTGCTGACTGATGACCTAGGAGTCCCAGGGACAGCAGGGGAAACCCAACAAACAACATACAGCCAATGGCACACTAAAGAAATGCCAATGCAGTGGTGCAAATGCACAAACACAAACAGGCAGACTCACACTGCATATCAAACACAACAGGTGATGGGGGGGGGGTGTGCCAGTGTCCCCAGGCAACCACACAACACATGAGGAGGCCTGAATCCCTATTACACAGATGTCAATACAGTGCCACACAAAAGTAACTCATGGATCGGATTCCCCTATGTGGGCAATCAGGCATTGTTAGATGAGAGGGAGCACAAATTACAAATGTCACACAAGCTTGTAGGAACAGCAACTAACACAGCAAGAGACAGACCCACCACAGCACTACCCCCAGGGACCCCACATTGTGGTGACACTGGTCTGCATGATAATCCCACTGTGATGACAAAGGTAGATGTCGTACACACTGTGAACCACAGTCATGTGTCCTGAGCAACTAACTACCATCACACCTACACAAGCACAAATCAATCAGCACGGCCTGTCAGCCAAGGCCAACATGGAGGTAGGGGTCTAGCCGTGCAACAACTCTCATTTGCACACACTCAACACCACACACCTTGACCTCCACCAATGTGCAGCAGTGAAGCTCACATGGACTGGTGATATTGCACATGCACCCATGACAATCCCAGGGGTGGTGGGGGGAACTAAGGTGGAGATACCCATCACATATGGCCAGTCAACAAAACTTGTGAATGTCTGACCCACTGCACAGTACGCTGTACATGGGCATGACGTCAAATCCACGCCAACTAATGGGATCCCGGCCACAGTCACACACCACTGAAGAAGCCAAGGTCACCCACCAAGAACACACATAGACAACTTCCAACATTGCAGCTCTGACCCTGAGGAGTGGCAGCAGTCACACACACAACGTGTCACAATCACTGAAAGGTAACACAAAATGAAATTACATGACTTGTGTAACCAACAAGTGCCAAGGGGAATCCTGACTGTGTCTCATCTGCGTTTGCCCACAAACTCAGCCCTGACAGCAAACACACCTATGGATGACACCCTGATCACCAGTAATGTGCCATGCACCCACATCACAGAGAACCCAGGGCGAAGATTTGGGGGGAACATTGCTCAACTCAGCAAGCATCACAAACAGGAACATCACTAGGGACCCCAGCCTGCGTAGCAAAATGGAAGTGAACACACACAGACATGCTCACACAACACACACCTTGGGCTCAGGCAATGTCACGGAATTACACACTGCCATGAGGGGACTCCACTCCTGTGTAAGGAAAGCTGTGCCATACGTTGTCTCTGCAGGGCTCAATCATGTCAGCAGAACACTTGGTCACTCAGTCAACAATTAGCACAAAATGAAGGCTCTCGTCACATCAGCCTGGTCATGGCAGTGTCACCAAAATCATCTGCACCGATCAAATACACATGTATAGCAAGATGCACTGATACCACAGATGAGTCCTTCCCCATTGATGCCCAAACTTGCATGTTCAGTGGAGATGGTCACACGGTCAGGGAAATAGACAAATTGAACAATGGCAAGCACATCTGATGTGCAGGGGTGTAAGCCACAGATGTGATATTGCAAAAACACGTAGGGAATCCCATTGGCAAATATGAAAAACATGACACCCTCATATTGCTGCAAAGGATGACATGGCTACACCCCAGGATAGGATACATTCACCCTGGACCACATGGGGTCCTGCACAGTAACACTTCATTTACCTGATAGGAAAAATCACCATCACTGCAGCAAGGGCATGTTTAGCATCCTCAACATCATGTACATCTGAAGCAAAACCACTGGAGAACTGAAAGGAGCTTTATTCAGCATATGTCATATTAAAAAGAAAGTCCAGACAAAACCCAAAGGCCAATGGCCAGTCCATGACTGAAGTCCAAACAGGGTGACAGTGGCAGACGTCACCCTTTGCTTTCCTGCACTGCTAATAACCAGGGACACTCCCCTCGGAGGGGGCATACGGGGGTCAGGCCAGGCACCGCAGGGACAGGATCAGGGCTCACCAGAAGGAGGCAGGGAAGGGGTGGCTGGTGGTGGAGAGTCACTGACAACTGCAGTGGAGGTGTCTGACATGGTGTGTGCCGGCACAACTGGAGGGCATGAGTCAGATGGTGTGGGTGCCGGCACAACTCCAGTGGGCTGGCCAGATGGAGTGGACAGGTTCCCCACTGCCCAAGTCAGATGGGGTGGTAGTGGACTCCACTGCAGTGCCCATCTCCGGGGGAGTAGAATGGGGTTCAGGTAAGGTGGGCAGGACAGAGGGGGAGGACACGGTCTCACCACCAGTGGCACAAACATGTGCAGCGGGGGGTGTGGGGCTGGAAGAGCAAGTGGTAGGTGGAGAAGGCCGCATCATTTTGGGGATGGTGTATCTGTGGGTGGGGGAACCTGGGACAGGGTGTGGTGGGGGAACCAGTGTTGTGGGTGACTGAAGGATGGAGGAAGGAGACTGTGTGGTTGACCTGCAGGGCGGTGGTGGAGTCTTGCTCTTCCGGGACCGGGGGGACTTGCGGGTGGGGGCCTCAGGCTGTCTGCGCCTGGGGGAGGGTGTCCAGGGGCGAGGGGCACTCCCCTCTGTGTGGGTGGACTTCCTCTTCCCCCTGTATGCTGGATCAGCGGGATCGGAGGGGAAGAGGCCGAGGTCACAGAGGAAGAGCTGCTTTGTAGGTGGGGTTGCAGGTGAGGCAAGGGAAGGGGTCTTGGAGGGAGAGGATTTTGAGGACTGCGGAGTGAGTGTGGATGCCTGTGTGTGTGTCTGTTCCCCATCCCCTGTGGGTGTGGTATCAGTCCCCTGAGGATGCGTGTGTGCACATTTTGCCCTTGTTCTGTGTGTTTCTGTGCTGCTCGTGTCTGTGTGTTTGGGTGATTGTGCAGGTGTGCATGTGCTTGGGACAGGTAGGGTGCCAGGAAGTGTGGATGGGGCAGAGGTAGGAGGGGTGATGGACTGTTGGAGGAGGGACACTGCTGCCGTCAGGGAGGAGTCCATGGACCTATTGCTCCTCTGTAGGGCAGACATGCCCTTCGAGATGCCCTCCATGAACGACACCAGCTGTGTCAACAGAGTGGTGTGTGCATGGGGGACACTCAGCATTGCTGTCTGCCCTACATGGAGCTGCCGAAGTAGGTACACAGACTCCTCACTCAGGGCAGCAGGGGACACAGGGCAGGGGGTGCGGTGCCTGGCACGAAGGAGACACGCTCCCAGACACGGGAGCCTCCACGGACCTCTGGAATGGGAGCCAATGGGAGGGCGGTGCTGGTGGTGGTGGCGGGGCCAGACATACTAGCTGGGGTGTGGTGGCTGCTGACACCCGCCTCCACAAGGGAGTCATCCTCCGAGCTGCTGTGGTCCTCAGCTGAGGTGGAGGGTGCTGAGGACTCCTCGGTGTGGCTCCCCTCGCCCTCCGTGCCACTGGGTCCCTCCGACCACTCATCGCCTGCTGACCCAGTCTGGCTCTGCAGCTCCTCCTGGTCCGTGGAGCTGTCCCCTCCTGTGGCCGTGGATGTATCTGCAAACAATTAGGGAAACAGACAAACATCAGTCACCTGCACTGACCGCACACACACCACAGTAAGTACAGCACATTACAGAGCAAGCCCTGGCATCCTCAGTTGAACATTGCCAAAAGTCCTCACACAGATTAGGAGAAGCCAATTGTCAGTCTGATGGTCAACCATGGCACTCATACCCCTCCTGCCCTTGCACCCATCTGTCTGGTGCCTGTTGGATGTTAATACCCCAGTGTGGACACATGCACCACGTACACAGTTGTTGGACATTGCAGAGAACACGGTGAAGTATGTGAACATGAACACATCACATCTCTTGCCACTGAGTTAGTACAGGTGTCCGGGTAAAGGGATGGCCAGAGTCTAATTAGAAATGCATGTGATGCATACCAGCACCAGACACCATGATGCACCCATGTCCAGATAGTCAATGCCACAATGGGGTGCATGTTGCACATGTAACTCCCCTGCAGGATCACTCTTAGGAAGTTAAATGCCATGGCACAGGCATGCCTGCAAAGTCATACATCACTGTCTCCAGTCACATGGGCATGGCAGCCAGCCAACAACAGTCTGCACTGTGTCACAATCCTAGGAAATGGAGAATGCAAGTTATGTAGCTGACAAGTGCACATGTCCATCCCCCACAAACCACATCATCTGAACTCTTATTTGGCCACGTCATGCCAATTGGACATATGGGAGACATGAAACACAACTCTATGAACCTGAGCACCTCACAGTCTGCTGTGAATGCAAAACAGCTGCCTGAAGTTCACAGTCGCATACACCTGTGTGCACAGTCAAGTGATCAAACACCTATGAGTCACAGAAGTATCGTCTCTCATGGTCACATCTCAGATGGCATGCTGAGCCCTAAATGATAAACATCCCAGTAGTCCTGACAATGAAGCCACAGCACAATGACACAGAGGCAGACACCTGAGGGAAAATTTCACTGATCACAACATGTCAGCTGATACACGGGAGTGGGAGTACAGAGTGTATTGAATGCCCTGGAGTAGGCATGACTGTCCTGCTCCACCTGAAAGAGGGATGAGCCCTGGACAGTAGGCAGGTGGCTAAGCATGTGTGACACACTTGATATACATACTCCTGAGGCCCAAACATTGTTCCCACCCGCAGCATGGGTGTGTGCCAAATACCCCAGGGACATGTGGTGATTCAGATCAGCAAGTGGACCACATATCAAAGTTACACCCAGATTACATGTCAGAACTTAGGCATTGTGTAAGCAATTAACCCACCCATGAATCCCACAACATAGTCACGGGAACAAATGCTGTCCCCCACCTTGAGCGAAGCAAAATGCAAGGACACAGTACCCAAGTGACACAATTTCCTGACTGTAAGGGCCACACATATGCGTATCAGATGAGGAGTGGGCATGTCACAATTGAGGGACATGGGTCCTGGACCATAAGACTGATGTACTGTGGAAGTTTAACCAGGCCAGAGGAGGGCACATAGCATGTCAGACAAAGTGCACAGTGCAGTCATGGACTCACCCCCTCCTTGCTGCTGTCTGGCTTTCAGCTGCCCATCCAGGTCAGGGAAGACCACCGCCAGGATCCTGAGCATGTGGGGGGTCAGGGTCCGGTGTCCGCCCCTCCTGCGAGGAGACGACAGCTTCAGCTGGACCCTTGCGATCCTCCGGGTCCAGCCCCGAAGGTCCTGCCACCTCTTCTGGCAGTTGCGGATCCAGCGCTTGTAGACCCCCACGGATCTTACTGCCCGGGCGATGGTCAGCCAGATTTCCTGCTTCTGGTGGGCATCAACCTGTGAGGATGACAAAGTGAAAATGCCATTACTACACATGCAACATATACGTGTATCACACAGTTGGATATACATGTCTCAATCACAGGGGCATATGATGTACACAGGCATTGCAACGATGGCTATGAACAGTTTGCCAGCAGTTACTACATGGTATCATTGCATGGGAAGTAAACCTTGTTGGAATGCACTGTTACTGCACTGTACCTGTTCAGTGCATGTAACTACACACTTTGGGGGTGAGAACTACTCAGTGAGCATGCTAGCCAGTGGTGTGCACACTGTAAGTCTAGCTAGTCAGACAACATGCACAATTAGTAAGGCAGTGGACAGCACACTCACCTGCTCCCCTGGTTTCCCATACAGCTTGCTGTACTGTGGAAGGAGGCTGTCCAGCAGGGCCTGGTTCTCCTCAAGGCTGAAGGCTGGGGCTCTCTCCACAGTACGTGCCATTGCAGTAGCCAGAGGATGCAGAGACAGCAGCAGTGTTGGTGGCAGATGTCGTCCTGGAGCATGTAGTGCAGGCAAGTGAGCTCTCAGAGGAAGAGCCAGCATTATATGTGTGCTGCAGAGGCAGATACTGTCCCATGTGTCCAAAGTGATAGGTCCAAGTCATTTGCATCTTCTGAATCTGGCCAATCCATGGAATAGCACCACTTATACACGCCCACAGCATCCTTCAAAAGTTAAACTTCATGACACCCATGTTTTTGCAACATTGTTGTGGCTGGCCAACTGAATTCACTGCATCAGACTCGTTACAGCTTTAAAAACGCGTCCGTTGCCATGCCAGGCCCTAGCCAATGCATGCGCACCGTCCGGACCATTGCTGTACAACGCGTATTTCAAAAAACAACGCGTACACGCTCACATCAAATGCAATGTCCAATGCGTGCGCACCGATCGGTCCATTGCTGTACAACGCGTACCCGCTCACAACAGATGCAATGGCCAGTGCGTGCACACCGATCGGTCCATTGCTGTACAACGCATACCCGCTCACAACAGATGCAATGGCCAGTGCGTGCACACCGATCGGTCCATTACTGTACAACGCGTACCCGCTCACAACAGATGCAATGGCCAGTGCGTGCACACCGATCGGTCCATTGCTGTACAACGCGTACCCGCTCACAACAGATGCAATGGCCAGTGCGTGCACACCGATCGGTCCATTGCTGTACAACGCGTACCCGCTCACAACAGATGCAACGGCCAGTGCGTGCACACCGATCGGTCCATTGCTGTACAACGCGTAACCGCTCACAACAGATGCAAAGGCCAGTGCGTGCACACCGATCGGTCCATTGCTGTACAACGCGTACCCGCTCACAACAGATGCAACGGCCAGTGCGTGCACACCGATCGATCCATTGCTGTACAACGCGTACCCGCTCACAACAGATGCAATGGCCAGTGCGTGCACACCGATCGGTTCATTGCTGTACAACGCGTATTCTGGGAAACAACGCGTACCCGCTCACAACAGCTGCAATGGCCAGTGCGTGCACACCGATCGGTCCATTGCTGTACAACGCGTACCCGCTCACAACAGATGCAATGGGCAGTGCGTGCACACCGATTGGTCCATTGCTGTACAACGCGTACCCGCTCACAACAGATGCAATGGCCAGTGCGTGCACACCGATCGGTACATTGCTGTACAACGCGTACCCGCTCACAACAGATGCAATGGCCAGTGCGTGCACACCGATCGGTCCATTGCTGTACAACGCGTATTCCGGGAAACAATGCGTACCCGCTCAGAACAGATGCAATGGCCAGTGCGTGCACACCGATCGGTCCATTGCTGTACAACGCGTATTCCGGGAAACAACGCGTACCCGCTCACAACAGATGCAATGGCCAGTGCGTGCACACCGATCGGTCCATTGCTGTACAACGCGTCCCTGTACAGGTCACTCGCATATGTCACCATGCTTGTCACTGGTGAACGTATGCCAGCCACATATACTTGCCAGGGACTCAGGGGCACACCTACAACACCACACCCAGTCCACACTGTATCCTAAGGCATGTAAGGCTGCATTACCTTTTCTGTGTATGGGGATAAACTTGTGGTTTTTGGGGTGGCACTTGGGGGCAGCCACTCCCAGGCTGTGCATGTGTTCATGGTGACAGGATCCTTTGTGTGTTGTGCACATGACCACTGTGATGTGCAACTGTTCATTTCGGAGCATGTGGCATGGTCACATTTCCAGGTTGTGTATGTGTATGACATGTCACATATCCCCAGAGTCCCATGTGGGAAGGCATGTACGTCACAGGGTGACCCATTGCCTCAATAGTGATGGCCCTCCACAGTCTGTGTGCATGTTGTGTTTCCGATGTCTCTGATTCCATGTGCACAATGGGAGACAGTCTCCACATCCACGTTGTTTGTGCATGGACTTTGATGTTGTGCGTGTGTGTGTCACAGACGTCCATGCCTGTCCTGCGGAGGCAACAGGGGCCACTACCTGTGGGAGTCATGTTTGTTTTTCTGACGTGTACATGATACGTCATGTCATGCCAGTGTCCATGTGGCAAGACAGGGTCACTGGGAATCTACCTGTCAATGAGCTGTGATGCCTGTGGCGCATCTGTCCAGACATGTCACTGTGGTGTGTGTGTGGAACGTGACAGCAGTAAATGGGTACGGTGACACAGCCTAATGGTTTCCCATAGCACAACCTGGAACCTGTTGTCAACACATGTTGAACTGAGATGTTAGATGATGTCCATGTAGGTGCCATATATGTCCATACAGAACGGCACACACATCAAGTACTTGTGTCTCGTAATGATGTATCATGTGATATTGAGTATGGTGAATGGCACATATGTGGGGTGACTGACAATCTTTCTTTCTTCACCTATGCACTGCAGGGCACCAGCTGTCCATAGACCATTCCCTGACCTAGCAACGATGGTGGAACGTGACAGCATCCGACGGTACCGCTTCACCAGGCAGCTGATTGAGGATTTGGCAGTGCGCTTGGCCCCACATTTGCAACCTGGCCGGCGGTACCCTACAGCGCTGACCCCCAAGGTGAAGGTGATGGCAGCCCTACACTTCTTTGCCACCGGTACCTTTCAACACACTGTGGCGACTGCTGGTGGGATGTCACAGACTATGTTCAGCCGTGTGCTACGCGATGTTTTGGAGGCAATGTTGAGATGCCTGAACCAGTACATCTATTTCCCTACACGTCAACAACTCACTGACGTCAAGAGTGACTTCTATGCCCTGGGGAGGATGCCACATGTCATTTGCTCCATTGATGGGACACATGTGCCTTTGGTACCACCACAGGCACATGAGCAGGCATACAGGAACAGGAAACATTATCATTCGATCAATGCTCTGGTGGTATGTCTTGCAGATATGAGCATCTCACATGTGTGTGCCCGTTTCCCTGGTTCGGCACACGATGCCTACGTGATGAGGAGTAGTCGCATCCCGAGGATGATGTCACAGATGCAGAACCAGCATGCCTGGCTTGTCGGTGTGTACTGATTTTGTACCATTGTGTGTGTTCTGCTATGTTGTATTCCGCCCTCTTTTCCAACTCTGCTAATGTGCAATTGTCTGTCTGTAGGTGACTCCGGATACCCCAACATGCCGTCGTTGCTGACACCCCTCAGGAACCCTGTGACACCAGCCCAGATGCGCTACAATGAGGCACATGGTCGGACCAGGAGAGTGATCGAGCGGACATTTGGTCTCCTGAAGAGCCGCTTCCGCTGCCTGGACAAGACAGGAGGGGCCCTCCCATATGCCCCAGCAAAGGTGTGCAAGATTGTCATCATCTGCTGCATGCTACACAACCTGGCAGTGCGGAAGGAGTTGCCTCTCATCCTGGATGACGATGACCAACATCCGCCACCTGTGGAGGATCCTGGCCTGGGCCACGATGCCAGTGATGATGATGATGATGATGGTGATGTCCGCACACAGCTCATCACCAACTTCTTCAGCTGAATGTGAGTATCCAGAGATGTCATGTCAATGATGTGAGTTTGCGTGATATGTGTTGGTGGTGCTCTGGTGCTGTTTGAGTGTGGCCATGTGCTACTTGACTGGAAGCATGCAGCGATGTGTCCTTACAGGTAGTCTGTACTCCCCAACAGTGTTGACATGCTAACTTGGTTTTCTGTGAGTATCTTGTGACATATATTGGCCATGAGTATTGCAGTTCTGTCCTGTTCTTCCGTGCTTTTGACTTTGTGTCATGTCTGTCCTTCACAGGGTACTTTCAGAGTTGTTTGGTGAACTGTGATCCCCCGACACCATGATTCAACTTCCAGGGTGGAAGCAGTCGTTTCCCTACAGGTAATGTGCCACACACCCCTGGACTTTATTTCTTCTACACTTGTTGACTGTGTGGCCACTGCCACGTAGGATTACCTTGCATCTGTAGTGGAAACAACATGTTGCAAATGTGTAATAAACCTGTGCTTCACTTTGGGTTGTGCGTTGTCTGTGGTCACACATCTGACTGACATGTGCTTACTGCACCTGTGGGCTAGTTAACACAGACTGTGAATAGGTGTGGTGTCTGTGCATTCCACTGTATTTCCTGGCAACATCAGTGTAGGCGATGAGTCTGATGGACCTGGTGTGTATGTGTTGTGTAGCCCTAGTGGTGTGTCTCCCTCATATATGTCACGTCGCCATAACTCACATGACTGTGTTGAACTTGCTGTAGCAGTTAGCATGCACAGTGGCATTTAGCAGATCACCATCTACATGACAAAAACCACGTTGGAATCACAACAGAGGCAAGTATGGTGTATTAGTGAGTTTATTTCCATACATGTGTGAGGATAGTGCACAGGATGGTGGGTGCTGTACATTGGGATTGGAATCCAAAGTTCCCAGATGAGTTGGAAGTCTTGGTAGCAGAAATGTCCTGAGTAAAGTCCACAGTCATCTGATACATTGGGCCAACTTAAGCTCCCCATGTCATGTGGGAGAGTTGTGTTGCATTCGACAGGGTAAACAGTTTGCACACAAAGGAGAATTTCCAGAACAGGTGTTGGGTTCCTGGGGGATGTACATGGCCATCGGCCTCTCAGTTTTCCTTCCTCGGATGACCCCTCTTCTTCCGGGGGGACCCTCACGTGCAGGCTGCTGCGGTGCAGAGGACTCTCCGCCAGAGTCATCCTCCCTCCCTGTGGCAGTTGCAGTTGTTGCAGCACCAGATGTTGTGGGCACACAGGGAGGTGTGGCCATGTTGGTGCTAATCTGGCGGAGGCATGTCAATATGTCCCTATGCACCACTGTCAGTTCTTCCAATGTGTCCCACTTGGACTCCATGCCAGACATGTGTGTCTCCACACGGGACATGTGTGAGTCCAAGCGGGCATGATGGGCAGCCTGCTGCTGTTGAATGTCCTTGAGGATCCCCACTACCTGGCTGACCTCTCCGGTGCTATTCTGGTACGCCTCAGCAATGCGTGCCAGTTGTGGGTCATCATGCAGTCCAGGCCCCTCTGCAAACAGCGACCTATGTCTACCACCCCTGGCGACATGTGCGGGACCTGTGGTGGCATGCACAGGTGACCGTAGGCCCACTTGGGGGTTGTTACTGGGGTCGTTGTCCGTTGCTCCACGTTGGGCCGGGGTCCCTGTGCTGTTGTCATCGGTGGTCCTTGGTCTGTCTGTGTTGGCAGGGGTGGTCTGTGTGTTGGCAGTTGTTGGAGGGGTGGGTGCAGGGGGTGCAGATGTTGGTCCTGCTGGTGCTGCATGATGACTCGCACCGGAGGGGCCAGGTAGGTCTTCGCCATCCGAGGAGTGCAGAGGCTGTTCCACACCAGTGAGCTCAGTGTCCCCCGGAGCCTGGGACAGGGACTCCTCATCGTCTGCTGCTGTGTCCCCATCATCACCTGTTTTTGGAAGAGACACACAATGTATGTTATGTTTCTATGGGCATCAATGGTTCACACACCTGACAGTTGTGACTGTACCTCTGGATGCGGGCCTGTACATTGCATTGTCCTAAGTTGTCACAGTCAGAGGTTGATATTGGTGTAGCACATTGTCCTGCCAACCTGAAGCTTTTCAATGTGAATGTTGAGGTGTGTGCATGGCCAGCACTGGTGGTATTTGGTGGACATCCAGCCCTCCTTCTCCCCCCAGCCCAGTTATCCCACCATGAAGCATGCCACCCTTGCAGTGTGTGCAGGTTGACTCTCAGGATGTCAGTCAGTGGTGTCCTGCTGTTGGTTGGTGCCCAGTTCCCAGCAGGGGCTTGTGCTCCCCACAGCAGTACCCAGTGTCAGCCATCTTGTCAGTTGTTTTCCACTCCCTGTGATGTGAGCATGGTTCAGAGAGGTGTTGATGGGCCAATTGTGAGGGTGACCAATATCTGTGACTACAACTCCCATCATGCTATAGCCTACACCCCCCTTCCCAGCATGCCCATACTTCCTTCCTTTTGAGTGGACTTCACTGTGTGTGAGTGTCACAGCAATGGCAAGATGGCTGACAGTGGTGTCCTGCTGTTGGTTGGTGCCCAGGTCCCAGCAGGGCCTTGTGCTCCCCACAGCTGAGGCCAGTGTCAGACATCTTTGAAGTGGCTTTTCACTGGCTGTGAGGTGTGCATGCTTCAGTGTGAGCTTGCTGGGCCATGTGGGTGGGGGATGTTGATCTGTGACTACCACTCCCATCATGCTATTGCCTACACCCCCCTTCCCAGCATGCCCATACTTCCTTCCTTTTGACTCTGCTTCCCTGTGGGGTAGTGTGCCTGTGCTGACAGGATGGCTGACAGTGTTGTCCTGGCGTTTGTTTGGCTACAAGTCCCAAAAGTGTCCCTGTGCTTCACACAGCATAACCCAGTGTGGTTGTTCTTTGTGGGATATTTAATTAGAGTGTGAGGCAATGCATTCTCCCAGGTGAGTTGTGTGGAGTTTGTGTTAAGGGGGTGTGTGAGAAAAGCTGCTGGTAACTATGGTCAGAGCTGTCAGTCCTCCTTCCCACCCAGCCAGATATCCCACCATGGAACGTGCTTCCATTGCAGGGAGTGCAAGTTGGGTTTCAGGATGTCAGTCAGTGGTGTCCTGCTGTTGGTTGGTGCCCAGTTCCCAGCAGGAGCTTGTGCTCCCCACAGCAGTACCCAGTGTCAGCCATTTTGTCAGTTGTTTTCCACTCCCTGTGATGTGAGCATGGTTCAGAGTGGTGTTGATGGGCCTATTGTGAGGGTGACCAATATCTGTGACTACAACTCCCATCATGCTATGGCCTACACCCCCCTTCCCAGCATGCCCATACTTCCTTCCTTTTGAGTGGACTTCACTGTGTGTGAGTGTGACAGCAATGGCAAGATGGCTGACAGTGGTGTCCTGCTGTTGGTTGGTGCACAATTCCCAGCAGGGGCTTGTGCTCCCCACAGCAGTACCCAGTGTCAGCCATCTTGTCAGTTGTTTTCCACTCCCTGTGATGTGAGCATGGTTCAGAGTGGTGTTGATGGGCCAATTGTGAGTGTGACCAATATCTGTGACTACAACTCCCATCATACTATCGGCTACACTGACTTCACCAGCATACACAGAATTCCTTCCTTTGAGTGAGCTTCCCTGTGAGGTGGTGTTCTAGTGGTGGCAAAATGTCTAACTGCGTTTGTTGGTTACATTTGTGCCACTGCCTTGCTGTATTTGTAGTTATGTTTGTACATATCTTGACACAGTACATGTCACTATGAGATGGCATGTATTGTGTTTATCTGACTGACAGACAAATCTTGGGGTGATTATCTTTTGATTGCTGTGGATTTGCTAAGGGTGCATGGTTTGACTATCCCTTGACAGTGATGTGTGTGTATTGTCACACAATATTCTGTATATTTGTTGTGTACTCACCAGGCTCTGGGATGTTTGATAGTCCATATACGCTCACTGGTGGTAGGATGGCCCGCACCTTCTCCTCCCAGGGCCTGAGGTATAGTGGTTTGGCAGGAGGGCCACTGCCGGTGCGCTGACTCACGATGTAATCCTTCTTTAGTAGGTCCCTGACCCTCCTGCGCACATCATACCACCTGTTCTGGATGTCTTCCTTTGTGCGCAAACATGGTGATTGTGCGTTGACCCTGTCGACGATCCTCTGCCACATCTTGGTTTTCTGCGACATGGGGGTCTGTTGTACCAATGTACCAAACAACTGTGGCTCTACCCTGAGGATCTCATCTACCAGGACTTCCAATTCACTGTCTAGGAACTTTGAATTCTTCTTTAGGGGCATGGTGATGGGTGGTGGTGGGGATTGATGTGTGTGTGTGTGCAGGTGAGGGTGTGTGAGTCTAGGTTTTGCTGGGTGTATGTGAGGGTGCTATTTGTTGAGGTGCTAATGGTGTGTGGCTTGTGTGATGGATGAGCTGTGAGTGTGTCTGTGGTTGCTGTGTGATGGTGTTCTGTGCTGTCAGGTCAGTTGAATTTGCAAAGGATCATGGTAGGGATTTGTAGCCTTTATATAGGTGGAGTTGGGGGTGTGTCCTTGTTCCATGTTTTTTTCCCCTGTATTTATTGACTTTGTCATTGCTTGTTTGGCCCTTTTTTTTGTTTTTTTCCTTAGTATTTTTTGTGCATGTAGGAGACGTTCTTCTGACCGAGTAGGACGCTGCAGTTGTCTCGTGCGAGCTTCTCCGAGTCGTTCACGCTGTGTTTCTGCAGGGTTTCTTGTGCGGCATACGCGTCGGTCGCCGAGTATTGGCTTCCTTCGGCTGGCTTTTGTATGCGTGTTGGTCGTTCGGCTTGAGCTCCGTGCGACTCGGTCTGGTTTTCCACACATTGCATCGTACTGCGCGGGTCGGAGTTCGCGGGTACGTTTCGTTCGGGTTGATTCCTGGTGCGTGTCAGTCGGTTCTATTCGCGTGGTTTCCCGGCCGGATAGCTTGTTTCCGTCCGGTTCGGTCGTTCGGCTTGTGTTCCGTACGAGTCGGTCGTGATTCACATGCATTTCATCGTACTACCCAGGTCGGGCAACGCCGGTACGTGTCGGTCGGACTATATTCCCGTACCGAGTCGGTCGGTGAGATTTCCGGCCCGAATCGGAATCGGCCCCTTAATGTATAACTTAACAAAGGTAATATGTTCACAAGTAACATAATTATCAATTAAATAATTAATAATAAAGTAATAATTGTTTATCAATAAAGTATTTCTTAATTAACTTCCCACCTTGTAACCTTAAAAATACACACCTGATATATAATTTAAAAAATATCTTCATTATACAGTTTACAATTGAATTTTTATTAATAATTTAAATTAATTAATAATTATAATTAATGTACTTCCTGACCTGTACTCCTATAAATCCCACAATCCACACCAACATAACTTTAAAAAAAAATGTAATAATTTACATAATTAATTATCAATTAAATAATTAAAAATAATTTTTAATTAATTCAAATTAATTTACTTCCCACCCAGTACCCCTACAAACCCTACAACCTGCACCTAAAACATAACTTAAAAAATAAATTAATTACATAATTTACACAATTAATTATCAATTCTATAATTAATAACTACAAATAAATTATGAATTAAAATTATTAATTACATAATTAATACAAATTAATACAAATTAAAAACGTAATTATTAAATAATAATTATTAATATACTTCCCACCCTGTACCCCTACAAACCCCACAGCCTGCACCTAAAACATAACTTAAAAAATATATGTATTACACTCTTTACATAATTAATTATCAATTAAATAATTAATAATAATTAAAATATAATTATTAATTATTTATAATTAAATTACTTCCCACTCTATAACCCTACAAAACCCACAACCCGCTATGACACTAAAAATTACAATAAACAATTAAATTACATTAAAAAATAAACTAAACATTTACAAACTATATTAAAAAACATTAACAATAATTATACAAACAATTTATAACATATACAATTAAAACATATACTAAAATAGATTTTAAAAATATATATATACTATTAACAACTATATTTTTGCAAGGATATTAAAAACATACATATTCCTAACATTGATATTAACAACATAGATAATTTTGTAAACGATATTAATAACATAGATATTTTTGACATGGATATTACTTACCTTAGAAAATCGATATTCTTGTCAATGAGATTCCTGCATCGTGATATTTGTGTATGAATATATTAAAAACTCGATATTTCTGCATCTTGATATTTTTTATCTATATTTTGTCAGAACACCGCTTATTATGCCTTAGTTTGCCGGTGCTATCACTGGTTTGCTGGGGTAGGAGTTGACACTATAAATATGGGGGTTTCTTTATATATGTAAGGCCAAGAAAAGTGTCATTGAGCTTAGACATTGATTGTTGTGTCATTCATCAGACTCAGTCATTGATTGATTTTAACCGTCATTCATGATGTAAGGAGTTGAGCTTTGTAAAACAGGGTAAAAGCATAAGGCAACTGTATTGATGTATTGATGCAGCAGGGAAATGAGGATTGGCCTCTTTGCTTTGCATTACGCAGCTGTTTTTGTTTGGCTCAGTGAGGGCAATAATCTCAAGAATGTTCTCTGGTTTCATTGACCAGCCAACAGGAAAAAATAAACTATATAAGCGTGAGTACTTAAGAATACTGACATCCTAGAGTTCTCAAAAGTACTTAAGGATCAGGGACAACCCTGAGAAGCAAAATATGATTGATGGAAGCTTGTCATCTGAGGTAGAGAGTACACAATAGGCAGCTACTTGTGAAACCTCACTAAACAGGAGCAGAGTCACTGGCATGTCAGGCTTACAGGCTTTGGAGAGCATCAGGAAACCACATTGAACAAGACAAATGTATAAATTCAAAAAATCAACATTATGCAATGTAAATCTTTTTTCTACTGCTGGCGCAAATCAGCCTTAAGTGCTGAAAGCAAACATTTGTTTACCAAAGAAAGAAACGTAATACTAAAAGCCCCAGAGCCACCCATGCTTGAAATTGCAGCCAGAGAGAATGAACGAAAACAAAAATGACAGTCCTAGAAAAAAGTCTACGTTTTTGTCTGACCAAAACTTGGATTTGGTAGAAACTAGAATGGATGTATCCCACTATATGCGGAAATTGAAACTGGTGAAATACTGTGCAGGAAGTGAAACACTCTTTAACAAAGACTAAAAGAAGGAATTGTACCAACTTCAACAAGGTCAATGAAGTGGAATAAAACCTGCTGATAAAGGGTGCAATTTAGTCATTATGACTATAAAAGAGACAGCTTGACAATGAACATGATTATGAAAAACGATTTCAGTCCTTAGAACACAATGGAGAAAAACAGAGTTGGAAAGAACAAAAACTAATATATGGGGATGAATGTATATTTTTAAATAACCAATTGCCCATCATGCCAACCAAGTCTTTTCAGAAGAAAGTACACAAGGACTAACTAAATCCACCTGGAAGCCCAATCATACAGTCTGTGGGTTTTTATTTGAAAACACCTTAACATATGTTGACTTCTTTCTAGCACCAACAATGCAAACACTGAGCTCTTACCTCCAGGCAACAACAGATGTGCTAAGACTCATGCACAACTCATAATCAACATCACATGGGACCAATGAATACCACCTGATTACCATGAATGTTGTTAGAACTGTCAGCCTTAGTGTGGTCTTTCCCCAAACCTTTTGCCTACTTCTTTTTCTGAATTTCTTTTTGCTGGCCTTAGGACTCTGCACACCTTACCACTGCTAACCAATGCTAAAGTGCTTCTGCTCACTTACCTAAAAAATGGAAACATTGGCTTACAACTGATTGGCCCATTTAATTTACTTATGAGTCCTTCGTAAAGTGGTATACCATATACTCAGGGCCTCTAAATTAAATGCTGCAGGTGAGCCTGCAGCACTTATTGTGCCACCTTAGTAGCCCTTTAAACATGTCTCAGGCCTGCTATTGCAGCCTGCCAGATGTTTTTAACTGCCTATTTGCATGTCAACATAACCCCCTTGCCAAGACTCAAACTCCCTTTTCATGACATAAATGCCACCCCTAAGGAAGTCACCTAAACAGCCCATAGAGCAGGATGTATTGTAATTAAAAAGTTGGAAATGTACATTTAAGTTTTACATGTCTTGGTAGTGAAAAAAATCACAATTTCGTTTTTCAACACTGTGATGTCTACTTCTGCCATAGAATAACATTGGGTTACCTTATTACATTTAATAAGTGTAAATTTTGATTGGGAGCAAGTAGCAAAGGCAAGTTTGCTATCCGAGGAATTGTAATGTAAAATCCTCTTTAATGGTAATGTCAGATGTTAAGTCGCAATTCTGAAACTGTCGCTTTTAGAAAGATAAACAGGTTATGGTGCCTACAAGGGATTTGTTTTTGTAGAAAATGTTTCAACCAATATATCAACTATACATGATGTCTAGCAATGGCATCCGAAATCAATTTATATAGTATATATTTTTCATTTATATGAAGAGATAAATTCCAATGAACTGGTGTGTATCTTGTTATTAAGTTTATATTGAAAAAATCAGATGCGTAAAATTAGGGGTTCGTAAACAAATCTCCACAAACATTGATAACAGATATTGTCATTATTATCCATGTAGGTTTAGTAGTCATCAATGCATGGAAGCCCACTTCCCACACTGTCAAGAGTCTGTCCTTCACATAGGAACCTTACCTCTCAAATTAAATTTAACAGTAACAAAAAAGGAAAGTTGGGTTAAGTGTCAACGTTTTGGTCTCTATTGTAATGTGTCCGTGAGCCCATCTTCAGGACTGAAAGTTCGTGTGAAGATCCAAGACCCCCTAAAAACCTTTTTAGAAAAACAAGGAGTCAAAAAAATCTAAGCTATTAAGAGCTACATTTAGACATACACCGAATTAAGGTGATGAAGTGGTCACCACTGGGTAGTTAAAGTTAGGTCTACGTTTGCATTGGAAATGTATTTTTTGGTTTGCTAATTACTTTGGTGTCTGCTGATGAGTCTTCACAAAATTTCCAAAAAGTGCTCTACTTTGGCTAGATTCTTCATGGAAAGTTTTGGGGTGATCCGTAAAGCGGAGGTAGGGGGCGGGTCCCAAAATGAAAAATCCCCATGCATTTTCCATAGACTTTATAGGATTGCAATATCGAAAAAATTGCTGAACAGAATTTCACCATATTGGGCATGAAGCTAGATCTAGGTCCAGAAAGCATGTTTTTGTGATTTGGTGTAAATCCGTTCAGTAGTGTTTTTTGTAAAATTAAGGTACAAAATATTTTTATATCTGGATGGTTGGGTTTGAGTGACTCTCGCAAGAGTCCTGCAAGCTCAACTTCAGAAAATCAAGAGTTCTGATTGGTCTAGGGGAGGATTTTTCCCTCTGTGCCTCTACACTCTTGTGGGAGTGGGACTCCTGCGAGAGTGAGCTCACTGATTGGCTGGCCGCAACATGAAAGAAAATGCTGTGGTGGCCATTACATGACTCCTGGGACTTACTCCCCAGTCCTAAAAATAGTTTAAAAAAATATATAAGGGGCAGGTTAGAGAGAACAAGCCCCCTTAACCCTTTTTGAGGTGACCCCCTGGAGCCAAAATAAGTTTTGGGACTGTGTTCCTGTGGTACTCCAGTGGGATCATGGAAAAAAAAAGTGTGATGACATTTTTTAAAAATTCATAGGACTCCCGGGGTGGGCCATGGCCATCGGGGTCAATGTATGTACTTAATTGGGGAGAGGGTTGTGTGGGGCCCCCCTCCCTGAGCCTATTACGTCCCCAGGGACCCCATCCCTTGGGGTTCGACATATTAATGGAAGAGGAGGGTGTGCAAGGACCTCTCCCACAAGCCCCATGGCTCCAAATGATCCATCAGTGTAGGTGGCCCGGGTTGGCACCAGGGCACCCACCTACAAAAACAAAGTGGCCATCCCGCAAGGGGAGCCGGCTGTGGCCAAAGAGGCTCTGTGGCTCCTCCGCTGCCCCAATATAAAAATGGAGCTCATGGTGCCCCAGGTGGGTACCGTGGAACTCACCTAATAGAAAATATTCTGTCTCTCGCCAGCACACTCAATGTGTGGTGGCTGGGAAGCTGTGTAAGGTGCTTGGTGCTTTTAGGTGGTATACTTACCTAAATCTTTGAAATTGAATATCTCCAATTCTCCTCATTGGATTTTTGTCATTATTCTAATTTTATTTTTTAATTTTTAGTCTGCTTTTCTAAGTTAGTGTAGGATTTTTCAGGTGTTTTGTTTTCACTTTATTACTGTTTGTGTCCTGGATAAATAGTTTACACGTTACCTCTAAGTTAAACCTGGCAGCTTTTGTACCAAGCTACCACAGTGTTAAGCACAGGTTCATTTAGTGACTTTTGTGGTTCACCCTGACGGGGATTGTGGTTGCTGCTTGAGCAGGGTCTTCACCCCCTCAATCAAAAACCCAATATCTCACATTGGTGTTCAGTGGTGGAATGCAGGACTTGTATTTCTTCAGTGCTATTCAGTGATTTTGTGTAACACTGAAATCCCAGATGCATAATCTGATACCATTAAACCCCCTTTTTTAAATTCTTCTTGATTGGACACATTTACTTTTCCAAATTCCAAATTCACTTCTATTCCATCTGTCTTTGTGCACCTTTGACTCTACCTGCTGCAAGCATGGAGTTTCAGCTCAACAAACTGGAGAGCTGAACTGTGGCTAAGCTCATGATAAGTCCATGATCCAGATCAGTGGTACTGGTACCCAAAGCTACCCCTCCGGTAGCCACCCCAGAACTCAAGTACTGTGTAGATTACTGGGAGCTCACCTCATTTATCAAAACTAACATTCACCTGCTAAATCGCTCATCAACAGCATGGGGCCTGCGAAATTCCTGAGTATCTTTGATCTCACATCAGGATACTGGCAGATTTCCTTGCCCGAGCAGGCTGAAGAGTGGTCTGCATTCTTTACCCCAGAGGGCCACTTTTAATTTTGTGTGATGCCCTCTGGATTGAACAATGCCCCAGCCATCTTTCAGAGGTTAGTTAACATTGCCTTTGATGGGATGGAGGCATTTAGTGCCGCTTACCTAGATGACATTGCTGCCTAAAGCTCCAGCTAAGAGGACCACCTGTTTCACCGCTAGGAGGTGCACTAAGGCACTGTAAGAAGCAAACCTGACTACCAATGCAAGCAAGTGCCAGATAGTGCAGGGTTCTGTGATGTATCTGGGACACCTGGTGGGCGGGGACAAGGTGCAGCACCTTCAAGCCAAGTTAAAAACTATTCTAACCTGGGAACCCTTCAAAACGCATACTGAAGTGAGGGCCCTCCCGGGCCTCAATGGATACTATAGGAGGTTTGTCAAGAAGTATGGCTCCATTGTTGCCCCCTTGACTGAGTTGACTTCAAAGAAGCAGCCCAAGAAGGTGATCTGGACCAAGGCCTGCCTGAAAGCCTTTGACACCTTGAAGGAAGCCATGTGCACAGCACCTGTGCTAAGGTCCCCTGACTTCTCCAGGGAATTCACAGTGCAGACAGATGCTTCAGAGCATTGCATATGGGCTGTACTATCACAGCTAAATGAGGAGGGCCTTGACCAACCTTTAGCCTTCATAAGTAGGAGGTTACTTCTCAGGGAAGAGAGGTGCAGTGCTATTGAAAGAGGAGCCTTTGCTGTGGTCTGAACACTGAAGAAGCTAAGACCATACCAGCTTGGGACTCACTTCCAGGTTCAGACAGACCACAGGCCCCTCCGATGGCTCATGCAAATGAGGGGTGAGGTTCCCAGACTTTGAGATTGGCCATCTTCTTACAGGAAATTGACTTTACGATGGAACACAGCCCTGGGTCAGACCACTCCAATGCTGATGGTCTGTCCAGTTTCTTCTGCCTTAGTGATGAGAAATCTCATGAGGGTGGGTAGTTCTCCCCACTTTCAGCTGAGGAAATACATTTTAGGCCTGACAGCCTTAGGGTGGTCTTCCCCCAAACATTTTCCTGTTTTGCTGAAATTAGTATTTGTTGGCTTTATGACTCTATGCACTTTAGCACTGTTAAGCAGTGCTAAAGTGCTTGTGTTCACTCATTTAAACATCAGTCTCTAGTAAAGTGGTACTACATATACCCCGGACCTATAAATCAAATGGTACTCATGGTCCTGTGTCACCCACTTAAGTATGCTTTTTAAAACATATTTCAGGCCTGTCTTTGCAGCCTGTGCGTAGTTTTAAACTGCCATTTCGGCCTGGCCAAAAAAAACCTTTGCTAGGCCTAAGCCTTTCTTTTAATACCTGTATGTCATCCTTAGGGTAAGCCCTAAGCAGCGCGTAGACCAGGATGCAGTGTATTTAAAATGTTTACAAGAAAAAGGGTACGAAGTTCCTAAGTGATGTATTAATCACTCACAAAATAAATACTATAAAAGGTTCTACAGGTCGTGAGGAGGGGGAATCCTCCTTGCGGAACTAGGGCCCTCACACACCCAGCAAGCTAGGTGTCATGCTTCATCATATGGGCCTGCTCCTCGTCGGGCCGGCGCTGCAATGCCCGATGGGCACCCTTAAAGGGGCTCTTTATCGGAGATGTTTTGTTCCTTGCCGTAAGGGTGACGTGGGTGTGAGGGGCCTACATGAGTGTAGATGTATGCAGTGGTGATAAAACAGGTAAGGGAGTCCTCTGTTGTGAAATTTATTCTGCGAGGGACCCAACCTGATTAAAAGTCAAGAGGGAGGTGTAAATCTTTTGTTATAATGTGACAAAACGAGTACTCAACTCCCAGGAGGTCAACATGTTTCTCGCCTAATGTTGTCAAGGAGTGATCATGGGTGATTCTTCAGGACCATGTAAAGTAAAGTGAAACTATCTACACGTGAGTGGTAAGGTGCAATGCTACCTACCACTGGTGGTCCCCAGGGACATTACCCTTGGGGAAATGAGGCAACCTGTAGTACGAAAAAAGAGAAAAATACAACAATCCATGTCAGCTTCACATTAGACGGTTAAAGGTGTATTAGGTATACGTAATTGGGTTAAAAAACAATGCTAGTCATGCATTTCAATGTAAAACACTAGGTGACTATCATAAGCAATACCCCTCTTGATATTCTTAAGCACATGTGACAACACCGTGGTGGTGAGTGATGTGAAAACTCACCTAGTTAGGTATAAAGATATGCCTCATCAGTTGCAGCGGAGATTAAAAGACACAATGAATGTTTGACATTTACTTTTAAGTTGTACGTGTCCGGGTACTGAAATTCTCAACGGGCAACATTGGATTACCTTATTACATTTAATAAGTGATAACTTTTGTTTGGAAATAGGTAGAAATGTCATGTTTACACTCAAATTAATTGTCATTTGAAACCCTCTTTAGTGTGACGGTTGGATTATTTAAGTCATAATTCTGTAAATGGCACGTTTAGAAAGAAGCGATACCAAAGGGGATGATGGATGGAGCGTTAGAGCAAATCAAACACTGACCCCCAGTCAACTGATCTGGGTTTAATCCATCATCATTCTTTAGCTCACTCCACCACCCCAGTTCAGACATGGCCATATGCAAATCAGTCTGAACCTGTGCCTCATGGGAACAGTCCAGCCCGAACTGCCAAGCCATGTCTTCCCTGGACCGGAAACAAGCATCCTGGGACCGGTTTCGGGTTCAAAACCCTCATCAGCCAGGCTATCTTGAATCCAGTGGCAAAGTGAGCAAGGGACCCACGTCTGGGCATACCCTGCCAACTCAGGGCGAACAAAGCGATACCAAAGGGGATGATGGACGGAGCGTTAGAGCAAATCAAACACTCACCCCCAGTCAACTGATCTGGGTTTAATCCATCATCATTCTTTAGCTCACTCCACCACCCCAGTTCAGACATGGCCATATGCAAATCAGTCTGACCCTGTGCCTCATGGGAACAGTCCAGCCCGAACTGCCAAGCCATGTCTTCCCTGGACCGGAAACAAGCATCCTGGGACCGGTTTCGGGTTCAAAACCCTCAATCAATCAATCAATCAATCACGGCATTTATAGAGCGCGCTACTCACCCGGGAGGGTCTCAAGGCGCTGGGGGAGGGGGTAAGTTACTGCTCGAACAGCCAGGTCTTGAGCTGCTTCCTGAAGGAGAGATGGTCCTGGGTTCGCCGAAGGTGAGTGGGGAGGGAGTTCCAGGTCTTGGCTGCCAGGTAGGAGAAGGATCTTCCTCCGGCGGTGGCTCTGCGGATGCGTGGTACGGTGGCGAGGGCGTGGCTGGTTGATCGTAGCTGGCGGGTGGGCGTGTAGAAGGTCATGCGGTCGTTGAGGTACTTGGGGCCCAGGTCGTGGAGGGCCTTGTGTGCGTGGGTGAGGAGTCTGAACGTGATTCTCTTGCTGACGGGGAGCCAGTGCAGGTCTTTCAGGTGTCCGGTGATGTGGCTGTGTCGGGGGATGTCCAGGATGAGTCGTGCGGAGGCGTTCTGGATGCGCTGGAGTCTTTTTGAAGTTTGGCTGTGGTTCCGGCGTAGAGGGTGTTCCCATAGTCCAGTCGGCTGGTGACGAGTGCCTGGGTGACGGTCTTCCTGGTTTCAGTGGGGATCCATCTGAAGATCTTGCGGAGCATGCGCAGGGTGTTGAAGCACGAAGATGAGACGGCGTTGACTTGTCTGGTCATCGACAGGGAGGAGTCCAGGATGAAGCCCAGGTTGCGTGCGTGGTCCGTTGGCTTGGGCGCGGTGCCCAGGGCCGGGGGCCACCAAGAGTCGTCCCAGGCGGAGGGTGATGAGCCCAGGATGAGGACTTCCGTCTTGTCTGAGTTCAGTTTAAGGCGGCTGTTCCTCATCCAGTCGGCGACGTCTCTCATCCCGTCGTGTAGGTTGGCTCTGGCGGTGGTGGGGTCGTTGGTGAGGGAGAGGATCAGCTGGGTGTCGTCGGCGTAGGAGATGATGTTGAGGTTGTGTTGGCGTGCGATGGCTGCGAGGGGGCTCATGTAGACGTTGAAGAGGGTTGGACTGAGTGAAGATCCTTGTGGAACGCCGCAGATGACTTCGGTGGCCTCGGATCTGAACGGGGAGGCGGACTCTCTGGGTTCTTCCGGCGAGGAACGAGATGATCCATTCCAGTGCTTTCTCTCGGATTCCGATGTTGCTGAGGCGCTTCACTAGGGTGCGGTGGCAGACGGTGTCGAACGCCGTGGAGAGGTCCAAGAGGATGAGGGCTGCTGTTTCCCGTTGTCGGTTAGGGTTCTGATGTCGTCGGTGGCTGCGATAAGGGCGGTCTCGGTGCTGTGGTTGGCCCGAAACCCGGACTGCGAGGGGTCGAGGGATCCATTTGTCTCGAGGAAGGCGGCAAGCTGTCTGTTGACGGTCTTCTCGATGACTTTGGCCGGAAACGGAAGGAGCGAGATGGGACGGTAGTTCTTGAGGTCGGTGGGGTCCGCCGTTGGTTTCTTCAGGAGGGCGGTAAGCTCGGCGTGCTTCCAGCTCTCCGGGAAGGTGGCGGTGTGGAAGGAGGAGTTGATGATGTCCCGGAGATGGGGTGCGATGGTGGCGTCGGCTTTGTTGAAGACGTGGTGTGGGCAGGGGTTGGTTGGTGATCCGGAGTGGATGGAGTTCATCGTGCGGGTGGTGTCTTCGGTGCTGATCGGGGTCCAGTTGCAGAGGGTGGTGGTGGCGGGCGTTGGTTCGGCGGTAGGGTGCGTGGTCTGTGCGTTGAAGCTGTTATGTATGTCGGTGATCTTGCGGTGGAAGAACGCGGCGAGTGAGTTGCAGAGGTCTTGCGAGGGGGTGATGTCGTTGTTTCCGGCGCTGGGGTTGGAGAACTCTTTGACGATGCTGAAAAGTTCCTTGCTGTCGTGGGCGTTGTTGTCCAGTCGTTCTTTGAGTGCCGACTTCTTGGTGGCACGGATCAGCTGGTGGTGTTTGCGGGTGGCGTGCTTGAGGGCGGTCCTGTTGTCTGTGGTCTGGTCGAGTCGCCAGGCTTTCTCGAGAGTGCGGCAGTTCTTCTTGGATTCCTTGAGTTCGTTGGTGAACCAAGGGGTTTTCTTGCTTCCGGGTCTGCTGGGAGGGTTTTTAGTGGTGCGAGGTCGTCGGCGCAGGCGGTCAGCCACTTGGCGAGGTTGCTGGCTGCTTCGTTTGGGTCCGTTGTGTTGGTGGGTGTGTTCTGGCTGAGGGAGGCGGTGAGCTGCTCGGCGGTGATCTTGCTCCAGCTCCGGCGGGGAGCCTGTTGCGGGTGGTGGTGGGTCGCAGTCTTTCTGAAGCTGAAGTGGACGCAGCTGTGGTCGGTCCAGTGGAGTCCGGTGGCGTGGCTGAAGGAGATGTGCTTGCTGGAAGAGAAGACGGGGTCAAGCGTGTGGCCGGCGTAGTGGGTGGGCGTGTTCACCAGTTGCTTGAGTCCGAGGTTGGCGAGGTTGTCCAGCAGGGCGGTGGTGTTTCTGTCGTTGTTGTTCTCCAGGTGGAAGTTGAGGTCCCCTAGGAGGATGTAGTCGGCGGAGGGCATGGCGTGCGGGCTGATGAAGTCTGCGATGTCTTCGCTGAATAGTGTGCGTGGTCCCGGGGGTCTGTAGATGAGGGTGCCTCGGAGGGTGGTCTTGGGGTCAGTGTGTATCTGGAAGTGTAGGTGTTCGGCGGCGGTGAAGGTCTCGTCGGAGTTAGTCGAGATGCGGATGGTGTTCTTGTGTACGATGGCGATGCCTCCTCCCGTCTGGTTGACGCGGTCCTTCCGGGTGATCTTGTATCCGTCCGGGATGGCTATGGCGATGTCGGGCGGCTATCTTGAATCCAGTGGCAAAGTGAGCAAGGGACCCACGTCTGGGCATACCCTGCCAACTCAGGGCGAACAAAGCGATACCAAAGGGGATGATGGACGGAGCGTTAGAGCAAATCAAACACTCACCCCCAGTCAACTGATCTGGGTTTAATCCATCATCATTCTTTAGCTCACTCCACCACCCCAGTTCAGACATGGCCATATGCAAATCAGTCTGACCCTGTGCCTCATGGGAACAGTCCAGCCCGAACTGCCAAGCCATGTCTTCCCTGGACCGGAAACAAGCATCCTGGGACCGGTTTCGGGTTCAAATCCCTCATCAGCCAGGCTATCTTGAATCCAGTGGCAAAGTGAGCAAGGGACCCACGTCTGGGCATACCCTGCCAACTTAGGGCGAACAAAGCGATACCAAAGGGGATGATGGACGGAGCGTTAGAGCAAATCAAACACTCACCCCCAGTCAACTGATCTGGGTTTAATCCATCATCATTCTTTAGCTCACTCCACCACCCCAGTTCAGACATGGCCATATGCAAATCAGTCTGACCCTGTGCCTCATGGGAACAGTCCAGCCCGAACTGCCAAGTCATGTCTTCCCTGGACCGGAAACAAGCATCCTGGGACCGGTTTCGGGTTCAAAACCCTCATCAGCCAGGCTATCTTGAATCCAGTGGCAAAGTGAGCAAGGGACCCACGTCTGGGCATACCCTGCCAACTTAGGGCGAACAAAGCGATACCAAAGGGGTTGATGGACGGAGCGTTAGAGCAAATCAAACACTCAATCAATCAATCAATCAATCAATCAATCAATCATGTCACTTATAAAGTGCACTACATACCCGCGAGGGTCTCAAGGCGCTGGGGGAAGAGGGGGGTGGTGCTGCTACTGATCGAAGAGCCAGGTCTTGAGGAGTCTTCTGAAGGCCAGTAGGTCTTGGGTCTGTCGGAGGTTGGTGGGGAGGGTGTTCCAGGTCTTGGCGGCGAGGTGGGAGAAGGATCTGCCGCCGGCGGTCGTTTTCCGGATGCGGGGGACTGTGGCGAGGGCGAGGCTGGTCGAGCGGAGCTGGCGGGTGGGGGTGTAGAAGCTGAGTCGTCTGTTGAGGTATGCTGGTCCGGAGTTGTGGAGTGCTTTGTGTGTGTGGGTGAGGAGCTTGAAGGTTATCCTCTTGTTGACAGGGAGCCAGTGCAGGTCTCTCAGTTGGGGTGTGATGTGGCTGCGTCGGGGGATGTCGAGGATAAGACATGCAGAGGCGTTCTGGATGCGTTGCAGCCGTCTCAGGAGCTTAGCCGTCGTTCCTGCGTAGAGGGCGTTTCCGTAGTCCAGCCTGCTGGTGACGAGGGCCTGGGTGACTGTTTTTCTTGTTTCGGTGGGGATCCACTTGAAGATCCTGCGGAGCATTCGGAGGATGTTGAAGCAGGATGAGGAAACGGCATTGACCTGCTTAGTCATGGAGAGGGTGGGGTCGAGGATGACCCCTAGGTTGCGTACGTGGTCGGTGGGTGGCGGGGCTGTTCCCAGTGATGTTGGCCACCAGGAGTCGTCCCAGGCTGAAGGGTTGGAACCAAGGATGAGGACCTCCGTCTTGTCCGAGTTCAGCTTCAGGCGGCTGGTCCTCATCCATTCGGCGACGGCCTTCATTCCTTCGTGGAGGTGGGCTTTGGCGGTGTGAGGGTCTTTGGTGAGGGAGAGGATCAGCTGGGTGTCGTCGGCGTAGGAGATGATGTTGAGGTTGTGCTGTCGGGTGACGTGGGCGAGGGTGCCATGTAGATGTTGAACAGTGTTGGGCTGAGGGAGGAGCCTTGGGGTACGCCGCAGATGATCTTGGTGGCCTTGGATCGGAAGGGGCGAGGCGGACGCTTTGTGTTCTGCCGGAAAGGAAGGATGTGGTCCAGTCCAGGGCCTTCTCTTGGATCCCGGCGTCGTGAAGGCGTGTTCGTAGTGTGTGGTGGCAGACCGTGTCGAAGGCGGCTGATAGATCCAGGAGGATGAGGGCTGCTGTTTCTCCGTTGTCTAGCATGGTCCTGATGTCATCGGTGGCGGCGATGAGGGCGGTTTCGGTGCTGTGGTTGCTGCGGAAGCCGGACTGGGAAGGGTCCAGGACGTTGTTCTCCTCGAGGTAGCGGGTCAGTTGTTTGTTGACGATTTTCTCGGTGACCTTCGCGGGGAACGGGAGCAGAGAGATGGGTCGGAAGTTCTTGAGGTCCTTGGGGTCTGCCTTGGGTTTCTTGAGTAAGGCGGTGATCTCGGCGTGCTTCCAGCTTTCCGGGAAGGTTGCTGTCTCGAAGGAGATGTTGATTATTTTCCGGAGATGGGGCGCGATGGCTGTACTGGCTTTGTTGAAGATGTGGTGAGGGCACGGGTCTAGCGGTGAACCGGAGTGGATGGTGTTCATGATCTCGCTGGTGTCCTCGTCGTTGATGTTGGTCCAAGAGAGCAGGCGGTTGGTGGTTGTGGGGGCAGTGGTCTCGGTGGTTGCCGGGGCGGTCGTGGTGTTGAAGCTGTCGTGGATGTCGGCGATTTTGCGGGGGAAGGAGGTGGCCAGTGAGTCGCACAGGTCTTGCGACGGCTGGATGTCGTTGGTGTTGGAGCTGGGGTTGGAGAGTTCCTTCACGATGTTGAAGAGCTCTTTGCTGTTGTGTGCGTTGTTGTCTAGGCGGTCTTTGAGTGAGGCCCTTTTGGCGGATCTGATGAGGTGATGGTGATTGCGGGTGGCGCTCTTGTGGGCGGCGTAGCTGTCCGCTGTCCGTTCGTGGAGCCAGATCTTCTCCAGTTTTCGGCATGTTCGTTTGGAGGCCTGGAGGTCTTCGGTGAACCAGGTGGCTTTCTTGCTGGTGTGGCTGTTGGGCGGATTCTTGAGCGGGGCGAGGGTGTTGGCGCAGTCGTCGATCCACTGTCTGAGGTTGCGGGCAGCGGTGTCGGGGTCGGAGGGTTCGGCGGGTGGGCTCAGGGCGAGGGTTGTGGTTAGCTGGTCTTCCGTGACTCTGCTCCAGCAGCGGCGAGGCATTTGTTTGGTGCGGTGGTGCGTGGTGGGCTTCCTGTAGGTGAAGTGGATGCAGTGGTGGTCAGTCCAGTGGGGTTCGGAGGTGTGGTTGAAGGAGACATGTGGGCTTGCGGAAAAGATGGAGTCTAGCGTGTGGCCGGCGGCGTGGGTGGGTGTAGTCACGAGCTGTCTGAGTCCGAGGGTGGCGAGGTTGTTGATCAGGGTGGTGGAGTTGGTGTCCTTGTTGTTCTCGAGGTGGAAGTTCAGGTCCCCGAGGAGGATGTAGTCCGTGGAGGCGATGGCGTGTGTGCTGACGGAAGTCAGCGATGGAATCGCTGAACTGTGGTCGGGGTCCGGGGGTCTGTAGATGAGGGTTCCTCTGAGGGTGGTGTTGGGATCGGTGTGGATCTGGAAGTGCATGTGTTCGGGCGGTGCTGAGGGTGTCGTCGGTGTTGGTTGAGACTCTGAGGGTGTTCCTGTGGACGATGGCGATGCCTCCTCTGACTCCGTTGGTGCGGTCCCTGCGGGTGATCTTGTATCCGTCCGGGATGGCAATGGCGATGTCGGGGACTGAAGCAGGATTCAGCCAGGTCTCCGTCAGGAATGCGACGTCTGGGGAGGTTGAGTCGAGAAGGTCCCAGAGTTCGAAGGCGTGTTTGCGGGCGGAGCGGGTGTTGAGGAGGATGCATCTGAGGTAGTTGGGTTCTTTCCTGGGCGGTGGTTTGGCGGGGCGGGTGCTGGCGAAGCTGCAGTTCCGGCAGGTGAAGGGCCCTTGGGAGCGCTTCGGGGTGGCCTGGTAGCAGGCGTGATCTTTTCCGGGGTTGAGTGCGTGGAGGGTGCTGGCGTCGTATCGGCGTCTGTTGATGTGGCGGGCGCGGGGGATGCCCGGACCAGGTGGTCTGGCACTGGGCGCGGCCACGGCGCGGACGGGCGCAGACGGGCTTGCAGACTCACCCCCAGTCAACTGATCTGGGTTTAATCCTTTGGTATCGCTTTGTTCACCCTAACTTGGCAGGGTATGCCCAGACGTGGGTCCCTTGCTCACTTTGCCACTGGATTCAAGATAGCCTGGCTGATGAGGGTTTTGAACCCGAAACCGGTCCCAGGATGCTTGTTTCCGGTCCAGGGAAGACATGGCTTGGCAGTTCGGGCTGGACTGTTCCCATGAGGCACAGGGTCAGACTGATTTGCATTTGGCCATGTCTGAACTGGGGTGGTGGAGTGAGCTAAAGAATGATGATGGATTAAACCCAGATCAGTTGACTGGGGGTGAGTGTTTGATTTGCTCTAACGCTCCGTCCATCATCCCCTTTGGTATCGCTTTGTTCACCCTAAGTTGTCAGGGTATGCCCAGACGTGGGTCCCTTGCTCACTTTGCCACTGGATTCAAGATAGCCTGGCTGATGAGGGTTTGTAACCCGAAACCGGTCCCTGGATGCTTGTTTCCGGTCCAGGGAAGACATGGCTTAGCAGTTCGGGCTGGACTGTTCCCATGAGGCACAGGGTCAGACTGATTTGCATTTGGCCATGTCTGAACTGGGGTGGTGGAGTGAGCTAAAGAATGATGATGGTTTAAACCCAGATCAGTTGACTGGGGTGAGTGTTTGATTTGCTCTAACGCTCCGTCCATCATCCCCTTTGGTATCGCTTTGTTCGCCCCTAAGTTGGCAGGGTATGCCCAGACGTGGGTCCCTTGCTCACTTTGCCACTGGATTCAAGATAGCCTGGCTGATGAGGGTTTTGAACCCGAAACCGGTCCCAGGATGCTTGTTTCCGGTCCAGGGAAGACATGGCTTGGCAGTTCGGGCTGGACTGTTCCCATGAGGCACAGGGTCAGACTGATTTGCATATGGCCATGTCTGAACTGGGGTGGTGGAGTGAGCTAAAGAATGATGATGGATTAAACCCAGATCAGTTGACTGGGGGTGAGTGTTTGATTTGCTCTAACGCTCCGTCCATCATCCCCTTTGGTCGCTTTGTTCACCCTAAGTTGGCAGGGTATGCCCAGACGTGGGTCCCTTGCTCACTTTGCCACTGGATTCAAGATAGCCTGGCTGATGAGGGTTTTGAACCCGAAACCAGTCCCAGGATGCTTGTTTCCGGTCCAGGGAAGACATGGCTTGGCAGTTCGGGCTGGACTGTTCCCATGAGGCACAGGGTCAGACTGATTTGCATATGGCCATGTCTGAACTGGGGTGGTGGAGTGAGCTAAAGAATGATAATGGATTAATCCCAGATCAGTTGACTGGGGGTGAGTGTTTGATTTGCTCTAACGCTCCGTCCATCATCCCCTTTGGTATCGCTTTGTTCACCCTAACTTGGCAGGGTATGCCCAGACGTGGGTCCCTTGCTCACTTTGCCACTGGATTCAAGATAGCCTGGCTGATGAGGGTTTTGAACCCGAAACCGGTCCCAGGATGCTTGTTTCCGGTCCAGGGAAGACATGGCTTGGCAGTTCGGGCTGGACTGTTCCCATGAGGCACAGGTTCAGACTGATTTGCATATGGCCATGTCTGAAATAGGGTGGTGGAGTGAGCTAAAGAATGATGATGGATTAAACCCAGATCAGTTGACTGGGGGTGAGTGTTTGATTTGCTCTAACGCTCCGTCCATCATCCCCTTTGGTATCGCTTTGTTCACCCTAAGTTGGCAGGGTATGCCCAGACGTGGGTCCCTTGCTCACTTTGCCACTGGATTCAAGATAGCCTGGCTGATGAGGGTTTTGAACCCGAAACCGGTCCCAGGATGCTTGTTTCCGGTCCAGGGAAGACATGGCTTAGCAGTTCGGGCTGGACTGTTCCCATGAGGCACAGGGTCAGACTGATTTGCATTTGGCCATGTCTGAACTGGGGTGGTGGAGTGAGCTAAAGAATGATGATGGTTTAAACCCAGATCAGTTGACTGGGGTGAGTGTTTGATTTGCTCTAACGCTCCGTCCATCATCCCCTTTGGTATCGCTTTGTTCGCCCTAAGTTGGCAGGGTATGCCCAGACGTGGGTCCCTTGCTCACTTTGCCACTGGATTCAAGATAGCCTGGCTGATGAGGGTTTTGAACCCGAAACCGGTCCAGGATGCTTGTTTCCGGTCCAGGGAAGACATGGCTTGGCAGTTCGGGCTGGACTGTTCCCATGAGGCACAGGGTCAGACTGATTTGCATATGGCCATGTCTGAACTGGGGTGGTGGAGTGAGCTAAAGAATGATGATGGATTAAACCCAGATCAGTTGACTGGGGGTGAGTGTTTGATTTGCTCTAACGCTCCGTCCATCATCCCCTTTGGTCGCTTTGTTCACCCTAAGTTGGCAGGGTATGCCCAGACGTGGGTCCCTTGCTCACTTTGCCACTGGATTCAAGATAGCCTGGCTGATGAGGGTTTTGAACCCGAAACCAGTCCCAGGATGCTTGTTTCCGGTCCAGGGAAGACATGGCTTGGCAGTTCGGGCTGGACTGTTCCCATGAGGCACAGGGTCAGACTGATTTGCATATGGCCATGTCTGAACTGGGGTGGTGGAGTGAGCTAAAGAATGATAATGGATTAATCCCAGATCAGTTGACTGGGGGTGAGTGTTTGATTTGCTCTAACGCTCCGTCCATCATCCCCTTTGGTATCGCTTTGTTCGCCCTAAGTTGGCAGGGTATGCCCAGACGTGGGTCCCTTGCTCACTTTGTCACTGGATTCAAGATAGCCTGGCTGATGAGGGTTTTGAACCCAAAACCGGTCCCAGGATGCTTGTTTCCGGTCCAGGGAAGACATGGCTTGGCAGTTCGGGCTGGACTGTTCCCATGAGGCACAGGTTCAGACTGATTTGCATATGGCCATGTCTGAAATAGGGTGGTGGAGTGAGCTAAAGAATGATGATGCATTAAACCCAGATCAGTTGACTGGGGGTGAGTGTTTGATTTGCTCTAACGCTCCGTCCATCATCCCCTTTGGTATCGCTTTGTTCGCCCTAAGTTGGCAGGGTATGCCCAGACGTGGGTCCCTTGCTCACTTTGCCACTGGATTCAAGATAGCCTGGCTGATGAGGGTTTTGAACCCGAAACCGGTCCCAGGATGCTTGTTTCCGGTCCAGGGAAGACATGGCTTGGCAGTTCGGGCTGGACTGTTCCCATGAGGCACAGGGTCAGACTGATTTGCATATGGCCATGTCTGAACTGGGATGGTGGAGTGAGCTAAAGAATGATGATGGATTAAACCCAGATCAGTTGACTGGGGGTGAGTGTTTGATTTGCTCTAACGCTCTGTCCATCATCCCCTTTGGTATCGCTTTGTTCGCCCTAAGTTGGCAGGGTATGCCCAGACGTGGGTCCCTTGCTCACTTTGCCACTGGATTCAAGATAGCCTGGCTGATGAGGGTTTTGAACCCGAAACCGGTCCCAGGATGCTTGTTTCCGGTCCAGGGAAGACATGGCTTGGCAGTTTGGGCTGGACTGTTCCCATGAGGCACAGGGTCAGACTGATTTGCATATGGCCATGTCTGAACTGGGGTGGTGGAGTGAGCTAAAGAATGATGATGGATTAAACCCAGATCAGTTGACTGGGGGTGAGTGTTTGATTTGCTCTAACGCTCCGTCCATCATCCCCTTTGGTAACGTTTAGAAAGAGGCATTTTCTTATCTTAACCATTTGGTGCCTGCAACCTGTATCCTTGGTCACATGACTAGTTTTAGATGGTGGTTGGCCTTGGTGAATATCTCCCAAACAGTGACACAAAGGAGAATTAGGTGTTGGCGGGATGGGCTGTTTTACCAGAATGTGAGAGACGGAGTTGTGCACAGGCCCACATACATTAAAAAATTAGCTACCTCAGCACATTCACAAAGGACATCACACTAGTCTTTTCTCACCCCAGATATCCTGGGACCATGGCATGGAGGAAGGACATTCCAGAACCATCTATGTGGGAATACTCTGAATGTTTTTTCCACTTAAATCTGGCACCAGGTGTAAAAATAGGATCCTCAGACCCGTGCCTCAGTGCACTTCTGGACCTGCGGATACTACTGAAGAAGAGCTGCCCTGCTGTCAGAGGACTGTCCTGCTGCTTGAGGCATGCTCTGCTCTCTGTGATGGAGGACTGGACCTGCTCCTTTCATCCCAGGCAGAGTGACTCCAAGGGTCATGTGGATGACCACCTGTTATGAGCTACAGGGACACAGGCTTCAGATGCCTCCCTACAATTGCCTAGCTCATTTCCTGCACTGGATCTGCCTGGACCTGTAAATTGCCAGAGCTCTGCTGACCTCTGCTAGAGTAAGTTTCTGATCTCCAAGATGTGCCTCGCCAGGTCCTGGACTCTTGGCTGGCATCTGTTGAGCTCCTCCTGTGAACAAAAGGAGTAACAAAAGGAGAAATCATGACTGTGAACAGGCCCATATGTACCGATAATCAAACGGTTCGCAACAACCGCCAAGGCAAAGCTCTGGTTCACCCGACATTTTGTGCTACAGCATCCACCAGTGAAGATTGGAAACACAGCCTGTGGTGACGACCAATGTGAAGCTCTATCAGTGACCGTCTGTGATGCATGACAGGATTTCCATGCTACAGCACTGGCCATCAGCAATGCTCAGCCTGCACGTCAGGCTGCAGCGACAAGAATCCGCAGTGCTCTCCCTGTTCCTTGCGGCCTCCACCACTGCAAGCTGGACTCTGCACTGGACTTTGAGAAAGAAACCTTTTTCAGTGGGTCTAACCAGTTTTATGTATCCTGACAGTGGTCCATCGTAGCTGGCCTGAACTTGTGACTTTCCCCGGTCTAGCACAACCAGATAACCGCAAGTGATGCTTTGTGATTTTAGGCGCTACACTTACTATATTATTCTAAATTGGTGCTTTATGCATTGCCTCTAAGTTAAGCCTGACTGCTTTTGTGCCAACCTACCAGAGGGTTAACCACAGGTTAATTTAGTGACTATTTTGTTTCACCCCGACAGGGATTTTGGTTGTTGCTTGAGAACGGTCTTCATCCCCCTCAATTAAAAGTCCAATTTCTCACAAGACCTACTTAGATCATTCCTCTTGCTGGAGGAAGACTCGCTCACGAATGATGCATTGACTGATGTCCTTTCCCTGTAGTGGCCCAGGATTAAATGCAATTCTTAAGATGCTGAATTGGTGAAGGAGTTCAGCACCCAAACTGTTGCTGCACCTGAGCTATACATATGATATACTAGCTCCCCATCTTGGTGTTGGAATACATTGTGACTTGGATTGTTTGGATCATATAGTCCTGTACAAGGATGGGAGTCCGAGAAACCCTCTGAGGCTCTGTACGATGAACAGAGTAAAGTGTGAGGATCGGAATGACACATGTGTCCCCAAGGGCCAGTTATGAGTTGCTGTTGCTAAATATGTACTGCACTGTACCTCTTATCAGTTGATTTTAGACTCTGTACTGTACCATTTGTTTTTCAGTTTTAAAATAAAAGAAAATATTCAGAAGTTTTTGGAGCACATAAGCTCTGATAAAGGAGTTATTCCCAAAAATCATTTGCAAGAGCAATAAGAGAAGTACATATGCCTGATAATATGAAAAAACTGATGTCCTTCTTGGGCTTATATGAGTACTAATCTAAATTTGTTCAGAATTTTGCTATAATCACGGAGTGCATGAAGGAAAAAAAGTAATATCATGGAAATGAACAGCTAGCTGCATTCCAGCTGATCAAGAAACAAATTACTTCTGCATCCATCTTAACACCGTTTTAAGTAGATAAAACATTTGTAATCACTGTTGAAGCGAGTGCCTATGGACTGGGTCTGTTTTGTCGCTGAAGTTTGCAAATAATGATATTTGGGTAGTGGCCTATGCCTCAAAAATTGTAACTGATACTAAGAGACAGGGCCGTGGCTTGCTGCATAAGATGGCAGCTGGAAGTTTGTGAAGCTCTGGCTCTTTACCTGACTACAAGTATCCATTTTCCTCCAGAGCCATCTTACCGAGCACCACAGAGTGTGCAAAGACAGTGGAAATGGCTGCAGTGGCTATTTGAGCCCTGATCGAAGCGCCCGGGGCCAAAGAAAGTGGATCTCATCATGGGGATGCTGAGAGCTGACGGGGGGTCCTCCAAGAGTTCACAGCTGAAATGGCGAGTGCCGGCTCCCCCAGCCTCCTGGGACTCGCTTCAGACCCAGTGGCCACCCCACAATACATGCCCTGAGGATGGGTATACTTGGTGCACCACACATGTGGACATTCAAGATGGCTCGGCCCTAAAAGTTTGAAACCAGCCTCTATATTAAGGATGACAGGGCACCATGGATGCAGATAATAGGCACATTTATAACCTCCACCACGGCTTCCCTGAGGCTGTGCCTCCACACTCGAGTGACCGGCTACACAAGTGCAAATGTCAACCTCCAGGGGCCACTATCAGAATACACGCATGTCACAAACCAGGGAACATGGTGAGCCCATCAGGGGAGCCATGCCCAGGCTTCAAAGGTTCAGATAGTGATAGTGAATTCCATACAGACCCTGCCATTGATAGGTTGCTCAAACTGAGAGTTGGGCTGCACGTGCCGAACCTTGTGCCAGACCCAAGAACAGGGGTTGGCGAGGGTGCCTGGTAGGCCAACTGCAGTGGCATGGCTGGATGGTGAAAGCCTACCCAATTTCGATGGCTTGACTGTGACAACACCAGCTTTCCCTATGCAACAGTGTTCTGTGAAACAGAGCGAGTGTAAGGGGGTATGCAACAAGTTTGCATGCCCCCCCATTTTGGAAGAGCATTGACTGGAGAGATCCTCCCCGCCATACGTCTGGGAATAGACGGCCAAGGGCCACCAATACAACCACTTCAAGCCGTGATGTGCTTGAGAAGATAATGGCTTTGGAGGGGTCCTATAGGGTCTCTAATATAACCTCCCAACTTGTGAACTGCCCTGGAACTAAAAATCAACACTGTGACTCTTGACGAGGGAGTACTGAGAGAGGGCCAATTGAAACTGTGTGAACATTCCTCAGATACTCATCTGCTTTTAAAGACATCACCCTAGTCACTGTGGAGCACACAATCCGGCTGGCTGAACTAATGGACCGTGTTGTTTATTGGAGAACCACCCAGAAGATGCCAAGTGGGGTGCCAGACACAATAACGTACAAATTACTTTCTTTCGGAAGGCACAGAGGGAGCAGATACAAATGCCTTCATGGAGACCTGGCTGCAGACAGAGGTAGCACCAGATGAGCTCTCATCAATGTACCTGGTGGAGTGTGGTCACTGTGTTCCAGACAAGCGTTCGCCTTCTGGTGCAACGCGTCACCCAATAGTGTCAAGACTCCTGAACTTCTGTGATAGGACCACATACTGCAGAAGGCCAGGGGGGCAAGAGGCCGGACTTCAGTACACTCCTCGCTTGTGCTGCTTTTCCTGGATTTCGCCATCGCTGTTCAGAGATGCAGGGCCTCATTTCTTAGCATGTATGAAAGCGCTCCATGACTTGGGTCTCAAATATTTCCTGCTTCTCCCTGCGAGTCTAAGAGCAGTGGCAGTTGAGCGCACGCATTTCTTTGAAGAGCCTAAAGATGCATGGTCCTGACTCAAACATCACAATCGCTAAGTGGGGCTGCCCTGATCACAGGACCCTCGAGATCCCAATCTGCATACACATATCCTGGTCACAACCAGTAAAACCAATGTAGATGGACAATGACTATAACTCCCACTACAAGCCAGGCTTAGGAAGGCCACACTGCGGCCCGCCATTTGATGGCTGCTTTAAGGTCTGCTACGGCCTCCCCTTCCATCGATGTACTCTCCACCATAACATTGGATTTTGACTTGACCCTGATACCCCAAGGGGTCCCACGAGTGACTCCTCAAACAGCAGATGATCTCAGATAGACCGTTACTGATCTTGTGTAGCATGCATGCTTCCATGTCAGGGGCCTTGAGACGCAGGGTTTGTAGCACCCTATCATTTATAGAAGGTAAAACACTATTCTCTCAGTGGTGGCTCTCCATTGTTTTTCAGTACCTGCCGGATTGGCTAGCCCACTGGTGTTTGCTTCTCCCCCTGGCCTTTGCCACCCATTTGATACACTGTGGGACTTTAGTTGGGATAGTTACTTTTTCTTTTGCATTTACTCTCACCACTTCTCTCTTTTACACACCTGTTTTTGGCCACGAGGGCTACCCAGACTCAACATCTCTGTGTAGCCCTGGTTAACCCACTCTTTTCGTAATACAGACTACAGAGAACACTGAAGGGGCATTTACATTTATTTAACATGGAACGTTAGAGGCATGGGGTCTGCAAACAAACACTACCAGATTGATTCAAAACTGAAAAGGGTGGGCATCCACATACTTGACTCCCAGGAAACGCATCTTGACCAAACTGAAGGCAACCGCCTTCACTGCAGATGGAGAGGCTAACTCTTTCATATTTCCCACTCCTCTTTTTGCACAGGGACGGCAATTTTGATATGTCCCAGGGAGCCCTTTGTTAATGAAGACTCTCTGATTGATCCAAGGTGTTGCTTTGTTCTGCTAAGAGGTTGCCTGGTTTGATTGCCCAATGTACTGGGGTGTATATGTGCGCATACCTTCAACCAGCCTCAGTTTTTGGAATCCCTTACAGCAAAATTTGCTAACTGGGCTACTGTGCCATGGCTGCTGTGGGAGACTTCGCCTGCATTCTGGATATTCTACTAGACAGATTGCATTCTCCTTACCAGGCACACCAGTTAGCCAGAATGATAGGGCTCTATTAGAATGGTAACACATTGGTCCCTGGTCAATATGTAGTGAACTAAGAACCTCCATCACAATTAGTACTCTATTTTCTTCCCCTCCCACAAGCTATATGCCCCACTCAAGCATATTGTGGGTTTCAAGATGCTGCTTTCAAATCCACTATTTAGGAAATAATCACTAACTACTCCACAGACAACTTGAACACTGCCTTCACACCTCTAGTGGAATGGGAAGTCTTTAAAGCTTGTTACTCGAGGGTTCTGCATCAAAACAGTCACAGGGACTCACCAAGTCCTAGTCACACAGCTATGAGATAATGAGAAATCCCTGGGGCCACTAGAAGTGAAGTTGTTCACTGATGACACCTTCTGAGGAGACCTAGAATGGGATCAACAAACAACGCTGATAGAAAGTCTACTCTGTCTCAATTGCTCGGCGCATGAGGCTCAGACCCATGCGGAAGCCAATGAACTAGGAATTCTACTTGCATGACTTACCACACTTCATCTCATGGGGACTCCCATCCACACCATCAACGACCAGAGGGACATGGCCTGGAGGACAAAAAGGGAGATTAACCATGCTTTTTGCTCCACTTATGCCACACAATACGGGGACGGCTCCCACGTTTTGGCCTCCAAATCTCCTTCCTTGGGGATATTACACTCCCCCAAATCACAGCAGGGCACAAAACCACTCTTGAGCCACCCATTTTGGAGAACGAAATCAAACAGGTGACTTATTCCCTCCCACAAGGCCGCTCCCCTTGTCAATCTAATTTTATGTGACATACAAGCCTACTCTGGCTCTGCAACTCCTCCAAATGTTCAACAAATCCAGAGAACTGGGAGCCCTCCCACCTTCCCTGAGTGAGACGCTAGTAGTACCTATACCAAAGCCCGGCCGAAACCATACTTCCCCTTCTTTGTATAGGCCAATTTCACTTCTCTCCATGTATTATAAAACCCCTAGCAAAATCATAGCGAACAGAATATTACCCATTCTGCCAGGTCTGATCCACCTGGACCAGAATGGATTCATCCCGCATCATAACACCTCCTCAAATATCAGATGCCTCTACATAGTCATGGAAGAGGTTCTGCGAAAATGGCCTACTTCGGCCTGCCTATTCCTTGAATTAGAGCCACCACTCAACTCTTAAAACTAGGAACACAAGTTTTGGGCTCTTACTTGCTTTAGCATTTGGACCACAACTGATAGAATGAATCCACCTCCTCTACACCAGCCCCACAGCTTGTGTCAACACTGGGCACTATATGTCAGATACTTATCCAGTGACCAGAGGCACCCGCCAGAGATGCCCCTTATCCCCTTGCTGCTTGTCCTGACTCTGGAGCCACTAGCGGCTAGGCTATGGGTGCAGGTCCGGGATTGGGGAATCCTGCAGGGTGATCAGACAGATATAATTTCTCTATACATTGATGACATGATTCTCTATATCCGAGATGTCCATGATAACTTAGCCCTGCTTATATCACTCTTGGATACATTTGGCAGGCTGCCTGGACTCAAGGTCTACCACACCAAGACCCTTGCTTTTCCTTTCCAAGAACATCTCACAGAATTCCATGTACAGTTCAGTATTGGGGCTTTACGTTGGGACCCTACCATGTTTAAATAGTTGGGGATTCAAATCTACCATAAGAGAGACGCTCTGCTTGAAAGTAACGTCTGTAGTCCCATACAATCCCTGTGCTCCCAGGTGTCTTTTTGGATGGCTCGCCTGCCATCCATGGTGGCCTGCGTCTCCTTGCTCAAAATGGTGATGCTCTCACACCTTCTTTACTTTTTCAGCAACCTCCCAGTCATTGTCCCCCCTTGAAAATTCTGTGACCACTCTCTTGACTGACTTGATTTTGGGAAAGGATTGGAGAAGAGTGGCATTATCTGAGCTAAGACTCTCACCTGTGGGATGGCATGGGAACCCCGAACTTCTCACAGTACTATCTTGCAGCCCAGCTACAATGACTGTGCCTTTGGCTAGCGGGATATCATCGCTTGGAGGCAGGGATCTGAGAGGGCTATCTACACAGGCTCCTAATCCCTGGCACAACCACCGAGGGCACTACTCACTCCTGCTCCACGTCTCTCTGGAATGCTTGAGGCCGGGGTTCCCACACACCACAATACCACTTCCCTACTCCCCACTCTTGCCCCTTAAGGGTCTCCTTTTATGGGCAGGGCCCCTCACAAGACACACATTGGAGACCTGAGAAGTGATTGGCATTAACACAATCAGTGATCTATTCCTAGGCAGTGCCCTTATCAGCTTCCTAGAACTCCAGGGACACTATCAGTTACACAGTAGGGCCTTCCTACTCTATGGAGCTATCAGACTGTCATTGTTTATGTTCTGGCACATCATAGGCCCAGAACCCACTACCAACCTACTGTTAGATGTGTTCAATTCCATGGGTCATGGTAGATGACTAATTACGTGGGACGTTTGCACAAGGCCACCTAACGGCCTTGGCCTTTGCGAACAAAGTGGGAGGATTCCTTAGGACAGGTATTTAATGACTCAGACTGGCTTAAAACCTTAGAATCTCCTCATACATTTTCCAGAAATGTCAGCTTCAAAAGTATATAATTTCATATACTACCCAGAGCATACCTAACCCCCACACCTACGTCTTATTTATCCAACAGTGGCAGGCACATGTCCTCAGTGCCTGCTGGATTCAGCTTACATGCTCCACGTGTTCTGGAACTACTGGGTACTAAAGTCCTTCTGAAACTCAGTGCTCCCAGATATCACACACACCATGGGTCACACAAAAGTCTCACAGAAGTCTCCATAGCACAGCACTGCCTGTTGGGCCTTTCCTCCTGCCCCAAAAAGCAACAACGAGATTTATTGATCTCACTTTGCTTTTGACTAAATGGGTGGTACCAATGAAGTGGATGTCACATGCATCTCTGTCGAGCACAGTGGAGGACTGCAGTGATTAGGAGGGCATAGGCAGAAAGTGTGGCCTTGTGCAGAAAAGAGAGGCTTGGCCTACGGAAACACCCTTTGGTGCTCTACTGGAATATGATAATTCATTACTTAAAGGAACACACAAAAGAAGATGCCCGACCACCCTTAACACTTGGTGGCAGTTGCCCACCAGCTCTCATAACAGCTCAGAGACCCCTGGGGCAGACCATTGCCATCCTCCCTGGACCCTCCAGGCTACGACCTATACTATCAGATCTCACTAGGACACCTGATGCTCCTCTATACAGTAATACCATACAACCTGTGGTACAGTTGCTCAGCAATCTTACTAACTAGCCCTATGATTGTGCATAACTGTTGTGAGATTCAAGGGAGGGGTTGGGGGAAAGGAGTCTTTATTGTTTAATTTTTCAAATGTAGTTACATAAGAAATAATGGAACCAAAACGTTTTCTCCTTTATCTGTTTTCAAAATATGAATATGACATCTTCACTTTAGCACTGTTAATTATACTGACAACAGTTACTGGTTAAACCCAGGAACCTTTACTAAACAACTGGGCACATTGCTTGTACCTCCGCTGAGATCACTCTATTGATGTTCAGCTTTTGGATCTTGAAAAAAGCCAATAAAAATGTATTAAAACACAACATGAAACTGAAAGACGCTATGAAGAACTACTTGTATGTGCCTGGACAATTAACCATTTTAGACATTTTATTTGGGAAGTAAATGTATTCTTCAAATTGACCATAGGCCACTTTTACATATACTGCCCCCTTGTCTGCTACTGCATGCCTTGTACATCTGTGTGACAAATTGCAAGAAAACTGTTTTGAAACTGTGTATGTTCCTGGAAACAAAAATCATAATGCACACTGTTTATCTTGTAGGCCACGTGAAAGTGGTGAAACTGAAAGTTGTGCTGACGAAGAGGTGGACGTAGTTGCTGACATGCATGAAGTGTGTACCTTGTGTGGCTCTCTCTTGACTAAAGGTATGTCTGAAGATCAGAAGGATGGCGTTCTTAACTAGTTAAGAAATATATGAATGAAGGGAGGCCATCACTTAAAACCTGCGGGGTTCTCTATAATAATTTTATCAAGTTTCTCATGAGACAAGTGTATTGGATGACCTTGTTTTTCATGGGACAAGTGTATTCCTCCTGAGGGTGTGCAGACACCAGTCATTGAGGTCATATCTGCTTTGAAACACCTTGTGAGCAGTGCTTTAAATGGGAAGGTACTGCCTGGTACTGAGTACCTACACTTCTTTGATTTGAAACCCAGAGTACCTGCACTTCTCAGGACTATTGCAATTCATTTAATGGAAGAGTACCTGCACTTCTCAGGAACAAAAAGGTACTCTAAATAGTGGTAAACTTCAATTCTATATATCCAATTTAAGCCCTGCTTGCGAGAACACAATTTTCATGGCCTGGCATGGATGCAGATGCCAGCTATATGTTAGAAGTTGTGAGGATTGCGTTCCTTTTGATAAATGCTATAAATGTTGTACTCCTGTCATGCAGTCTGTCTCATGGCCATGATGGACCATGATTTTTGTAAATAAAATCTGCTCAATGTAATCCCCCGAAAGAGTGAATTAACATAAAATTAATAAAATGGATTATTATTAACACATGAAAACATAGTGTACAACTTGATGATGTGTAAGGGAAAACTCGATAAGTGTTTCCCTAGGTAATGAAAATGACGTAATGAGAAACTATGTAATGCTTGTTGAGAAACGTAGATGATTAGTACTTATTGAATAATGAGGATTATCCTGTCTGTCTAATTGAATGTGATTTATGTCTCCTAAAATGCAGAGGCACGACAAACACAGAAGAAAAGCTTTATTCTTTGTGAAAGACTTTATAAATCTTTTATAAATAATTCTCTCTTTTGCTAAAATAATGTAGGCCTTAGAAAATGTTAGAGGATGTGTTTCCGTGCTCCCGTCCTTCCAAAAGTTCAAATGTTTCCTTAGAATGCAGATATTAGTCTATTTCAGGATGAACTTTTTAGGTCTTTCCTGTCTAGGTGAGAGATGAGGTAGTTCTAGTGAAATTGTTTCAACGTTTATATACTTATGTATCGAGGACTTCCTTTTCCTTCCTTGGAAGCTGATGTAATGTTGTTTAGACAATAGTCGTTTAGAAATATTTGTAAGGTAAAACTCGGAAGACTAGCTCCCCATGCGAAATGACCAATAATATTGCGAGGAGAGGAGAGAAAATGAAACATTTATTAGAGATAAGAGTGTAATGTATTATAAAAGTTACTGTGAGAAAATGTTAATCGGCTTGTTCACAAGATCGGTGACCTGTCCCTGCGTTCGTGGTATGCTGAATGCCGTGCTGATCCTGTTACTCTGGCTGGCGTGGTTTCCTGCAATTCCTAAAGATTTTCCTTAATGACTTTGCACATCATCGGCTGGTGATGCTGCATGTGCTATACCGTTTCGGCCGAGAGGTTAGCTTCTCAGACTTAATGCACGCTGTGCATTTGTATTTCTAGGTTCGTATGAGAAACTGATAATCTTGCAAATTTGTCTTTGCAATTATTTTGTTCTCTCTCCTTTTCACTCCTCTATACCTTTTTGTTGATGTATTTTGATATGAGTTGTTTCTTATTGTGAACTTATCCTGTAACATTGGATCTGAGTGATGACATTCTAATCTATGTACTTGTGTTTGTCCATTCATTTTATGAAATAATAAGAAGAAATAATAAGATAAGAATAGTGTCTGTCTTTATTCATTAGTTTATTGAATTATCTGACATGGTTTTGATGATTAACTGAAATTCAGTCTATTTCTTCATTGTAGATCCTCATGAGGGAATAGCATTCCGTCTTTCATTATTTGGTCACTTTTAGCTCTACCAAAGATCCATCGGAGGACCTTCGATATTGCTAACTGTGTGATAATGACTTATGGATCTGTCATTAGCTTTAGGTTTTCAATAGTTATTTAGAGGTTGGGGTGGGACGTAAGATGATAAAATCCCCCCACCGTTTCCGCTGCAACAGCCACAACATGCTTGGCAAAAACTAGGACTAGATATTGTGGGACAGTACAACAGACTTATGCCATCTTTGAGATTCGCTATTGTACTTATAGATTATCATTTGAAATGGCCTGAAGTTAAGTTTGTTGACAGCATTACTACTTCTATAGGTATTGATTTTGATGAATGCGTTCAGTAAGAAAGGATGTCCAGAAACTTTAGTCACAGATAATTGGGAACAACTGAGGTCACAAGAGGCGACTTAGTTTTTGGCAGCACATGGAATCTCACACAAAACCATTGCTTTTTATGATCCTCAGTGTAGCAGACACCTTGAACGGTTCATCTGTTACCTGTAGGATAGTGCGCATTTTGCAACTCACAAGCTGGTAGTTTTGACTGTGAGGGAAGGATTGTGGTCTTACAGGATTTCACCCAAATCAGTGATGGATGTGTGTCCATTTATTTTATTCAAGGGGAGGAATGCTGTTTCTGATCTTTTCCCATGTTGGCTTAAAACTAAGGGGCCCATTAGCATGTCGGGCGGATCGCCACCGCCCGCATGGCGGTGGCGATCCGCCCGACATTTGTGCCCGCCCGCATGCCAATTCCCCCTGCCATATTACTATGGCAGGGGGGACACCGGCGGACGGAAAGACCGTCTACCGGTTTTCCGCCGGTAGGCAATCCGCCCAATTGCCTACCGGGCGGAAAAGCTGTTAATATGGTGGCGGTGTCTGGTAGACACCGCCATCCATATTATGATGCATGCGGGGTTTAGCCTTTCCGTGGCGGCAACGCCACCACGGAAAAGCATGCGGTTCTCGCCATTGGGGGCCTGTAGCGGGCCCCCAGGTATTCTGGGGGGTAGGGGGTGCACATGGAGGGTACCTACGGTACCCCCCTGCATTTCAATGTACAACGTGGCAGGCACCGCGCGGTGCCTGTCACGTTGTGCACTGAAATGCACAACTTGCTTTTGTGGCATTGCGGCGGGCGGTGCTTTGAGCACCGCGAGCCGCAATGTTACAAATGTGGGATGCGCCCGCCAGTGTGGCGGGCGCATCCTAATCGTAGGTGCGGGACCGCCGCATGCAGTGCGGGTGTTCCCGTTTCCCGGGGCTCTGGCGGGCGGACAAAGTCCGCCCGCCATACTAATGAGCCCCTAAGTTTTCTTATGTAGAAATGCAGTACTTATTGACCCCCAAACGATTGAGAGCATGGTAAAGTCCAGTTAAATTTAATCCAGATTACAATATGATGTTGTGCATTAAACTAAGCCTATAGAGCTTAAGGTGGGAGAGCTTGTTAAGATCAGGATTCCTAGATATGTTGGGAAGGATGTTTCAAATTCATTAAACTGGTAAGGATTCTGAAAATCAATGAAGGTAGTGCAATTTTCCAGGATGGGATGTGCTGGAGCATTAACCATTAGGCTAGATGTGTGTGATGAAGATTTGTTTGGAAAATGACTACATACTGTGAATGAAGATGGGGATGGCCTTCTATTTGATGATGCTGGAATTACCCTATGTGGTGATTATCTTAACTCCAATTCCCCTCCAATCTAGGAGGAAAGCAGTAATTTGTGTAATATGTCAGAACCTGCTAATGGTTTGAATGTTATTGACAATTTTGCAGATGTTTTAATTGCTCAATCTGTGAAATCATCTGCTACAGTTAGGACTCCATCATAGAAAGTTCCCTTATTCATCGTTGCAAGATTTCTTCTCTTCATTTCTTTAAGAGGAAGGATGTGATGTATTTCTCTTTTTCTCATTTTCTCTTTTCCCTGTTCTTTTCTTCCCTTTGATGAGGACAAAAGTCCTAAAAAAAGAAGTGGAGGGACTAACCAGTTAAGCAGTATGCTAGTGGCATCATGGCATGTGGCATCACTGCACGTGACATCACACATGTCATCACAGGAAGTGGCATCACAACCCATGTGCTCACAGGAAGTGACACCACAAGAAGTGACATCAGATCATAAGACCTCACTCATATGTTTAGCAGGTCTATCATGAGTACATTTTAGAGCATTACCAAATGTAACAAATGTGATTGCGTGTCAGGGTTGTGCCAAAAAGTGATGCAACCCCGATACAAAGTCTGGGGTTCAACTTATACATCTATTTTTAAAAAATCTGCCACAAAGAAATTGGCAACAAGGAGAAACATGGCAGTAGATCAGTTCTGCTTAATTGGTTGCAAGTGTGCATTTTAAAATATCTTATCCGTTTAACGCACCTGCTGCAGAGATCTTTGTGTGCCGAGTATATCAGGGAATTATATCTATGGCAAGACAGCTCTGATGGTTAACAAATTTGCTGGAGAGATCTTTGTTTTGCTTAGTCCCAGTTTTGAATCAAAGTAGCACAGAAGATGAATATGTCTCCAGTAAAGCACATCATGTAACACACAGATGACAGATTAGTATTTATGCAGATGGGTAAGTGGGTTACTGCTTTTAAGACAGAGATACTTTTGTTACTTGTTGTTCATAAGTTGTAATCCTTCTAATATGAAACAGTGATCTGTGGAGGACATGTGACTCCTACACCTTGTAGCCCTCACTGTTTTATGTAACACATCCTATGATTTACTAACATATGATTTATTGTCACTGTATAATGTGTATGTGTGATGTAAAGCGCTTCGACACCCTCAATTGGGATCAGTAGCACTATAAGAGAAACAAAGCAAAATAATGATATTTAAACTATTATTTGTGTAAATTCTGGGGCAGGCCAACACATCTGACATCCGTACAGTGAAGCATATCTCTTATATAGAGAGACTGGAAAGAAAAAAACATGCCTCACTTAAGTACTTGTGAAGTGATAATAAGCTTTGTGCCTTTGTTTCCCCTCCATTCCATTTGCATAGGTGATAGGTGTGCGGTGCGAGATAGATAAGCTGCCAGCCAGGCTACTCAAACAAAAGGAGGCCTGATGGCCCCTTAAATTCAGCCTTTGTTTTGGGCCCAGCTGGAATTTAAAATATCAAATCCCTGTTGCTTACACATTGCTGCTCCTAATGAAAAAACACAATGTGCAGGCACTGCTGAATGTGTCACGGTGTCTGAAAATGATACCGGGTGAGTTCATCATATTTATGTGGGACTCAATGCCTTGGCAGGATGGGAAAGTGGGTAGTCGCTGATGCAGTGTAAAACTGTTCAGCCTTTACATGAAATTTAAATACACAATGAGATAGACAACAGACATAATCTTTCCAGACATCTTCCTTATACAAGAGGAGTCACCAATTTCCTAAAACAAAAATGATTACTAAAAGTATGCATATATGTTACACGTATGTGTTTTCAAATATATATAGCAGAAGGCTATATTTTCTATTTAACAAGCCTAATCTATGACACTTAAACTGAATAGAAGATTTCATTAATGAATTATTTACATATTTTCAATGAATTGTATATAAATTCTGTTATACTGCTTTTAATGTGAATTAACTTGACTTTGTTCTTTAGGCCTGCACTTTCTCATGGTGTCTTTGAGAAGGTATTTTGTTTAGTTTCCAATCATGTAATATTCTTGTTATTTCTCATGAGTCATGAAAAGACTTGATACATATTGTATCAAATTAATTCCTATAAGAACCAGACATTTGCGACTCGTGCACGAGAAAGATCCAGAAATTAATGGCATTATGGATGGACAGTCATTTCCCATGCTTGGTATGGGAAAATACCTGCATGTTGGCACGTTGGCACCTCATGATGGGGAAGATTACCTCATGGATGTTGCACGATGGTGGTGTGACAATGGGTGTTACATCCGGACTGATGAACTATAATATCTAAATGCACCCAGAACAAGGGGGCTCTTTCTCTCTGACTGTCCTGCTCCCTGGCTCTCTGGTCTCACTCTTCCTTTGCTGATTTTGAGCTGGTTGTCCTTCTGGCTTACTGGCTGACTCATTTGAGACTGCTGAGAACTTTACAGACTCTTTCTGTCCCTGAAATGGCAAGAACCTCCCACCTAGTAGACTTTCTTTGACTCCTGGCTGAACAATATTCGAAAATGTCTTGTCGATATTCTTTTTTTGAACTTGCCAAACTAGAGATTCTTGCTTGATTTATCTACTACTATGGACTTTGTGGACTTTAGACCCTATATTAATGTGTCGTTTCACACTACACCTGCAACTGTCTTATTTGAACTCATCAACTAACTTCATGATGATTGTTTGCTGCATTGAATACGCTTGCTATATTTACAAAACTTTAATTGAAATTTTTAAATGACTGACTCTCTTGGGTTGCCTAACTGTTCTTTCCACAGGGACTGTGCTTGAAATAATAAGATCCGAAATGTATAGCAGAATTATTAATATATTGTTTACAGAACATCAGATTCTGTGATTACTATTTTGCATTGCAGCAGCCAAGTTATTAGTCTGTGTGATCTTGGCCCATTTGAAAATCTTTAGGAGATTTGGACTTCCTATTGCAATTCTGTGTGTTTACAGTATGGTACTGAGAGTAATTTATTTGAACCTGATTACAAATTTATAAGCTGGTTACTACTTCCTGGTCCTCTTTACGTAGACAACATTGGTACCCTAGAGAGCTTCACCCATCAATGCGATGAGCAAGATCTATCGGAGGACCAAGTGAAGGAGAGCAAATAAAATTAAGTTAAGGATAGATTCATCTTTGGGTACAGTGCGAGAAGAGAGAAAAAATGCTGCATCAGAACCTGGTAGCATATTGGTTCGTTTTGTCCATTGACATGAGGGATTTAGGGTGTCTTATTTAGAAATCTGTCCCAGTCCAGTCCAAACCCAAATACCACATTGTTCGGCTGAAGGATTAATAGAGTACCAGTTCTGCACAATCAAAGATGACTTGTTGCAGCAGAGAAGTGTGAGTGGCAATAGGGTGAGCATTGAAAATGCATGTGTGTAGATTGCAATGTTTGTAATGGCTGTGTGGTGTCATGCGGAGTTGATTTAAGTTGTGTTGTGGATGTAATGCTTAATGCAAAGGAGTTGAAGTGGTTATCGGGTCTGTCGAGGCCTAAGATCCAAGTATAGAAATATATACACCTACGTGGTGGACTCTGTATAGAAGACATGTGGTTGTCTGCTGTGTTGTGGTGATTGTCATGAGACATCATCAACATCATTATTGGGATAGGGACTTATTATTTTTGTGGTTGCAACAAGTGTTTGGTACAGTTGATCTCAATGCACAGGGGGTAATTGTATCAATCTAAGTGGAATCCCCACTAGTCGAGGTTTTCACTAAAAGAGAAGGTTAGTATAGGTCGGAAGGTGTAATTGCGAATTACCTTATATATCTGAAATCTTTCCATTCATTAGTGGGGCAAACAGATTTAGTTGTTGAAGTTGCTTGCATTGTATTTGTGTGAATCGCTTACGAAATGCGCTTGGAAGAAATAGTAAATTAGGAGTTGCTGGTACAAGGAACAAGCTCTACAACATAGTGTGCCGCATTGCTATTTGTCAATTGGTGTAAAGCTGCACTGGGATTGGGTGAATATGTCACAAAGAGTCATGCTGGTATTGGTGGTGATCGCCGAAACAGAGTAGTGTGCGAGAAAAATGTATTTCCTGGTTTTACGGAAAGTCATTTGTGAATATTGTACAGTCCTTAAAGAAAATGAAATTCTTTAAAATAGTATGAAGACTGATGTAGGGAGATGTGAATTTACCAGTTAGAGATGAAGAACCAATGTCACCTGAGGCTACGCAAAGTCATTATGTGGCAATAAATAAGGGATATCATACATGTCTATGGCATGAGCAATGGAATAAAAATCACAGAAAAAGATGGCCCTTTAGCTTTTCCATGATATTGCACATATAATGTGAAAGTTATTGAGCATTTGAGGAGAAAGCTGCATGAAATGAAGCTGCCCCCTACACCTACTCAATCTAAGGTGCTAAATGAATAGAAACACATGACCCATGAGAAAGAGAAGGAGAAATACCAGGGGAAATATAATAGAGCTATAAATACTTACGCAGAGGCAAAGTGGGATGCACAACAGAAAGCTTGGAGAACTGACATAGCTCACGGAACAAGAATGTATCCAGTCATAGAAGTAGAAGGGGAAGCTAAAGGCCAATGAAAAGAAAAGAGGAAAAATGCTGAAAAAGACAAGACTGAAGTAGTAGCTGTTGATGGGGAAACTGACCTAGATGATGAATTTTTAAATGATTTATTGATGACTCTTCCTCCACACTACAATGAATCTCAATCCGGGGAACTGATAAATATGACTTCAGATGGAATCCCTAATGCGCCTACTGTACCTGTAGAATCAAATGTGCATACACCTTTTTCTCAAATAGGAGGCGATATAGGGATGACAATCCATTTAGATCAAATTGCTTTGAATGCCCCAGATACTTTGACTGTTCCTGTTACTATTAGTCCTGTTGTACCCCTTTACAAGTCCGGGGTGCAGGGAAATAGTGTCCATACATTGACTGTTTCAACTGTAATAAATGCACCAGTTAATACACCTTTAGATACAACAATACAACAGGTACCTCAGACTCCTATGGTTCCGACACAAGGGAACATTTCAGGTGTTTCCAATGCAACCTCTGCATCAAATCAGACAGCAATTGACTTGTCCCGAAGGTTTCCTCTGAGACTGTTACCTTTACCTATATCAAACTCAAGTTCATTACCAGTGATTAATTACAATTCCCCAAGGACAGAAGTACTGATAGGAAAGTCAGCTTCTGACATGCCTCTTTTGCATTCACTATCTGAGGTAAACCAAAACACAAATAGTGGAAAGATATCTTTAAATGTTTCAGCAGACCAATCAGTTCCTACATCATAGGAAATTGATGACTGGCTTAAAGGTTTAGACTCCCCAGGTGCTAAGGGAAAACGTAGAATTAGTGGGACAAATACTCAGGTTACAGAAAAGGGGAAAGTACTGGACATAGCAAGATTAAAAGAAGAGTTAGAGGAAATGATCATTGGGACTCTTAGAGTATCCCATCTGAAAAATTACTGAGATGAGGATTACTATTTTTATGTAAAGATATTACCAAACGTGCCATGCAGCCTCACGAAAGATTAATTGGATTGGCCCAGAAATATGAAATTGATGTGCAAAAATCAAAATCTTTACAGAGAACTTAACGTTTAGATTTCAGTGACCAAGATTTTGCTAGCATGAGACTGGCAGGAATGAAATTGCAAATTAAGGAAATAATGACAGTCCTTAAAAAATGGAATGAACTAGACAAATAGGAAGACAGATGATCAAAGAAAAAAGAAACCAATAAAGTTAGAATGCAGATGCCTCCATTTATCGTGGATGGGGGAGAAGAGGAAAACGCTTGCTTACCATGAGAGAAGTACTTGGAGGAGGATATGTACATGTACCTTGGTGTAGGGCTGGCATTTTATCTTTCACAAATGATTTCCCGAAACTGAGAGATAATCCAGTGGAGTAGTACAGACATATTGAGCAATTTGTGAAGATTTCAAAAGTGTGGTGAAAAGATTTGGATACCTTGTTTGAAATTGTGGTTCCATGTGGTTTGTGGACAGAATGTGAGGTTGCTGTGAATTGGTCTGAAATAGAGTCACGAGAGATCCTAAATCAGGTGCTCCATCTCCAGGGTTAATGAAGAAATATAATCAGGTGATTACCTTCCTGAAATCCAAAATCTTTCCTAAAGAGTTCAATTGGGTCAAAATTGACAGAACGACTCAAGAAATTAAAGAAGAATTTCGTGCTTCTTATGAGAGATTGTTGCAGGCTTTTAAACAGTACAGTGAAATGGAAAACGTTGCAGAAAAATAAATAGGAACTTTTGTGTATAGGTTTGTGCATGGATTGATACCTGAGATTCCTGCAATGATTCAGCAGCAATTAATTTGTTGGCAGAGTAAAACCATTGATGAGATCCTGCGGTACGCAAAGTACTGTGGTGACAAAATAGAAATGAATCATAAGAAATTGAAAGAGAAACTGATGGTGGCCCAAATGAAAGCTGCACAGAGAGGTCATAATCAGCAGATTGTTGACAATGTGATTTCCCAGCAGGGAAGATATCAACACATCCCTATGATGCACGGTGTTAATGGTGTTCAGCAGCAAGGTTTCCAGTCACAAGGTAGAGGACGTGATGTACTGATTGATCCCAGAGCAGGTGTTGATGTGCCGACTTAGAAGAAACATACTCTTGTCACATCTGCGGCAAGTTAGAGCATTTGAAGTGAGAATGTAGATTTCATATATAATACTGGATGTCAGGTTCAGAATGGAGGATATGCACATTCTCAAGAAATAATATGGTTCAGACTCAACAGACTCAAAGACAAAGGGGCCGATTCCGATCTGGGTCGGAAAACTCCCCGACCGAGCCGGATCCGGAGAGATTTCCGACCGAGCAGGACTCCTGCAGTCCGACCGAGCGAGTACGATGCGGCCGCATGCTTCCGGACTCGATTCGGTCGGACTCCCATTGAAGTCAATGGGAGCCGGTCGTACGTCACGTACATGGGCTCCCATTGACTCAATGGGTACGTTGCGAACAAGGGGGCCCCCTGTAGTGGGTACGCATTGGTGCCATCCGCACCGTATACGCATGTATAGGGGGGACGCTTGGGTCCCCCCTGTGCTTGACTCGTACGGCTACGGGTGCAGGGGGTCCGGCACGGACCCCCCCAAGTCCGGCTCCGGGTGCTTTTTCGAGCCGGACGCTCTGACTCGATCCGGTTGTCCGACGCGTCCATCGTACTGGTTCGGTCGTAAAACGTCTCCATTGCGCGCCACGAATCGAGTGCGAACGAGTCGGACGGAGCGGGTCGGACCTGGAAACGAGTCGGTCGGTGATTTCGCGTACACTCACATCTTACTTGCTCGCTCGGACGACAGTACGATTCGGTCGGAAACAAAGCCTCCGACTCGGATCCGGTAAAGCCGAATCCGATTCGGAGCCCTACCGACCGAGATCGGAATCGACCCCAAAAAGTTCAAAATTCTAATGTGCCCCAATCTCAAATGATGCAAGTACCGTAAGCCCCGATGCCACAACAGAATACATATGTTCCGAAACACAATACAAATGAGAGCAATGCAAATACAAATCCCTTTGTTAATCAAGGTATGAATCAGTAGTTCTCCATGGTTCGAACAGATGATTCCAGTTCGGACCTGTCAGAATGACGGAGCCTGAGAGGGGAAGAAGACTTCATACTTGGTGCAGCTTTAGAAGTAGACCAGAGTGGTCCATATGCGGATGGTGAGGTAAGGGGGTACCCTGTCTCATTCCTCATCGACATTAATGCTACCCACTCTACTGTGAGAATAGCAGAGGTCCCTAACCTTCCCCTCTCTGGAGAAATAATTCAAGTCGTAGGAGTTTCAAATAAGCAAATAAACTAACCCAGTTTTCAAAAGCAGTACCTTTCAAAATAGTGTCCTTTGAGGATTGACATTGTTTTGTGGTGTGTGATTCAAGTCCTATGAATTTACTTGAACGAGACCTTATATGCAAACTAAATTGTTCAGTTTATTGTACCCTGAATGGAACTGAGTTCCATATGAATGATGAAGACGTTGTCTTTACACTAGCCAAACAAAGATGGGATGTGGGAATGTACTCCTTGTTAATCAAAGATGACCTTCCCGCAGAGGTGAGTGATACAGTGTCACCAATAGTTTTCAGGAAAAGATATTGAACATTTAAGGGCCTCAAACCAGTCTGTGCCACTGTGAAGTGAAATGCTGCATTCAAAATAACCCCACAATACAATTTGACTCCTGATACCATTGCTGGAATTACTCATGTGATTGACTCAATGATTGAGCAAGGTCTCCTAAGGGAAGTAATGGGGGTCCATGTAATTCACCCATAATGGGTTTGAAGAAGCACAATGGAAAACATAGGATATAGGATTGTCCAAGACTTCCGAAAGGCAAATACTATTGTGGTCCTTGTCCTGTGGTACTTAATCCAGCTGTTATACTTTTTCAGATTCCATGTGAGGCTGAGTGGTTCTCTGTCATTGATCCAGTACGGTTGTGATGACAGCTATATGAGTGCTTTCATGGAGCTGACAGAATGTCTCTTTCACACCCCAGCTCTGGGAATGCCTGAATACAATACATGCTTCATATTGTTTTGCAGTGAGAGAGAAGGTTGTGCTTTTTCAGTGTTAACTCAAATGCACGTCAGTGGATGCAAAGCAGTAGCGTACTTCTCAGCTACACTTGATCCTGTTACAGCCGCATTGCCTGGATGTTTGAAAGAGGTTGCGTCTATGTGTGTGAGTCTTGAACAATGTGAAGGCATAGTTATAGGTCATCCTTTGACTGTATTTGTGCTCCATTCAGTTGAAGTGTTGCTAACCAGTATTTGGACACAGCACTTGACCAGTAACAGACTTACCAAATGAAGAGGTTATTTTGGGTACAGAAAATGTAACCCTCAAGAGGTGCACTACTTTAAATCCTGCCACTCTGTTACCCCTTCCTGGAAATGAAAATGTGAATGATAAGATTGAACATGACTGCCTTGACGGGACTGATTTGTGTACAAAAACAAGACCTGACATACAAGATGTGCCACTACCTGAATGAGATCATGTGCTGTTTTTTGATTGTTCCTGTTTTCAAGACCATGAAGGAAATCTGGAAGTTGCCTTTGCTGTTTGTGCAGTTACATGGTTGAGGTTTCATGGCTGCAAGGAGTACTCAGCACAAGTGGCAGAGTTGGTTGCTTTAACGAGGGCACTCTATGCCTCAGACCAGCCAAGAGTGACAATTTTCACTGATAGTCAGTACGGATTTGGCGTTGTACATGCCTTTGGGCAATTGTGGTCACAGCATGAGTTCATGACTTCCTCTTGTTCACCAATACATAATGGAGAAAGTCTAAGAAAACGTTGGCAGTCCCTATAATTGCCCAGCCAAGCACTGACTATGTAAATGTTAGCAATTGTTACACTGAAGTGATTGATAGGCACTGTGCTTTAAATGCCAGCTTTTTAATGGGGATTCAATCAATGAAACATCAGATGTCACAAATTGCAATCTGTTATTAACTGCTGTTAATACTTGGGAGGAATCTGAAAGATCGCAGGAAGAAGTACCTGAAGCTGGACAGCAAAGTTGGATAAGAGATGGATGTATTAAAAGAGAGGAAGAAGATGTTTGGGTTCTCAACTGATGGTAGACCTGTGTTACCCCACAGCCTGTTGCCAACAATGGCTAGATATTATCATGGTCCTGCACATGTAAGGAGAGATGAAATGATTCATATTTTTAGACACACTTGGTTTAACCCAAGATTGAGATTGATTGCAGAGAGCTTGTGTCAAAGATGTGTGGTGTGTCAACAACAAATCGCAGGAAAAAAATACCTGTTGTAATGAGTCACATAGAAATATCAGGAGGTCCCTTCAACAGGATGCAGCTGGAGTTTGGTGAAATGTCTGTTTGTAATGGGATGAGATACATCTTGGCAATTGTTTACATTTTCACAAGATGGGTGGAAGCCTACCCAACAAAAAGGAATGGCAGTCTAAGAGTAGAACAATTCTTGTTGAGAGAGTTGATTCCAAGGTTCAGTTCCCTGACTTCTCATGAGTCAGACCAAGGAACTAATTTTAACAATGAGATCCTGAAGATGTTGTGTGTAGCTTTACAAGTTGTGCAAACACTATATTGAAGTAACGGTCAAGAGGCTTCTGGACTTGTAGAGCAGGTGAACGGGACTTTGAAATCCAAATTGGTGAAAGAGTGTGCATCTACATCTTTGAAGTGGCCTGATGCATTGCCTCTTGTGTTGATGAGTCTGCGAAGCACTGCAGACAGGAGAAAAGGATTGTCACCTCATTAAATCCTCAAGGGAAGGGCTATGAGACAGCCAGCTCTGCTGGGAAAATATGCTGATTAACATCATAGATTATATGATACTTGAGTATTGCAAAGTATTGGCTGACGTGGTATGTTCAGTGTCTCACCGGGTCAGGGAGGCTACAGCTGCATCACAACCAGAGGAGTGCCATGACCTCAGTTCTGGTGACTAGGTAATGGTGAAGAAGCACATCCAAAAGTCACACTTGGAACCCCGGTGGCGAGGGCCCTACCAGGTTTCCTGGTTTCCACTACTGCTGTGAAGTGTGGAGGTCTCCCGAACTGAGTACATGCAGCCCATACTCTTAGCGTCCCATGTCCTCTTGATGATATAACAGCACATGTTCCTGATGTGCCAGTGGTTACAGTAAGACAGAGGGAGTAGGTTAGTCAAGCTGTTGGTGACCAGCAAGCAGCTGGGACTGCACACGTTAGGCCTGAGGGGGGTCAGAGAGAGTCAACTGTTGTCAGTACAGAAGAGTCACAGCCAGTAGAGTTACCTATGTGAGATACAGTCCCTAGTGAAGGGCCTAGTGCAAGTTTTAAGAGAGTAGTCCCTGGAGACTGTTGGCCCAGAAGACAAGTAAGATGGTAAGTAGACATAATATCGAAATTTTTATATCGACATACATAAATATCGACTTTAGTATATCGGTAGTACTAAATATCGATGTTGTGTATATCGATGTTAAAAATATCGATTTTAAGTGTTGTCTAAAATATCGAAGTATGTATATCGACTGTTAAGATATCGTTATGTTAAAATATCGTTTTTGTACTATTTTTTAATGTATTTATAGTTTGTTTGTAGTTTAATTATAGTTAGTTAATGTTATAAAAAATTAAATTTGTAAAATATTTTTTAGGAGTGGGATGTTGGGTTTATAGGGGATAAGGGTGGGGAGTGTTTTAAAATAATTGATTTTCATTTTAATAAATTCGAAATTTAAATTTATAATTTATAAATATTAATTTGGAATTTAGAAAATATTTTTTAGGAGCGGGATTTGGGGTTTATAGGGGATAAGGGTGGGGAGTGTTTTAAAATAATAGATTTTAATTTTAATAAATACGAAATTTAAATTTATCATTTCTAAATATTAATTTCTAATTTAGAAAAATATTTTTAGGAGCGGGATGTTGGGTTTATAGGGGATAAGGGTGGGGAGTGTTTTAAAATAATGCACTTAAATTTATAATAATTTCGAAATTAAATTTTATAATTTAGAAAATATAATTTCGAATTTTGACAAACAATTTTTAGGAGTGTGATGTTGGGTTTATCGGGGATAAGGGTGGGGAGTGTTTTATAAATTATTAAATGAAATGTAAAAAATATTTGCAGTTTATATATTCAAATTTGGTTATATATTATTTGTATATTGCATGTATTGTTTTATAATTTTGGAGTTGTGTTTATAGGATGTAATGTTGGCTACTGTTTTATACATTTATTTAAAATATTTTTTTTAAATTTAAAAAGTGATTTACAAAAATTTCCAAAAATTATGTTTAGAGTGTAAATTTTTAATCAATTAATATTTATCTTTATATAAATATTAATTAATACATTTTAAGAAGTTAAACAAATTTGTATTATAATTGAATTATTATTATTTTTTTTTATAGAATTTTATTGATTATTACAGTACAAAAAAAATAAACAGTTCGGCAGATTTGATAGTGCATAATACACGTTACATAGGTCAACACAGTGCATAATAGAATGGTGTTTATTTATTTATTTATTTTGAAGTTTGTAGAGCGCACAGCTACCTCCAACGGAGGTGTCCAGGCGCTAATTGCGGAGAGCAGAAGACGGAGGTACACTGCCAGGAGTTACAGGTGCTAGGAAAGGCTGAAGAACCAAGTTTTTAGGAGTTTGCGGAAGACCAATTCTGAGTTGGCCTTCCTTATGAACTCGGGTAAGGAGTTCCAGAGATGGGCAGTTCTTACCGTAAAAGACCGGCCACCCAATCTGGCTTTTTTAAAACGAGGAGTGGCAAGAAGTACTTGGTGATTAGATCTCAGAATCCTAGTCTGATGATATTTGCGGAGTCTTTTTCTCAGATAGAGGGGGCCCGTTTCTTTAATTACCCTGTAGGCGAGGGTTAGCGCCTTAAATTCTATCCTCCTTTTTACTGGCAGCCAGTGTAGGCTCCGTAAATGGGGGGAGATGTGATGTCGTGTTGGGATATTTCTAATGAGCCTAGCGGCCGCATTTTGTATAGTCTGTAGCTTTCTTATCAGGTAGTCAGGCAGACCCAGGTACAGACTGTTGGCATAATCTAACTGAGACGTAATGAGTGCATGAACTACAGTCTTTCTGCAGTCCATGGGAAGTAAATGGAGGAATCTCCGTAGGGATTTCATCTTCCAAAAACATAGTGAGGATACATGACTAATCTGAGTCTTACAAGAAAGGGCAGAGTCAAACTTGAATCTCAGGTTCCTAGCCGAGTGCACAGGGTGAGGTGGGGGATTGAGCTCAGGTGGCCACCATATGTCCGAATGGGGCGGAGCTGGCTGATTAAAAAATAGAACCTAAGTTTTGTCGGTATTCAATCTCAGATAGTTCTCAGTCATCCAAGCCGATATGTCGACTAAACAATGTCTGAAGTTAGAGAAAGCAGCCTCGGATATGTCCCTAAAGGAAAAAACAAGCTGAGTATCGTCAGCATACGAGATGACACTCACCCCATGTTGTTCAATGAGCGCGGCTAACGGGGAGAGGTAGACATTAAAAAGAGTCAGGCTCAGGGCTGAGCCCTGAGGGACTCCGCAAACTGTAGGGCGTGATGATGAGGTGTGAGGATGCAACAGTATTTTCTGGGACCGGTCTACCAGAAAGGAACCAAACCATGATAAAGTGGTCCCCATCACTCCCAGTTGTCTTAATCTGTCAAGCAGGATCATGTGGGATACCGTATCAAACCTGCCGACAGATCGAGCAGCACGAGCATAGCGCAATGACCATTGTCCAAGGTCTCCCGGACATTCTCAGTTATTTCCAGCAGCGCTGTCTCTGTGCTGTGTCCTGACCTGAAGCCAGACTGGGAGTCATGGAGATGTTTGTTGGATTCTAAGTATTCGGAAAGCTGTTTTTGTACTTCCCGTTCTAGAATTTTGGCAGGTGCTGGCAAAAGAGAAATGGGCCTATAGTTTTTCAGTTCAGCTGGATCAGCATCAGCTTTCTTGAGAATGGGTTGAACAAGTGCAGTCTTCCAAACTGAAGGGTAAATACCAGTATGCAGAGAAGAATTCCACAGAAGATTAAGGTGAGGATTTAATAGAGGAGCCAAAAGTTTAAAAAGCCTAGCTGGACAAGGGTCAAGTGGAGATCCCGATTTTGTTTTTTCCAGCTGACTTAAAGAAGCCTCCAGGCTGAACGGATTAAATTCGGACCAGGTATAAGGAAGGGGAGAGGAGGAAGGAAGTGAGGTAGTTAGTTCCCTTGTGGAAAATGCGGAGTAAATGACTTGTATTTTGTCTTGAAAGAAGACAGAGAGGTCTTCGCAGAGGGTGGCAGAGGGGACTATTTTGCTATGCGTAGAATCGGGATTAGTAAAATCTTGGGCTATCTTAAAAATTTCTTTTGCGGAGTTATTGGCAGAATTAATTTGAGCTGCGAAGTAGTCCTTAATGGACTTACGCTTTGAACTATGAAAATGTTTTAATGCTATTCTGTAAGCATTTTTAGACTCGGTGTTATAGGTTTTCCGTTGCGTTAATAAATCAGGGTTAGCATTCAAATAGGTAGTAAGAGGTTCCCAAAAATCAGCGGGCCTAGATGCAGTTGGTAGCTCTTCTGAATACAATAGAAAATTGTCTTTGCAGTAGATTGAGTCCATTATCCATTGCTTCACTGTGGGCGATTTTTTACTGTCCCAGTTCATCGCTACTCTTTGTTTCGCCAGTAATAAGGCTATGGCAACTAATTTTTTCTTTGTGGACTTTAACGGTATCACATGGCATAACAGGCATAGTTGCGGCGTGCAAGGTAGTGTACAGTTCAAAATTTTCCCCAACATAGTAACTACTTGTGTCCAATAAGTCTGCACCCGTATACATTCCCAGGCTAAATGTATAAAATCAGCTTGTTCATACCCACATCTTTTACAGTGTGCATTCTGACGGAGACCGTATTTGTATAATTTCAATGGTGTATGGTAAGCCTGATGTAGGTACTTATAATGAATAATACGTAAATTCCCATTAGGGGTAAGTAGGGTAGTGAGTGCACAGCAATATTGCCAGTCTGATTCGTTGAGAGGTGTTTCCAGCAGCATGTTCCATTTTTCTCGTGCTTTACCAGTGCCAGCACCTATTTCAGATTGTACGGTTCTGTAAAGTTTTGCCACCATATGAATGTTGCTCGGGGTTGTGATGAGTAATTGCAGCGCTTCTAGTGTGGGGGGTTCATTTGGATAGGATGGGTACAATTTCTTTATGGCTTCTCTAAGTCTATGATAGGTGAATTTGAACATCATTGTCTGGTTATTGACATATGACAGGTCATCTGGCGTAATGAAAATCCCATCAATATAAAGATCACCCATCAGAGTGACGCCTACTTGTTCTAACTGCCCCATGCTTCCTTTGTCTTGGGTAACTGACAATAAAGGATGTTGTGCTAGTCGCATATTTGGTGCATAGAGTGGAGTCTTGTTTGCTAACTGACCGAGCCGTAGCCATGCGTCTGCAGTGGTGCGTATGGTATTAATCTCTGGTTTGGTCAGATGTGATCGTGTATGTGTCAGAATACTCGTCAGTTTAGTGGGATTCGCATCGCCGTCCTCCACCGCTAGATGCGGCAGGTATCGGATCGGATTATACCAATAGTAGGCATATTGTAATATAAAAATAGGTCAGGGACTGTGAATCCTCCGGAAGCATAAGGTAGGGTTAAAGTTTGTAAACTTATCCGTGCTTATTTGCCTGCCCATATCAATTGCGTAAGAAGGGTGCGCAGTCTTCGAAATATCGGAGCTGGTGGGGTGATTGGGATATTCGTGAATAGGTATAGGAGCTTGGGTAAAATTACCATTTTTACAAGCGATATGCGATCTGCTAGCGAGAGGGGGAGTGTAATCCACCTATTTATTTGCGTCTCAATTTTATCTACGGCGGTGCCATAGTTGGTTCTAAGTACTATTTCTGGTTCGCGATGTATCCATATACCCAAATATTTAATGGGGTCGGTCTGCCAGACCAACGGGAACTCCAGTTGGTGCGGTTTAGTGCGTTCAGTGAGCGGCAGTATTGCAGATTTGTTCCAATTGATCTGCAGGCCAGAGTGCCGGCCGATTTTGATATATTCTCGGAGGATTGGTTCTAGGTTTAGAGTTGGGTCACGGACATAGAGCACCATATCGTCCGCATACATCAAAATTCCAACAGGGCGAAGGTGAAACCTCAATGCAGTATGGGCATATCTTTGACGAATTTTGCATGCAAGTGGTTCTATTGCAATAGAGAATAATAGAGGTGATAAGGGGCAGCCTTGCCTTGTACCCCTTTGGATGTTAATGGTATCAGAAATGTGACCATTCACTTTTATACGTGCCGACGGTTTGGTATATAGTAATTTAATCCAATTTAAAAACATGGGTGGCAGCCCTATTCTCTGCAGAATTGCAAACAGATATACCCACTCGATAGAATCAAAGGCTTTGGCCGCATCCAAAAGGACCGCCGCTGCCTCTAACTCTGGATTTAATTGATGCAAAAGCGCAAAGATAGTTCGTAGATTATGAGAGGTTGATCGCTGCGGTATAAAACCGGATTGGTCTGGCAGGACTATGATCTGCATGAGGGGTTGCAGCCTTGTGGCAATGATCTTAGCTAGGATCTTAACATCAGTATTGATTAAGGATAGAGGTCTGTAAGATTCCGCATGTTCAGGGTGTTTATCCGGTTTCAGCAAAGCTACGATCAAAGCTTCTCGTAATGTTGGGGGGAGGATCTGGCTATTATATGATTCGTCATACATTTCTACAATATAAGGGCTAATCAGTTCTGAGTAGGCTTTATAAAATTCTCCGGGGAATCCATCAGATCCTGGGGATTTGCCATTAGGTAGGGATTTTATGGCAGTTTGTACTTCCTCCACTGTGATGGGTTGTGCTAAGAATTCCCGTTGGCTATCTGTAAGCCACACCAGGGCTATGTCCTCTAAGTAATCCATTATCTCTTGTGTGTGTGCGGTATTGCGCGCAGAGTAGAGCTCCCCATATGTGTCCACAAAGGTCCGTAATATACCTTGGGTGTCATAGTGCGTTATATTCTCACGGTCTGTCATTTTCAGCACGATGTGTTGTTTGTGTTCTAAGCGTATTTGTTGCGCCAAATAACGTCCTGGTCTACCCCCTTCTCCCAGCTTTCGGGCTTTGTATCGGCGGGTGATGTATTTTAGTTCATCGTCCGCTAGCTTATTGTATCGGGTGACTTCATCCCTAAGTGTCCCTAGAGTGGCAGCATTATGGGTCGTATCGTATTCTGCTTCTAGTCGTTTTATACGTGCTTCACTGTTAGTTAGCTGCGTACGGATGTCTTTTAAAATACCAGCTGTAGTGCCAATGCACACACCGCGTATGTTTGCTTTGAATGCTTCCCATAAAGTGCCGGCGCTATCTACTGATTTTACGTTGAGGCAGAAAAAATCCTCTATGGCATTGTGGATGGTCTCTCTATAAATGGGATCCAACAGGGAGGAGGCGTTGAAGCGCCAGATGAATGGGGCGGGGTTATATGTCGGGATGGTAAGCGTTAGAGCGACAGGTTAATGGTCAGATTATTTCTTTGATAGGTGCTGGACATCCTGTACCCATGAGCAGGTGGAATCTGTAAGTAGCCAATAATCAAGTCTCGCCCAACTGGCATGCGCGGTGGAGGAGTGGGTGCTCTCTGATATCAGTGGGTGGCGCATTCGCCAAATATCCTGCATGTGAAATTCTGTCATACCGTTATGGATAACGGAAGCGGCTCATTGGTGGTATGTCGTGGTTGTAGGGGATCGATCATATGCGTCATTAAGGGTGACATTAAAGTCGCCTCCCCAGATTAGTGCCATAGGTGGGAGATTTCTAAGTACACCCCATAGGTTAGTGAAGAAGGCTGGGTCGTCAATATTGGGACCATACACGTTGACGATTCCTACCCTAGAACCTCGTAATGCACCTGTAACTATAACATAGCGGCCTTGATCATCCGTGAGTGTTTGTTCATGTACAAAATTTGTGCCCTTTCGTATCAATGTGATGACGCCTCTGGCGTATGTTGAATAGGAAGAGGCTGCCACCCTCTCCGCCCATCTTTTCCCCAGTAAAACAGCTTTGGTTTGGAGTAAGTGTGTTTCCTGCAACAAGGCAATATTTATTTGATGCCTGTCTAAGTATGCAAGGACCTGTCTGATCTTGCGGGGGTTATTCAGGCCTCTTACATTCCATGTAAGGAATTTCATTGGTGCGGTTTTTATCGTGTTATGCATCGAGTGATCAGATTTGATTCTTCGGCTTGTCGTGATAAAGTGCTTCGTCTGCTCCCTGAAGTGATTGTTGTGATGATCTCAGAATATAGTTTATCTGGGCGTATTTTGCGTGGACCGTGTATTAGGTGTGTGTGTACTGCCTGGGTGAACTGAACATATATCCCAACTGTCCCCCCACCCACTTTAGCATCCCAACCATGCCAAAGACAGACCCAAACTTTAAAGTCAAACAGGAACAGAATTGTGATGGGGTTTACCCATTAGGGGGCAGCTAGGTGCTCGAAATTCCATCCGCATGCAGATGGGAGGCCGGAGCGACAAAAGTACATATAGCTGCAGCAATTGGAGATGCATTAGTTAGTTGTAACATTTTGGACCTCGTTGACGTAGAACATGTAACAGATATGTATAGTTAGCGCACAGAGAAGGCGGCAGGTTACGCGGCGATAGTTCTCATAGTAACCGTAACTGCCCTACTGTCCAAGACAATAATATCAGCAAGTTGCGCTCAGCTTGCATATCGTTCAAAATGATCAAAGTGTCTTACCCCATGTCAATGAGCAGTTCTGGTACCCACCTCAGGGAGTCAACATGACAATGGGTCGATATAAGGCTGCAGCAGGTTGCAAAGTTAATCCGATTCCCTTTGTGAAGCAGAGCGTTTGTCTCGATCAGATTTTTGCTTCACCTGTTTAATGAATTCCTGCGCTGCTTGGGGTGTTGGTAGGATGCGAGTTTTACCTGCATGGGTGACACGAAGTCTAGCAGGATACAGCATGGCGTAGGGGATGCTCATATCTCGTAGTTTCTTCTTCATCGGGCCAAATTCCTTGCGAGCAAGCTGGACAGATAGGGTGAAGTCTGGGAAGAGGGCTATCTCGCTTCCATTGTATTCCAAGGGGTGTTTATCTCTTGCTAGCCGAAGCGCCGTGTCCCGGTCACAGTAATTCAAAATTCGAGCTACTATAGGCCTCGGAGGAGCTCCTGGTGGTGGTTTTGGTGCGAGGGACCTGTGTGCTCTTTCTACAATAAGCATTGGTGAGAATTGTTGTGCTCCAAGTTCATTTTTTTGCATTATCTCTACATAGTCCTCAAGTTTGCCCGTATTGGTACTCTCCGGCACACCCGCAATGCGCAGGTTATTGCGACGCGATCGTGATTCGAGATCCTCGTTCTTCCCTTGTATAACCTCTAGGAGTTTTGCTATGTCGTCGCATTTAGAGGTAGTGGCATGAGATTCATCTTCCACTGACGATATCCTTTGTTCAGCTTCTTCCAGGCGCTCGCCATGTTTGTCTATTCGGGCGGATATGTGATCCATTCTGATAGTGAGTGCATCTATCTTACCATCTATGGCCTGTAGACTATGCTGAATAGCGTTGAGGGCGGCTTCCATCCTGGCGTCTGAGCCGTGCTCTGTGTCTGGATCTGTGTCCGCCGTAGCCCCTGGCATTCGCGGTTTTCGCCGGGGTGTAAATGGCAGTTTAGTTTGCTGCTGGTCAGTTTTTCCATTCTCATCTGTGTACTCACAATTGGGGGTCAATGCGCACGTGTTCAGTATCCCAATACAAATTAGATTAATGACAGTTATCCAGGACGGAAACGTGCTCAGCAACTAGTCGCAGGTTTTGGGGAAGTGAAAGGCTCTCCAATACTGAAGCCGTGTGGCTTCTACGTTTGCGATAGCGCTTGGCACTTATACAACTTTATGTCACAGCAGGGGGGGCATAGGTTACCACAATCCGAGTCCCTGAAACGAGATCAAGAACAGCCTGATGTAGTCTTGCTCAGTATCGTCTACAGTGGGAACCAGAGCCGATCTTATCTGTCACGAGTGCAGTCGCTATTCCTTTTTGGCACGTTCATGTCCTGCGATGGGAACAGCAGGCGACACAGCTTGATGCCTGCGGCGTTTCTGTGCCTCTGTGCCGGTAGGCTGCGCTCCTGTCACAGTCTGCAGATAGGCGGGCGCTTCACTGTGTGTGCCGGCTATGCTTCACAATACAGCTGGTGAACGGTGCCAATTTCACAGGACACTTCAGTTCATTGGCAGTACCGGACCACACAGGTGCTCAGTTCCGATATTCACATGGAGGAACACCTCCGATGAAATAGCGCTGCTGCCGTTCACGTCGCCATTTTAGGTGCCGGGCGGCCGATTCCATTATATGGTGACAGTTGTTTAAAAGTATGCGTGCTCTGCGCATTAACGGTGTATTTGACAAGCGCTTATGTATAAGGGCGCCCGGGAGGGTGCTTACTTGATTTCACTTCAGCTGTGCATTCCGGGCTCAGGTTTCTCCTGATTTCAGTCGCGGATCGCCGCCATTTTCTAAGTGGTCAGTCCCACAGCATCTCGTGCCGCTTCAGTTCCGATTCCGGAATTCACTTCTTGGAGGTCGCAATGATCGATAGTTCCGCCGTTATTTAAGGTTATTGCCGCTCCAGCCGTCAGAGCATCGCTAGCTCACGGCCATCTTGCAGCCGGCTCTCTAGCGCCCCCATAATTGAAAATTATTTAATATTTCATTTGTTAAGAATTAAAAATGTTAAATTAAAAATAAAGTGAAAATGTTTGTAATATTCAATCAAAAATATAATTTAAAATTGAAATATTTATATTTAGGTATTTAATGTAGATATTATATTATTTATATGTGAAATTAAAAATTTAGTAAAATATATTAATTTTTAAAAATTACCTAAACAATTAATATTTTAAATTCATACCATATAAAAAATATAACATTTATTCAATTATATAGTGTAGTAATTTATTATAGGTGTTGTCAAATATTTGTAATTTTATGTATAGTGTAGTAAGTCATATTATATCAATTTTAATATGAAAACAAAAATATATATGAAAAATGTCTGGCAACTCCTTTTAATTTACAGTAATTTCTGTGGGTATAGTTAATTAATTAATTTTAGTGTCCAGCACCTACTTGTAATTAATAATAAATGGAGTGGGAATAGTAAATTAATAAAGTTTAGTGTGCAGCACCTACCCCTAATTAATACTAACTGGAGTGGGAATAGTAAATTAATTAGGTTTAGTGTCCAGCACCTACCCCTAATTAATACTAACTGAAGTGGGAATAGTAAATTAAATAATTTTAGTGTCCAGCATTTACCCTGAATTAATATTAACTGGAGTTGGAATATTAAATTAATTAAGTTTAGTGTCCAGCATCTACCCCTAATAAATACTAACTGGAGTGGGAATAGTAAATTAAATAATTTTAGTGTCCAGCACTTACCCTGAATTAATATTAACTGGAGTGGGAATAGTAAATTATTTAAGTTTAATGTCCAGCACCTACCCTAATTAATACTAACTGGAGTGGGAATAGTGAATTAAATAATTTAATTGTCCAGCACCTACCCTGAATTAATACTAACTGGAGTGGGAATAGTAAAATAATTAAGTTTAGTGTCCAGCATCTGCCCCTAATAAATACTAACTGGAGTGGGAATAGTAAATTAAATAATTTTAGTGTCCAGCACTTACCCTGAATTAATACTAACTGGAGTGGGAATAGTAAATTAATTAAGTTTAGTGTCCAGCACCTACCCCTAATTAATATTAACTGGAGTTGGAATAGTAAATTAATTATGTTTAGTGTCCACCACCTACCCCTAATTAATAATAACTGGAGTGGGAATAGTAAATTATTTAAGTTTAATGTCCAGCACCTACCCCTAATTAATACTAACTGAAGTGGGAATAATGAATTAAATAATTTAACTGTCCAGCACCTACCCTGAATTAATACTAACTGGAGTGGGAATAGTAAAATAACTAAGTTTAGTGTCCAGCATCTACCTCTAATTAATACTAACTGGAGTTGGAATAGTACATTAATTACATTTAGTGTCCAGCACCTACCCCGAATTAATACTAACTGGAGTGGGAATAGTAAATTATTTAAGTTTAGTGTCCAGCACCTACCCCTAATTAATACTAACTGGAGTGGGAATAGTAAATTAATTAAGTTTAGTGTCCAGCACCTACCCCTAATTAATACTAACTGGAGTGGGAAAAGTAAATTAAATAATTTTAGTGTCCAGTACTTACCCTGAATTAATATTAACTGGAGTTGGAATATTAAATTAATTAAGTTTAGTGTCCAGCATCTACCCCTAAGAAATACTAACTGGAGTGGGAATAGTAAATTAAATAATTTTAGTGTCCAGCACTTCCCCTGAATTAATACTAACTGGAGTGGGAATAGTAAATTAATTAAGTTCAGTGTCCAGCACCTACCCCTAATTAATATTAACTGGAGTTGGAATAGTAAATTAAATAATTTTAGTGTCCAGCACTTGCTCTGAATTAATAGTAACTGGAGTGGGAATAGTACATTATTTAAATTTAGTGTCCAGCACCTACCCCTAATTAATATTAACTGGAGTTGGAAAAGTCAATTAATTAAGTTTAGTGTCCAGCACCTACCCCTAATAAATACTAACTGGAGTGGGAATAGTAAATTAATTAAATTTAGTGTCCAGCACCTGCCCCTAATTAATACTAACTGGAGTTGGAATAGTAAATTAATTAAGTATAGTGTCCAGCACCTACCCTGAATTAATACTAACTGGAGTGGGAATAGTAAATTAATTAAGATTACTGTCCAGCACCTATCCTGTATTAATGGTAACTGAAGTGGGAATAATAATTTAGTTAAATGTGTTTTAATATGTAATTAAAAAAAATATTATAGTTTAAAGTAGTGTAATATTATTTTTATAAGAGAGTTGTGTATGTAAAAAAATTTAACTGTATATATACTTAATGAAAAGATAATCTTTTACACAGTATATTTTTAAAAATAAAATTAATATGTAACATTAAATGTAACATTAATAAAATGGTAGATAATAAATCAGACATTTTAATTTCTTTATTGATGTTTATCTATTGTAAATTATTTTGAAATGAATAAGAAATATATTTTTATTAACAATATGTAAGATAAACAAATACATAGAGATAGGAAATCATATTTATTTTATAAAAATAACATAGTTTTACATATGTAAATTTCAACATGTAATAATTACTGAAAAAACATTTTATAACATTTGTACTTTTTATTTAAACAGTTGTGTAAACTTTATAATATCAGATAATGTAGTTTCACATTTCTTAATATACATTTGAAAAATAATATATTTAATTATAACAGTTGTTAATTTTAGTTTGGTATTGTTAACATTTTTTAATATATTACATATATTCATAACATTTTACAAATATAACAGTTTTAACAATTTTATAATATAAGTTTTATATATACATGCAGTTACATTTTTTAAAGAAATAATACTTTTTAATCAATAATATTAATATATGAAATATTAATATTAATAATTATTACATTGTTTAATTTGTATACATTTGTTTTATAAAGTAAACAGTTTTTAATATAAAAAAATATAACAATTTTTAAATACATGTATGTCACATTTCAATATATGGAATTATAATATTAAATATTATTTGTTTAATAATATTTATTATTATAATTTTACAATACCAAAACATTAATAATACATTTAAACAAATAATATAACAATTGCAGTATTTTAATTAAACATGTAATTAATTTTGACATAATGTTATAACCTTTTTCTAAATAAATTGCATTTATTTTCTATGTTTAAAGCTGCCATATTTGTTTTGGGCCTTGTATTTTGTAACCGGTCGCGGTTGTTTTGGGTTATTTCGAAGGGGAGAAGGTCGCGGTCGGGAGCTGCTTCACGTCGAGGAAGGTAAGATTAATTTTACTTATTTAAACTACATTTTTAATTACATTTGAAGGTAGTTAGGTTGTAGTTAGTGTGTCTAGAGTTAGGTTTGTGGAGTTTTTGCGTTTTTTATGTGTACGTTAGGTTTTGACGATTTATGTATCGTTATGTTTTGAGGCCTAGTTTAGAAATGTTAAAGTATGGTACAATATGTGTTATTATCGTGTGTGTAATGTTTGTAATACTGTTATATGGTGTAATATGTGTATATTTGTGTGGGTGGGAATGTTTGTGTTTTTTTACAGGTTTTGTTCGACAAAAGTTGCCGTTACCGGAAGATTGCGTTTTTTTAAATTAAGGAAGTGTTTTCATGGAGCGTTTCTTTTTTTAAAACAGTTTTTCGGGTTTTTTATGGTTGACGGATTGTGGATTTATGGACCGAGGATTACTTTTGAAACAGTTGTATTTTCTCATTTTTTTGGGGGAAACTTTTTATTCTATTTGGATTATGATCTACCTGGATTGTTTTGCAAGATGTGGAATTTTCTGTCTACAGCTACGGAAATGGTAAGTTATTTAAATTATTTATTGTGGGAGGAAATGCAACGAAATTTACTATTGTTGTTTATTTTTTCAAATATCTAATTAATGTGTCTATATATATATTTATTTATTAATAAAAATATATTAGACAAATTAAATAGTATTGTGAAAAAATAAAATTATTTAGTATGGCTTTTAATTTTTGAAACAGAAATGTATTATACATTTTACACTGTTTTGACAGTTTAGAGTAGGCTTTTTGCAATTATTGCTAAGTATTCTAGGCCTCTTGTTGTAGGGTATAGTCTGACTTGTTGTTGTTGGTATTCAAACATTTGTTTAGTTTGTTTAGATAGTTTAGGCCTAATTTGTGTAACAGATTGCTCTATTCTTAGCTGTTGGTAGCTCTGTTCTTTTTGTAGGGAGAGTAGGAGTTTGTGTAGAGTAGGCGTACCTCGTCCTGTTGATGCTTGGAAGGCATTATGCCAACCTTCAACAGCATTGTTTGTTTTTGCCTCTTGGTTTAGTATGCTAAGGTAGACATTCCACCATGGTATTTGGTATTTTGGTTGTCTTCTATGTCCTGATCTATGGAGTCTTCCCACCCAGGTATCTTCAAAATAGTCTAGGAAGGGACTTCATTTTTGTTCGTGTTGCTAGTAGTAAGGACTTTCTATTAAAAGGTTGTAATGTTTGGCCAGGTCAGTAACTGGGACGTAGGTCAGTGCAATAAGCTTGTTTATTTGGTATGCGAATGAACTGTTTGTCGCATATTCAACACTTAGGGGCAGATTATGATGGCGGGCGAACTTGGTTCGCCCGCCACCATAGCGGTGATTGGGACTGCCTGGCAGACATGCGGCGGTCCCACCACTGCAATTAGGATGCGCCCGCCATACTGGTGGGCGCATCCTGAGCTTTCAACATTGCGGGCGGTGCTGCTGGCTGCAGCACCGTCCACAATGTTGAAAGTGCTTGCACCACATTTCCCTGCACCGCGTGTCAGGCACCACGCGGTGCCTGCCACTTGGTGCATGGAAATGCAGGGGGGTACCATGGTTACCCCCCAGTGCGGTGACACACCCCCCCACAACGGGCCCCCAAACCCAATCCCCGCCAGCCTTTCCATGGCGGCATCGCCACCAAGGAAAGGCACCTGGCCACACACATCCTAATATGGCGGACGGTGTCTGCTAGGCACCGCCGTCATATCAGTGGCCCTGCTCCACCCTGCAGGCAATCGGTGTGATTGCCACTGGCAGAAAAGCGGCGGACGGACTTTGCGTCCGCCGCGATACCCACCGCCATCCTAATATGGCGGTGAGTAAATCTCAATATGATGGCGGAACGGTCGCTACCGCCGGCCCGGTGGTGGCAATCGTTCCGCCATCGTAATGAGCCCCTTAGTGTTGATTTCCGTAGGTGTCTCCATAGACACTGATTGAAATGATAGTAACATCCCTGAATTGATGTGTGTGGGTAGCATTTCAGAATTGCACTTCTCATGCCTGCTCAAAATCTATAATAATTTTCTGTGGAAAATAATTATTTGTTTCTTGTTTAATTTTCCATATATGTTTAGTTTTGTTTATTGGGTAGCAAGGCGTAGATAAAGGGGATGTTGGTATTCTGGTATAGGGCATGGACAGTGTATAGTTGATAGAATGGCTTGGGACAGATTTTAAACGTCCCGTCCATCATCCATGTTTCTGATTGTTGAAGCTTTATTAAATTGTTTGCAGTAGCAAACATTATTATTCTTTTATCTTTGCATTTGTTGTCATAGAGAACAAAGGGTTTTTCATTATGAGTTATAGATAGTTCTGGGGGAATTACCACCTCTTCAAATGTTTTTGGAGTAGGTGTGGTAGTTGTTGTGGCTTTTTTTGTGCGAGCTATAGTTCTTTTTAATGAAGAAATAGAGGGCATTTGCCCAGTAGCATGTTTGGGTACTCTAGGCAGCATTTCTTTAAGTATTTGACTGGTAGGTTTTTGTGAGCTAGTGCTAGGTTCTCTAATGTCATCAAGGGCATTTCTAACATCTATTTCAGTAACATTTGGAGGGTGGTTATGCTCCCTTGTATACAAAACAGTTGTATCTCTAGTTGTTGCTCGACCATAACACTTATTTGAATAGTACTTGCTGCATTTCCATTTGACTTTTAGTCCACTTTGCTTTTCCTGGGTATAGGCATACCCCATGTAACAAAGCAAAAATTTTCCTTTTTGGGATGTTATAAATTGGGCGCCTTCTGTCATTGTGATGTGTTAAGTTCTACAACAAATGTATATCAAAATTATTAAAATGACTATTATACATCTTTATTTCTTAATAAATACACATTGTTATTAATATACATACAATGTTGGTTTTCAGCTGCTTTTCAATGGAGATGTTCTTTGTTTGTTTGTTGAATCCTGTTACGTTGTTTATTTTTCTGTTGGAAGAGCAAAACACATTTTTACTTATTTTGTTACATTTGTTCATGGGCTGGGGTGGGTGTTTGGGATGGAGTTGGGGTTTGGTTGGGCGTTTTACATGATTTTTAAAAGGCATTTTGCAAAAAACATTATTTGTTAGATGGTTTTAGGAGCTGGTCTGTACCTTTCTTGATGCTTTGAGAAAAGTCTGTAGAGGAGACAAAAATTAGAAAAAGATATATATTAATTATTTGAGTAAGACAAATAGTTGTTTTGCAAGATTAGCAATATTGTTATTTTATAGATGGTAATTTACTTACTTTTTGAAGGATGCAATAGCTTTTTCTTTGATGAAGTCCTTGCTTCTGGTAGAAATCCGGCAGAGTTTCGGCTTCCTTATTGCTTTCGGTTTAAGGTGTAAAATAAGACTAAGGGGCCCATTACGATAACCGGCGTTAAAAAATCCACCATCTACTATAGCCTGAGAAAACCGCCTGCCTGCACCATGGGAATACCGACCGAGCAATTATGAAGTCGCGAAGCAACCTCCGCCCGCGGCGGTAAAACCACACAAAATTCCGCCCGTCCATGTCAGAGTAGAAGATTATCCGTCCGCCACAGACGCAATCCCGCCCGAAAACCCAAATCCGCCCGCTCTGACGACCGAGACAACGACCGTGAAATTATGATCTCCCCGACATGAGCGCGGAAAATCCCCATATTCCCCGCCCGCCACGGTTAACAACAGTGATGAATAACTGACACGGCGGAAGGCCTGGCGGCCACGTCCGTGCATGGAAATCATTTGCGGAACAAAGAAATACACACAACATGGCCAACAAGTCCACACAGCAAACTACGCCAAAATTCCCAAACACAGAACACATCCCAAAGACACATCCCCCCTGGCAAAACTAAAAAACTACAAATCCCAGGACACCAGACACAACACACCTGAAAACGACAGCCCATCATGACACACCCACATAGGTAAGTACAAAAGCAGCCCCTTCACAGACCACAATCCCTTGCACTACTACAAAGCGAAGACGCCATCAGAGAACCCAGAGAGCCACAAAGGAAAGCAGCACACCACACGCACGCACACATCACACTCATCACCAACAACACCACCACCATCACCACTGAAACAACGGCACCACGAACCCCCTGCACATAACACACCACACACCCACCACACCAGCACCACAAATACCAAACCACACACCATGGCAACACAAAGAATGCCTAAGTACACTGCCACTGAGTTGACGGTCATGGTCGACGAGATTATCAAGGTGCACCCACAAATCTATGGGAACCAGGTCCAACAGACACCAGTAGCCACCAGAAACAGAATGTGGAGCAGGATCGTAGACCAGGTGAATGCAGTTGGGAACGTGCCACGCAACCGGGGAGAAATTACAAAGAGGTGGCATGACCTGAAAAGCGTGGTCAGGAAGAAGGAGGCCAAGAATCGTGAGCTGGCTGACAGGACTGGCGGCGGAAATCCCGCGCCATTCAAGACCTTCAAGGCGTGGGAGGAGAAGGTGCGAGGCATTCTACATCTGGAGAGTCTCACCGAAATACCAGGGGGAGTGGAGGCTGGTAAGTACAAACAAATGTATACCAGCACACCGCTATGTACTGTCATGCACTACCAGAATGCCACAGCTCCGAGGGCCAAACACCCCCATGTCCAGTACACAATACACAAGACATCTCTCACACATGCAACAGACACTCCCACACACTCAGCCCAAAGGTACCAACAAACAAAACCATGGGGGCATGTGTACAGTCAGCCAGCACCACAACTCCCACCAGGTCCCCTTGTACCCCAGATGCGCCGGAAGGAGCACTCCCCACACCCACACTCATGTGTCAGCCATAGCTGCACTAACCAAAAAGTAACAGGTAAGTAGCCTTACCACAAAGTCCGTGTATCGGAGGGGGGACTGCAGAAGTACAACACCCACCAGCCCCTAGTCCTACAGCGCAGCAAGATGGAGCACTCCCCACACCCATGTGTCAGCCATTGCAGTGCACACCTTCACCCGACAGGTAGATATGTTTCCCTACATGGAGGGGTGTCTGTGGGTGGTAAGCCATCACCACAACTCACAACATGGCCCCCACTCCCACAGACCAGGAAGATGGAGCACCCCTCCCTCTCATAATCATGTGGTAGCCATTGCATTGCTCCCTCCAAACCAACAAGTAGGTAGACTACTGTACAGGGCGGGGTGTATGTAGGCATGAGGACTGTACTACGACTAACATTTGGGACACGTCACGTAGCAGAGGAACAGGTAGCACTGCTCCCTGTCATAATCATGTGACTAATGTGCACACGGACATGAATTACAGAGTCATATCCCACATTAGCCATCTCAAATACAGTAACACGTAAGGAGTCACGTCTGCATGCACAAGTCTCACTGGAGTACTGACCCACATTGCGTGCACTGTGCCAGTCATCACACACATCAGCAACACCATCGAAGTCTTGTCCATGTAGTCGTGTCTGCTTGTTCCGTTGACATTGTACAACATCACCCATGTAAGTCTATCTTGTCTCAATGTAACAGAGTGGAACCCCAGTAATGTCACATACACCACTGGACCCATGAACCACACAGCTACACAATGCACATTCAAAATCTCATCCATCTCATCTTTCAGCCCCAGTGACATGAAAGGTTTATCATCTAAACAGTTGTCCCATATACAGTAGTTCAGCAAAGATTCCTGCCGATGACCAAAAATGTGTCTGAAGCGCACGTCACACTGTGATTTACAACATACCTAATATAGTCAACACCCCAAGAGCACTGCATTGCTGCACATGGCTGAGGGTAGCACGCACACCAAGGAATTGTCCCATCTACAATACGTTGTGTGGCACACAACCATTACTCACTCACTACAATGCTTGCAGTGTAATGTCCCTAAATGATAACAGTGAGCAGATATGCTGGGTATGTCAGACATACACACACCTTTGTCTCTGCAGTGTCGTGTGGCCAAAACACATGTCCCCTTCTGCGCCCATATGTCACAGTATGTACCACAAAACCATATTTCATATCAAAAGCGTTGATGGAGCTGTACTCCTTTTGCCATCTGCGTTTCTAAGCGTTGCATTTGAACCCCAAAACCATATTTCATCTCCAAAGCGTTCATGGGGCTGTACCCCGTTTCCACCAAAGCCACAAAATGTAGGAGTACTGCAACACACACCGATTGGCATTCCAAATCCGTCCCATGCCATATGCACCCATCACACTATTCCATTGCCTTGATCACGCACACACATTGTAGAGCCATACACACGCATCTGTGAAATCAGTGCACAACTGTGCACCAACTGTGAATGTCAGACATCTAACACAAACCTTGCAAGGTGCAACACAATAACCTTTCGTCTCCGCCCCACAGATGACGAACACCATGATGCTGGAGAGGGAGACAGCAGCCATCACAGCCAGTCCACAAGCCCTCCAACCGGACTCACGGATGTGGAAGACCTGGACACCTCTTCGGACGAGGACTCCCGACCAGGCACATCTGATGTGGCAGGGCGCAACCGCTCCCCAGGACCCCTCCTACCCACCAACCCATCTCCCAGGGCTGGTGACCAGTCCCAGGCCCCTGCTGCCATGGTCATTGCGACCACCACCACCGCCGCAACCACCACCACCATGGCCTCTCTGACCACTCACCTTGCGCAAGGGGTGGTACGCACGTCGACATCGACCCTGGGAGCCACAACGAGGCCCCGGGTGACCAATGTGGCGAGTGGGCAGGTCGGTGGCAGCAGTTCAGGTGGGAGGAGCAGGGTCAGGCCAACGCCATCAGAGCCTGGGAGCCAAGCCCTGCCGCAAATCGCCAGAGTCCTTGGGGCCTATGAAGAGGCCCAGGGACAATGGGCCCGGTCAGCTGCCGATACGCGGGAAGTCCTTGGGGTATTGAGGTCCATGGACGCCCATATGGGCCAATTCGTGACCCGTATGGGCAAACTTGTCGACCTCATGGGCCAGCTAGTGGTGGCGGTGAGGGCCCAATCAAGGCCAACCACACCACCTCCGCCACCACCTTCTGGGGCGCAGGTTCATGCAACATCCAGTTCCCCTGCGTCCACAGCGAGTGGGCAATCCTCAGCCACCACCAGCAGCCCACAAACACAACCCCCCCTCTCAAACGTGGAAGGGGTAGCCCAAAGAGGAAACAGGTGTCCAGAGATGACTTCGCACGCTCCAAACGCCAGTGAGTCAGCCAGCCACGGTGGCCATCTACTGCATTCACTTGGACTACTATCCTACCCCACACTGCCATGTGAATGGCATGTGTCTGTCGGACTGTGGACCCAGAACAACATGGGTACACCTTGACCATCACTCGGACATGTCCGTCAACTCATTGTTTCAGCATGCACCACTTTTGTGATCACCTTGCCCACAATCACGTCACTGCTTGAAATAAATACACCTGGATCACATTCTGTTTTATCTGCTCTGTGTTTAATCAAGGATGTGCAACCGTCACCATGATCAGAAATGCATTTGAAGTGTGGTATGTCGATAGGCCAGGAGAGGCTGTAGGGACCTAGGGGTGAAAAACAGAACAAGAGTCCATTGAATGTGTGTTTCACACACTCATCACACAGTACTTGTCATCAAGTTTAAGCAATGTACACACATCTCACAGAGCAACAGGGCACAATGCTACAGCCACTGTCAGTGGCATACTACCCTGGACATGGACCATTGCCACACAGCACTCAGTGAACAATAGGCCGCCGTGACAATGCACACATACACCTACACAACTACAGCAACATCAGCTGTCTTACATGGTCACTCACCGTCAAGTGAAGTAGCGGGCGATGAGCTGCTGACGCTCATTCACTGCTTCCTCCTCTCCACTGTCCTCGTCACTGGACACGGCTTGGTCTGCAGGCGGGGGCCCTGGCTGATCACCGGCATCCACTATCAGGGGGATCTGCCTGCGAATCACGAGATTGTGCAGCATGCAGCATGCCACAACTATCTGGCACACCTTCTGTGGGGAGTATGCCAGTGCACCCCCGGTGCGGTCCAGGCATCTGAATCTGGACTTCAGGAGTCCAAAAGTCCGCTCCACCACACGTCTGGTCCTCCCATGTGCCTCATTGTATCTGACATCAGCTGGTGTCCTAGGATTACATAGTGGGCTGAGCAGCCAATGCCCCTTAGGATATGCAGAGTCACCTGGGTGTGAGAAACACGGAGAATCGTTGCAATTCCAACAGGATACAAGACAGCATGTCACACCCAGCACGCTACACGAGTATGCATACTCACCAACAATCCATGCACGGTCCGGTTGAAGATTGGTCATCATTCGTGGGAGGATGCTGTGGCGCATGATGTGCGAGTCATGGGCGGATCCGGGAAACTTCGCACACACGTGTGTGATAATCATGTCTGCCAGGCACACCACTTGCACATTCAGGGAGTGGAAATGTTTCCGGTTCCTATAGATGTGCTCCATGGCCTGTGGTACAACAAGGCCAACATGGGTGCAATCAATTGCACCAACAATGTGGGGGATGCGTCCAAGGGCATAGAAAGCACCCTTCACTGCCGCCAAATCACGAGCCCTGGGGAATCGGATGTACCGGTTCCTGTAGAGCATCATAGCTGACAGGACATCCCGTAGCACCATGCTGAACATGGGCTGGGACATCCCACCTCCACTGCCCACAAAGATCCGGTTGCAAAAAAATGCAGTGCAGCCATCACCTTAGCCGTGGGGGTGAATGCTGTAGGATACACCCTGCGAGGACGAAGGTGGGCTTCCAACATTGCACATAGGTGATGCAGGGTGGGTCGGTCCAGATGGAATTTCTGTATAACCTCCACATCCTCCATGTCTGCCAGCAATTGGTAGGGGCGATGTATGTTTGGCCTCCTCCTAGGACAGATGGAAGTGGACACATGTCAATGCAACACACCACATGGCATTTTCATATACACAAAACTAAAATTACTGACAAAGCAATAGAATCACAGAACAGTTGACAAGTAGGGACAGCACAGCTACAATACACTTACACAGGTCCCCTTACCAATAGCAATGACCACTGACACAAACCATTGCTATGAGCATGCACATGGGGATTTAGGCCATAATAGCTTGAAAGGCATGATGATGATTTCAGACTACATATGTGGGAAGTGGCAACACCACGGCAATATACCTAGCTGCTGTGCCTGACACAGTTTCCGAGGCTGGGTGAGTATGGCACACACCAACAACACAATGTACACAGGCTGAGCGGCCCAAACAAGTGGGTCCTGTTGCACAACGGGATATGTGACAGTCAATGATGTCCCTAGTTCACCCAATGTACAGCACTGTACGTATCACACCTCCAACACACATTGACAGGTGTACACATTGACAACTCCATGACAACACATCTGTGTGAATGCAAATACACATCACAAGTGACACGTAACGTTGCACGTGCCAAGTGGGAGATGTACATTGAGAAATATGGCATGTGTGTGCATATGCACATCCCATGCTCCCATGCTAATGTGTACATGATGATGTGCCAACAGACATGTGGAGGCTGAGCACTGGCCGTCAATGCCTATGCACACAGCATGAAGTGGCCCTGTCTAGTGTGGACATGCTCCAACACACAAATCATGGCCACACCTGCAAATGCATGGCGCACATTAAACTGTGGATTTCACATGGCACCAGCGGACTGTACCCGCCATGGACCAGGCCCTTGAGGCCAACTCTAATGGCCCTCGCGGTTGCATCCTGCGTGTTCGACTATAGAGGTAAGCGTACTGGGACAGCTCGGAGCAGGCCATTGTGTGCATTTGAAGTAGGCAGACATGGTACACCAATTGCAGCAGCTTGGACCCACTGAAACAGCCCCAGGGGGCTATATGAGTGTGGGAGGGAGACCGGCATTACCACAGCTTCCAGGGACTGCTGCCTGGCATCCCTCAACAACACCTGCTGCTGCTGCCACATATCCACCTTCATGTCGACGACTCTGAAGATATGTCCAGGTCCACTCACCAGCGAGGAGTTGGAGATCCTGGATTCCGAGCTCCACGCACAATGCCCAAGGCTATTTCTTGCAAAAGTTGTGTGTGTAAGACAACTACAGTGTGTGTGGGAGTGCATGTGGGGGACACACATGTTGTTGATCCACAGCACTATGAGTCTGAGCCTGTGGGGCTCCAACATGCACTGCTTACCATGCTTACTACAGGTGGAAGGGGTATGTAGGCTCTCTGGCGCTTTCCCATGCATGTCCCTCCCGAGTGGTGGTACATGGCATTTTCATGTCAGACATCCAGTGACGCAGCCACTTGGCAATGCAGGACTCAGGGCAGTTATTGCTTGTGTGAACGGCTGGCTGGGTCCCTGCTGGCCTTCTCAGTCTCAGCAGACCTGGGCTGCACATTGACCGCCCAATCCAAGAAGGAAACAACACTGACTGTACAGTGGGTTACATGTGTCTTTTGTTCACAACTCTCCGGAAATGCACCTACTCAGCCCTGTCGATTGAACACTCCAGGCCTTGTGATAGGGATGTGTGTGAGAGATAGTGGCACTGAATGTGACCTCCATTGCGGGGTGAGCCATTCACAGGGCGAGTACGTTGAGGGCTGCGCAGTGTTGGACACAGTGAGTCCACCCACAAAGATGTGTTGCCTTGTGATCTATGTGTTGGTCCACCTGACAATGGGCAGTAGATGTGGGCAGACTACACATTGCTCAATGTGCTGGCATCCTGCATGTGAATGGGATGGACAGGTACTGTGTACACACTCCCACCAGCATGCATTCACGTGTGGTGTACACATGCTGTTAGGCCCATGTCCGATTACTTCTTGGCTCTGTTACACATCTCTGAGTATTTTGGATGGGTCAGCATCATGCCACTGTGATTGGTGGATGTGGGTGATGATGAGAAGTGTATGAGTGATATTCCAACCCTCTTGTGTACCATCCCTGCAGTTGGAAGTCCTCCAGCCCAAGGCCTTGTGATGAGCCATTGCATCCAAGTTGATGCCTCTGTGTATGTGTAACCGACAGTGCAGCCAATTCCACAAAGGGTGTGACGTCATCTGCCGGATGAGCGACTACGTGGCGAAAACGAATCGGGGGATGCCCCCTCGTATTGTCAGGTTAGCACGGCGCTGCATTTCACCACTAATGGTCTGCATCTTGACAGTCACACAGCCTGTGCCGGATGCACGTTTGTAGGGGCATCAGCAGCAAGCAAGTGTACAGTATTGTGGGATGGTGTCTTTTGCTGTGAGAGGCAGCATGTGTCCACAGCCTACCCATAATCTGGGTAATGTGATGTTTGTTGTGTGATGCAGTGGGTTGTAAGTGTACTCTGTGCTGGGTGCATCTGACATGCATATGCGATTCCTGAGGGTCAAGATGTAATTTGAGCACTCTGCATTGTCAATGCATTCAGAGTCGTAGCCCTCAGGAACAACCTGTAGTAGGCTGGAGTGGCAATTCACATGTATGTTTGAGGCACTGTGCCTACTCTGATTTCGTTCGGACATATGTGTGCGATGCCTCACCTCATATTCCTGGTACTTACACATCCGGCACACTGTGCAACAGTAGTTGTGCTCGTGCGAACGACAGGTGGATGGCATGGGCTCATGACCATTGTGGACTGTCATGTTGCAGTCTGTGTGAGTGGTGTCCCATTCTGCTCCATGCAGGTATGTCCTTGGCCTAATTACGTAGTGGTCATCCTTGCCACCATCGGGACAGTGGGTGTGCACACAGCGATTTGTGGCTATGGTCGCAGGGTGACAAAGGCCGGGTGTTGTGCTATGTGCACAACACATGTGCCACTTATTAGCGGCTTCATTTTCTGTACGCTAGCCATTACGTGTTGATTGTGGTGGCTGTATACAATTGCACAGGTATCGTGGATTTGGGAATGTTCTGTGCTGCTTCCCTTGCACATGTCTGTTTAATTGATGCCAAATGAGTGAGGCCACCTCGCTCTCTCTCTCTCATGTAGCATCTCCCGTGGGTGCTGAGGGACAGGGGACGGTCAACAGTGGTGAGGCATCGGATGAAGCAGCTGCACAGGAGCTGAGTGAGACAGATGTGACCAGCGCCTCGGAGGGGCCAGACGTGTGCTGGATGAATCACAGGCCGAGACGGCAATTTCGGCGTCATCTGAGGACAGAGGTGATGCATCCATGTTTGCTAGCACAGGGGACGTGGACTCTGGCTCCTCTTCAGCCACGCGGAGGCCAATGCCCGCCCTCCCATCTACTTCCACTGGTGCAACACGTGTCGGCACAAGGATGAAGGATAGAGTGTCCTTCACACCAGGCACAGCTGCCCCTGCACATGTGACCCCTGCTGCCCTCAGTGCTGGGTCTGTTGAGCTTGTGCGGCATCTCTGCGTGGGGCAGACAGCTCTCCTCAATAACGTAATTGCCCATGACATCACCTTGCCGCAGGTGACATAGTTCATGGAGGGCCTACATGTACGCGTGGGTGGGCTACACCAGACTGTCCAATGGTTGTCCTCCCCAGTCAAGGTGGGCCTTCAACTGGGCCAATCTCAGGCTGACATTCCTGACCCTTTCTCCATCCCCCTGGAAAGTGGCACATCTGACAACAGCAGGGCACGAGTCCTAAAAAAAGAAGTGGGGGGACGCTGACGTCACGACAGGAAGTGACATCACGAAAGGTGGCTTGCACCGTCAGACTCATTGCCTCCCCTCGCTCACCCCTTATATGCGATTGCATCGGAGAAGCCAGCGCGTGCACAAGCAGCTCCGATCTCGCCCCAGAGAGGCCAAAGAGTGAATGTGTGGCTCCATTTGCTCCAGTTATCGAGCTCGCGGGAAAATAAGTGGGGGGACGCCGTCCACCCGCGTGGTACCCCGACTCGAGCCCTGGACAACAGTGACAATGCATGACAGTCTCCGGAGTCCGGATACACCACATGCAACACACAGAAGCTGTAGCTGCCCTAGCGGGCCAGGCCGCAAACACCATCCCAGACGGAAGGTAGACCCACCCCGGCGCGCATAGTCATGACATCCGCTGCCATTGACAAGGGACCCATAGAGTGAGATATGGTCCTCAGGGTGACGGGCCTCCGAGCCATCCCCCGCCAACGAGTGTCATGCAACTCACACATATCGCAAAGCCAATAGGACACTTTGCCTGCACACCAGGCCTCGAGTCGGGGTACCACGCGGGTGGACGGCTGTCCCCCACTTATTTTACCGCGAGCTCGATGACTGGAGCAAATGGAGCCACACATTCACTCTTTGGCCTCTCTGGGGCGAGATTGGAGCTGCTGCTCACGCGCTGGCTTCTCTGATGCAATCGCATCTAAGGGGTGAGCGAGGGGCGGCAATGAGTCTGATGGTGCAAGCCACCTTTCGTGACGTCACTTCTTGTCGTGACGTCAGCGTCCCCCACTTCTTATTTAGGACTTGTGCCCTGCTGCACACTGAGAATGTGTTGCCTGCGAGATGTGACCAGGAGAAGGGCGCCATGACCTCCCACCCACCAAGCTCCACTGCCATCCCGTGCCCTGGGTAGCCTGTGCAGGTGGACAATGTAGGGGGTACACCTGGAGGACAGGGGATGTAAGTGCCTTGGCAAGGGCCTGGCAGACGCACAGCAGTATCCAGCATGTCCCCAGAGGGAGGGCTAACGTCTACACCTGATGCAGCATTGATCGTGTGCCCGCCTGTTGTGCCCACACGAGTTCACATTCATCCCCAGACAGGTAGGCTTTCCAAATACCCAACACAGTGGAAATCTACCCCTCCGGAATCCTCACCACACAGTCTGTTACAACACTGCATGAGTGCACCTACCCGTGCCACCCACCCACCTGGGCCAAGCAGCCCTCCCGCTTCGCATGCCACATTTGTTACTTCCACAGTTGTGCTTCTCTCTCAGGGGCGGACCTCCAACTGTCCCGTAGCACACAGACAGCACCGAGTCAGACTGGCATCCTGTTTGAATGGTAGGCACCCTCACACAACTACCTGTGACACAGTGGTGGCTGTAATGGCTATTGTGACTGCCATGGCAGTGTTGCTGGCCATGGCAGGGTACACTCACACACATTGCATACGCAGCTTTTCGTATCACTACTCTGCACATCGGACTGGCCACTGTCCCTGGTGTTGAACAATATTGCCGCCTGTCTATGTAATCTGTGACTGGATGCTGTTGTTCCTGTAGTCGGTTGTGTCTGTGTAGTTGCTGATTGCAGTTGTTACTGTGTGTGCATAGTTAAGTGAGGCACATGCCGTGTATGGTACCTCAACAATTGCAATGTCTGGTCTCACATTCCAATGTATTTTACACGTGGCAGGGACTTCACTTCTTTCAGACTCTGCTACTTGTGTGTGTGATGAAGAAGTATTTTTGTGACACGGATTGTCTGCATGTATTTGGTGGTATTTCTGCGAAAATGTATACGTGTCATGTTTGCGGGCAAGCAAAGCACAGGGTGTGAGTCTAGCCACAGGATGACAGGTAGCATGTGCAGAGTGTGCGGGTATGTGTGAGCTTACTTTCTGTGTGGCCAGCAGTGTAGGTGTATGTTAATCTTGTGATGAACATTGAGCCTGGGCACACGGCTTACTTTCAATGTGTGCATTTGGGAGGTGTAGGTATGTGTGGTGTGAAGGGTGTGACTTTGGGGTAGTGTTGGTGTGTGTGTGTGTGCTCTGGCAATGTCGACTACACACATGTGTTACCCAGGGCCATGGTGGGTGTTTGTATCCGTGTTCAGGTCTGTGAATGTGAGCACATGTGTGTATTGTATGTTGCACAGTGTGCAGTGTGTGGGTGTGTCCTTGCAGTTCAGGATGACTCCTACTTGATATGTTTTGGACATTGTGGGTCTGCAGGGTGTGTGACTGTCAAGATTGTGCCTTGTTTAATTGAGCATGTATGTGAATTTCTGCAGTTCGTACTCACTGTGCAGACCTGCCCACCCACACTGATATCGTGTGTGTGTTTTGTCATGCATTGCTGTAGCATGCTTCTTGCGTGGCTCCTAATTTTGCTTGATGACTGTGATGTCAGACTGTGAAGGTAATTGTACACATATGTAGGACTGTGCTTTGTAGTGACCAGTCCGTCAGTGTTAATGTGATGATCTGTTGGGCCACGTCAGAGTCTGACAAGCCAAGGCCCACGACCTCTGGTATTTCACTAGGTCCACTGTGGCGGCAACTCATATGCATTGACATCCAATGACACTAGACTACATGGTCATCTCACGACTCGCGTGTACTTCATACACTCTCATCCTCTCTCATTCGTACTTGTCTTCGATAAAGAATTCTACATAGTCACATTTTTGCTTCAAGGCATGTATTTGAACTTACTTCCTCTGTGATGCAGTATAGTGGACACTACTGGCAGCAAAATGCATGTGGAGGATATACTTAGCATGATTACACATACAAAAGAGGGGTACAGGTAGATGTGATTGGTTGTTGACTGTGGAATAAGGGCTTCAGAGTTACAACTGCCTTGCCCTTGCTATGCTAAAGTACATTTGCTCATTACTGAAGAGCTCTAGACTTTGACACAGACAGTATTCATTTTGCCTACCAGACAGCTTGACATCATAGGCACAGTACATCTCAGTTCCATGGTACGGGATTACTACAATAGTGACTCCGACACACCTGCGTCAGAGGTGACATCAGAGCATGAGCCTACATGCATGCAGCAGCGTCTCACAGGTTGTTGCTATGTGGTGGCTACTGAACAAGACACAATAACTAGGGCCATGTTGTAGGGGGTTTCATTTGTTGTCCATGCAAAAGTCCTGGCACGGAAGTAGAGACGAAGGTGAGGTGACAGTTCTCACGTAATACAGCAGACAGATAACTGTGCACTGACAGGTGCATGTGTTCAGGTGCGCAGAATACATATTATAGCATAGTTGTTCGTGCAGTATTGTCCATGTGGTTAGTGTACACAAGTCCCATACCTCTGCCTCCCCCTGCTCATGCAGAGACACAGGATATGGTGAGGAACAGAGTGCATGTCCCGAAAATGTCCGATGTCATGGCAGTGGAGTTGATGGTAAGGTGTTTGTTGCAGATTGTATGGTATAGTTGTTGTACAGCTAACTGCCCACTCCGTGCGAAAGCCAAGCATAGGTATGGTGTTGAACATCAATGTTCAATTGGGGTTATTGAGTCGGGGACCGATGAATTGACAAGTTGTCAGGTATGCGATACCTTCCAGCAGGGCATCCATGGCATTGGTGGTAAACATGGAAGCCATCCAATGAAGCGGATGGTGGCTAGCAACGTGTTCATCGTAAGTTGTCCCTTGTAGAAGCCTGATGGGACATGTTGGATGACATTCGATGAAACTGTGATCCAGAATACGTTGTGTGGACGCACACTGGTCCCATTGCAGTGTGTGTCCGATTGCAGCCACATACGCCATGCCCCCATACACTGAACAGATCCTGTCGTGGGCGTCCAGGGGTGCAAACAAGTGTACCAAGTACGCCTTTGGACATGCCGGGTTGGAGAGACATAAATCCACAGGACAGTGGAATGGACACCTCCGACAGTAGAAAACAGGGATGACGCAGCTGAACATTGCAATGCGGTAAGTTACTTGGTAACTTACGTTCAGCATAGCCAGATTTTCACAGCCCACTATCTGTAGCAAGCTCTCAATGTACAGCTGCATCTGTCCGGCGTAGTTGGGAAGCAGTGGTGCAACAGCCATTTTGCTACAGGGTGATGTGATGGCGTGCTCCGGCTGCCTGAGCAGTCAGCAGAGTGCAACCTCCGACGATGCTGGGAATTCTGGAATGTATGTACGGCGGCAAGACTTGGGTTATAGCTTGGGCGGAGGACACAGGCCCTCATCCCACATGCTTCAATGAATGGTCAAGGCCAGTGGTGTCTGACTCTTTCCAGATTACTTGCATTTGACCCACATGGAGGAGTGGTATAATTGTATTTTGTGTTATTATCTTTCTTTCATGTTAGGCGCTATCTGCCAGTGGAAGGTTTACTCTGCATGGCTCAGTTTGGCTTCTTGTTGGTACAATGGCTCCATTCTCCTGCATAAATTGTTGCAATGTGATTTCAGAGTAGGAATGGAAGGCCATTCAGTGCTATCTGCTCTCCCGTGTGTGGGCGGGACACTGCGTTGCCGCTATACATTGAGGCTTCTGTGTGGGTGTAGTAATTGGAAACACCTGTTCTCAGGCAGCAGGGTTTTTCTATTTTGTACATTGCATGGCTTGATATTGCGAGCAGGATGGTATAGGTATTTTTGGATGAGACTGGCGTGCCTTTTACGGACAATGTCCATATTCTGCGCTGTTATGTAGCAGCCGCCGTGTGCTTCTCCATTTTTTGCACACAAGGGTGTGTCCCATTTTGCCATCACATTACTCCACTGTTCGGGACACTTGTGTGACATCAAGTTGACAACTGTGAGTTGTCGGTTGGGGACATGATTGATGCAGGAAGGCCACGTGACATGTGCCTTCAGGGTGGGGCTGGTGTGTGGGGTGTGTAGTTGTGACCCTGTGGTGTTTGTGTTGGCCTCTGCGTTGTGCGCATGTGTACCTGCGTCATCGCCGCTGCGCTGCAGTGCCGTGACGGGGACGTCACTTCCTGGTCCCGGGTAGTGGGTGCCCAGGATGTTGCGAGTTGTTTTATTTTGACAGGTGGGACATGTGTGGGTACAGTGGTGGATGTGTCCTGTCCACACAGGGGTGTCTGGGGGGGCCATGTACAGTTTTTCCGCCCTTGTATTGTGTGCAGTGTTTGCGTGCCCTTGTTGTGTGTCTGCCTACCTGCGTCGTCGTGGCGCGTTCACTCCTAGGTGGTGCATCAGGTAGAGCATGGGGATGGCCTGGAGTGCAGGATTCATCTCTGGGTGGGCCGCCTTTTTAGTCTCCGTACTCAACAGTCGGGTTTCCGCCTTGGTATCTCGTGCGGTGTCTCTTTGCCAGTGAGGCTGTTTGGTTGTGGCATCGTAATTTGTACGCCGGGCGGTACGTCATTTCGTCGGACGGTGTGTCTCCATTGGCTCGCGCCGCTACATAGACGGGCGCACTTTGATGGCGGGCGGCGTCGCAGGCTTACGGGCGGTGTTTGCCTGACTTTTCACATCCTAATTTTGCGGGCGTCTGGGCCATTGCTGGCGGACGGTAACTAGCGGTTTTTGCCTCCGACAGCACGGCTGTAGTGCTTCCGCCCGACATCGTAATGGGCCCCTAAGTTTTCCTTCCTTATATAGTGTTTATTTAATTGTTTGCTTAACCTCATTGGTTTATTTTAACATTGTGTATTTTAATTGGTTGATCTTTATTGTTTTAATTGCTTTGGTAGTTGTTTTCCATATATGGAAAACGCTAATTAAGAGTCAGTTACTTTTTTTTCTTTTCACATGTTGAATTATTTAAATGTGTATTATATTATATGTGATGTTAAATAAACTTTGTAGTTAATGTAAATATAACATTTAAATGGTTATTAATAGTGCATTTATTATTTAATGTTTTAAGGTATGTTTTACTGTGTTCTAAAAATATATTTTTGATTTTATTTTATATGCAATGTATGTTTATTTATTTTACTATATTTATGGTGTTTAATTTTGTGTGTTTTATCTATTTTTTACTTGTCGATATTTTTACAAAAACGATAATAATGCTGTCTATATTGTTGTGATCGATATTTTGGACATGTATATTTTCAAAGGATGTTCAATATTTTAAATAACGATATTTATGTGTTCGATATTACTGTGATCGATAATATTGTTTTACGATATTTTGGGTTCGATATTAGTGTATTTTTTTAATTAAGTATAGGGTATCGATATTAGTGTCGTCGATATTTTTGTGTCGATAAAAATGTAGGTCGATATTATGTCTGTCTAGGTTATGTCAGTGATTCAAGTAAGATTAAGAAAGCTACTAACAGAAGGACGAGTTCCGCAAACCATTCCTGAAGAGTCTGACCAGTCCGAAAAAAGCAAGAGTGTTGAAAAAGGTCCATTAGTAAGAACATCAAAAAGAACAAACATACCGAGCCAAAAATATTCCTCTCCTGAATGGACCTACTTGGCAGCAAATGATTGGGGGAGAGCGTTTTATACCTTTTGCTAAAATATTTGAGGCCACCTGAACCTTCTTGAATTTAACTTTGAGGCTGAACTGAAATTTGAAATTGCCTTGCCACTAGATAGACTGACTCAAACTTTCTGGAAGTGATCAGTGAATGTGAAATGCACATTTATTAAATTGTACCTTAAACTCTGAAGTAGGAATTTGAACTGTGCTTTGCTGTGTATGCCACATTAATTGAATTGCTCAAGGTAATTTTGCTGCAAATCTTCTAAAGCTAAATGGTCTGATCTTGAGAACTCATGGAGCCTGCCACTACAACCTCTTCAAAATGCAAATGTATATATGTAAGAGTATTAGTCTTTGTTATATTGGTATTAGTTAGTTTACTTATTTTTTAGAATTTTCCTCTGGGCGGAGCTGGTGGAGTTTCACTCCGCAGAATTCCGCTGAGTTACAGAAAAACTCTGCCGAATTCCATGGAGTTCCACGAGCGTGCGGAGTATTGCTCGGCCACCCCTAGCATTGAGCTCTGGCTGGGAGTGGGGTGTCCGGATAATATGACACATCCTCTCCCTCCCTGTAGATTCCCCTGTAACTCATATTTCAATAATAAACACACAAAGTGTTCAATTACTGACCCCGACAAAGTTCTCTGATTCGGAAGGCTGAGCCCAGGAAGCTATTTTTATTTAAAATCCTGCCAAGCCTTCTGCTTACGTCTGCCTGCTCTCGATTAAAAGAGTCCTCGCAGCGCTAGAAGCAGGACTGTGCTATCTCCTTTGGAGGTCTCACTCTCAGGACAGGGGGGAGGCTACGTGTTATGAGCACAACATATAATGGAGCTGGTAGGGAGGGGGCAGTGCTCTTTCATTACAGCACCTCCCGCACCCGGTGATGGATAGGGTGCTTTTTTCAATTTTTTCAACACAACACCTCACGGAGGACTGACTTCGAGGAAACTCATGTAATCAACAACAACACACCTGCTGCACGATGATGCTAAGTCTGGGTGGAGCACAGCGCAAGGACACAAAGAGCAGACTGGCAATTATGATAAAGCAGTCAGCACATACCAGGAGAGCACCACGTTGCAGTAAAGTCTTCAGTGGCCGCTCATCACCTCATCCTCCATTGACTTTGTATCCTGCAGATGTGTCACTCTGGGGACCTGATCACTTCGAAGCCCTGTCCAGCCCCGCAGCCACACCGGCTACCCGGGTTGGAGGAGCTTGAAGGCACTCACTGCACGCAGGAGTCGTAAAGAAGAAGGGGCATGTAGACTGCATCTTTGAACGCCTCGCACCCGTAGACTGCAGTGTGACCGGAAGTGATCGGATGTCACTCTGGCTGTCTGATGACTGGAGCATGCACAGTGAACCAGGAAGTGATGGACTTGTGGCGCGTGCACCTACTGGATATCACTGAAAACCATCCACTGAGACATGCGAAGGCTGTACCTTCAGCATATGCAAACAAAGTACGAGTTATAAGCATGCTGCTAGTAAGTGGTAAACTGAACTCTGAACCGCCAGCATCCAGCTGAGTTATTTGGCTGAACTCTGCGTTCCAAAGCAGAGAGCGGTGTGGCAGAGCAGAGTTCAACGCCCACCCCTAATTATGTGCTGCAGGAACTTCTAAACTTATACAGCATTCTAAAGCCTCTTCATCTAATAGTAAACGTTTGGCTGCACTAGATGACCAAACACAGATGCAAAAAGAGGAAGGCAACTGAAATGTGATCTGTGACACCTGATGTGAGATTTATGTGATATCTCTTGAATCACCATCAAAGGAGGGGTTGATGCAGAGTAAAAACTGCTCACCCTTTACAAGACATCTAAATACGCAATGAGAATGACAACAGACATATAAACTGAATGTGCACCTTTAACATGATTTTAGAAAAATGTCAATGATTATTGAGAAAATGAAATACATGCACTATAAAAGAGTGATTAGATTTAGTTGAAAATATATAATGTGTTTCTAAATATGTCTAACCGTTGTTTTTCATAAAGGTTTTGAACTGCAGCGGCCAGTGCAGGGAAGCGCGGTGAGGCGGGGAGGGGCACTGCAGGGGGATGTCGACAGACGACGGAATAGGAGTTATTTATTTATTTAATTTGCCCTATTCCCTCGCCTGTCGTCATCTTCCTCGCCCCGCCCCACCGCACTTTCCTGCACTGGCCACTGCTGGTTTTGAATCATGCTGAACATTCTAAACTGCTATGCATTTACTTATCAAACTAAATCTTTTGAAATATAATAATAATAATGATAACAAATTAATGAAAATATAGTTACTAAATATGGTTACGACTATAATGATTTATATGATGAATTTAAATGTGAGATGCTTGAAAACTATTTTTCTAGTCTTTCAGAAGTACACTATTGAACTTTGAAAAGTTGGTGTAAATCTGCTATGCTTAAAGTTAAAAAGCTGACACTTTCCAGATGCTCCTTATACAAGAGGAGTCTCAAATTTCCTAAAACGAAAATGATTACTAAATGTATGCATATATGTTACACATATGTGTTTTCAAATATATATAGCAGCAGGCTATATTTTCTATTTAACAAGAATCTTATGAACGTCTATGACACTTAAACTGAATAGAAGATTTCATTAATGAATTATTTACTTATTTCCAATGAAACGTGTATTAATACTGATTTCAATGTGAATTAACTTGACTTCATTTTTTAGGCCTGCACTTTCTCCTGATATCTATGAGAAGGTATTTTGTTCTAGTTTACACTCATGTAGCATTCTTATTCTTTCTCATGAGTCCTGAAGAGGCTTGATACATATTGCATTAAATTGATTGATACTCCTATGAGAACCGGACATTTGCGACGAGCACACGCGACAGATCTAGAAATAAATGGCCGTTTTTTTTTAACCATGTGCCTGAAATGGACAGTCATTTCTCATGGTACCTCATGAGTGGAAGATTTCCTCATGGATGTTGGGCGATGGTGGTGTGACAACGGGTGTTACATCTGGACTGATGAACTATAATAAAAAAATGCACCCAGGAGAAGGGGGCTCTTTCTCTCTGACCGGCTTCCTCCCTGGCTCTCTGGCCTGACTCTTCCTTTGCTGATTTTGAGGTGGTTGCCCTGCTGACTTGCTGGCTGACTCGTTTGAGACTGCCAAGAACTTTACAGACTCTTTCTGCCCCTGAAAAGGCAGGAACCTCCTGTCATGGGGACTTTCTTTGGACTCCTGGCCGAAACATATCCCAAAACATCTTGTTGATATTCCATTTTTTGTACTTGCCAAATTAGAGATGCTTTCTTGATTTAACTACTATTATGGACTTTGAGAACTTTACTTTTAGACACTGTATTAATGTGCAGTTTCACACTACACCTGCAACTGGCTTATTTGAATTCATCAACAATTGATTACATGTACTATTTTTTTTTGTTGAGTTGCCTAACTGTTCTTTCCACAGGGACTGTGCTTGAGATAATAAGTTTCTAAATGTATAGCAGAATTAGTTATAAATTGTTTATAGAACATCAGCTTCTGTTATTACTGTTTTGCATTGCAGCAGCCAAGTTATTAGTCTTTATGTTCTTTCTCCGTTTTAATTTCTTTAGGAGATTTAGACTTCCTGTTGCCATTCTGTATATTTACAGTATGGCACTGAGAGTAATATATTGGAACCTGATTACAAATTTATAAGTTAGTTACTAATTCCTGGTCCTCGTTAGGTAGCCAGCATTGATACCCTAGAGTCCTTCACCCCTCAATTCGATGAGCAAGATCTATCGAAGGACCAAGTGAAGGCAGTGGCGGTTGGTGACCCACGGAAATGGTGAGTCGACATAGATAAAATTAAACAGTATAAAATATACATTTACATTTTAAAATGAAAGAAAAAAGTTTCACTTTCCTTTTCAGCCTGCAGCACGTCCTGTCCTCAGTCGCGGCTCCTGGAGGGAGTTTCGCCGGGCGGTGACGTGCGGCGGGGGAGGGGCAGGGTGGGAAGTAATAACCGGAATCCGGCTGAACACAGGTAAGTTAGCAAATAAATCAATAAAACGAATTTCGTAGCGCGCGCTGCATCGCATTTGGCGATGCAGCGTGCGCTACGAAATTCGTTTTATTGATTTATTTGCTAACTTACCTGGATTCGGCCGGATTCCGGCTTTACTATCCCCCACCCTGCCCCTCCCCGCCGCACGTCACCACCCGGCGGAACTCCCTCCAGGAGCCGGGACTGCCTGTCCTTGGTGTTCTCCAGCCGGCTCCTGACTCCTCCAGCCAACTCCCGACTCCTACAGTGCGAGGTCACGCAGCTCCTGATCCAATCCAGACACTGCTCTCATGCTGCGAGTGTCTGGATTGGCTGGAGCAGCCTGCTTCAGCGCTCCGAAGAGCACTGAAGACCTGTGCCTGCTCTCCAACCTGGCTCTCTATGACAGCCGGGTTGGACAGGTTGAATTGCGCATGTCTGTTTGGCCATAATAATGTAGCAGGCCAAACCGACATGCCCAATTCACACTGAAAGGGCCACTCGTCATTGCTGTCAATCAGCAGCAATGACGCACTGGCCCTGCCCTCTCAGTTCGGCAGAAAGCCAGAAAACTAAAATGGTAATAAAGTCCTTTCATTACCATTTTATTTTTCCAGCTTTCTGCAGCTGTGTGGGGGAGGTGGGCGGCACTCCTCTGCTCCCATGGAGGAACTGCCGCTGAGTGAAGGAAAGCAAATAAAATATGGTTAAGGATAGATTGATATTTGGGCCCATTGCGAGAAGAGAGAAACAATGCTGCATCAACGCTGTCTACCTGCGTGTACCCTCAAATTGTGCCCTGCTTTTGGTTTGCTCTGCAGATCCTTGTTTTCCTCAAGGTTTTACTGAAGCCGTTACTGGATAAGGCTTTCATACATGGATGCATTGTTGTGAGGCTCGCAATAGAAACTAGTTTCAACCTTACTTGCAGTGGCCTAACACAAAATGACGGGCCCCCAGCAGAATGTAATGAGTGGCCCCTGAGTCTCCCATATGTCACAGCTACTCATTGGCCTTGGGCTGAATGGAGCTCCCTTTGAAAGTTTGAGGGCTCACTGGAATGTTGGAGGTCTCGCTGCTCCGCAAGGGCTGCAGGGGCCTGCGTTACGCCCCTGCTTACCTGTTAAGTGTCTTTGAAGATCTTGATGATCTGAAGGACTTATTAGACTGAGTAGATAATCTGATATTAAAGGATCCACGTCATCAAACATCGACCCACCTCCCAGATTCACCATGTAACACAGCCAACATCAATATGTTAGTGGGATCATTCAACGATCAGAGATCACCTCTTCCAAATTGTAGATTCATTATCCTCAGTGAGAGGTAAATCTAGGTCCACTTTGAAGGCTCCAGCAGCATGAAAGACACTGGTAGATGGCAGATGGTCGCAATTTTGTGTGTCACATAGTTTGTTGATATCTTCTTTACCCTTCTTAACCCTAGTTGTGTGTTATTAGACTCTTCAGACCTTGCACAAGTACACCTTGGCACTAAACCACCCCCTCCGGCAACTGCCAACTTAAAAATCGATGTCGGTGGTATTGTATTGGTTACAAAGTATTGTGGGGCCAAAACAGGGACTGACCTGTCTTTAGGGCAATCACACAATACTCGATGGACTGATGTGACAGGTCAGTGTGTAGGTCAGTTTATTGTGTGTTTGTGGATCAGTTTAAGGTCTGCTGGGCCGGTTTTGACTGTTGATTTCCATGATATTTAAACAAACATTCCGCGCAGCAAGCTCAAATTCATGCAGTCTTCCATACCTTGCAAAACACTTATACAGCTTGTCTTTACAAGTTCAGAACTGCCCACAGTGGCGTAACAAAAGCCCCCGCAGCCCCCGCGGGTCAGGGGGCCCCCCAAGCTCTGGGGCCCTCCTTCGACACTGGCAGGGCCCCGTGCATGTACTTTGCAGGGGGCCCCCTCAAGTTTTGTTAAGCCACTGACTCCCCCAATTTGCAAACATGGGCTACTTTTTTAGCCACCTTACTAACTATGATACTTTGACTTCGGTTCCCGGGCCTAATTTCTGTCCCAGTCTGACTCTGGGCCAACATTTCACTGCAGAAATATTGAAGAGCAAAATATTGAGAAAGTAAGTGCTTATAGGTATGTATAGAATTACTGAACTTAACTCTCTATATGTTAAGAATAGTAAATCTATACTTACCCATATGTGCTTACCTTCTCAATATTTTGGTCCTCAATATTTAGGCATCAATATTTTGGCCTTACAATATTTTTCTCCTGGATATTCTGTCATACATACAACCTTGTAGGTACTACTACCCCATGTCATCCCTCTTGGTTGTGCCGTAAATGGCATTAGGGCTCACACCCATACACCCTACTGGATATAACATTGTTAAATGTCAGTGTCTGTCTTACTATGTGAAGCGTAAGAAAATCTTACAATACCCCTACTCCCAACATAGAGGAGTCATTCCTCTCAGATCTAGAATGTGCAAAGCAAGAAAGATGCCGGGTAGGCTTGGTTGTAGGTAGCAGCCATAAGGTGATTACACGAGGTGAAGTGTTGCTACGTATTTGTTAAACTGCACAGTTTCAATGAGAGGGAATGAGATCAGAGCAGGAGAAGCAAGAGAGGAGAGAAAGGGATAGAGAGAGAGAGAGCGTGACAATGGATGGTAGGAAAGAGCGTGAGAGGGAGTGCGAGGAGACCAAGCGTGCAGGGATGGTTTGAGCATTATACCATGGCTGCTTTTGGTTCTTCAGACTCGCCTTGCTTTCATCAGTACCATAATGATCACTGTGTATCTCATAATTCAATGGTCTTAGTGTGTAGTCTGCAGACAGACAAAATTAACAAAAGCCTGTAAAGATACGTGCTTCCGATCTCTGTTTTTTTCCTATGAGCGAAACAATAACATACACCTCATTAACCCTTTCCGTGCGTCGGACAGCCGAGAGCCGTCTGACGTCACGGTGGGCGTGTGCGTCGGACGGCTCCCGGCTGTCCTAGCACCCACCCACAGGGGAAGTGCTGGTGCTCCCCTGTGGGCCACCCTTTAAGGTGCCCCCACCGGGGAAGGCAGGGGAAGCCCTTCCCCTACCTCACCCCGCCCCCCCTCCACATCATCTAATGACGTCAGCGCGCGAGGCTTTAGAGGATTCCCAACGCGCTGGAAGCCATTTGCTTCTAGCGCGTCGGCAAGAGAGGAGGTGAGTTTCTCCTCGGGGAAGGGGGGTATTTAAACAAAAGAGGCATCGGGGAAAGGAAAGGGTTTTCCTTTCCCCTGATGCCTCTTTTGAGCATTCCTGCGGCACCATCGTGCGATCGTGCAGAAGGAATGCCCACTAGACACCAGGGATTTTTTATTTTTTTATTTTTCAAATTGAATAAACTGTTTGCGGGGAGCGACCCCTTAGGCAAGGGTCGCTCCCCTTTTGGGGGCAATGTTTTTTGACTTTGTCTGCCACCCTGGGGGGCAGATCTAGGCATTTTTTTTTAAAGTGGCCCACTGGACCACCAGGGATTAATTTGTGGGGAGTGGCCCCTAATGCAAGGGTCGCTCCCCTTTGGGGGCAATGTTTTTGGATGTCTGCGCCCATGGGGGGGCAGAACTCGCCATTTTTTTTATATAGGGCCCACTAGACCACCAGGGATTTATTTGTGGGGAGTGGCCCCTTGGGCAAGGGTCCCTTCCCTTTGGGGGCAATCTTTTTGGCTGTGTCTGCCCTCCAGGGAGGAAGATCTCGCCTTTTTAAAAAAAAATCGGGCCCACTAGACCACCAGGGATTTGTTTGTAGGGAGGGGCCCCTTGGGCAAGGGTCACTCCCCTTTGGGGAGCATTAATTTGGACGTTTCTGTCCCCCTGGGGAGCAGATCGGCGGATTTTTTTTTTTGTATGGCCACTAGGCCTCCAGGGATTTTTTTTTTTGATGTTGGGGAGCGGCCCCTTGGACAAGGGTTGCTCCCCTCTATGGGAGGATGATTGTGGCCATTTCTGCCCTCTTTGGGTGGCAGATTAGCTGTATGTTTTTAGGCCCATCTGCCCCCAAGGGGGGCAGAAGCCACTAGACACCAGGGTTTTTTTAATTTTTGTGTTCGGGAGTGGCCTCAAGGACAAGGGTTGCTCCCCTTTTACGGGGGTGAATATTTTATTTATACTCTTAGGTCCACCTACCCCTTAACTGGGCTGGTGAATTGTGTGTGGACTGGTGCATTATTTGCATATGTGATTGTAATGTTTTTTTCTCCTTTTTATTCTAGTGTAAAGCTTTTGATTCTTGTTTGCGGTTTCGGCAGTGGTTGTTCTGCAGTTTTGCGTAGTTGCATTTTTTTGGTAAGAAAAACATTTTTGTTGTATTTACTCCAAATGAGTATTATTGTCATGCATGAATGAATTTTTTTAAGTGGTGTCATAATGGTAGCATATTTAGTTAGTGTTTTGAGCATGACATTCTTTGTGATGTGTTTTGCATTGTCTTAAGTGTAATTTTCTTTTTTCTTTTTCTTTTTAGTGGGATATTGTTGATCCTTACTGTGTCTGTGCAGAGTAGGTGGTGATGAGTCTAGCTGCTTCTGGCAAGTGAGTGGTATAGTTTTGGAGTATATAGGTCTTTGTGATAAAGACACATTTTGTTTATTACTTATTTTACAAAGTGTTTGTTGTTGTTGACCTGTTTGACAAGTTACCTTTATTAGTAAGGATTATGGCTAGCCGTAGAATTACTGCTCAGCAGGTGGTTGGCATGCTTTTTGAATCTTCCTCTGAGCAGGATTATGAGACTGACAGTGCGTCTGAGGGAGAGGAGGGAGTGCAAGATTCTGGCAGTGAGTTTTCTGTCCACGAGGATTCATCTGATGATGAAGCTACTCTCAGTGCAGATGAAGCTACTCTCAGTGCGGATGAAGTGCCTGTTTTAGAGGAGGACACTGATGTGTTGATGGTGCAGCAAGAGACATCGGGATTGCAGCCTGAGGCTGCAAGGCTTCCTACTGGAAGTGATGGACTCTGGGTTGATCCAAACATGGTGCAGCCAGTGTTGCCTGCCTTTAGTGGTGATGCAGGGTGTAGAGTGGATTGTGAACATTTTTTGCCTATACAGTTTTTGCAGTTGATCATGGATGATGTATTTTTGGCTGAGATTGTTGAGCAGACTAATTTGTATGCTGAACAGTTTTTGAGGGACAACAGTGCCAGACTTAGGCCCTGCTCTAGAGATACCTGGTGGACTCCCACAAATCTGGATGAGATGAAGAAGTTTTTGGGTTTGACTTTTTTGATGGGCTTGATAAGGAAGCCATCCCGGGCTTCATATTGGTCTACCAGTCCCTTGATGGCAACGGCCATATTTCCTGCAATTATGAGTCGTGATCAGTATTTACTTTTGCTTCGGATGCTGCATTTTGTTGATAATGCTTTGGCGTTGCCACGAGATCACCCTGACTGTGACCGTCTTTTTAGGATTCGGCCTGTTCTTGATCACTTTGTAGATCGATTTTCAGAGATCTATACTCCAGGGAAAGAAATAGCTGCTGATGGTCCTGTTCAAGGGCCGTTTGGGTTTTAGGCAAGAGGGCACGTTATGGAATTAAGATGTATATGTTTTCCGAGAGTAGGACATGATATGTCTATAATTTCCGGGTGTACACTGGTAGGGATTCCACTATTGACCCCCCTGGTTGTCCGTCCACTTTTGGAGTTTCAGAGAAAATTGTGTGGGATCTTGCTAGAGGACTGTTTAACAGAGGTCACCATTTGTACCTTGATAACTTCTACACTGCTGTGCAATTGTTTAAGGAATTGTTCAAAGTGGACACTTTTGCTTGTGGCACAATCCACTCTAACCGTAAAGGTTACCCAAAAGAGCTTGTTTGCAAAAAGCTTCAGAGGGGACAGTGCAGTGGAACTGCTAGCTGTGAAATTTGTGGACAGGAGGGATGTGTACATGCTGACTACCATTCATGATGAGAGTACTTCACCTGTGACTGTTTGTGGTCAGGTTGCTGAATTGCGCAAACCTGTGTGCACTGTAGACTACAATAAGCACATGGGTGGTGTCGATAGAGTAGATCAGAGGTTGGAACCTTACACTGCTGTTCATAAGGCTTACATTTGGTAAAAGAAGTTGGCAATCCATCTCTTCAATTTAGCAACTTTTAATGGTTTTGTTGTGTTCAAGGAGTGTTCTCCTGCGTCAAAGATGACTTTTGTTCAGTTTCAGGAGTCTGTGTTAGGCAGCCTTGTTGTAGTGGAACAGGCAAGTGTTCCTAGAGTTGGAGTGGTGGAGGATGTGGCTAGATTGAAAGATCGCCACTTCCCTGATTTAATACCTCCCACGCCCCAAAAAACCAATCCCTGTAAGAGATGTAGAGTCTGCTTGCAAAGAGGTATGCGGAAGGAGAGTCGTACGCACTGTGCCGATTGTCCTTCTAATCCTGGGCTGTGTGTGCCCACATGTTTCAGATTGTATCACACTCAAAAGAGTTTTTGGTAGCAACCGTGAGTCTAATAGTGTACTGCCTAGTCTGTATGGTTTTATATAGTTGTTGTTCAGTTTCACGTTTGGCAATAGAATGATGTCTTTAGTCACTGCTGTTGTTTTTGTAGTTATAGTTTTGTATCTGGTTGCAATTGGTTTGTGATTTTTTTCTTGTTAAAAAGAATTTCATGACGTGTGCTTGGACTGGCGCTTGGCTGGCGGTGTGCGTGGACTGGCGCTTGGCTGGCGGTGTGCGTGTATTGGCGCTTGGCTGGCGGTGTGCGTGGACTGGTGCTTGGCTGGCGGTGTGCGTGGGCTGGCGCTCGGCTGGCGGTGTACGTGGGCTGATGCTTGGCTGGCAGTGTGCATGGACTGGCGCTTGGCGGGTGGTGTGCGTGGGCTGGCGGTGTGCGTGGGCTGGCGTTTGGCTGGCAGTGTGCGTGGGCTGGCTCTTGGCTGTCAGTGTGGGTGGGATGGTGCTTGGCTGGCAGTGTGCGTGGGCTGGCATTTGGCTGGCAGTGTGTGAGTAGTGACTTGCTGCTGGTCATTATACACTCTGCTAGTCAAATGCCACTGCAGACACTATGTCAACCACCAGCCGGTGTGATTGCTGTGTCAGGCGTAAGAAAGTGATGGGCCCTTGAATGGCGCTGTCTGTTGATGTGAATGTTGTGATGTGCTGGGCCCGCGGCTGGCGGTGTGAATGGTCTTGTGTGTCACGTATGAAAGGTGTGTGAATGGCCTGTAAAGAGGTTGGTGCCTTGCCGCGGCTTTACAGCTCACGAGCTGTGAGTCATTGGTTCAGGTTTTTAACCTTTTAAATATTAACAGTGCATTTCCTTTTTGTGAAACCTCTTGTTAATAGAATTTTACGCTCTGAGCCTTCACTCACCCTCGTGCCAAATCCAACCAGTATGTGTGAGTACTTAAGGAATTGTTCATTTTGAAGGAATATTTGTCTTTTCTCTCTCTTATTGGGCCATTTCCTGTTTCAGCCACTATGCCCACCCAGGCGAGTGAGGTACCATTTTTCTCAGGAGACCTGGGGGAACGCTGGGTGGTAGGAAATTTGTGGATCCATGCAGATTCCAGAACTTTCCCACACAGAAATTTGAGAAAAAAGTGATTTTTCAGCTAAATTTGAGGTTTGCAGGGGATTCTGGGTAGGAAAACATTGGGGGGTACACGCAAGCCATACCTCGCTGGACTCCCCGGGTGTCTAGCTTTCATAAATGCGTGGGTTGGGTAGGTTTCCCTAGATGGCCGCCAAGCCCGGGGCCAAAAACTCAGGGGACCCCCCTTGCAAAACCAGGTTGTTTTGTGATAGGTAATTTTGATGTTGCCTCAATAGGTTTTGGGCCCTTGCCTGTCGCGGGTACTTGACCCACCCACGCGAGTGAGGTACCATTTTTCTCGGAAGACTTTGGGAAACACGGGGTGGGTGTACTTATGTGGATCCACGCAGATTCCAGAACTTTCCACCACAGAAATGTGAGGAAAATGTGTTTTTTTGGACAAATTTTTAGGTTTGCAAGGGATTCTGGGTAACAGAACCTGGTGAGAGCCAGTCAAGTCACCCCATCCTGTATTCCCCTGGGTGTCTAGTTTTAAAAAATGTATAGGTTTGCTAGGTTTCCCTAGGTGCCGGCAGAGCTAGGGTTCAAAATCTGCAGCTAGGCACTTTGCAAAAAAAGGGTCAGTTTTCACTGTGAAAATGTGGTGTGTCCACGTTGCGTTTTGGGCCGTTTCCTGTCGCGGGCACTAGGCCTACCCACACAAGTGAGGTACCATTTTTATCGGGAGACTTAGGGTAACACAGAATTGTAGAGCAACTGTTATTACCTATTGACTTTTGATGCATTTCTGCCTTCCAAATGAAAGACAATGTGTAAAAAAGAAGTCATTTTGAAAAATTACCTATAATTCTCATGCTAGTATGGATACTCATAATTTCGGAAATGTGCAAATATCTACTGTTTCTAAACTCTATATTTTGTTCCAATTTCAGAAATACATAGGTGTCTTTCATACCGATTATTCCATGTATATATTTTCCCAAATTAATGGCTATATACCCGGTACATAATAAAAAACCATTGCAAGACGCTGCTCAGTTATTGGCTCTGGGTTCGTCGGGTTCTTGGTGAACCTACAAGTCCTATATATCCCCACAACCAGAAAGGTCCAGCGGATGTAACGGTATATTGCTTTCAAACAGCTGTCACAATTAGAAGAAGTTACAGGGGAAACCGTTGGCACAAATGGCTGTTTTTTTCATCTAATTTTCAATTTTTCCTATATTCAACTGTTAGTTTCTGTAAAGAAACCTTGAAGGATCTACACAAATGACCCCTTGCTGAATTTAGAATTTTGTCTACTTTTCTTAAATGTATAGCTTTCCAGGATCCATTATTGGTTTCATACCCATTTCTACCATTAACTGGAATAAGGTTGAAAGCACAAAAAATAGCAAAAATAGGCTATATCCCAGTAAAATGCCAAAACTGTGTAAAAATTTTGGTTTTCTGACATAAGTCTGTCAGTCCCTAAAAGCTGGGAAAATGGTGATATCAGCCCCACAAACCATTTGTTGATACCATTTGCAGGGAAAAAACCAGACGCTTTCATTTGCAGCACTTTTTTCCCATTTTTCCCCAAAAAAACAAAGTTTAGATGTATTTTGGCTAATTTCCTGGGTCCCCTCCAGGGGAATCCACAAACCCTTGGCACATTTAGAATCCCCATGATGTTGGAAGAAAAGGACGCAAATTTGGCGTGGATACCTTATGTGGTCAAAATGTTACAGGGGCCGAAGCACGAACTACCCCAAATAACCAAAAAAAGGCTAAGCACAGGGGGGGGGGGGAAGGCCTAGCAGCGAAGGGGTTAATACATATAATAATAACGATATATAGATGTAGTGTCTTTTACACTGCAAAATACAGTATGCTAAGGTAATCGTGTCAAACTGCAAAACTGTGCCAGTATCGAACTCATTTGAAAAAGTAGGTTCAATAAAATCTTCTCAGGTCAGAACATTAAAACCACCCTATTAATAAGAGTGAGAACTGTTCCCTGTAGACACACGATATGTGTGAAAAAGGGGGGAGACACGTCAAAGCGGTGGGGCCTATATTTTGCCATTTGAAGGCCTCTCCACTTACTCTGTCAAGGGATCGATGTCTCGGCTGTCAGCATCTCTCCTTCTCTGTGCTGACCCAGAGTGAGGGGAGACGAGTTTATGATGACGGAATGAAGCAGCAAAGTTCCTTCCGTGTTGTCCGTCTTACGTCACGTAGGCGCCCCATCACAAATCCAGCTTTATACTGGTAGGCCATTTGGTCAGAATTGCTTAAGGTGGATAATTGGCAGGGACGTTTTAAGGCATGGGCAAAGTGGGCTCTGGCCCAGGGCCCCAGCCTTTCAGGGGGCCCCTGATAGAGCCAGCTCTGTTCTGAGAAATTCTTGCCCTGATGACCTTGTATAATTCTTAAACAGATTGTTTAAAATAGCGTTTTCCTTAACTTACTTTTAATGTGGGTGATGCGTGAAAGTCTATTGCAGAAATTTAGCAGACAAATGTAGTGTTTATGTTTCAGGCAACATCCATAAAACTGTTTCTTTTAGATAAAAACAGGACCACACATATGAGAAATGGGAGGGTGTCACAGAAATTATTTCCAATAATAATAGTGAGATGCTTCTGTGTTACAATATTTAAAACACACATCACTATCCCTGAATAATAGATATAAATATATTTAGAATTTGAACTAATGCGCGTGTGCACTGTCAGTGACCCGGCCAAAGAGGGTATGAAAGAACTGAAACTGGATCATAAATTTAAAGCTGTTCCGAACAGGGGCCCCCAAAATGCGTTTGCCCCAGGGCCCCCAAAATCCTTATGACATCCCTGATAATTGGATTATAATTTGAACGAGCAACAGGAAAAATGTGACGAGATCTGTATATGCAGGGCTGAGCAGTTGTGTGCATAGCGTTTGGTCTGTTGTCTTGTATACTCACACTCTCCACAAGGGTCGTACTATGTATATTGAAAGATACTGGAGTTAGCTTTGTCTTTTTTTCTGAATACACATGTTGTGTACCTATTGTAACTGAAACTATTGCACTGACCCTGCACTGTAGGCCCCGAGCGTGCAAAAATGACCTACGAAATGACTTTGCGATACCTGTCGATCCATAGGGTGTCGTGATTTTAGAGTATTGTACTATCGCTGATTCTATTTAACTTAATATGTTGATATTTTCCACTGTATTTTTCCAATTACCCTATCCATCTTCTCCTCTCTCATTTCCCCTACTCTCCTCACCAGTCCCACCGCTTTTCGGTTTTCCGACATTTACAATGTGGAAATACATATGATTCAGATTTGTCACTGCAAACACAATAAGATAATGGATGTAGCGCTGAAACTTTTCAGACACCCACCCCTAGTCACAGATCTGGGTTGAATCCATCATTGTTCTTTAGCTCACTTGGCCACTCCAGTTCAGACCCAGCCATATGCAAATCAGTCTCGACCCTGTTCCTCGCGGGAACAGTCCAGCCCGAAATGACAAGCCAGGTCTTCCCTGAACCGGAAACAAGCATCCTGCGATTAGTTATAGCCAATCAATGCTTCCATGCTCCAGTATATTTTACTTCCAGCTCCCGTTAAATTAATCTTTTTCATTTTTTAAAATGTTTTATTCCATAATTGAAAATAGAAAAGAAGGAAAATAAATAATTCATAATAGAACCAAAACAAACAATGAAGAAAGTCATTCAAGTGCCATAAAACGTCAGTGAGGGACTATCTTCCTTGCTTGCTTCAACACCTCATATACCTAGGAATGTGTCATTTTTATGCATCCAAAAAGATACCTATTTCTTTGAAGTAGAGTTAGAATATCTTAGTGCTATCTCTGGAATGACTTTGGTCACAAATTCAGTCATGCTCTAGTCAATATAAACCCTCTAACTAAAACTAGATGGAGCAATGCATGTTGATCCAACATGACCTTGTATCAAATTCCATCTTGTTTGCTTCCACCTGTTAATTTAATTGGAACTCTGGATGCTTGCCCAAAGCTTTCTGCTGATGCCTTGCAAAATGGCCTAGCTAGGCATGCTCTGTAAAACAGTGTGCCTTCATCCCCTCAGCATTGCTCCTCTTGCTTTAGATCTGTCTAGGCTCTATTAGAGCACTAAGATGTCACTGAGACAAGTCAAAATAACTAACTAATTTCAGTACGTATACAGGAAAGACTATTCTGGTGCTTAAGAGCCTGGGCGGCAACTGTGGTAGAGGATAAATCACACCACATTGTTGGACCTGACCTTCTCTGCAGGGGCACCCCCAAACTTTTTACCCTTATCTTCCACTTTTTGCTGAATGTGTTTTTGCTGGCTTTAGGACCCTGCACACTTTATAACTGCTAACCAGTGCTCGTGCTCTCTCCTTAAAACATTATACCATTGGCTCATCCCCAACTGTCATTTTTAATTTACTTTAAAGTCCCTAGTAAGGTGTCACTACATGTTCCCAGACCCTGAAAAATAAATGTTACTATTAGGCCTGCTGCACTGATTGTGCCACCCACTTAAGCTTAAGTAGCCCTTTAAGCAAGTCTCAGGCCTGCCATATCAGCCTTTGTGTGTGCAGTTATAAACTATGTTTCGATCTGGCAAAGCAAACCTTTTGTCAGGCTAAAACCTTCCTTTTTAATACATGTAAGTCACCCCTAGGCCCTAGGGTAGTCACTAGAGGTCAGAGTGCGATGTATTTAAAAAGTTGGACATGAACTTTTAAGGTTGTCTTATAGTGAAAAGCTCTTAAACCCATTTTTCACTACTGCTAGGCCTACCTCTTCCATAGGATAACATTAGAGCTATCCTATTACATTTTCTAAGTGTAATTTCCAAATGGGAATAAGGAACCAGTCCATTTTTGGTGTCTCTGGAAATCGGATTTAAATCACTATTTTGAAACTTTTTAGAAGGTTTGCACTTTGTTACCCGAGCCATTTAGAGGCCACATGCACAAAGCCTTTTTGGCCCATTTGTGAACACAAAAAGGCATTTTCAAATGTACAAATCCCTAATTATGATTCAGTAACTATAAACGAATCGCAATTGTGAATAGGAAATGGAAGGAGTGAGCTCCGATTCACAAATGTAAAGTGAGACGAAAGTCTTACTTTACGACTTTTGGTATTCAAAGGGCATTTACTAATCGTAAATGCCCTTTGTGAATACCGAAAGCCTAACTCGTAAATGCCCTTTATGAATACCGATAGCCTAAATTTATGACTTTCGGTATTCACAAAGGGCATTTAGTACTCGAAAATGCCCTTTGTGAATACTGAAAATCGACCTTTATGACTTTCAGTATCCACAAAGGGCATTTTTCGAGTAGTAAATGCCCTTTGTGAATACCGAAAGTAGTAAAGTTAGACTTTTGTCTCACTTTACCTTTGGGAATCGGGCCCGGTGTCTTTAGAGCATCCTTCCAAATACCAATTTGCATTGCTATGTTAAAATATTTTGCAACCGAAATGCGATTGCAAAATATTTGCACTTTACCACTAAATCAAAGTTGGTGGTAAGCCATTCACAAATGGGTCCTTGGGACCCCTTCCCATTTGAGAATGAAAAATATATAAATTTTTTAAAAGCAGCCAGTGGTCCTATGGACCACTGCCTGCTCTTTAACAAGCATTTGCAATGCAATAGGTCTCGCTTTTGCGAGAGTTTGAGCTATTGGCATTGTCAATGACAATACCTTTTATTATGTGTTTTGAAAAGCTGCAAGCAGTGTGTAAACATGCACTTTGTACTTGTAGTTCTTCCTTACGAGAAGCAAGGCTGGCAGTAAAAGTAGGCGCAGTTACTGTCAGCCTTGCTTCTCGTAAGCAATGACTATAAGTACAAAGTGCGTGTTTACACACCACTTGCAGGTTTTTAAATAAATAAAGGCATTGTCATTTACAATGGCAATAGCTCAAACTTTCACAAATACGAGACCTATTGCATTGCAAATGCTTGTTGTTTTTTTTGCAGTCACAGTAGGAATTTTCTTTATAGTCAATTGCCCTGTGTTCTCGTTCATACGGACAGAGGCTGTATTTAAAAGGTGTGTCTTTATTTTCTCTTGTGTTGATAGCAGTCATCAATTTGCTAAATGAATCTTCACATATTACACAATTGTTACCTACAAAAGTCTGTATCAAACCTATGTACGTAGAGGTGAATGTCTCGTGTGACCGTACCTCTTTTTGTTGGGTCACTATTGTTCTCTAAGCTGAAAGAATTCTGCCTGGGTCTTTTTCTGAGCACCAACTTGTTGCAGCAAAAATTTAAATTATTGAATTTAGTCTATTGTTCTAGGCTTCCCACAACTGTACAATATGAGTTTTTTTAACAATTCTTTAGGAATTTATAGGTAATGTTTACAACCATGCTGCAAGAAACGTGCAGCTCTAAGACTGATAAACAGCATCAGCTCATGCCACAGCGCAGAATACTTAGGGGCAGATTTACAAGCCCCTTGCGACACATTTGCGCCGCCATTGCATCACTTCTGTGACGCAGCGGCGGCGTAAACCATGCGCCACGTTGCGACTTATTTACAACGTGACGCATCTAGGGAGATGCGTCACGTTGTAAAGCCCTGCGCCACATTTAACCTGCGTCAGGTTTAATGCATGCAGGGTGGGCATCCCCCCAGAAAAAGCCTTGTAAAAGTGACGCAGTGAAATCTACAAGATTTCACTGAGTCACTTTTCAGAGGCTGCTGCGACAAATCCTTATGCCTGCTTGAAGCAGTAAGGAGTGGCGCAGTACGTTAGGTATGGGTGGCCCCTGAGCATTGCTGGAGTTGCGTCGTGCTTGCGACACGTCTCCAGCAATGCGCCGCCCTTACGCCATCAGATGCGACACGCATCTGCCTATCCCTGCGCCACGGTGCGCCGCATTGTAAATGCAACGCATCCGTGGTGGCGCAAGGGGGGAATTGCGTGTCGCATCTATCCTGGCGCATCCCTGCTGATTTGCAGGGATGCGCCAGTCCTTGTAAATCTGCCCCTTAATATTAACCGCTTTGCCGCGATCGGAATTCCGCCCAGGTGCTGGACATTCCGATCGCGGGTGTGGTCGTGACGAGCTCAGCTCGTCATGCGCACAGCGCGACCGTGCAGCATGACGAGCTGAGCTCGTCATGAGGATCGAAGGGGTTAAGTCTAAAATCAAAATGCAATGCCCATAGTCCATGTAATAGGCTATAACAGACTACATATGCTACAGGAAGCATGCATTCCAACTCGGTGATCATCAGTACACCCCTTCTGTCATGAGTCCTGGCAATCACAAACGTTTAAGGCACACACTGTGTTAACACGACGTATGGTCGAATTACTAATGCGGTTTTGACATACCAGTCACAAATTATGTCTGCGACATCTGGTCATAGGTTGCACCTGTTTGAGATATTTGACGACTTTCCTACACATAATGGTGTAATTTACAATGTTGTAAGGAACAGTCACAAGTATTTTTGGATTACTGAATAGGATTTTGCAAACCATGCCAGTTCTGGGTTAAGAAAATAATCACATTTGGTAATTAACTTTGCGAATCCATTTTTCACTCTGTTCAAGCGTTCCTGTAACAACTGGTGCGAACACTTACATTTCGACCTTCCGGAGACGTCTTGAAAATAATTTATAAATGTTTGTCAGTACTCATTAAATTACTGCATTATTTGGTGCTGCGTGGAATTTCCATGACTGCTCGTCTTGACTGATTCCTGTGTATGCTGACAAATATTCGTTAAGAACAAACATAATAAGTAAATTTACACCACATATGCATGTTTTTCCTATGTATTTTATATACACCAGTTCTTGATTTTGACGTTTATCTGTTTAACACCTTGTTAAGTCCTATCCCAATCTTAACTTTTAAACATTGTAATATTATGAAATATGGAGATTCATGTTAGTCAGACAGTATGTCTGTTTCGCTTATATAAAAAAAAACTAATCTCGTGGAAAAGGGCAAAAACGAAACTAAAATACTTCAAGACTTGACATGGAAAGTTGCTATATTTCCTATCACCAAATGCTTAGCCTTTAAAACATTTAAGTTTAGAGATTTTAAGCGATCAGTATAACTGTCTTCTATAGCAGTTCACTAGTTTTCTGTTAATTGAAGCTTGTATTCTGCATTGCGAGGCTGTATATAGGAAGCAATTAATAAGCAAACAAATGGAAAATGCAAACATTCCCAGAAATAATCCCTAGTGTGTCTTTTGAGGCTGCAGGAGGGTGCCTTTTCTTCCATTGATTTCTATTGATTTCACTGCCTCCATCTTGAAACTTCCAGTCACGGATGCGTGTTATAATGCCTAACCACAGTTTAGTCTTTAGCACATGGCTGTAATTTACCCAAAGTTACCTAGTGGAAGAGGTTATCTTGAATCTGAATAATTGTTGCCCATAAGCCAGGTACTTGACAAGCAGAACGATTGACACTGTTTTTAAGGTCTGGCCTAGAGACCACCTTAGCTCTCTTTTTATCCTCATATAGTAAAAAATCATACATAAATAGTAAATACATGTATACAACAAGCAACACGAGGGAGAAATGTTGGTGGTAATTAATTAAAGCAGGACAGAGGGTGGGATGGTGTGGCAGGGAGTCGGAAAGCAAGCAGAAACAGCTGGGAGGAGGCGGAGGGGTGAGGGATGAAGGGAACCAACACAAGCGACGGCAGGAGTGAATTAGGGTCCACGCTTGGTTGCTGAAAAAGTAAACCAGGAGAGAGGGGCTAGACAGGCTGGAGGGAAGGGACGAGGATCATCTGAAAACAAAAGCTGCAAGCGCTTGTGATAACGCTGATCCTTATCTTATCTTTTCTAAGGACCTCCAGGTCGCCAGGATCTTTTTAGCTGCTGAATAGTGTAAAGGGAAGAAAATCCTTTCAGTTATACAATAATCTTAGAACCCCGGTTTACCTTAAAAGACCACTGACTCCAAATTCAATTTTGAGGGTTTATTACCGCCAGGAATAACTGCACATGCAAGCACCTCAACACGAGGTTAAAGAAATAGATGGGCACTAATACAAATAGCATCCTACGCAGGAGTCTCATCCGACTCCGGATGAGAAGAATCGTTAACTCCAGAAGTATTAGGCAAGCAATAACAGCTCCAATCTCTATATTATTCCTCATTTATCTAAATAAGCATAAACATTTGCTGTCCCTACTCTATCACTTTGGTGACATACCTACTTAACGAATTTCCCAGGCAGGAGTAAAAGGAAAGGTGTCAGATGTGAAGTCTTCCTAAGAAGTACACTCACATAGCATTTTGAGCTCGTTCTGAGATGCTCCTTCTTAACATTCCCCTCTGTCCTCTCTCTCTGATCTCCTCTACCTCTTCTCTACCCTCCACCCTCGGGGCACTGTCCCTAATACAAATCCCAAAAACAATTGAACACGCCCTTGTCACGCCTCTTCGGCCAGGTCTTCCTTCTCGTACTTTTCCATCGAAACTCTTACTTCATCCTGGACGGTTAAGATGACCTTGAATCCCAGGCACCTTCTCCACTGAAAATATCATCCCTGCATTCCAGTATACTCCCATCTCAATGCCTCCCACCACCCTAACTCGTGAAACAAAGAGCCAGTGTGTTGCTAACGAGGCATATGTCCTTGCACCTGCAACAGAAGATACGTTTCAACAAACAATTCCCCTCTACATGAGTCTACCAACTGTACCCAGAGAGCCTTTCCAAGGGAAACATTTCTTCCTGCTAAAATAAGCTAACATAAAATGAAGCAGGCCCTTCTTTACGGATATGCAGTCTGGCCTTTGCACACTTTTAAACACACCATTATAATCACTATTATAATGCATTAGTCCAATACATTTCATATGCCAAAGTGAACTACACGTGCAACTGAATATGGTACATGTTTAAACTACTACATTTCGATTACACATGGCCTACTTCAATAATACATAATTGTGCACCCTAGGTTAAACATTACATTTGCAATTATAATGCCACTATTTCCCTCCTATCCATCCTAGTAATGCACATTACGACTACAATTTCTAACCATTATTGATACATAATTGGATATATGCGGGTACAGACTAATGATGATTATGATGTACCCCTACAATTTTTACGTGAGCCCAGCGCTCTATCAGTTCCCCCCTTTGATGTCTCCTGTCATCACATCTTTTCAACTCCCTTGGAGAAAGAACCGATCTAAACAGTACTTGTTGCCACTCTCTCTGCTCTGTTCTTCTCCAATCTCTTGAGTCTTTGATATTGACTGTCCTGCAGTCTAGCCATTCTCGTCTCATCTTCTCTCAAAGCTCTCTCAACCCTCCCTGCTCGATACCATTTGTATGCCTTGATCAGACCCCACAGACAAACCACACAAACCCCCACAATAAGGAGAGGTCTCAGAATATAGCCAAGGAATCCCTTTCCCAAATTCGCAAACCAGCTCCCCACTTGACCAAATCCCTTGCCAACCTTTTCCCAAGCTCCCTCTTCGGTCAAGTCCGCTATTTTCGTATGGATGGTAGTGATGTTACTTATATATTTCTCCAGATCCTTGCTGTTGTCTGGTATATAAGTACAGCACTCTTGAACCTTCAATAATTTACAGACTCCGCCCTCTTTTGCCAATAAGACATCCAAAGCAAGGCGATTCTGCAAAACCATTGTCCTTATCGACAACATCTCTCCCTCCACAAGTACCAACGATTTTGCTGTGTTCATCGATAGCTCCTCTATCACAGTCGCCAGTCTCCGGATCTTCACATCAGTCAAGATCACTCCCAAACTTGGTATCATTGCTCCAAAGATATCTCCCACTACGACCCCTGCACTCGCACCTCTTCTCACTCTCGAATGCTTTCCTCCTTCCAAAAGTTCCAAATCCCCTGTATGGTAAATCTTTGGGAAGATTATCCCCAAGTAACACGTACCATACCAGTTCACAGGCAATCTCACATAAGAATTCCTTCCACACACGAAGTATACCGTAGGTATTACTTGTACAGGGCCTTGGAGAAAATTCTTTGCTGCATCTGCCATGGTGAAAACATGATCACACGTGCTCTGCCCCACTGGGACCTTTTCATAGTAAGTCTGATAATGTCTCACACACAGCTTTCCTCTCTGTTCCTTGTCCAAAGCTATAGGACCATAACTTCCTTTTGTTCGGTGCAATTTTTCCTCCTCTGTCCAATCCACCGTACTATGCCCTGTGTCTCGTGTCTGTGTTAGTTTTCTATATCTGTCTTCTACCTGATCTACAAACTTTTTCTCTACATCTGATAATGAGCACGTCAAATTATGTCGGTGAGCATATGCTGTGTCCAGTTCCAAAGACGGTATGAAGAACTTCCTAAGTCTATCCTCTGACTTATAGTAGTCATACTTATTCAAATGTTTGTAAGCTGGGACTTCAGGAAGCACTGCATCGTAATTGGAAAAGAAATACTCAAACTGATCTCTTTCGTAAAATATACTAAGCAAAAGACTACATGAAATTCCATATGTCAGTGGAAGATGGTGATATCTAATACCCTCGTCCACTGAAGCAGGCAACTGCATACACACATAACAATCCTTCGCATCCATCGCATCCACGTACTCATATAGCAGCTTGGCGTATGCATTAAGCTTAAAATCACTTCTAGACAAATCTATATGAAATCTACGACTCTCTTCTATCAGCAAAGCCTTGTCAGCTCCTATGTTTCCCTCTTTTTGCTAGGTGTAGTAGGTGTAGGAGTCCCTGGCACCCCCTCCACTGCTAGCTCATGTGGAACTGTATATGAGACTACAATTACTATGATTATAGAAACTATCACACGCCCTATAAGTATGCCCACAATCAACTTGGATCTACGATTTGGATCTCCAGCCTCCATGGTCTCGAAAGTTCTCGAAAGTTCTTAGTTTCAGCAATGAGCACTCAAGAGTCTCTGTCTTCTCCACACGTGACTTGCTTAACCAACTCGAGCAACACTTCGAAACCTCTGGAAATCCCCTTGTCAGCTACAGTCTTATTTACATAGTCCAGAAAAAGACTTCCCTAAGTTTAGTTCCTCTTCGGTGGAAAGTCCCTAAGTTTATTCTTCTTCCACTCGGACCTAGGTTATCTTCTTCTTTAGACTTTTTATTTACAACAAGTTATATTTCGTCCACCATAAGATCATCTGCAAGTGCTTCTAAAACATGATACAAAAGTTCAAGGCAAAGAATTACCACTTCATGTGAAGACGGCTCAAATCCAAAAGACGGAAATTCGAGTCGATGCAAAACCAATTCTCAGACTTTACTCAGAAGCGGGGGATTCGGAACCGTGAGGGTCAGTATTCCTTCGACTTCGAGTCCTGGTATCAACAGCACCACCTTCAGCACCACGCTTGGACTCTTGCTGACCACCTGCACAGACCTCAGTCTCCCCGAACTCACTACCCCCTGCATCAGTCACTGCGTAAGCCCACTCAGGGGTAGAGTATCTCCGACAGGGTACTTTTGTTCTTTTTGACCTTCGCCGACCCTCTTGAGTCTGCTCTTCGTCGCTTGCTTCTGTTTCAGACGTTTCAGACACTGGAGCAAGATCTCTTTCGGGTGCCAACCTCAGATTCAGTCGCCTCTGTCTTTCAGGCCAAGCCTCCTCGATTCTGGTCGTTCTTCTGCTTTCCCCTTCTATACCCTGTGCACCACTTCCTTCTTCTGCTGAATCTGACTCCACTCCACCCACTGCACCACCTTCAGCATCCGAGTCAGAGTCAAGGATCTGGTTGTCGAAGCCCCCTTCAGCTTGTTCTGGTGCACCACCAGCTGTGCCAGCTACCCTCACAGCTTGACTTGTCCTCTCATGTGGCCCTGCCACCTCAGCTGGATTTTCATTTAAGAGAGGAGCTGTTTCTTCCAAGGGTGCTGAAACTCTGTGGGTATGGGAGGCATGTACCCAGTTCGGCAATCCTCCACACTTCACTGCTGCATTCGTTACCAGTATCACCTGGTACGGGCCTCGCCACCAAACATCCAAACAGCTCTTCCTCACGTGCTTTCGGACAAGCACCCAGTCACCTGGACACAGGTCGTGGCACAGATCACTCGAAGCCGGAACAGCTGCGGCTTGTACCTGCTGGGACACAGAATGGACCACATCAGATAGTCCTTTACAGTAATCGAGAATCAAGTCATCAGTGATGTTTATCAAAGCTGTAGCTGGTACTGCTGGCAACCGCATTGCCCTTCCCATTAATATTTCGTGGGGGGACAACCCGGTCCTCCTATCTGGGACACTTCGCATGCTCATCAGTACGAGCGGCAAAGCGTCAGGCCACTTCAGGGACGTTGATGAACACATTTTTGCCATCCGGGCTTTCAAGGTTCCATTAATCTGTTCCACCATCCCAGAAGCCTCTGGTAGGTAACTGCAATGGAGTCTCTGATCAACATTCAATGCGGCACAAAGTAATTTCATGATTTCACTGTGAAAGTGTCTTCCTCTATCTGATTCCAAAGAGGTTGGAATCCCGAATCTCGGGATGAGCTCCCTCAACAATAACTTAGCCACTGTGAGAGTGTCACACCTGCGTGTTGTGTAAGCCTCCACCCACCGTGAGAATACACAGACCAACACCAAAATGTATCTCAACCCATTGCACTTAGGCATTTCCACGAAATCTAGCTGAATCCTATTGAAGGGCCCTCCTGACCTCCCAATGTGACTCAAAGTGACTACTGTTTTCTTTCCAGCATTCATCTGCTGACACGTAACACACCTCTGACAAACTGCTTCAGCAATCGCACGAAATCGTGGGTTATACCACGTTTGTCTAAACACTCGCATCATTGCATCTCTACCAAGGTGTACCGGTCCATGTATTAGTCTCGCCATCGGACTTAGCAGATTCTCTGGCAACACAGCTCTCCCATCACTGGAGACCCAAACATCCACATCCCCTCTTTCACACCCTGCTTTGACCCATCCGTTCCGTTCCTGATCTGAGACTTCATCCTGCAGTCGCTTGAGCTCCTCCCAAGTGTCTGCCATGGCCCACATCATGCTGAGCTCGGTTCTTTCTTGGCTCTCTCCTGTATAACCCTCTGTAAATATGCATCCTTGTTCGGCACAGAAGCGGGCAACTTCGTCCGCATAATTATTTCCTAAAGACACAAAATCCTCCCCCTTTCCATGCGCAGTGCACTTGACAACTGCGATTTCCTTTGGATATTGCAATGCATCTAACAGTTGTCTTACATGTTCTCCATTCCTAATGGGTGAGCCAGATGATGTCAAAAATCCCCTATGGGACCATAACTGTCCGAAGTCATGAACCACACCAAACCCATACTGGCTGTCTGTGTAGATCGTGATTCGAATTTGATCAGCGGCCAAACAGGCACGAGTCAAGGCAATGATCTCAGCTACCTGCGCGGAGCGTACTCCTTCTAGGCAAGCAGCCTCAACCACTCCGGAAATGGTACATACAGCAAATGCTGATCTTAGCTGGCCGACACTGTCTCTTAGGCATGAACCATCAACAAAGAAAATTTCATCTGGGTCCGTCAGTGGTTCATCGACAATGTCAGGTCTCGGTTTGGTGCAGAGTTCAGTCACATCAAGACAATCATGGTCCGCACAATCTTCATCATCTGCATTCGGTATGGGAATTAATGTCGCAGGATTTAAGATGGAGCACCTTTTCAGAGTCACGTTCTCTGCAGCAAGTATGACTTGCTCATACCTTGTTAACCTGTTATTCGTTAGGTGCTGAGTCTTAGTCCTGGTCATCAACAATTCAACCGAGTGTGGCACATATACAGTCAAAGGATGACCCATTACAATGCTTTCACATCTTTCAATGCTGACATCTGTTGCAGCAACGGACCTTAGACATCCGGGCAACGCAGAAGCTACTGGATCTAAAGTAGCTGAAAAGTAGGCAACTGGTCTATGGACACCTCCATGGTTCTGAGCTAAAACGGCTAATGCACAACCCTCCCTCTCACAACAGAACAGTGAAAAAGCGTTGTGGTAATCGGGCATTCCCAACTCTGGGGCACTACACAACTCTTCCCTCAGCCTTAGGAATGACACCAAGCACTCCTCATCCCATGGTACCGGATCACTCACATCCTTGTGCGTAAGCCTCTGTAAAGGCTTTGCTCTCAAAGAAAAGCTGGGGATCCACTGCCGACAATAGCCGACCATTCACAAAAACATCCTGACTTCCCTCTGTGTGGTGGGCACTGCCATGTTCATTATTGCCTCAATTCGATCTGGTGACACCTTCCTCTTGCCTTTTTCCAATCTGTGACCTAAGTACTGTACCTCATTTAGGCAGTACTGCAACTTGTTTGGAGACACCTTGTGCCCGTTCTCTGCTAGATGGTTCAATAGGGCTACTGTGTCTATTCTGCAAGCATCTTCCGTTTCTGATGCTACAAGCAGATCGTCTATGTATTGCATGAGTACTGAGTTCTGCGGCAATACGAGACTCTCAAGATTCTTCTTCAAGATCTGATTAAAGATCGATGGACTTTCTGTATACCCTTGAGGGATACGACACCATGTTAACACACGATTTTCCAGCCGGAATGCAAAAAGAAATTGGCTTTCCTCATGGAGTGGTATCGAGAAAAATGCTTGACACAAATCAATGACAGTAAACCACTCGGCTTCACATGGGATCTGAAACAGTATCACTGATGGATTCGGTACCACTGGACAACAAGGGACGACTATCGTGTTGACCTTTCGCAGGTCCTGCACGATCCTGAATTTCCCGTTCGGTTTCTGTAATCCCATAATAGGTGAATTACATGGGCTACCTCTGATCTCCTTCAGAATGCCTTGCTTGACAAAAGACTTGATTACAGGTTTAATTCCTGCGATCGTCTCAGGCGACAAATTGTACTGGGGCGTTCTAGGGAATTCAACATTCTGTTTTACCTGGATCTGCACAGGTTCAACCCCTTGATTAGTCCTATCTCTTCTCCGGTGAAGTCCCACACCTCTGGTGACACTGCGTCTCTCAAATCCGGTGGAAGTTCTTCCACGGTCACCATTGGATACAAGCCTATACACAGATGCTGATTAGCAACTTTGAATGTCGCATCATCATCCCTCGTCTGAACCTCCACTCCCCTGGGTGTACAATAAATAGTGCAGTTCAATTTGCATAACAGATCTCTTCCCAGAAGACAAACTGGACTCGTATCGCACACCACAAACTGATGTCTGGTTTGGAAGGAACCTATCCTCACTGGGATCGGTTCGGTCAGTGGACTGTTTATTCTTTTGTTCGCTACTCCAACAACTTGAATCGATTGTCCCGAGAGGGGTAGATTGGGGACTACTGCTGATCTTACAGTAGACTGGGTAGCACCAGTGTCAACCAAAAGAGTGGTAGGATGACCATCAATGTCTGCCTCCACAAAAGGTCCTCTCTGGTCTACCTCCAAGACTGCTCCAAGTGTGCAGTCTTCCTCCCCCCTCAGGCACCGTCAGGATAACGGGTCTGAGCTGTACTCATCATACCCTTTGAAAAGGGGCATATGCTGGTAAGTCCGAGTTCCCTGCGAGATCCTTGGTGGCTGGGGGACCGATACCTATGGGTTATACGTTCCCCCTTTCATCGATCTGGTCTTCATCACAGTATTGACCACCTCCGGCGCAGGTGCCTGAACCCCTTCTATCTCCTGCTGCACTTGGTTGGCTGGGTTCAAGGGGCACTCGCGCTTCCAATGCCCGATCTGGTGACAAAGATGACATGCAGTGGTCTTTTTCAGTGTCACCACATCCACCCCCATCTTGGGATCGATGGGCTTCCCTTTTTCCCTGACCTTGCCCATTCTGGTTCCCTTGGTAATTTCCTTGTCTCCTTCCTAGGGTCCCTCCGCTAGGCTGGACCTGAGCTGTCTGCATCTGAACGAGCATCAGTTTGTCCTTTAGCTTCCGATGTTTCGAGTCCACTTCATCACTACAGTACCTCGCATACCGCAAGATTTCATCTACCGGCTTGTTCTGCCAACAGATCAAATGGTGCTGTATCATGAGGCTGACCTCTGATCTTAATCCTAAGACAAACTTTGAGACGAACTGTCCCATATTCTTGGGGTCTAAGGCATCTAATCCGCTATACTGTTTAAAAGCTTGCAAGAGTCTTTCCTAATATTCGTGCACTGTCTCCTTAGGTTCCTGCACAGTTCGGTCTATCTTAACCCAATCGATATCTTGTGGCAAAATCTTCAGCTTCAACCATGTAATCACTTGCTCAAATTTTTTCATAACCAGGGGTGACGAACCATTTGTGACAGTATCCCTTTCAAGTTCAAAGGTCGGCCATTCAACTGCGATTTTACAAGCTGTCCACAAATCTCCCGGCACCACTATGTCAAACAAGGTGTCCAAATCAGTCCACAGCACCTTCGAAATTTTAACAAACCCCTCGACCTGTTTGTACCACTCTACGGGTTTCTCCCTCAGGCGAGGAAAGTCATTCGTAAATGCAGCCAAGTCACCTCTACTCCACGGCACATGCACGTACCCTCCGTTCTGTACTTCCCGTAAAGGAAAGTTTCCGACACCCGTCGCCCCTCCCCCCGGAGGCGGCGTTTCTCCCACTATTTTCTTTGCTATTTTCTTCTTTGACCACCTTTCCTCCCATTTGTCCAACAAATTCCATACACGCATCCCTACAATCAGATCTTTAGTATGCGTCCTTAATCGTGTGATCCTTTTCTCCTCCAGTTCCTGATCACTATATTGCAACCTATGCGGTCCCTGCAACGTTTTTGTTTTATTCAAGTCTACCTCATATCTCCTGGCCAATGCTGTCAATTTCTCATGTGCTACCCTGGCTTTCCGAGTCACATCTTTTGCTATGAAAAGCAACTCATCTGGCCCATAAATCTCTATTCTCTCCAAAGGCAGGCTTCCACTAATTATTTCGTCTACCTCCGCTTTTAGTCTCACTACGTCTAGCAACCTTGCCTGTACTGCACTCCTCAGTACCTCTTGGCAAGCTGCTCCATCCCGCTCATTATAGCCACTATTTTGTCCTTGTGACTTATTCCCTTCTATCGTACTCCTGGAACTTGGTCTATCTTCGAAATGTCTTGTCCCCTATCGCCTGGCATCCTATCACTTTGGTTTCTTACTGTTGGTGTCCACATCCTCAAAGCTGACTTAGATTCGTGTAAAGATCTTGGTCTGACTGGTCTCTCATCCTCCTGCCTAAAAGAGGATTCTGCAGTGGCTGGTAATGGTGTGCTTGTTTCTAAGGGCTTCGGGAAGTGAACAACTTGTACTCCTAAGCCCTTCCCTCTCGCACTGGTCCCTTCTCCCCCTGTCGTCTGCATTGAGCTTTCTTCACTCGTTCGATCTGGGTCATATACCGATACTATGGGACCAATGGTAAACGGTACCGTCAAGGAGTCTGGTAACCGCATATTCCCAACGGAAGGCTGGGTTCCCGCTCCCTCTGTTCCTGTGGAAATTCTTCCCACTACCCTCATGTTAGTCTGATTCTGTGTCTCGCCAGTTTCTACTGTTGAGGTTGATTTCCTCTCTTCTGAATCTGGATTAAATGGAGGTGGTCTCTCTGCTAGCAACCTATCTAACAGGCTGTCATCTGTATCACTGTCATCCTCTTCAACCCTTGTTATTTTCCCATCTTTTATTAGCAGTGGATACAGACTATCTCCTTCTATCGTTTCCACCCTCCACTTTTTCTCCAGTGCATCCCACCTCGCATCTTGAAATGCCCTGATCGATTTCTTCACCCTTTCCTGGCTCTTATCTCTTTTCCTGTCATACGCTGCCCTAATCCATGCATGTAGCGCCTCGAACTGTGTCGGTCAAGGCAGTGGTCGTAAGGAAGCCATTATACCCTTTAACTGGTACAACACTTCCAACCTGAAAGTACCATAACGTGGGAAAGTCAATTCTCCTTCTCCTTCTGTCATTTTTTGCCAATTCTCAAGCCAAATTATAGTATGCAATCCTACATTCGTGGCCATATAATGTGCCGGCGTATCCTCGGGAGGGGCTTCCTCTCCACTCCGAATAACCACATGTCTGTCGCCTCTGCAAAGTTCTCGTAAAACTTTAAAACATTTCATGGTAAAGCAGATGTCTGTTCGCACCCAGTAATTCGTTTTTTTTTCACTTCCTGATTCAATCCACCGATGCCAGCGCGGCTCACACCAGCTGACCTATCGCAGCCTATAGGTCGGCACTGTCTGACGTCATTCTTCCTCCGCTCGCAGCAGTTCCCCTCCTTGCTAATTCTCTCGTTCTCGTTCGCACGTGTCCCAATCACACTCTGAAGCAATGGTCCGTTCTACCGAACGATTACCTCTCTGACTGCGGGTCCTCCAATGACCGATCAGTCTGTCGAAATTGTTGACCTCTATCTGACAACTGTCTGACCGCGAAACGACCGGACAATCCCCTCTAATACAATCGATAGGATTCAACCGCTCAATTTCTGCACACCACAACCTACGACCAGCGTCGGTTTTTCACACACTCACACATGTGCTCCCTATCTTCAGTGGGTTGATCAACGACGTCTCATGACCCCCACCATCTCTGGTCAACAACCTCTATTCTGGGTGTCTTCTACACCACAATAATCAAATCTCTCGGTCCCGCGTGCGCTCACGGTCCGATCCTCAATCACACGACTCTCATTCCAACTCCACAAGACATCACACAACAATTAACACCGCAATCTAACAAGCATCCCCCTGTTCATACTCACTCTACCACGAACTGCTACTTCCGCCGCACCATCACTCTCCGTCAGTTTTCAGCGACCGCCGACGTCCTCCTCTTACGATCCACTGGATCACCATCACTGGGGTTCTATGAGGCAACTATCTCTTATCCTAATTTAGATCTCCCCTTACTATCAGAGGAAACTATCCTGCTCTGCTACCAACTGATAACGCTGATCCTTATCTTATCTTTTCTAAGGACCTCCAGGTCACCAGGATCTTTTTACCTGCTGAATAGTGTAAAGGGAGGAAAATCCTTACAGTTATACAATCATCTTAAAACCCCGGTTTACCTTAAAAGACCACTGACTCCAAATTCAATTTTGAGGGTTTATTACCGCCAGGAATAACTGCACATGCAAGCACCTCAACACGAGGTTAAAGAAATAGATGGGCACTAATACAAATAGCATCCTACGCAGGAGTCTCATCCGACTCCGGATGAGAAGAATCGTTAACTCCAGAAGTATTAGGCAAGCAATAACAGCTCCAATCTCTATATTGTTCCTCATTTATCTAAATAAGCATAAACATTTGCTGTCCCTACTCTATCACTTTGGTGACATACCTACTTAACGAATTTCCCAGGCAGGAGTAAAAGAAAAGGTGTCAGCTGTGAAGTCTTCCTAAGAAGTACACTCACATAGCATTTTGAGCTCGTTCTGAGATGCTCCTTCCTAACATTCCCCTCTGTCCTCTCTCTCTGATCTCCTCTACCTCTTCTCTACCCTCCACCCTCCGGGCACTGTCCCTAATACAAATCCCAAAAACAATTGAACACGCCCTTGTCGCGCCTCTTCGGCCAGGTCTTCCTTCTCGTACTTTTCCATCGAAACTCTTACTTCATCCTTCACGGTTAAGATGACCTTGAATCCCAGGCACCTTCTCCACTGAAAATATCATCCCTGCATTCCAGTATACTCCCATCTCAATGCCTCCCACCACCCTAACTCGTGAAACAAAGATCCAGTGTGTTGCTAACGAGGCATATGTCCTTGCACCTGCAACAGAAGATACGTTTCAACAAACAATTCCCCTCTACATGAGTCTACCAACTGTACCCAGAGAGCCTTTCCAAGGGAAACATTTCTTCCTGCTAAAATAAGCTAACATAAAATGAAGCAGGCCCTTCTTTACGGATATGCAGTCAGGCCTTTGCACACTTTTAAACACACCATTATAATCACTATTATAATGCATTAGTCCAATACATTTCATATGCCAAAGTGAACTACACGTGCAACTGAATATGGTACACGTTTAAACTAGTACATTTCGATTACACATGGCCTACTTCAATAATACATCGTTGTGCACCCTAGGTTAAACATTACATTTGCAATTATAATGCCACTATTTCCCTCCTATCCATCCTAGTAATGCACATTACGACTACAATTTCTAACCATTATTGATACATAATAGGATATATGCGGGTACAGACTAATGATGATTATGATGTACCCCTACAATTTTTACGTGAGCCCAGCGCTCTATCAGTTGTGTTTCAAGCCGATCCTAGTTAGTTTGCAAGCAATTAACGAGGATCATCTGAAAACACAAACGCTACTGAAACAAAGACACACTTCCCCCTCATCTACAGTCATTTTATTGGGGACTGATGTCTTTAACCCCTCAACATTGTAAGGATACTGACCTGCAAAAACAGCAGCAGAATTTAGAAAATACATCCAGTCTGTGCAAGGTTTTTAGCGCACATCAGGGATGCAAACGTGGCCAAGAGCAGGGGACCGTGCGCCATTAAGCTTGCAAACCAACTTGTCACTGCTATGGCGCAGCTGCTTCCCAGTAAGCAATCTCTAACCACTAGTATATGTAGTAGACCTTTGTACTTACTACCATTCCTATGTGATTTTAGAGTTTATCTGTTTGTATCTCTTCCTTGAGTGACTTTACAACTTGTACATTTGCAATTTTTCCCTCCTTTCGCTCCACTTGTACATTTGCAATTTTTTTTCCTGTTGATATCTCTTATGTAACTCATGTAATTCAAAGTCCTTATGTAACGCAGCTGGTTCTTTTGTAAAGCGCTCTGACACCTTCGGGTAATGTACACGCTATATAAAATCGTATTAAATAAAATAAAATAAATAAAAATCTCATGTCTGACTGTTTAAATGACTGAAATATAGTGACAACAATGCGTATTTGGGAGGCTGCACACAGGCTGTGCGGTGAGTGGGAGAAAAGGGCTGTGGGAGAGAAACAGAGAGCAGGCGCAGAACTCCGAGGAGGAAAGAAAAGAAGCAAAAAAGGAAAGAAAGAAGTTGAAAAATACCTTCTGTCTCCTATGCAGCACTGATATCAGGAGAAACCTCCACGTTGACCGTAAAGCTGCGAGGCGCAGGAGGCAGGAAACAAATAAAATTTAAAAAAACAGACTTACAGACCATTCCCTGAACCTCAGCAGGAACAGTAAAACAGTGGAGGTGTTATGTAAAATGAGATTCAACCACAATAACTGGCAAGTCAGTTTAAGTCAGCAACTGCCACTTATGGCTCACCCGTTGGCACTGCCCTTTCTGTCTCTGGGGCCCCTAAGGGAAGGCAAGAAGAGAAGTGTACAGGATCTTAAGGTGCATGTTTCCATTCTGTAGTTCCCATGTCATGCCCTTGCCCTAAACTCTGAGCAGCAAATACGCTATTGAAAACCTAAGGGTGGGATCAGTTGCTACTGGGTGACAGAGTGCGACGTTACTTCCCCTACCAATAACAAATAACAAGGTGATTCCCTTACCAGTGACTTTTTGCTAAATTGACTTCTATTGCAAGGAAATATTTGAGCAACTCTTGGCGTGTGAACTCCTTTTCTAAACTATATTAGTTTTTTTTACCTTTTTAAAACGTAAGCTTTAACTTTGAGGAATCGCACAGGATCTGAAAATGTTAACTCTATTGGTACCTAGTGCTGGTAATAAAGCTGCGACATCGTCTTCGCCTTTGGTGGGTTTTTAGTGGTGTTACATTTTGGGACTGCTGGCCTAATGCTATTTTAAAGAACGAAGGAAGAGATGCCGAGCTAGTGACGTATGTATAGATGAGGCAGCATTTCAGCGTGTGCTACCAGTCATACTATATGCTTACTTTAGCGTAACTTTCACGCTCTGGTAAAATGCTGTTGCACTGAAGAGTCCTGCAAATAGAAAAGCATGCTGGCGTTTGCATAGCCAGCCTCTAGTGCAGGCAGTCTCTTATCTTATTAGGTAAAAATATCCACAGATCATATTGAGATAAGTACCACAATCAGCAGAATCCCATAGTTATTAAATGGATGCAGTAATTTAAACGTGAGATGTTCATTCGGGTTGGGAATCCCTCCCCGCCACTGGATGGGTCCGATGCTGTCCCTCGCTGGGTATAAGCTATCCCTGCTTTCTGTTGCCTGCCTCTACTGCAGAGCTTATCAAGGCACCACGGACAACGGGAGGGAGGGTGGGGGAGACGGGGTAAAGAAGGTACAGACAACGGGAGGGAGGGGGGTAAAGGCACCACGGACAATGCGAGGGTGGGGGAATAAAGAACACGGACTGAATGTAAGCAAAGCGCGTTGTGCCTGCCTGCAGTAAGAGAAACTCGATAAAGAAAATAGTGCTTAGGAGACTAATTAATCGTACCGTGTAACAACCGAAGTAAAAGGGCCAGTCGCCATGGGAGGTTACTAATGAAGTCAAGGTGGTACTAAGGAAGGACTAACAAGCCTATTTACGAACCAGAAGCCAGCATTTTCGAAGGACAATGACACAAGCCAATGACAAATATGGGCGGAGAGTGGGCCATATTCCATACTCGACAACAAGTCTCGCAGAGCAGCGCATGCGCGCTGACTCAGACTCGACCTAAAAATGAATCCTAAACATTTCATATTTTACTTTTCAAACGCATCCCATTTCACTTTAAGAAAATAGGGCTGCGTTTAAAAAAAAAAAAAGCTTTATTTAAAAACAATCACAGACATGGTGGTCTGCTGACCCCAGCAGGCCACCATCCCTGTGATTTTTCCGATTCCCTATGGGTTGCAATCGGAAACCGACCTCATTAATATTCATGAGGAAGGTCTATTTGCAACCCACTGGGAATCACAGAAAGTGTAAAACACACTTTCATACATTAGTGTTTGCAATTACCAAATAGCAAATCGCAAAAATTCACTATTTGGTTATCGCAAACACTAAGCTGCATATATTTGACCCTTAGAGCCTGTAGGCTGTCTCTGGTCACATGACTGGGTTTAGCTGACTGTTGGGCTTTGAGGAACCGCACACAATACAGAGCTTAGGTGTGCCTGGATGGGCCATCACTGGCAGGATGGGAGGGAGGAGCTGGGCACAGCCCCACTTACACTTAAATAGGCTGTGTCCTGCCTCCACACAAAGGGCTGCATACCGCCTGTAGTTAGTCTGGAGCCAGAACAGGGAAAACAGGATGTCTGGGGATTTCAGGGAAACCTCTAGAAGCTTCTCTCCCACTTCAAAGGCACAACTTACAAATACTGGACATCAGACACCAACTCTTCAGTACACTTCTGGACCTGCGCATACTCTGCCAGCTACAAGGATTGCTGTGCTGCTGTAAGGACTGCCACTCTGCTTGAAAGCTGCTCTGAAGGAACTGTTGTCATGCTTTGTTGACCTGCTGCCTGCTGCCCTCTTGCCTAGGTGAGAAAAGATTGGACATGCAACTTCACCCTTGCACTCTGGACCCCAGAGTGACTCCAGGGGCTAGTCTGCTGCCCTCCTGATCTGAGCCTCAGGGACATGAAAGGCTTCCCAACATCTTGCACCAGCCTCTTGACTGAGCTGTAGTGCATTCCTAAGACCCCAAGCATTGACCCTCAGGTCCTGGACCCTTGGTCTGGCTCAAGGGAGCTGAATTCAAGCTTTTGGGCTCTTTGTGACCGCGACAGACTTGTTTTCACTGAGACCTCACCTTTCACACCGCGATTCAGTGAGCAGCTTTGGCAGTCACCTCTTCACGCTACACCGTCTGCCGCTAGCAGGGAACTATTAACAGGAAGTTCCAGCAATGCCGCCCACGATGCTGGCCTCTTCTTCGTACCATGCCAACAGCCTCCTGCGATGATCTCCCTGCTCCTCTTGGCCCCCTCCATCGGGAATGGGACTCTTGGCATGGATTTAAGAAGGCAAACTTCAGCGGGCACCACCTGATGACTGTTGGCCACCTGCACTCCATTGCTGTTGGCCTGAAAGTGTGACTTTGACCCGGTCCAGCACTCCCAGATATCCATAGTTGCCACTTTGTGCTTTTTGGAGCTATTTTCACTAAAATCTTTAAAAAATCATAACTCTGGTTCATATCTCCGGATCTACTGATTGGATTTTTAGCTTTTTGTTCATAAATTATTTAATACATTTTACTCTCTTTTTCGAAATTGGTGTGGGATCCTTTTGTTTTATGTTGTCACTGTGTTACTGTTGCAGAAATACTTTACACATTGCCTCTAAGTTAAGCTTGACTTCTTTGCGCCAAGCTGCTAGAGAGTTGAGCACAAGTTAATTTGGGGTTTGCTTGTGACTTCATTCTTAGAAAGATTGTGGTTGCTGCTTGACCAGGGCCACACCCCAGTTAACCAACAACTCAATTTTTTACACTGGTGTTCAGCAATGAGGATTTGGACTTGTGTTTGTGCATTGCCATACAATAATTTTGTGTTACACCACCACCCCCCATTAATAATGTAAGACCAATTCAGGTTTTTTAAAATTCTGCTTGACTAGCATTTTGTTTTTCCAAACCTACCCTCATTCTTACTAGCAGACTTTCTGAAACCATACCTAATGGCAATAAATCCTCCCGATTTTTGCCTCCCTCCTCTGGATGCTGGTCAATGCAAGCTCTCCTCCTTTGTCCCATTTCCATTTGAGGACATGAGACTCACCATTTTAAATCTCAGATCTTCCTCACCATTTGACCCCAGTCCTCTGTCTTTTTTTATAAAGGAAGTGGATTACATCAACACAGATTCTGCCACTTCTAAAAAAAACAAATACAGGTCCAAATGTTCCAAGTAATAGTTGAGAAGTTTGTTATTCGGCAGCACTCAAACTATGTTGAGTCAAATAACTCCTCTACCCTAGTGAGTCAGGTTTCAGAATCAGATTAAGCACGGAGACTTCCCTTCTGGAAGTGACTGAAGAGATTAAATTAACCTTAGATGCTGGTGGCACAGCTGTCCTGGTTTTACTAGACCTCTCGGCCGCTTTCAATACGATCCCGCACTCAAGGCTTCTTGCCCAGCTGTCTGACATTGGCATTAAGGACACAGCATTAATATGGCTGGCCTCTTTCTCGAGGACAGACACCAAGAGGTCTGGTTGCCACCTTTTTCCTCTGGCAAGAGTAAAGTCTAGGTGGGAGTGCCCCAGTGTTTATCCTTTAGCCCAACCATGTTTAACATCTATTTGACACATTTGGCTACCCCGGTTAAGTCCTTTGGGGCCAAGATAGTATCTTACGCAGATGATACTCAGTTGCTCTATGCCTTCAAGAAAGATGAGCCAATCAATCAAGACGCCATCAAACCCTGCTTATCTGCGGTCTTTCAGTGGTTGGGTTTTAATCAACTCAAGTGCAACACTGATAAGACTAAAAATCTTAGCTTTTTACCTTCGACTTACAAGCTCACTGACCAGATGAGGCACCATCTCCTAATGCCCAAACTGAAGCAGTGAAAAACCTGGGTGTCAAGCTCAACAGACTGCTAACTTTACAAACCCAAATAAATTTGGTAGTCTGTACATGCTTTGGACTGCTGCGCACAGCCAAAACATTTTGGCGAGTCCTCTCTTTGCCTGCTAGGATCATGGTTCTTCTGGCTTTGGTGGTTTCTCGAGTGGATTATGCTAATGCCCTTTATATAGAACTCCCGCAATATCTACTGCAGAAATGACAGACTGTTCAGAACGTAGCCGTTCACTTGGCCCTACATCTGCCCAAGCGAGCTTCTATCACTTCTCATCTGAAAAATCTGCATTTGCTTCCTGTCAGAAATAGGATTTTGTTTAAGACCTTGACCCTAATGCACAGGGCGCTGCACTAATCTGGTCCAGATTATCTGTCCTCTAGAATCCAATTTTACTCTCCCTCTAGATCTTTGTGAACTTCACTTGGTCACTTGGCCAAAGTTCAGAGGGTAAAACTGGCTAGATCCGGAGACAGATCTTTTTCTCTTTTGGGCCCTCAAACAAATTGCCTGTTTAACTACGTCAAGCGAACAATGAACAATCATTCAGAAAGTAATTTAAGACTTGGCTTTTCACTCTTCAATGAGTTCTCGCCTAACCTTCTGACTCTCATTTCCCATACATCGCTGAGACACTCCTTGGAATAGCTGTGTACTTTAGAAATCCCTTCATTCATTCATTCATCCATTCATTCATTCATACTTGCAGTAATGGAGTTTCAGCTGGCCAACCTGGAGAGTTACACAGTGGATGAGCTGAAACAGTTCTGCAAGGAAAGGTGACTATAAATGAAGAAGGTCACCAAAAAGTTGGAGCTGCAGACAGCTCCGAGGGCCTTGACAAACCAGTTGATGACGGCCGCTGTGGAGCAGGATGATGAAGATGATAGGGATGAGCAAGATCAGCATCTGAACATCAGCCCTGAAATGCAGTCTCCAAGGTGGGAGGGGGAGGACCTATCCCCTGCTTTGAAACTCCCTGCCAGAGCAGGAAGCAGTGTGTCTTCACATGGCCTGTTCAAAGAGGAGCTGGTGGATAGGAAGGCAGAAAGGTAGTTTCAACAACAAATGGCCAAATTAAAAATGGAGGAGAAGCTGGCCTTGTTGAAGAAAAGACTGACTTATGAAGGAGCCTTAGAGAGCTGGACCTTAAAGCTAGACAAGCAGAGTCCAGCAGCATTGGTGGTAGAGTTACCTCAGTGTTTAAAGGAGACAAGAAGGTTTGCATAACCAAAGATCTGATGCCCAACTATTTGGTAGCGGATGGCATAGACAAGTGGCTTGCTTCATATGAGGTAACTCTAAAGGTACATAGGATTCCAAAGGAGCACTGTAGGGGGGTGGCTTGTAGAAACACGTGCCTACAGTGTGGAGGGACAATCTGCTTACACTAGAACTGGAGAACCAAACCAGATATGCCCCCATGAAAGCCATCCTTGTCACCAAGTTTGGATTCACTCCAGAGAAATACAGCATCATGTTCAGAGAAAGACAGAAGAAGCTGAATCAGTCTTGGGTGGACTTCTTGGATTATGCTAGGAAGGCACTGAATAGCTGGGTGTGGGGCAGTAAAGTTGATGATTTTACTGGGTTGTTTAATATGATACTCAGCGAGCACATGCTCAGTACATGTTTTACACAGCTGCACCAGCACCTAGTATACAGCCAGCTGACTGACCCCAGGAAGCTTGCTTAGGAGGCGGACCTCTGGATTAGTATCACAGTGTCCTAGAGGGTACCTGGGAGGGATCCCAAGAAGGTTAGCTCAGGTTCCCCCCCAGCGGAGTAAGGGTTAGGTTAAAGATGACTGAGACAAGTCCAAGAGAAAGATGGGGGAAAAGGGGTCTCAAGCCCCTACTGAGAAACAGGGAGGCGGCTCTGGTGGGCGGTGGCCCAGGGCACCCCATTTCCAAACCCGCTGCTTTGTGTGCTCCTTGTTAGGACACAAGCAAGGGGACTCTGTCCAAAGAAACCACCCACTGGTGGGACACCTACAGAGGTGGCCAATATGGCCTTAGGGGTAATTATTCCCCAGGGGCAGGTCATACACCATGCCAATATCTCCCATAGTTGGAGGATAGGCTCAGAGGGTGAACTTGTGATTTTAGAGTGGGAGTCATCACTTACACGAGGTAAAAGTGAATGGGATCCATGTCACTGCTCTGAGGAAAGAAGGCTAGCTAGACCATGATAGTGGAAAGGCTAGCTTCCCCAGAGCAGTACTATAGCCAGGTGTGTAGGGTGACTCAGGCCCATGAGCAAGATTTGTTCTGCTCTATGGCCCTGGAGTGGGGTGGGCAGGTGCCCCAGAGGAGGGTCATAGTTAGTCCCCAGATGACCAGAGACTGCATTCTGGGAAATGAGTTGCCCCCGGTGTCAGGAGAACTGAGAGGGGCGGCTGCTCAGGGTACCCTGACAGTTCCGTTTTCTGCGATAGCACTCTCAAGCAGAGGCTATGGGGAGCCTAGATGTTCAGCCTCAGGATACAGACAGTGGGCTGATTCACCAGTCTCCACCCCTGAACTGGAGGGAGGTAAAATGGAAGTAGCGTGCCTAACACTTGCGGCTGATGCCCCCACTCTGAGAAACCTCAGAGGTCAGATAGCCCATTGGAATTTCCTTGCCAGCCCCAAGGCTGGAAGAGAGTCCTACCCAATATCCCTGCTTAGGGCCTCCACCTGGGAGTGAATGGCCTGGCTCCTGACACTAACAGCTGTCTGCGGCCTCTGTTGGGTGCTGTCTGAATGGGGAGAATTTTCCTTGGATTGCAGACAAAAGTCTGATCCAAGTGGTGAAATGGGCCACATTACATTGTTGGCCATGGTGGTACTGTCTACCTACTGAAGTGGATCTGTGAGCAAGGTATGGTTAGGTGCTGCACAGATGGGGTCCACAAGTGAGGAGAAGGGTTCCGCTGGGGTCAGTTCAGTGGCTCAGGAGAGTGTAGACAGAGGGAGGTATCAAACTAAATTCAGAAGGGAGTAGAACTGACAAGTGGCCCTGCAGTATAGGGCCATTGTCCACTTTCTACCACCGAAGCAGGAAAGTACATCAATGTATTGATTAGTCTTCCCTGGATTTAGACTGGAGGGGGTCATGTTTGACCTGACCCTCTCTGCAGGGTCACCCACAAAAGGTTTGCCTTTATCCTCCACTTTTTGCTGAATTCATTTTTGCTGGCTTTAGGACTCTGCACACCTTACCAGTGCTAAAGTGCTTGTGCTCTCACCGTAAAACATGGTACCATTCGCTCATCCCCGATTGGCATATTTAATTTACTTATAGGTCCCTAATAAATTGGTAATACATGTGCCCTGGGCCCGTAAATTAAATGCTACGAGTGAGTCTGAAGCGCTGATTGTGATACCCACTTAGGTAGCCCTTTAAACATGTCTTCGGCCTGTCATTGCAGCCTGTGTTTTAAACTGCCATTTTGACCTGGCAAAATAAACCTTTTGCCAGGTCCAAACCTTCCTTTTTCATACATATGTCACTCCTAGGGTAGGCATGGGACAGTCCAGAGGGCAAGGTGGCATGTGTATAAAAAGTAGGACATGTACTTTTAAGGTTTACATGTCCTAGTGGTGAAAACTCTTAAATTCGTTTTTTACTGCTGCAAGGCCTACATCCCCCATTGGATAACATTGGAGTTACCTTATTGCATTTTATAAGTGTCATTTAAAAATGAGAGTGGGTAACCAGTCCATGTTTGGTGTCTCTGGAATCCTAATTTAAAATCCTAACTTATGAAGTCGGATTTTTAATTACATTTTTGAAAATGCCACTTTTGGAAAGTTAAAGACACACAGATGATGGACAGAATGCAGAGCAAATCAAACATTCACCCCCAGTCAAGAGATCTGGGTTAAATCCATCATTCTTTTGCCCACTACGCCACCCCAGTTTGGACCCAGCCATATGCAAATCAGTCTCAACCCTGTGTCCCATAGGAACAGTCCAGCCCGAACTGCCAAGCCAGGTCCTCCCTGGACCGGAAACAAGCATCCTGGGACCAGTTTTGGGGCATCACCCCTCATCAGCCAGGCTAGCTTGAATCCAGTGGCACAGTGAGCCCGGGACCAACGTCTGGGCATACCTGGCACACTTAGGGCGAGAAAGCAAAAGACACACAGATGATGGACGGAATGTAGAGCAAATCAAACATTCACCTCCAGTCAAGAGATCTGGGTTAAATTCATTGTTCTTTTGCTCACTATGCCACCCCAGTTTAGACCCAGCCATATGCAAATCAGTCTTGACCCTGTGCCTCATGGGAACAGTCCAGCCCGAACTGCAAAGCCAGGTCCTTCACGGACCGGAAACAAGCATCCTGGGACGGGTTTCAGGGCTTCACCCCTCATCAGCCAGGCTAGCTTGAATTCAGTGGCACAGTGGCATTTTCCTATCTTAGCCATTTAGCGCCTGTAGCCTGTCTCTGGTCACATAACAGTGTGTAGCTGACAGCTGTGCTTTTTTGTATTTCTCCTAGACAGCCAAACACAATAGAGAGCGTAGGTGTGCCTGGATGGGCCATCATGGATGGGAGGGAGGAGCTGGGCACAGCCCCACTTACACCTCAATAGGCTGTGCCCTGCCTCCACACAAAGGGCTGAATACCACCTGTAGTTAGTCTGGAACCAGGACAGTGAAGGCCGGATGCCTGGAGACTTTAAAGGGAAACCTCTAGAAGCTTTTCTCCCACTTCAAAGGCACAACTGGGTATAAATACTGGACCTCAGACACCAACTCTTAAGTACACTTTTGGACCTGTGGATACTTTGCCAGAAAGAAGAACGTCTGTGCTGCTAAAAGAACTGCTACTCCGCTAAACTTCTGCTCTGAAAGAACTCCTGCCCTGCTGTGCTGACTTGCTGCCTGCTACCCTCTTGCTTGGGTGTTAAGAGACTGGGCCTGCAACTTCACCCTTGAACCCTGGGCCCCAGAGTGACTCCAAAGGCTAGTCTGCTGGCCACCTGATGTGAGTCTCAGGGACATAAAAGGCTCCCCAACATTCTGCACCAGCCTCTGGACTGAGCTGCAGTGAGTTCCTCGCCCCCAAGTTGTGCCTCTCAGGTACTGGACCCTTGGTGTGGCTCAAGGAAGCTGTAGTAAGAATCATTTAGAATTAATTGTCACAAGTTCTGTGTATACCACTTTGTGTCACAACTGGGCGTACCTATATACTCACCTTTTCCAAAGTGATATTTGGATTTTCCTCTCTTAAAAACAATTCTTGCTGGAAGAAGCTTGCTGTAAGGTATTGTATGTTATGAGAATGCGCTGGACTCAGAGAGAGGTGCAGACTACAGAGAACCCTGAACTCAGTGACTTAATGCAGACAAATTAGTGATGAATCTGTGAAAAACTGCAAATGTTCGTTTTTCAATTTGCAAAACAATATCTACATCTCCTAACCAGGCGTGCCTTCACATGTAAGCTATCAAGCTTGCTTCAAATTGTAGCTGCTGACTTTGACTTGACCTACACAGAGATTTGGCAGATACATTGGGATGATTCAGTCAGTCGTCAAATTGAATGTATATCTCATAGAAACATACTTGCCAGCTACTTGCATCTGACTCAAAATTGCTCACATATTCCAGCACCAGTAACGTTTTCATATCCCACTGTGGATCTTGAAACTATGCAAAATCTATTTCTTTTCGTCAGGTGTGTGCATGTGTTTTGGGGCGTTGTATTACTTGTAGCTTTTTCAATCAGATGTATGCACTTCATCGAGTACCCCTAGTAGACATACCTGATAACCTTAGAGCTCTTATCAGATAGAGCCTCTCGGTTGGCCCCATGTGCCATAACTGATGTTAAGTGAAAAGGCAAAATACTTCAAGGGGACACCGACAAGCATGCAATTGTGAGTGCTGAAACCATTGTAATATGAGGTTCCTAGGTCCCTGTCAACTTTCTCCCAGACACTTTGAAACACTATTAATTTTACATTTCCTCTCCTCCCTCTCTCGGGCCTCTCCCTTACCACTGCTGCCTCTGAATCAACAGTCTTGTGTATTAAAGGAAGCGTGAGCTGTTGCAGTACCGTGTATGTGTGAAGGGTGGGGCGGTGGAGTCATGAACTGCTGCTCCATGTACCATTTATTTGTGTCAGGGGAGTTTTTATTGCTCCTTGGAGTTACATGACCATATAAAAACACTCGACCAGCAGGCTTGTGCGTCTCTCACATATGGAACTTCTAGTTGGCTTGCAGCATTTTAAAGATATAAATGTGGGGCTACTTCTCCCCTATATTTACATTTCAAAAACGAGCAGTTTATTATGACAGCCTGGTTTTATCTCATACACGCTAACTAATATATTTATGGGATTTTAAAAAAAATTCAATTGAATCCCTTTTATTTTAAAGCTGGTAAAGTTTTTAGAACCTGTCTTTATAGCAGTGAACTTTAAAAATGGTGCAGGTTAAGAAGGTCAAGACGATTCACAAAACTATGTCATTTCGTATGTTAAGCTTAACATGCCTCGAAACAATGTACATATTAGTACATAATTTAAGATTCTCAAAAGCATGTTACTTCAATTGAGATGGTACGTATAATCTACATACGTGCAATATGAAGCACTTGCATATGTCACGCTAAAGAAATTGCAGAATATTCGCCGTGCCATGCGCAGCAGCCCCATGGAAGTTTAGCAACAATGCGTCTCACTTTACCTTTGTGAATCGGGCCCATTGTACGTTTCATACAACAACATTGCTGCCCCACTGCAGGTGGGGAAGGTTTTAACCAAAAGCACAATGCATTCCGAAACTTGCATTTTCGATGCTAACTTAAGTATGACCTCAAACATCCCAGCATGCTTAGAGCGCCTGTCTAAAAGCCAGGGCAGAATACAAGCGTGCAACGTGACACGGAGTCATTATGTAACTAGGCAAATTAACCTTGTGTAAATCGTGTAGAGTGCACAAATTCATCATGGATTGTTTTCTAAATGTGGAAGGAGAGGACCGCTCATATGGCGAACTTTAATTGCGATTGGAAAATCCATGCAAAGTGAAAAAGAACTTAATAATGGTGCATTTCCCCAGAATTTGGATTGCATAATGTACACCGTAATGTACAATATATAGTTTTACACGACTGATGCTCCTTCAGCACGCTTATGCATCTCGTTAAATAGAAACACTTTAAAAATGTGATACATATGTGTTTACGCAGTCTCTGGACTGGCTACAACCCTTTCGCTGCCTCGTACTGTGAAAGAAACGATATGCAACGTGATGGCAACAAGCTGATTCCTTTCTAGCCACTGTTGGCAGGCTGCAGGCAGAAGGAAGAGGGGATGTATAATGAGGTGCAACTAAAGTGATTCAGAGATGAGGAGCCCGGCTCATCATGAAAGATTAGCCCGACTTGGCCTACAGCTCAGCAAAAAAGCAAACCGAGGGGAGATTTCATTGATGTGTGTAAGAACCTGAAGGGAACAGAGTGGATTGATGCCAATAAGCCAACCACTCAAAAAGGAGAGGTCACGAAGCGAAGTTACACTGGGGACGAAGCCATAAGAAATGCAAGCAGAAGTTCAGAAGTGTACTTGAAGGATGGTTAGAATATATAACAAGTTGCCAGAGGCAACAAAAGAGGCGAGCGGTAAGAGTCAGTTCGTGATAGACAGTCGCTCTTCTTTCAAGGAACAAATCCAAGGATTCGGATCAGAGCCTAGCTAGCCTTTGCTCCTGTGGGTATTCTTATTCGACTGGGGAAATGTTTACCCTTACCTCGGGTCATGTTGAGATCACTAAAAGGTGAACTCATGCCATAATGAGCGGCGCCAGGTTACCAGCAATGATTCAACAGCAGTGCATGCTGTTCAAACACCAGGGCCTGGTTACACAGGCCCTCATTAGTCCATTATGTTTACTGTACATATCACAATGATCAGTTGTGTGCTAAATATTGGCACGTCAAATCTGCAGCTAGATATAGGGGGGAGAAGCCTGGTACTTACCGGAATATGTTATGGTATAGTCGTTTATAGAGCACGCGCACACCGGACGGTTACTTGGTGCTAAACACAGATCCTGGTCCTGTAAACAGCAAAATGTGCATGTTATTCCCCAAATTTTGGAATTGGGTAGAATCTATCGGCCTGATATATTCCGACTTAGCAGCTGGATTTTTTCACGCCAATTACCAGGCTGCGCCTATTGAGGGAAATAGATTGCACAGCTGTCCCTGCAATTGTTCACCAATATTTCTATAATGCACGGGTTACACTGGTGTACGTTAAGAATTTCACTGATATTTGGATGGAACATAAGAACACAGCAAAGTATCTGGTTGGTGAAAATTACTCCAGCACCAATGTTATCTCTGAAGTCAAGAACTGTCTTCCAAGATCCGCACCAGAACCTGCACAATCTATATACTGAGACCTGAGGTGAATATTACAATTTACCAATTAATCTCAGTGTCCAAAACACATGGCATAACCATATCCAGAAGTAGGCACTAAGTGAATGAGGCTTTTTAAGGGATGTCCATGCAAAGAAGGTGTCAAGAGTGGGATGGCACGTTCACCAATAAAAACTAAAGGGACTTGAAAGAGTAATTTGGCACCTGGTACACATGTAGCAAAATAAGGTTGCATAAGTGGTGCCAATTATTAAGAAGTAGGCCTGGGTTGGGCAAGGTGGTGTGATGGGTGTTATTATTTGTTCTTGAAAGCAGAAATAAAAAGAAGAAAAAAAAAAAGAAAACATACTGCTGCCAAAAAAGAAAACATACTGCTGCCTGAAAAATGGGGACAATATGCTTTCATTAAAAATATTGCATTTAAAAATGAGGCCATGAACAATGCCTGTCCAGCAGAAGGTGATCACATCTCCTCCAGCAGGATGGCTAGTAGATTAGCATCTCAAGGCCAGAGGCTTCAAACCCTCTACCACCATTGAAATGTGACCCTGGCTTCCCCCCCAGACCTTGGGGTTGCCACCCCTTGCCCTGAGGCCCATTTGGTACCAGAGCAGGTGGGAAATTAGATAGAAGGCGTGTCACAATTACAGGCTAGGCACACCCCTAAGGTGGGCCATCTGAAGTGGACAGTTTCATCATCTTGGTTCAGGTGAAACAAGGAGCTCTGGGTCAAGATTATGCCCACTCCTCACAGTAAGGGGCCATTTAGGGGGTGGAGACACCACAGGGGTAGGAAGCTTTTGGCTACTACCCTACACTTCCCAAAACCCCCCTAAATTCAGTTAAAACACGGGATGGCTAGTTGAAAGGCACCCACACACAAACTGCATGCATACTGCCATTGCATGATGCGTTAAATGGTGCAAGTTATACGGAAAACACAACATGGCACTCTCACTGTGTGCCATGCCCCTGTAATCTGCATGTATGATATGTAAGTCACCCCCACAGCATGTTTTGGAGCCCTTATATTACAAGTGAGGGCACATTTGCATGAGCAGATGTGACCCTCTAATGCCTAGTTCCATTGCTAAACATTGCAAGTGATCAGGAAGACATCATAAGCTATGTACTGGGCACTGGTCATTACGAGTAACCCAGCTACACAATGGCTTCACTGAAAACACTGATATTTGGTATCAAACATCTTGTCTTAATAAATCTGTACTGTTCCCAGTACCGGATTTATTATGACATGCACACAGAGGACACCTTAGAGGTACCCCCTGAAACCCTACTAGTCACATAGTGTGCTGGCTGACTGGAATTTTCCAGTCTGCCACAATAGAAGAGTCTCAGACCTCCTGAAGGTGAGAGCCTGCGCTCTCTGAGGCCAGGAACAATGCCTGTCCGGCAGGAGGTGACCACACCTCCTCCAGCAGGAAGGCTAGCAGATTACCATCTTTTCAAAAAATGAACCATCACATATAATTTCAATAGAACAGTAGAGAATCTTTCTAGTATGTAGGTGGGCTTAAACATGTATAGAAACCCTTCAAAACGTTAATGCATATTACGGTAAAACATTAAACATATTGGTGCAAATAAAATCTACCATTAGGGTTTAATTATTATACCTTGAAGACATATTTTAAGCACACAATGATGACTTAAAAATAAAAAAGGATAAAAATTAATTGGCCCAGCAGCCCTGGCAATGCTGTGTACTTCTTTAAGCTATACGTGCACATGTGATCAAAGACATTAGCTGTCACTCACAGGACAAAAATAGCCAAACGCTGAAGTGTGCTGACCCATTACCCAATATGATATGCTGTGGTGGGCAGAAGCAAAATGTGCACGACACTTGAAGAGACCAATGAGTGAAGAACATGGACCCAAGTCCCCTCAATGTATGAATCAATAGCTTCATGTACAGATATCTATGTTTCATTTGTGATTATTTTTGATTACATGAAGCTCAGGGCATAAGCTGTCTCTAGGCCAGACCTAAAAAAACAAGGAGCATCCGGATAGATGGGCATCCATATATAAAATAGGGAGAATAGCACTAAAACACAGTGCAACATTGACTTGGCCTCTGTTTAGTTTACATAGAAAAAACATGCTTTGGCAAAGCCAATATGTCTCACCATTATAATCTGTGTGCCAAACTGTTGACTTTGCCAATTTTTATCTGTAAAGTACTGCTTGTAAAAAACAGAAGCATTTTAAAATAGTGGAGAAAATGCAAAAACATATCTCATTCTCATGGAATCCCAAAACAATACACTGAACTCAATGTTATCAATCTTTATAAATGGCATGGTTTATTTTTGTAAATACTTACCCCTCAGGAAACTTTGAACATAATTTAAAAAGTATAATGAAGTGCCAGAAAATAAAGAGAAATGTTTGCCAAGGCCTAATGTACTTTCCACAGGATTTAACCATTCTGTCTTCTTTAGTAGCATAGGGAGCAGATTTTCAGGCATTTGGTAGAAGTGTCATGCTAAGTACAATTTCTGCCTCAGACACCATCTGAGGGAGTGCAGCAGATGGTCCTTTCCGCCTGCACTAGGGTAACCTTTGTGTGCCAAAGCTTGTGCTTCCATGCAATATGTGGAATGCAGGAGATAAAATAAGCACAGCCCTTAAAGTCTGCTATTCAGCCATACCCAAGAAAAAATATCCCTTTTGCTTTGCTTTTCCAGACAAGCTGGGAAGAGTGGGGCAAGACACAATACAGGGGCGGGCAGCTATTTGGAAGGGAGAAGCAGCATACAAGTGAGAGAGCTAAAAATACATTATCTCCCATGGAGTGCTGAATAAAAAGAAAAAAGTATTTCTCTAAATGTGAAGAGTGGAAGGATACAAGTCAACCAATTAAAAAGATTGTATACAGGATGTGTTCTAGGGAAGGAACAAAAAACAAAAATGTAAGACAAGCCATGGAATAGGAAGCAAGAAAATTAAAGTGACAAATAAAGGCAACCAATGGTAAGGAGTGGATGGGCTGTAAGCCCACTACAATTTCACAATACGCTGTTTGCTACCCGACAGCTTGCCTGTCTGGTAGGAGTGACCTTAAAATGGTGCATAGTTAATTTACTCAATTTTTGTCAAGTGCACTATGTAAAAGAATATACCCATATTTTTCACAGAACTAGAATGGGTTTTTAATAGTTTGAGACCAGACCAAAAAACATTAGAGCAACAGATGTGAAAGACAGAAGTTCTTTTCATGGAAAGAAAATAATTAAAAATATTAGGATATTTTGAAGAAAAATGTAATTTGTTGATACAGGGTAGCAGGCACAAAATACTCATTAATTAAAAGAAAAATATTTTTCGAGAAAAACAAGACACGCAGAGAAGCAGTCGAGAAACCCCTCCTCAAAAAATCTAATTTCCCTTTTTCTTGTTAATAAGAACTTGGGGAAAATGAACGGATTTATAAAGTAGTAGGTGAAAGGGCAAGTAAGCTATTTAAGTGCGGCAGTGTGCTGGATATTCATATGCAGAGTGTGGAAAGTTGAATAATTGAAGCCAACAGTATTTGGCAGAGTAGGCTACCTATACAACGGAGGGCTACGGTTTAATAGTTAAATGGTTCCCTATAGGAGTCTAAAGGGAGCTGAAAATGAAACAAATGCCTGTTCATTGTAGATTGGACTATAGCATCAAGACTCCAAATTGTACTTGACTAGAAAGAAACACAGCACTGAATATTATGACTGGAAATGAGAATTCACAAAATAGTGATCAGATGCAGACTTAGGGCCTCATTACGATGTCGGTCGGAAAGGCTCTGAATGGCATTCGGATTGTCCTAACCCTTGTAGGAACTCATATTTCCGACTGATCGATTACAATAGAAGGTAACAGTTCGGTCTTTCTGACTCTGCTCTGACCGGCATTCAGAGAAACCGAGGGGCATATCATCAACAACCGGCGATAATCATCACTAAGCTAGGATAATTATCGCCGGCTATCGCTTGTTTTTATCGCGGAGATAGCGCGCTATCAGCGACGCTTATCTCCAGAGCGATAAAAATAACCGAGTTAGCTGCCAAATGTGCAATTATCGCTGGGATTCCAGCGATAATCGCACAACGTTTGGCACTACGTTGTTGATAGGGCAGGACATACTTAACCATGATATCCACCTTCCATTGGATATCATGGCTAAGTCAAACTTAAAGCAGGTGTAAGGAAAGTAGCGATAACCGCGGTTAGCGCTACTTTTCTTATCGCTATGCTTGTTAGCGTGCCCATTGATAATTGGAGAAATGTCGGTTAGCGACATTTCTCCAGTTATTTTGGGAAGGAACGCCCACTTTGCATCTCATTAGAGATGCAAAGGGAGGCGTAGGGAAAAAGGGTGCTAACATGCGATTATGCATGTTAGCACCCTCTTGTTAATAGGGCGAAAACATTATCTCCGCTTTTCTGGCTTTTAAAGCCAAAAAAGCGGAGATAAGGCCCTTGATGATATGCCCCCGAAGTCGGTCGGAGCCGAATCGTACAGCTCTACGGACCGCGTTTCCGACCGACGTATTACGATGTCGGATTCGGACAACCTTTCCAACTCGGTTTGTCCGACATGGAGCGGTTGTCGGAAACTGACTTTGGGGACCCATATCAGGCCCTCCTTCACCCAGAGGCCACCGTCTGGGGTCAATGGGGGTACCCATGAGACCTCTCTTTACAACCATACACAGTGTGGCAGGCACCATGGGGTGCCCACCACAGGGTGCAAGGTTTTCCACAACCACCCCTTTCTTCAATGGGAGCCTATGTTGTTGGTTGGAACACAGGCTCCCTTTGAAGTCAATGGGAGTCCGACCGAACGGTGATCAGAACCATTTCAATCTGTCAGTCGGACTCCCCGAACCGAGTCGGTCGAAAATGATTCCGACAAGGGGTCGGTCGGAATTCTTTCCGACCAACATTGTAATGAGGCCCTTAAAGGGTCATTTGCCCTCCAGCGAGTAGGCTACCATCTTAGCATATTTTCATTTCCACGCTGTGTTGATGAGGAACCTTCATCAAGCATGCCCCTACAAATAGAGAATGAGCGCTTTCAATGAAACTTCATGGCGAGTGGGGCAAGAAGGAAAGGTTTATGCCTGAAGGTATGCTTGATTAGAGAGGACCTTCTGGAGCTATGAATCTGCCTTATCTGTGCTGAATGGGCTGTTTGCAAAAAGGTTTTTTGACAGCTCAGGCTTTGATACAGGAAACCAGCAACTTCCCCTGCCTATAAATGAAGCAGGGCAACTGTGAGACTGTTGTAAAGTAAAACAAAGTTGTGTTAAATATGAAAGATGGATTTATATTTAGGTTTGGGCCAAGTTGTTTCTCAATGTAGTCTTTTTATGAGGGTCCCTTGAGCCTTTTTTTTGCGAAAATGCTCTCTATTATCTATTTTGCGATCCCACAAGAGTCTGGTGAGAGTACTACAAGATCAATGACTCACCCAAAGAAGACTTTTGATTGGCTGAAATAACTGATGCCATGCGTTTGGATATATTTCCTATCCTTTGGAATTTATTTAGATCAGGGGTGGATGGAATGGTTCATTCCGCACATGGAACTGGTGGAATTTGGCTACTACACATTACTCATATAACCCTGAGTTTCAGCCAAATTCTGCCAATTGCTGAATAGCAGAATGTTTTCCCACAAGGCTCCAGAAATATGAGCATGAGCAAGATCTTACATCCCCCAGTGCAATTTTCTAACACAGGCAGTCACAAGCGGTCAAAGGACTGCTTCTCGAGTAGATTTGCTCTCACTTGAGTAGATTTTTTACTAAAACGGCAGCAAAATCAACTTGAATGGCCACGAGCTCTTGCACACCGCATGGTGCTATTTGTGGTGATTTTTCATCGCTACTGACACTAAATTACAGCTCCAGCTGCACAATGCGCATATTTTCTGCCCATTGGTGGAACTCTGCAGAATCTTGCAAAGTTTATATGTAACCTTGAGGAAGTCCATGGAGTGAAACTCAGCGAGTTACACCCACCCCTAATTTAGATATAGTGCTCAGGTGTGTTCAGTTGGTTCACTACACTCTGGTTTTGGAAAGTTTTTGTGTTTTAAGGGAATTTAATTAAGGTAGCTGGAGATGACAGAGATCTCTCAGAGGAAGAGAAGGAGGAGGAGATGCCAGCACCTATCAAGGGTTCTCTAATATGGATTTATTTTCACAATCACTTCTATGGGGAAAACAGAATCTGCAAATATAGAGCAGGGCAATCATTGCAAGAAACAGTTTTCTCATGGGACCGAACACAAATACTTCCATGGCACCACAGACATGTGGAGACACATGTGAAGCATCTATCCATGACATCTTGGCAGAGCAGAGCTGGACCTTGTTGTTTCACAAGCATCAACATAAACAGGTGGAGTACCAGTAGCGGTGGGAGACACTGTTCACCGCATGTGTCATAGATTGTTCCAGAAATTGTACCTTAGTACCAAAACATGATAACATATTGTTTCAGATGCGGCAAAATCCTTATTATCGGGGAGCAGTCTACTTCTACCTGGATTGAAATGGTGTTTACACACAGGTGTGCGAAGAAACAGGTTTTGTTTTTGTTGAAAGACCTGGGTTTTGATGCACTTTGTTCTGTTTTTGCTAAATTCCCTTACTAAAATTACAAACATGAACCAAAAAATTATAAAATATTTCAGAAAAGAATAAAATAGTTTTTTTCAGAGTTGCCTATTCTGGATTATAAATAGATGGATTTCATATTGCTTGTCATGTTTGCCCTTATGTTAGTATATGAGAAAAGTCTGCTACATATACAAATAAACAATAGATTTGTCTTACAAATATTAGGATTTGTTCAGGTTTGTGTTCTGTTCTTAATTCAGACCTGACACACAATTTAAATCTGTATTTATAAACTTACAAAAATTACTTTTTCTATTATTGGTTTACAAGTAACAGTAATTTAGGGACTGATTTGAAATATGGCGGAGTATCCATTCCACTGTACTAGACGCCTGCCTGCTTCATTTAGAGTTGGGGGAACCTTCAGTATGACAGTCATAGAGACTATTCTGTGTCCGTCGCTGACATACACCTCAGATGGAGTAAGGACCGGACTATACAAGAATATGCCATTTGGTTCGACCACCTGATTTTGAGTGAATGAACAAATAGCAAGATTTTACTTTTACAGGCCACTATCCAAAACATGGCGCCCCATGGGAGAAAACTACCATCACAAAAAGATTCAATGATTATTTTATTTTGAGAAATACAATCCCACTTTGGGATTTTCTTTTTGGAAATTAAAGAAGACATTGAAAGTGTGTCTTCTAACTCTAATACATTGACAGAGCTGAACAGCACACTTTCAATGCATTTACAAGACATTCTGTGATAGTGGTCCTGGCTAATTTAAGAGATGTTCACTGGGATAGTGAACATCTCTAATTATGGCAGGCAGACTACCTTTGGAATGGCAATTGTAAAGCATTCCACGATAACGGCAGAATATACTGCATCCACCATACTCTTAATTAGGCCTGCAATGCAGTACTATGAAGTCCATTTCATTACTTTACATCACAATAATGGGACCGAGTTTAGTGATGGACTGTCTTCTTTCTATAGTTTGGTGAGAGATTGGCCTCTCTACAAAGACCTCTGTGCAGGGGGCTGTGCATAGTGGATTTTGGTGAGGTAATGGCCGTTCTGCAAAGACCTCTATAGAGGGCGGAGGCTGTGCATACTATGATTTGGTGTGGGACTGATCTGTCTACAAAGACTTGTGTACAGGACAAAGGCTGTGTGTATTAGGGTTTGGAGGGAAACTAGCCTGTCCACAAAGATCTCTGTGCAGGGCAAATGCTGTATATTATAGAGTTAGGTGATGGGCTGGCCTCTCCACAAAGATCTCTGTAGAGACGAAGATTGTACGCAGTAGTGTTTGGTAAAGGACTGGCCTACCTGCAAAGACCTCTGTTCAGGACAAAGGCTGTGCATAATAGCGTTTGATAGGCGATGGCCCTGCCTCCAAAGGACTTGGTGTAGGGCAAAGGCTGTGCGTAGGAGAGTTTGGTGTAGGACTGGAATGTCTGCAAAGTCCTCTATACAGGGAGAAGCCTGTGCTTAGTAGTGTTTGGTGGGGAAGTGGTCTGCCTGCAAATACTTCTAGGTAGGACAAAGGCTGTGTGTACCAGTATCTGGTGTGGGGCAGGCTGTCTGCAAACACCTTTGTGCAGGGTGAAAGCTGTGAGTAAGATGGCTTGGTGTAGGACTGGCCTGACCGCAAACACCTCTGTGCTGGGCAGGGTTGTGTATGTTAGGGTTTGATGAGGATTGCCCTGTCCACAAAGATCTTTGTACCGAACGATGACTGTGCATAGTAGGGCCTGTCCACAAAGACCTCTATAGAGGGTGAAGGCTGTGCATAGTAGTGTTTGGTGGGGAAGTGGTATGCCTGCAAACACTTCTGTGTAGGGCAAAGTCTGCGTGTATCAGGTTCTGATGTGGGACTGGCCTGTCTACAAACATTGCTGTGCAGGGTGAAGGATGTGCATACTAAGGTTTAGTATGGGACTGGCCTGTCCACAAAGAAATCTGTACATGGTGAAGTCTGTGAGTTAGAGGGTTTGTTGAAGGACTGGCCTGACCGCAACCAACTCTGTGCAGGGCCCAAGGTTGGGTGTTGTGAAGTTAGGTGCGGGGCTGGCCTGTCTGCAAAGAGCTTTATAAAGTACAAAAGCTGTACATATTAGAGTTTGGGGAGGGACTAGCCTGTTCACAGATACCTTTGTACAGAGCAAAGGATGTGCATAGGTGGGTTAGGTGAGGGACTGACCTCTCCGCACAGACCTCTGTACAGGGCAAAGGCTATGCGCAGAAGGGTTTGGTGAAGGACTGGCCTGCCTGAAGAGATCTTTCTGCAGGTCAAAGGCTATACATAGTAGGGTTTGGTGGGGGACTGCCCTATCCATAAAGAAACCTGTGCATGGCGAGAACTGTGCATATTAGAGTTTGGTGTGGGACTGGCCTTTCCACAAAGATCTCCTTCCACCAAATAACAAAAAGAATGTTTTAAAATTAAATATATATATTGTTTTATAGAATATCAAAACAAAGTAATACTTAAGAAAATATAAACAGTGCCGGCAGGTGTAGAGCAGAGACAGAACATCTACGATTGGTTAACACAATAAATGTACAATTAGAGGCAATAACATAATCAGCAAGCTCCTGCAAGGCAGCACATCCCCCTAAGAGACAGGAGCACCAGATCAAGATGGACAAGTAGAGTCGTCTCCTTCCAGCAAGTCTACCCCGTGCAGGCCCACAGAGCCCCCACCGAGGACAGTGGGAATAGGCGGGGCAATGAAAGAAAGATAGCCGGGGACTATCAAGGGGCGTCACCTGAGGTCGGACTCATCGCTCCAGTGTCCAAGGCCGGAACAGAGCTGTCAGACAGAGAATCATTCACTATCAGTCGGCCCCCTCGGTCCATACTTGGACATGCCCAAAAAATGGTATCCCATGCAGGCAGTATCAGAATCCTCCGGACTCCCCGTGCCTCCTCTTGGTGACACACTTCCTGTTCAAGGTCCACCCACTTGTTCAGTTCTGACCACCAGCGATATATATCAGGTCCCCTGGCAGACTTCCAACTCATAGTCAGTCTGCGGGCAAGGATCAAGGCCACATCTAGAAATCTATTGGTAGCGTTCCTGGCCTCCGATCGGTCATGACGGCCCAGCAGGTATAACGAAGGGCTCAAAGGGAATTCTCTATCCATAACCCCCCCAGACCACCTGGAGGATTGTCGTCCAGTGGGGCAACAGAAGCGGACAAGACCAGACCAGACCATATGGAAAAAGTCAGCTTACTCAGCGGTGCACCAGGGACACTCCGACATCACGACTGGAAACATAGCAGGTATGCATCAGGGAGTCAGATAGGCCTGATGTAAATAAAAGAATTGAATGAGTCAGCGTGATCTGAGAGCTGAGAAATCTGTTGATCCCCCTCCAGCAGGACCATATGCAGTAGAGTGACCTCTTTTATTTGACCTGTGATGAGGAAGAGGAGGCATAGGCAGTAATGCTCTGGGGGTTCCGCTACTCCAGCACCCCACCATTTCTGTATCTTATGAGTCAAGAATCCATGAAGAATGAAATGGCCCACTGGGGTATCATAAGACTCCCAGATGTCCGAGAAAGGGCACAGTTCACCCGCTACAAAAGATCTCCCAGGACATCAATTCCCACTGCCGGCCATTCGCAGAGACCCGCCCACCCTCCAGGGTAGCCCCAACATTGAATCACCAAAAGAGGGAGTTTACAGGTATACAGGGTCAGCGACCAAGTGTGGTGTAAAGCATGAGCCCACACATAACATGATGTTTTGATCAGGATGTTCGAGGTCCGCACTCTGGAAGCGGGTGTAGGCTTCAACAAGAAACCCAAAAAACAATCCTTGGAGGGAGAGCCACACTCAGCAGCTCCCACACCATCTCACAGAGAGACCCACGAATGGACTAGCCATTGGATCTGCACCGCTAGGTAATATAACTCCAGGTCTGGTGCAGCCAAGCCACCACCAGACACTGGCAAGCACAACTTCCAGAGCACTACCAGATGGCGTGAGGAGCCCCAGTAAAGTGAGGGAAGCAAACCATCTAGTTGTCTAAAGAATTTTTGAGGTAACTCAAACGGGAGGGCAGCAAATAAATAGACACAGCAGTATGATCGTTTTGGATATGGCCACGCGGACATTCACTGATAGAGGCAAGGTAGACCAGAAGGTAATGGAGTGACGCATCCAAGCCATCACACGTCTGAAATTCCCAGCATATAGCAAGTTCAGGGAGCGGTAAACAGCCACTCCCCAAACCTGTATGGTATCACGTTCCCATTGCAACATTCGGGCTGTAAGGATAAGGCCATGTGCCGGGGCATCTCCCTTTAAGAGATAAATCCAGGACTTAGTACAATTAACCTCATTTCCAGAGTGGGTCCCAAAGTCCGGCAAGGTCTATATCACTCCCAGGAGGTCAGTATCCCTTCCCCCAAGATTTTACAACATTTCATCCGCTTAGAGAGAAGGATAAGTACAATTAGAGGTGATGCTTAAGCCCTGATAATGTATTCCCCGGTGGACCGCGCAGGCAAAAGGCTCCATGGATAACGCAACCCTCCTGAGTACCCCACTTCCCCGGGAAGGCCTTCGAGATCAAGGCTCCAGTATGAATCTCAGTCATATGGTCAGTGTAAAGAAGCTTAGTCCACCTAAAGAGGGGTATACACAGACCCATGTTAAGCATAGTAGCATCAAGAAACTCCCAGCTGACCGAATAGAACAACTTCCTAATATTGACTGAGATAATCAGTGCTTGCGGTGGGAGGAACTCCTGTCCTGACAGTACAAGGCCAGAAACTATTTTGAATGTTAGGCATAGTGCTGCGTGTAGAGACAAAGCCTGTTTGGTCTGGATGGATGATAGAACACATGTGAGGGAGTAGTCCATGGCCCAGGATTTTATTTCAGATCCTGAAATCTGCATTTAGCATGGACAGTGGGCAGTAAGAGTCAAGAAGAAGCGGGTCCTTATCGTTTTTAGGAAGTGGAACAACGGTGGCCTCTCTCAGTGAAGGTGGAAATTCACCACGCCACTTGGAGTCCTTAGGAAGTGCCACTAGCCTAGGAAGAAGTACTGATGAAAAAGCTGCATAGAATTTCACCGGAAACCCATTGAGGCTGAGCACCTTCAAACTCACCATGTCCTTAATTGCTCCCCGCAGTTCTTGCTCAGTAATATCCACTCCCTGTTGATCTGCCACTGTTGGCTCAAGGGATACCGAAGAAGCATCCGCAATATAATCTAGCATCTCCCTCTCGTTACTCGCCTCCCCAGAGGAGTACAGATCATGGTAATACTACAGGAAGACCCCATAGATCTCTTCCTGTGTGAAGACATCCTGTCCTGAAGGGGCTCACAACAGAAGGACAGACTGTCCCCTTCCCCGAAATCTCACACTAGCCATGCCAGCATCCTGCCCAACTTATGCTGCTCTGCATGAGCCCTAGCCGAATACGCCTGGAAATCAAAGTGGCGAAGGTGCTCCACCAGCGCAAACAACCTCTCGCTCCTTTAGCATGCATCTCCTAACATCTGGAGTCCCCTCTAGCTCACCCAGAAGACCATCCAACACGCCTCCTGCCGCTGTATATCAGAGAGGAACTGGGCAGGAACTCTCACCCTATCAGAGATACAGTACCGCCGAATCACCACCTTTATAGCCTCCAATTCCATGCCCACTGTTGAGGTTGTATCAGTGTTATCATTCCAATATTGAGAGATCTGCTGTCCCAGCAAGCCCTCAAAGGCTTGACCATCTAGAATTGTTGGAGGAAAGCGCCACATAGGCACTCTAGTGCTGAAAGAAGCCCATTGGAATGTGCCTAACACAGGAGCGTGATCCAAATATGTTTTTGCTAAGTATTCTAGCCCAACCGCTTGATTATAGAGCGCTCTACATGTACAGAGTCTGTCAAGATGAACCTGACGGTCTTGTAGACTACAGGGGTAGGAGTACACACGATATTCTGGGTGATACACCTGCCAGCAAACTATCAAATCCCACTGGCTGGACCACGAACAGATAGCTGCTGCCAGCCAGCCCGCAGGAGTACCATGTAGGGGTGATGGGACCTGTCCAAGCCTAAATACTAAACACAATTAAAATCATCCCCACTACTCTCCAGTAAGGGACCGAGAGAGAAATCAGGGGTGCCAAGCTGGTAAGAAATGAAGATTGATCCACATTCGGTGCGTAAATATTTAAGAGTGCAACATCCCAGTCATTCTGGTTCACCAGTGCTAAGACATAGTGGCCAATGGGTCCATAATCTCCCTGTGCAAGCGGAGAGGGACTCCAGGTCGAATCCAGATAAGGGCGCCAATGAGAAGGCAGAGTATGAAGTAGCATAGAGCTAGCTGTGCGAGCACCCCCGGAGGATGCAGCCCTCGGATTCCGTAAGGTAGGTCTCCTTAAGAACTGCTATTTTGGCCCTAACGCTTTGAAAAACACAGCACATTATAACGTTTAGAGGCAGAAGAGAGGCTCGAACATTCCATGTAATCAATTTAAGTTGATTAGTCATTAGTGGGTGAAGATTAAGAAAAAGGAACCACCCGGTGACCCCGCCAGCAGTAAAACCTCCCACAACCAGGCAGGCCCCACTGTATCAAACTCACAGCACCACAGCCCCATACGCACCACCGCTGGCAAGAAAACAAAAGCACAGCAAAATGCAAAACAATTGTCAAACTTAACCCCCAACCACACCCCCAAGGCTGGAGAGATATGACCGACCTATCCAAACAACACAACACATAAGTCCCAAAGAAATTGTACTTGGGGAATGAGCCACTAGTGAGAGGTGGAAACCTAACACTAAAGAAAGACAACAGTGTGAAGGGCCACTGCGCTTATATCACCCCCTGCCCGGATCGCCCCTGAACCCTGAAAGCAGGATTAAAGAAAGCAAGCATTGAGAAACAGCCCATAAACCAACCCGCCCCATAAATGTTGTATATAAACAAGGCAAATAAATCAGGACAAGTCCAGAGGACCACATCAAACCATATTGTTCGCTGATTCTGGAGTGAACCTGGGCAGAATGTCTTCGAGACCAGGAGTTGTGGAGTCCTCAGATTCCAAGGCTGAGGAATGGCATTCAGGAGACATAGTCCGTAGAGAGTTTCCATTGGAGCCCATAGTGGGAACTATCTCAATCGCCCTCGACTGTTCCAGAGCTGCATGTGTCTTTGGAAGGCATGCCATCCCTTGTCTCAAGGAACGTTGGTGCTTGGGGCGCGAGGAATAGGTAGGACCAGAAGTCTCCGGATGCACTGTGCCATTACCGTAGAGTTCAATTCAGTCCCACACCGCAGATGGATCCGTAAAGAAGTGTATTTTATCCTCAGACTGGACCAACAGGTGAGCGGGGAAGAGCAAGGAATACAAGAGGCCCATGTCATGCATCTTCTCTTTCACTGCCACAAAGGATGCCCTCTGCATTTGAACCTGAGGAGTAAAGTCAGGATACAAAGACTCCTTGGAATTGTCCACCACTAATTGGCATTGGGCTTAGGCCTGCTGAAGAAAATGATCCTGGTCCCAGAAATGAAGAAGACAGGCCACTAGAGGCAGCAGCTGGGCACCCAAGCTGGTACCCTGTGTGCACATTCCAGGGCGTAGAAGTTGGAGAGAACCTCGGGGCTACCACCTCCTGGAAGTAGGACTCAAGAAAGGCCAACAGGGAGACTCCCCTCATGGCTCAGGCAGTCCAACAATGTGGACATTTTTGTGCCTAGGCCGTCCCTCCTGACCATCCAGGGGGCCGGCCAGGTATTGAGTCTGTGCCTCAAGGGCCAGAATGCAGTGACCACTGATCAAACCACTGGTGTCAGAGTTTGAACTGCGGTCTCTGGGGCAGTGACCTCCGAGACCTTCAGCGAGTCCTCACGGATAAGTCCCAGCTCAATGTACAATGGGTCTCCATCGCCATCACCCTGCTTGATCCCGTGCTGGGTGGGTGCTCGTAGCCACATCATCTTTAGTGCATTGTGTGTGCCCCATATTGAAACCACAAATAAGTGGAGGCCCCCAAAGAACACCTGAAGTAGTGGCACAGGATGAATAATGAGATGGGGGGTCAGTCAATTTGCGGGCCACAAAAAGTAACTCAGGGATAGAGGTGAGCCAGCTGTGCAAAACACACTGTTGAGGCTGTGAACGTATTAGAGGTCGGTCCTGATGGGATAAGGGGGGAGAAGCAACAAGACGGTAGAGCACACAGGCACATAGTGCAGTGGGGCAGGAGACAGCTCAGTCCATGTGTCCCCCGCTGAAACAAGTGGAAGGACTGCAAAACTCGTTGCCACAGTCATGAGTAGTCCAGAGTGTGACCTCAATGTCCTGAGGGAGGTCACCTAGTTGGGCAAATTCCAGGGCCAAGTACTGCCTAGTCCTCTGTATTCCCCACTGCAGGCTATGAGGTAGCAGTGCGGGGTGGGGCTCTTAGAGATCTGTGGACCCTCATGGAGTGCCAGAGGAGAAGGGGGTCACTTTCCCCAGGGAGTTGCTCCATTGCAGCTGCATGCAATTGTTGGGCAGCCAACGCAATCAAAACAGGGCTGACATCTTGGCTGGGGCATCTCGGCCGACTACTACACCATAAAGTAAAATAAAAACTATTCCCTCATTGAGGCTGAGGGCCTTCCTCCAGATGGTGGGATGCATCTCCCAGGAAGTTTCCCCACTACTACAGTGGGCCACCATCTTGTGTGATGCTTTTCTCTGGCTTGCAGAAAATGCACTAGTCTCCTGACATAGCCCAGCTCTCGCGGGGCATCATAGGTGGATCGCCAGGATCCTGGATGCATCCGGTAGCTGTCTCCGGTGAAGCTGGAAAGGAAACGGCCATCAGGCGAGGCCTGGGGGGGGATCTAGGGTGGCGAGGTGCTCTGTTGCCCATGTCCACAGTGCATGGTGGCTGGCTCTGCCCCCCAACAAAAAGGAATGCTTTATGGGTAAAAATCAAGAATTATGCCAAATTTGGTGTAATTCAATGCTGCCGGTTTTTATGTATCACTGTTCAATTTTCCTATGAACCGAATGTGGACAATGCATGTTGAGGCCTCTCTTCTTCTTGATGGCACATCTCAAAATTTTCCAGGAAGGAGCTGAGGTGTATGATACTTTTTTTTGGGAAAGTTTCTAGAAAATTTGTCAAATGGCACCAAAGTTATTAGCAAATCAAAAAATCAATTTCCTATGGAAACGTGGTCCTAATTATAGCTACTCAAAGGGGTGACTGCCACTGGAAACCGTATATATATATATACACATATATCCAAGTACTCCGCTACTTTCCCACCATATCCTGGAAACAGACGAACAGGCACGGACCACGATGTATGTGCAAATTAATATTTTATTTTCAGTCTGCCATTACGCGTTTCAGCCCTTACGGGCCTTGATCACATGACAAACGCTGCGACGTTGTTCAACCCTTTTTAAAGTGACAGGTGCTCATTGAAACAGTCAAGGATATCGACAAAAGACTACACATTTTGCCACAAATTGTCAATACTGCTACGACAGAATTATAATTGCCAGTAGTTAAAATGCAATCAAAAAAGCTGCTTACTATTTTTATAAAATTACTTAAATGCATGTTGAATAAAACTTTAAACAACATAAATACAGTACAGATTATTAATGCATGATTAAGATGCCCTCATAGAAAATTGGCAACTGCTTCAAATTGATTACGGAGGTAACTCCTCACGTCGATGTTATTCATCATTATACAAATCAACATGTTATTACATTGACTGTTTAAAGTGCTTTTCGTGCAAAGTGCCATGTTCTGAAAAGTGCTGTGTGTGCATCCTCACCCACTGATGTCAATCTAAAGTGCTCTAGTGCTAATAAGATTAGTAATATGTATCTATAAGCTTGGAGGTATTTCTATATCTCCTAACACTGATAATCAGTGAATCCCTCACAAAGTCAATTGCATATTCTGACGTGTTGGTTTATAGTACCCCTTAATTGATCTTTTATATCAGTTAATTGTTTAGTTTTTTATTATTTCCAATGCAATTAATTAAACCCAATGCTCATTTTCATCATTTTTAAACAATTTAAAGACATGTAAACAGATCCTCCAACGTGTTAAAACACCCCGGATGTTTGGAATTTAGTTCCAAAATGTAACGGGTTTCTAATTTTCTGAAAACCTCTTCTCAGTTGTCCCCTCTTCTGTTTAGCGGTACAGCATCAATCAAATAGTATTTGAGATGTTCAAGGTTTTTGCTGTGTCTCTCCTTGAAGTGGCGGGCCACGGGATATGTTGGGTCCTGGTTGGTGATTGCTCGTATGTGCTGGAGTATCCTTTTGTGGGCTTGTAGCTTAGTGCTACCCACGTAGCGAAGTCCACAAGAACACTCCAGCACATATATCACATGGTCTGTTTTGCATGTCAATGATTTTGAGATTTTGCACTCTCTGTTGCCGAACGGTGTGGTGTATGTCACTTTATTTACACCGTATTGGCAAGCCTTGTAGGTTTTACATTTAAAAAAGCCCTTCCATTGTGATAGCCAGGTATTAACCTCCACTATCTCTGGGCTACTTTTTACAAGGGAATTGCTCATAGAGGGTGCCCTTCTGTATGTTATAGATACATTTTTTGGAAGAGTCTGGCCGATCACAGGATCGTTTAGAACAATGGGCCAGTTACGTCTGATAATACCACTCAGCGCTTTGTCCTGTTTGTTAAACGTTAATATCATTCTTAGCTGGTTATCAATACTTTTGTTTTTTTTGGTTTCATTGGGGATTGGGAGCAGAGAGTGGCCAGTGTTTTTATTGCCCGATTGGTTATTCACTAACAAATCGGGTCTATGTAGTGTGTTTGTTTTGGCAATTGCAGAATCTACAGTTCTTATTCAGTACCCGCGTTCTAGAAATCTCTGTTTGCTTGCCTGCTGTGCTGTTTCTAAATCCCGGCTATTGCTGCAAATTCTTTTTAGCCTGAGCATTTCCCCATAGGGTATGCTTTCTATCAAATGCCTGGGATGAAAGCTTGTCGCATGCAACACAGAGTTGCCAGCTTTCTCTTTGCGGTGTACTTTCGTTTCCATTCTTTCATTTTCAATATAGATCTGTACATCTAAAACATTTACAATTTTTCCACTAATCGTGGCTGTAACATTCAAATTGATTTCATTATTGTTGATGGCTGATACAAATTCCATTGCACTTGCCTGCATGCCTCTCCAGATCACAAATAAGTTGTCTATAGAACGCAGCCAGAGCATTACATTTTCTTTCAAAGCTGTACCATGGGTGCCCCGAAGAACCAGCTCCTCCCACCAGCCCATGTGTAGACAGGCATAGCTGGGGGAGAAGCTGGCTACCATGGCAACACCGCGCATTTGTTGGTAAAAAAGATTTTGAAACATAAACATGTTATTTAAACAGAAATTCACCATATTGATAAGCATTTTGCTATGCTGCAACAACCAGATTGGTCTGTTATCGAGGTAAAATTCCAGTGCCCTTACATTACGTCAAGTGTCATAAGGAGATAATCCTTTTGCCAAACAAAGTTCTTCAATTTCCTAAGGAAGTCACTAGTGTCCTTAATGTACGACGGTAACTTTTGCACATGTTCTTGTAAGAAAAAGTGTACATATTGTGATGTGTTCTCAAGTAGACTATTTCATGCAGAAATTATCGGTCTTCCCCATGGTTTTGTAGGATCCTTATGTACTTTGGGTATGAACTAAATCACTGCCACTGTTGGATTCTCTTTTTTGAGGAATTTATATTCTTCCATGTTGATTAGTCCTGCACTCTTCCATGCTAATAACTTTGCATAGAACTCATTGTAAGTGGCACGTAGTGATAGCACATTGCTTTTTTTGTAGCAGTTCCTATTGTTTAGTTGGGATAAGGCCTCATCCATGTAGTCCTCCTTTGACCAGATGACAATATTGCCACCCTTATCCGAATTCCGGATTACAATTTGGTTGTTGTTTTGTAGCTTCGTCATCAGTTGTTGATATTGGTAGTTTCGTTTGTTGAATCTTGGCTTAGTTTTTTGCACTTGATGGTTTAGATTCTTTATTTGTGTTACTATCTGTTCATTGAAGATGTCAATGGAATCCCTTGGTGCAATGTGGTTAAAAGTAGATTTGGGCTTAAATGGTGTGTTCATTTTGCCTTTGCATGTAATAACAGGAACGGTACAGGTATTGCTGATAGCTGCAGCACCAAAGTTGATCCCTTGGGAGCTTGGAGTATAATTTTCCTCCTGAAGGTCTTGTAGATCCTTGAGTAATGGCATATCTGAGATTGTCAAATTCGTTGTTGGCGAGTATATGTTTACTTGATTATCCTTGTCCATTATATTGTCTTTTTTGTGTAATAAATGATATTTCTTCAACTTTAATTTCCGGACGAATTTGAATACATCCATTCTAGTTCGAGCATAATTAAAGTTGATTTCTGGACAATAGGAAAGCCCTAGAGATAATAGTTGTCTTTCAGCAATGCTTAAATCAATATTGGTCAATTGATGATGTTCTGTTTGTTTTCCAAGCTTGATGTTACTTGCATTTCCATCTGCCTATCGGTTGTTTCTTGATGTTGGTTTCGTTGCCTACGCGCTTTTCTCCTCTGCCTTTGTTTGGCATTTCTCCTTTTCCTGTTTTGTTCCTCTGTGTTCCTGTTCAGAGAGTTTGTCGTCTGCCTTGGCATAAAAAATCCGATTCTTCGGCTAGGGAGAGCTTTTGTGGCACTTGCCCTGATCTCGGTTGGCGTAGATCTAACTCCGATTCACTCTTCACTGCAGAGCTCAGATCGGAGTTTGAAGTGTTTGCATGTCGTTCTCTGTTAGTAGATAAGGCAGATGTTTGATCATTCCTAGGATTGAATTTGGAAATTTTTAATGAGTCATGTTTCTTAGAAAACGTGAAAATGTGCCCATTTTCGTGATCTATTTTATCTTGCTGGAATTTGAAGGCTTTCCTTTCTTTAATTTTTTCTTCATCTTTACGCAATCTGGTGGTCATTTCATCATGCATTTTTGTCATGTTGTCACTTTGCCCCATTGCGTTTAATTCATCATTTAATTTGTCAATTTGAGTTTGTAAATCCACCCGGTCCGATTCTGCATATTTCACTAGAATCTGTATTAACCTCTTGGAGGATTCCAGGTTACACTTGGCCCATTAATTCATCATGTTGGGATTGGGGTATATATATATATATATATATATATATATATATATATATATATATATATATATATATATATATATATATATATACTTAAGCCTGGGCGTAGTTCGCGAAGTAGCGCTACGCGAAGCTACGCAAAGTGCAGTTCGCACTACGCGAGCTACGCGTAGCACTACGCGAACTGCGTAGTGCACTGTTCGCAATGATTGCACAGTGCCGGATGCTTGTCCGCACTGTGCAATCATTGAAAACGGCATCTTGCACAGTGCGAGCTGTCTTTTACTGCCGCTCGAGTAGATTTTTACTCGAGCGGCAGCTTTCTCAACGCGGACTGGTAGTTTCTCATCGCGAGCGGTCGCGAGCATACGCGACCACTCGCAATGAGAAACCTGACCTCCCCGCGTTGAGAATCTCGCCGGAAGGTTTATTTTCCACGCTCGCGATCGGCAACTTGATGTTGCTGATCGCGAACGAGGAAAAAGTCTCGCTGGGATGTCATTTTGCTTGCTCGCGGTCGCCAACTTGACGTTGAGGACCGCGAGCAAGCAAAAAATGACCGCTGCACTACGCTACGCTACGCGTGTTTGCACTGTGCTACGTGCAATTCGCGTTGTGCGAAGTAGCGCAAACTTCGCAAACTACGCGAGCGTAGCGTAGTGCTTTGCCCAGGGTTAATATACATATATATATATTACCTACTGGTGGTTGCCAGTAGGTAGTTATAGTTAGGGCCTAGTTTCCATAGGAAAAGCATTTTTTGACTTGCCTATAACTTTGGCGTCATTTGACTAATCCTCATGAAATTTTCCCCAAAAAGTGTCAAAGTAGGTTCTGTGTGTCATGGAAAGGGGTGATTTGTGCAGTGGGGACTGAGAAATAGAGGAACAAAATAAGGGTGTGTTTGTAATGTTAATTCCCGTAGGAAACGCGTTGTTGAACCTACATCCCAAACCGCTGGACGGAATCACAACAAATTTTGCAGAAAGGTAGATGTTGCTACACAAGTTGTGATGTTTGTTATTTGGTGCAAATACGTTCAGTAGTTTCTGAGAAACTAAAACCGAACTATATAGTGATATCTCTGGTTTCAGATATTTTGCTGTGGTTTCACAGTGGTTGAGGATATTTTGTGGTGATTCCGCTGTAAATCGCGAATGCGCACACCAGCAGAAATTCTCTGACTGGCTAGACGCAACCTGAACAGAAAGTTGTGGCCACCATTTTATCGATCGTGTACGGTTCCCAGGGTTGAAAATTTCTGTGAAAGCTAACATAAGGGGTCAGTGTGGAGGCACTCTGGCCCCATGTTTGAGAAATGGGGGTGTTAGTGACACAAGTTATCTGTCCAAAATAGATTTTTTTAATCGCAAATATTCGTGAAAATATAAAATATATATATATATTTGTACACACTTACCTGTCACAGACTCATGTACGCACCCACAAACTCCCTCAGACACTAATACATCCATTCACATACCCACTCACACATATACATCAAGTCACATACCCACTCAGATACTCATGCACACACTCATATACCCAGTCAGATACTCATGCACCCACTTACTGACTCACTCAGAGAGTGACACACCCATATACAGACCCACTCAGAGACTCATGCACCTACTTAAAGACCTACTCATAGACTTATGCCCACAGTCTCATACCCACGTAGAGACTCTTACACCCACTCACAGATCTACCTGGGCACTCATGCACCCACTCACACACCCACTCAGATACTCATGCACCCACTTATAGACTCACTTGGATACTCACATACCTATGTACAGACCCACTCAGAGACTCATGCACCCACTTACAGACACACTCACACACTCACGTATGTACTCACAGACCCACTGAGACACTTATACACCCACTGACAGACCCACTGAGACACTCATACACCCACACATAGATCCACTCAGACACTCGTACACCCACTCACACACCGATACAATCACTCACACACTCAGTCACAGACCCTCTCAGAGACCTATCCATTCAGTCACTCACTAATACACTCAGAGACTCACACACCCACTCACAGACTGACTCAGAGATACACTGCCCACTCACTCACCCACTCAAAGACTCACACATCCACTCAGAGACCCACCCAGATACTCACCCTCCCAGTCACAGACCCACTCAGACATGCATGCATGCACCCATTCACTCACCCACTCAGAGACTTATGCTCTCACTCACAGACCTATTGAGACATTCATACACCCACTCACAGACCCACTCAGATACTCACAAACCTAAAAAGTCACTCACACACCCAGTCAAAGACCAACTCACAGACTTATGTACACAGTCACTCATACACTCAGAGACTCACACACCCACTCAGAGACCCATGCACCCACTCACAGAACCACTCAGAAATTCACACTCCCAGTCATAGACCCACTGAGAGACTCATGCACTCACTCACAGACCCACTCAGACACCCACTTAAACACTCATTATCAACTCACAGATCCAGTCAGACAGTCATATGCTTATTTTTACAAATGCACAAAAGCACTCATGTACCTACTCACAGATCGACTGACAGACTCATGCAACCAATCACAGACCCATTGAGACAATGATGCACCCACTCATAGATGCACTGAGACAATCACACAGTTTGTTACAGAACCATTGATATACTGATGCACTGTCTCACAGATCCACTCAATTACTTATAAAGTGAATGAGAGACTTACTGATACAGTGATGCATGCAGTCACAGATTCCATTGAAAGAGTTTTTTTAGGGAATTTTTATTTTTTATATAGTAATTCCTAACTATAACATCCCTGTAACATTAGATTTTTTCAGTTAATTTCTAAGCTATTTTAAATTCTATTCCCTAACTACAACATCCCTGTAACTTTTTTATAGTATTTGTAAGTTTTCTTTTTTCTATCTATAATGGGTCTTTTTTATTGTGTATTTTTATAACCTTGCATTTTCATTAGCGGAGTAATATGTGTTTTTTTTCCTTTAATTTTTTATATCCACGACGATGTCACGAAAACCGCAGTGACATTCAGATAGTCGCATATTTAAAAACAATCTTAGACATATATATAGACAGATTTTACTTACTATCCAACACTAGTTGTGAAGCGCGTGTGATTATTTAAAACTTAGAAACACATACTTACACATTTTTTAATTAATATTTGACACAAGTTGTTTATTAATATACTCATTAAATCTAACTTTTATAAGAATTTTTCAATTAAATCCTTTTACTTGGTGTTTTGCATGATCGAGGCAATGCTGGAAGTCGCGACAACGTCGGTAACCATGAACAATGATTGTTTGTGGTGAAGTCTATAACACATATTTATACATATTACATTGTATGATCTACATTTGGGGTTTAATATCCGTTGATTAACATTTATGTTTGACTACTTATTTTCAAACAAAATAGTGCTCTGTTCAATTTCTGTTCTTCGCGATGACGCAGATCGTTGTAAAGATCATGTGACTGGGAAACAAGGAAATATGATTGGATGATACACTTTTCAACTATAACAATGGGAAGAACACACCCATACACCTTTCTGGTTCATTCTCTGGGAGCACTTCAGTGAGAGAAGGTGTCTGCAATATTCTGGTCTAATTTTGACAACTTTATTAAGCAAATGGCAACTTAGACAACAGAACAACAACAGGTGGATGACCAGCAACAACAGGAAGAGCAGGAAGTCCAGGAAGTACATTCTGAAGAGTCTTAAGATGAGGGGCCTCCACAGAAAAAAGCAGCACCTTATGGGAGTTCTTAACAATTCCTTCTGGAGAATCAAAACCAGTGGCAAAAATTGTGATAAGAAGTTGTCGAGAGTTACAAATAAAAAATACTCTTGTGGAAAAACTTCAATGCTTTACCATCTGAACATTTTCCACAACAACCGATTGAAAGGGCGAAGAGACAACGAGAGACTGAACGTCCATCTACATCTTTAGCAAGTGCATCAACACCTGGACAAAGAGTGCCTTTTGAAGTTCAACAACAGTCTCAAGATATCGCACCTGAATATAGCCGGATGGCAACTTATTGTATGGACTGTGGAGTTGCGGTTAGTGCTGGTGAGCTTTCTGCAACAGTTGCAAGACTCACACATGTTGATTTTGTCTTTGGGTCCATGCAGTATTCTCATGTTTTAGAGAGCTTATTCAAGTTTTTCCACTACCAGTTGCAGTTAATTTTTGCTTCAAAAAAGAAAACTAAAATTAATAAGTTGAAAAATCACAAAAAACAAAAACCTCAAAAAAACCTAAAAAAAACATTTTTAGTTATAAAAAAAACCTGAATGAATGAATTAGTGTATAAGTGTGTCTATAATGTTTGCAATAGTGAATGACTGGATGAGTGGCATATTAAAGAATGAATGAATGCAAAAGTGGTACATGGATAATGGAATGAGTCCATGGGTAGTGCCTGAGTGAATAGATGAGTGCATGAGTAGTGACTGAGTGGCTGGGTGACTGCATGAGTAGTACCTGAGTGAATGGATAAATGCATGAGCAGTGCCTGAGTGAATGGATTAGTGCATGAGTAGTGCCTGTGTGATTGGATGACTGCACGGGTAGTGTATCAGTGAATGGATGAGTGCAAGGTTAGTGCCTGGGTGATTGGATGAGAGCATGAGTAGTACCTGGATGATTGGATGAGGGCATGGGTAGTGCCTGAGTGAATGGATGAGTGCATGAGTAGTGCCTGAGTGCATATATGAGTGCCAGGTTAGTGCCTGGGTGATTGCATGAGTGCATGAGTAGTGCCTGAGTGAATGGATGAGTGCATGGGTAGTGTCTGGGTGATCGGATGAGTGTATGAGTAGTGCCTGAGTGAATAGATCACTGCATGAGTAGTGCCTGAGTGAATGGATGAGGGTATGGGTAGTGGTTAGGTGATTGGATGAGAGCATGGGTAGTGCCTGAGTGAATGGATGAGTACATTAATACTGCCTGAGTCAATGGATGAGTGCAAGGATAGTGCCTGGGTGACTGGATAAGTGCATGGATACTGCATGAGTGAATAGATGAGAATATGGGTACTACCTGAGTGAATGCATGAATGCATGAGTGGTGCCTGAGGAAGTGGATGAGTGCAACGGTACTGCCTGGGTTATTGGATAAATGCATGGGTAGTGCCTGAGTGAATAGATTAGTGCATGAGTAGTGCCTGGGTGATTGGATGAGTGCATGGTAGTGTATCAGTGAAAGGATGAGTGCAAGGGTGGTGCCTGGGTGATTGGATGAGTGAGTGAGTAGTGCCTGGGTGATTGAATGAGTGCATGCGTAGTGCTTGAGTGAGTGGATGAGTGCCTGAGTAGTGCCTAAGTGAATGGATGAGTGCAGGGTAGTGACTGGACAATTGCATGAGTGCATGAGTATTGCCTGAGTAATGGATGAGTGCATGGGTAGTGGATGGGTGATTGGATGAGTGCATGGGTAGTGGCTGGGTGGTTGGATGAGTGCAAGGGTACTGCCTGGGTCATTGGATGAGGCAATAGGTAGTGCCTGAGTGAATGGATTAGTGAATGAGTAGTGCTGAGTGAATGGACGAGTGCAAGTATAGTGCCTGGATGATTGGATAAGTGCATGAATACTGCCTGAGTGATTGGATGAGATTATGGGTAGTGCCTGAGTGAATGTATGAGTGCATGAGGCGTGCAAGGGTACTGCCTGGGTCATTGGATAAGTGCATGGGTAGTGCCTGAGTGAATGGATCAGTGCATCAGTAGTGCCTGAGTGAATGCATGAGTGCATGGGTAGTGGCTGGGTGATTGGATAAGTGCATGGGTAGTGCCTGAGTTAATGGATCAGTGCATCAATAGTGCCTGAGTGAATGCATGAGTGCATGTGTAGTGCCTGAGTGAATGGATGAGTACATGAATAGTGCCTGAGTGAATATATGAACGCAAGGATAGTGCCTGGGTCATTCGATAAGTGCATGGGTAGTGCCTGAGTGTATGTGTAAGTGTATGGGTAGTGCCTGAGTGAATGGATTAGTGCATGAGTAGTGCCTGGCTGATTGGATGACTGCAAGTGTATTGCCTTGGTGAAAGAATGAGCACAAGTAGAGTGACTGCATGAATGAAAGACTGTAAGTGTAGTGCCTAGGTGATTCCATAATTATATTAGTAGTGACTGAGTGAACACATGACTCTATGCGTAGGCTAGGCTGATTGGATGAGTGCCTGAGTAGTGGCTGGGAGATTGGATGAATGCAAGTGCAGTACCTGAGTGATTGGACAACTGCCTCAGTAGTTACTGGATGATTGGATGAGTGGAACTGTAGCACCTGGGAAATGGGATGAGTATAAGAGTAGTGACTTGATCCATCACAAGATTACTGATTTGACACACGTAATATATCCTGACCTCCAACCACTGTGAAAAAATATAAACAGACAAAAAAGTATTAGAATTTAATTTTGAACACTGGGCAACCAAACAATATACAATATTTTTCACCAAAACTTTAATTCAATATAGACAAATGTTTTACTGCTTTTTACTGTTTTCACCTTTCATACTTCTTCACTTTCAACAGTGCTCAGTAATAAAGCATCATCATCAAACAATGGGAAAAAACTATTAATGGATTGTAAAAAAACAAACAAATGTGCACAGTACATCATTTCAAATATGTCATACTATACACTGAACTCACTACAAGTTTTTTAATACTGCCCTGCTGATAGGTTACTACCCTAATGAAAGCAACTATATGTTAAAACTGTTTCTGATATTTTATATCTGGTACAAAATGTCCAACAATCAATAAAGCAGACTTCATTTTTTGATATCCTTTTGTAAACATCATCCCTGTTAGGCCAAATGATGTCTAAAATATTTTTAGTCCATGTATGAAAAACATAACACATAGTACTATGTAGGAGTTGCTGTAGCAGTAACAAAAGGGGACTTTTTTGTGGTAAAGAGACATTTCACATGCAACTTAAGGCTACTGGTATTATAGTACTTTCATTTACTTTTTATCAGTAGTAACACAATGTAGTCCTCAAATGTTTTATACTTTCCTTTCAGCAGCTAAAAAGAGTCTTTCATTTCTAACAGCTTGCTGTAGACAATACCCCTAATAGGCCGAATAATGTCCCATAAACACATAATCCATATATATGTTAACACAATACCACATTTTCTTATCCTAACTTCTCCTCAGAACTTCGGTTCTAGAAATAGCAGATATGAGTTTGGTAACTTTTTAGGTAATTTTGATGTGAATGTCACTTGTATGTCATTGCACACTGTCCATCCTGTTTGACATCTTAAATATATTGTGTAGTGTTGAGAGGTTATATTAACTACTTCATGAAATGTGATTGCTATAGTTGTGAACGTTCTTATTGAGATGGAAATTTGTCCAGCTTTAAAGTTTGTAATTTCAGTTCCTAATTTAGTACCATCCACTCTGAATCATTGTAGCATGACTATGACATATTTTCCATAGCAAGTTGACCTAAGTTCTGATCTGCAGTTTGGCAGGTCATATCTTGATGGGCATTTATAGTTAAATTTTCAAAGGACACAGCTTTACAATCTGCTAATGTCAAGTAGAGAAATTGTTCTTAATTGATTTCAGTGCTAGACATAAATTCACAGTCTTCACAGTTATGGTCCATTTATAGGTTAAACCAAATAATTCATTGATATTCACATCTTCTTCATCTAATAGTACTAGCATTACCATTAGAAATTCTTGAACAACCTGCTAAAGATTTTGACAGAACACTACTGATCCAGTACAGTCATCTGTGAGTTTTCTTATTCCAGTAGCAGAATGTATAATACTACTCTCACTTCTTAATTCTTCAGGTAAACTACACTGTTGTGAAGACATTCTTTTATCTTCCTTTTCTTTAATAGAATTTGTGAAATGAGGCAAATAGTATAATGCTTACAACACTACATTAGCATAACAGTTCACTCCAGATGTATTATCAAAATGATACCCTTCTGTTTCCTCGTTGTGCTGTAGTTTACTTTTCTTTCACTCTTGTTGTTATTCTTTTTGTTCATCTTTCTGTTCAACTCTGATAGACTGCTTTGATATTTTCTGCTTTGGAAACATTATCGCTTTTTGATAAACAGGATACTGGCCTAAATGAGGAGCATATTGAGCTCTTAACAATTATACTCCTGTACACTACTCACATCAGCACTTACTTTCTTCTCATACAAATCAATCAGAAATAAACCAGACAATGAACTTATTAACGACAAAGCAACATATGATATTCCTTCTTTGAATATACTATTACCAATATTAACAAGACCTATATCTACACTTAAACCTTGTGATTTGTGAATTCTTTCTTTCTTTCTTTTCTTTCTTTACAGAGTTTTATATAGCGTGAACTTGACCCGAATCGGGTATCAGAGCGCTTTACGTAGCACCAGTTGCATTACATGAGAACACATTCTTTTTTTTGTTAGGCACGGGGAGATTAAGTGATTTGCCCAGAATCACAGGATGTTCAGCGTCATTGCCGAGACTCGAACCCAGTTCTCCAGATTCGAGGTCGACCGCCCTAGCCGTTAGGCCAACTCCTCCCCCCTAATAGTTACTGCATACGCTAAAGACACTGGGAACTGCTTCCGCTGGACATACAAGTCTTTCACAAGTAGGAAACATACAACGCATCTACCAATTTGCTTAGGTTCAGCAATATCATCAAATCTTATGGCTAAGTATTCCACATCATTTCTGTTTGGATAATTAATAAACTTCATAACTTTACCCATTGCGCCATTCACTAGTCCTTTTTAAACATTTAAATTACGACATAAGATTACACAACAATTTTTACAGATACGTAACTGTTTTTATAATCCTGCAGTTTTCGACAGTGCAGGATTAGAAACTATCCAATTTCGTTTGCAGTTTTTCTGTTAGTAGCACTGTAACTCCTTGATGTTCCACTTTATAATTTGCTCTAATTTCGATGATCTCGTCTTTTTCCAGTTGCAATAATTGTTCATTGAATTTACTGCACTCCTCAAGAGTTGGCATCAAACAAACAATAGACTTGTCTTCCTTAACAAAATTATACATTACTTCAGCAGCTGAAACATTACTTGGAAACACATTTTTGATGAGATGGGTTTGTAATACTGTCTTTCCCTCTTTTGTGAGGACTCCCACTCTTATGTCCTTTAGTATATCTCCATAATGCATATCTGATGCTTGGCATATATTTTGGATTAACTCTCTGTATTGAAAGTTTTCCCAAATGTTTACATTTCCAATACTTCCTAGTGAATTCATTGTTTCATACTGAATTAGTTTCTTGAATACAGGTTGTCCTTTTACGGGAGTTTGTTGTAGCAGGTCTCCAAAGCCTATGAAGTGTTTCCTCCAAAAAGTACATCGTAGTCAGTTTTTAATATTTGCTGCTTTCTTAAATGTATAAAAGCTAGCATTAGATTAGACACCATGCTGACTTCATCAATAATTAGTACTTTAATTTCTTTAATACTCTTGCCACTTCATGACAAGCATCACCAAATAATGTGTTGTATTGTAATTTGTTGTCATGTTCAACAGGCAGCATTAATAATCGATGCAGGGTAACTCCTTTGACATTATGTGCAGCTAAGATTGTTGGTGCAGTGACTACACATGACAAGTTGGAGTCTGTTGTCTTCTGTAGGTAACTTGTCAGTACTTTATTCAAGAGGCTTTTTCCAGTTCCAGCTTGACCACTGGTTTATATATACAATATGCACACTTTATTTTCTTATGCAGAAATCCATGTTCTGCTTTACCCTTTACCACTTCAAAAATGTCTTTCTGATCTGCATTCAATTGCTGTATTAGTAGTTCTAGATCCACAGTTTCCTGTCTTACGTGCTGCGTTGTATTTTCCACCTCTTTCATAGCTATTGCAGCTTCATTTTCAATGATTGGCTGTCCAAGGGGACCTTGACTTCCAGGTGCTGAACTTTGACTGCTCTGAGAACTCTCTCTTGCTATCTCAGCAGCAATTGCTTCTTCTTGTTCAATCTCATCTCTCAGCATTTGAAGATACACTGGAAACACAGAGCACTCAATGCTGTCTTTCGCAGCTTTGAATGAGTCTTCATAACAGTCCAATTCTCCAAGTAGCTCACTTTCAGTTCACCATGGCTTAAACAACTGTAACAAGGCTAAATAGAAAAACTATTTTTTGTCTGCATTTTGGCAACTTTGCTTTCGATGGTTGATTAAATTTCCTTTGACAGGTCTCACGAAACATCCTTCCCATCAGGCTACAGCAAATTTACCTTCATCTATGTATTCAATGACATTACTTCTGAAAGTATAATGTTGAAGTATTTCATATAGACACATTCTTTCCAGATGAGGACTTCTTCTTGGATAGTGCGTATCCAGCATATTACTCTTCAGAATATCTGTACTGTGTGGCTCAACTTCTGCAAGATATTGAATTTCAGGAAAAGACTTCAGTACTCTGTTACGAGTATTAGCAAGCCCTACCCTCACCCATAGAACTCCTCTAGATTTAGAAAACAAACTATCTGAGCTTAACTGATCTACACATTCATAGGAGCCTAGCTCTCTGTGAGAAAGCATTTTCAAACTAAAACTGTACAATTTCTTCGTAATACACTTTTCTGCTTAAATCTCCTCCCACATCTCCTTCATCACAGTTTTCTCTGACTTTGTTATATAAGATGTAACATACTGAGCAACAGCAATTGAGTTGTCTGCAACAAACTGTATATCCATGTTTCCATTCCACATCTTCAGAATCACAGGGTTGTAGTCATTAATGTACTTGGAGGCCTCTGTTCTTCTTAGGTTGTATGTATTTTTCGGTGATTTCCTTGTAAGTTTATATCTGACTGCAAACAAAAAGCTGTTGACTCTTCCTTGTGAGATGACAGGTCGTGGGAATCCGAAATGATATGTTGTATAAAATTTCATTTTTCTCTGTATTTTCACTGACAGCATTTTCTGCATCTATGATTTTGGAATTGTAGAACTTGTTGTCTTAACATGTTGTCACTACTCTCCTTTGGGATGGAGCAAGTAACATACTGCTCAATAAAAGACAACACAAACTCATCACTGTCTGTTCCAAACTTTGGGGCATTTTCTACCCATAACAGCATGTGAATATGGAGAGCACCTCTAGCTTGGTACTCTTTACACCAGATGAAATCAATCACTTCACCAAGAGGAGGTTTTGTTTAGTTCAAGATGAAAGACATCATTGCTTGAAATCTGTGATTAAAATATCTGTAAACATTTGCAGGGTCTAGTGAGCACAGTTCTCCTGGCATCTTCAGATGAATGTTTTTTATATTTGAATTTGCCTCCTGCAAGAATTCTAGCAGGTCATCCCAGGCATATTAAGCACAACTCAGTGTCAGGAATCAAGTAGGTGCTCCAAGGTCCCTCAACCTGCACTTGAGTTCACCATGATGCTGATACCAATGCCATTAGGTATATTAAGGTGTATTCCAAGTGCTCATCTTTTCTTCGAACTTTCTCCAAAAGTCCTCTTGTTGATATATTCTGCAAATTAACTCCTGTTTTTAGAATACGATTCACAGCATATGAGAGGCTAAGCAAGTCACTCTCAAATAATAGGTGAATACACTGATGCAATATAGGGTCTTCTGAATAAAGTCTACTACATCTATACTCAGCTGCAGGTATTTGCACAGGCTGCTCATCAAACCTGCCACCTACTCCAGAAGGAAAATGATGTGGGAAACACAGAGCTTCAAACCTTTTTCCTACAAACCTAATGGCGCTCCTTTTGTCTCCTTCATTTGAAACAGCTCAATGGCATCACCAATAGCCTCTTTATAATGCAAAGGGTGGATGCTGTAATGTTTATAAATTTCTTCTGTTCTGGACTGATCCACCTTCTCAATCTGACCTGTTGATGAAAATGTCTGATCCTCTATATGTGTGATATCTTGCAGGCTTTCCACATTTCTACATTAAACATTGTTTTGTTCCAGATATAAAGTTGCTTTTTTAACTTTGGTAACATCTGCTAACTCCTGCCATATCTTCTTGTTCTTGGTAGGCACACCATTTACAAGAATTACAGGTCCTTCCTCTAAATCTCTTTCTACCCCTCCAGTTTCAATGTTTTTCTTGACAACTAATGGCAAATAGACTATTCTACATTTTAGACCTTTCTGCAGCTCTGTTGGAGGCAAATTGCCTGTCTTTGGCTCCGTACGTACTATAGCCTGAAATGGATGTATACTTTGGATAAAAATGGACTCATAAATATTTAAAACTTGAAGTGCTTCTGGAATGGGAACCAGTTCTAACTTGTTGTGTACAGCTCTAGTAGGCATTTTCTTATCATCTAATTTATCGTAGCAGTACTTATATATAACTTGTCGTGTGGACAAGTCAAAGCGTTCTTCTACAAATAAGTACAGTGCAAACTTTTGCCAGTTATCATTATTTTCTTTTTCACTTTTTAAATATAAGTCAACAGTCTGCGTTTGATTCTTGTAGTGAGTGCGTCAACAAAATATACTCTGGTTTTTCAGAACATACTGTCTTAAATTTTGTAATCTCTTCTTCAAAACTATCATCTGTAGTACCTGTGTCCTGTTCCACAACTCCTCCTGTTATCAACTCTTCAATTTCCCTACAGCACATCATCACAAACCTTTTCTACCTTTGCCACAGTACCATGCAAAAGTGCCCTATTAATTTCTCCTAAACATAAAGCAGGCGTTTTCACATAGTACAGCCTCCTAACTAAAGTTTGCATTGTTCAGTGGCGTACAGTTAACATCCTAAAATGATGAAGGGCGCTTTGGAACACTTTCTTTGATAAACAAGCTAGGGAGTGTCCTTGCAAATTTGTATGCTTTCTCAGCTTGCAAGAATCCAAAACTTGTAGAGTACTTATTTTGTGTTTTAAACTTTGCCTTGGAAATATACGTAGGAATTTTTTTAATATATCAATGGATTGCTGTCTAATACTACAAACACTACTACAATTCCATTTGTATACAGGGGCCTGACTATGCCTTCCTTGTACCTCTTCTGCAATAACTTCTTCTTCATTTTTAGGTACCATCATCTCATTTGCTATAGGACTGCCATTCTTTATTTCATAACATTGTCCTCTTTCATCAATAGTATGAACTGTAGTGAAACTCTTTATTGTTTGGTTAAATAAAACTGTAACAATGTTACATAAAAAATTTCTTTTTAAAACATAATAAAATACAGTAGACACATATAACTTAATTCAGTGGGGATTTGACATTTCCTTTCAATATAGTACTAAAGTTTACTTATATTGACCATTAAACTGGTGCACTTTTTAAGGCTAATTCCTAATGCTTTAAAAACTTCAACAACCTACAGTTCAATTGAGTGTCTAATGGATTTAGGCATTAAATTATGGCGGCCCTACATGTCCTGATTTTCCTTCTGTTGAGGTCGGACTGCAGTAAAGTGACTCATGCTAAATAAAAGCATGGGCAAATGCAGATCAGATGAATGAAGTCCTCTTTTGTTTGTCCACAGAATCTACATGTTGTGGGACCTAGTATGAACTAATCAAAGATGGCGGCTCCTTGGGATGGAGACGCAGGTCGGGAGCCGGCCTTCCTCTCTACTGTCTGTTAAGAGGCTCCAACCATGAGGCAGACAAGAGTCAGCGTGTGATGGGCAGCATTGGAAGAGCGGTGGAGGAGCGGTGATGCACCCGATGCGGTCCACAGGCTCGGTAAGGGCGGCCCCCCCTGCACTACTTGAGCCTTGTGAGGGTGACTCCTAGGGGGAAGACACAGATGACTCTGGCACGCCTAACAAACGCTGTGCCCACAATATCCCCCAAAGTTACAGCAAGCTCTAACTCATTGTGATCGAGACCGGGGCCAGTGCCTCACTCCAAGATGACGCCCGTTGTGAATGTATAGGGGTTTTTCCAAGTAGCGCATTTTAACAGTTAAATGGTAGCAGTGGGGCATTACTGGGAATCCCCCTGACATAGAGATCTGGCCCGTGGACCTTGTTGAAGCCAATATTTTCTTCGCTGAGCCTTTCCAGGGCAGTGCCTGACCTCATGATGGCGACTGGGACCAATCTTGATCAACTCTGCGGGGGTCCCCTGAGGCACCGGGGCACTCCCAAACTGAGCTGTTTTTGCATTCCATCTGGGCCCCCCTTTAGTCGGCGCTCTATTCTGGGGGCATTTCGAGGACATGCTGTCTCCTGTAAGATCTGGCCATGTCAACGCCTGACCCTAAGATGGTGCCCGCCCTCGGACTCCGTACTGACCCCTGTTTTCGCCGGCTCGCAGGCGGCTTCCTCTCCCGGACACCGAGCCTCCTGCTCATTGCGCCTTGATAACCACCAAAACATTATCCCCTTTCCCACCTGGATTCTGATCGGACTGCGATTTCTCATCTCTCCTATTCCCTCGTTTGATTTCGACATTCTTAGACTAAACCTGACCATTTCCTGACAGCGGAGTCCGAGCATTATGGCCGTTGCCCGGTGGAGCTGCCTAGACAGCTATAGAGGAGATCGGCCCTGGTTTATCCCCTTGGCCGTCACCTACCCAGCCGGACATTGGACACAGTTTCTCCCCGTCTCCCTGTTTTGTCCCCTTCCTCCCCCTCCCTCTGACGTATTACCGCAACATTGCTTTTTTATCCCATGTTTGACTATGCTTTTGTAACAAATGTAACTTGTAACCTGTAACTCATGATCCTCATGTAAAGCGCTCTGATACCTCCGGGTCTAGCCAGCGCTATATAAAACTCATTAAATAAATAAATAAATAAATATTATCCTGCAGATAGCTTTCTTCATTAAGAAAGGCTCTGTACTAGAAATATGTATCCATTCTCCACTAAAAACTGTATAAAAGTTACTTCTATTCACTAATCTTTTCTTCTGGTTTTGTCTCCTAATGCACAACACAATTTTGTCAAAAGTGTTCATTCTATTCAGAATACTTCTTCAAATTGCTTAGTAGATTTGCAACCACTCTACTATGAAACATCCTGGCTCTGATTTCCTTGAACTGCTTCTGTCTCCTGACTAAGGTGCATCTATCTTTGTTACACTCTTTTCTGTTCTTGCAATGTACACTTTGTCCACTCTTATTGTTTCTCATAGTCATAATTTTATTTTCTTTATTTTGTAATCATTGTAAATGTCCACATATATTTTTAAGAAATTACTTTGTCCTCTTACCAGTAGCTCTTTTTTATTTCACCACTTTTTCAGCATTTTGCCCCTTTTGTAACTCATATATGCAGAGATTGTGTAGTTGCTTCTGTTGCTTTTTCCTCTGAGCTTTTGTAGGCATTCTAACTGTGTGTAGTTACACAGATAGTTTTCTGTAAAAAAACAAGTATGTACTGACTTACTCATAATACAAAAGTTTTTATGTTATGTTGCAGTTTTAAATCTAAAGATGAACCTAGCTATATTACTACATGAACTTACTTCAATATACCAAACCCAAAGCAAAACACAAAAATGTATTTATTAGTTACCTTTTAACATATTAGCACCCTGTCCTACAACACAGCTGCACCATATCTCACTTCTCACTTATACATGGTGAAAGAACAGTTTATCCTTCTGTAGTAAATTTTAAAATGTACATCAAGCCAAAGGGGCATATTTACAAGTCCCATGCGTCACCAGTGTGTCACTTTTTTTGACACACCAGCAGCGTAGTGTGGTGTTCCATATTTACAAGGCCATGTAAAACCACTCTGCGTGGCTTTTCATGGCCTTATACATTTGGGTCCTTTTCACGCAGCACTTTGCGTGAAAGGAGTGTGCTATGGGTGTTGCTGTGGGTGTTCCCATGCATCAACCATGGATTCTGCCGCATTCCCAGATTTACAACAATTCATAAATCTGGGAATACATCAGAATCCTATGCCTCCCAAGGGGAGGTGTAGGGAGGCGCAATGAGGAAAAATACTTTTATTTCTCCTCGTTTTTTCCTCTTTCTATGCCTGCTGCATTCTGCAGCACACATAGAAAGAGGAAAACACCTCTCATGATTGTTTTTATGCAGGAAGGCATCCCTTCCTGCACAAAAACAATCATCCCCGCAAAACAGGCACCCTTGCACCAAAGTACACAATGTAATAAAGAGGCACTAATTCATGTTTCTCAAACTTCCCAAAGCATTCACCACTAACCTTTTAAACACACACCCTCTAATAGATACAGATAATCTGCTATATTTTTTCATTTCACTGTGATACTCTTTTTTTTTAATAAAACTCCCATATACATCTTCATTTCTAATGCAATTTTGATAAGGGATTAAAAAGTTATGTACATACCAGTGAATTCAGTTTGTAGATTATATTGTTGTTTTAGCTCTTTGTGGATAGTTTTGACACTGTTAGGATTTGTAAAAACTAGGGGTGGGCGGAATTTGCGTAGTCGCGCTACGCAAAGCTCCGCAAAATGGTAAAAAATCTCCGCGAGCACGCAAAAGTTCCGCGAACACGCGGAATTGCTTGTTCCGCCCGTTCGCGATGCTTTTTTCCTGTTCGCGAACACTGTTTGCGTGCTCGGGGAGAAATATCTCGCGAACACCCATTTTGAAAGCGCAAACAAGCAAAAAATTCGGATCGCGGAATTTTTGGCAATTTCGCGTTCTCCGCGGAACGCGAAATTACCCAAATTCCGCAAATTCCGCGAGCGGAACTGAATTTACCACCCAGGCCTAGTAAAAGCTAAGCACAAGAATGGTACCTCACTCTCATAAGAAGCAACCATGAAATGGCAACCTCTTCAACTTTGCACTCTGTGATCATGAGAAAAGCAGAAAAGGAAATCATGTCATTCATTTTAGACTACACTTTCTCCACTTGTAAAAGGTTAGTATCTGTTAAACCTTTTCCTCTCTTTCAAAAGGAGATTCCAATCTATGTATGTTCGCGATGTATTCGCGATGATTGTGCAGAAATCGCAGAAAAAAACGGGAGTCCAAACCTATGTCTAGCTTCATATTTAAATACTACACAACAGTTTATTACATAGTGCTGAGTTGGAAATTAAAGCTTGCCATTACTTAAACTGTGTTACACCCTTCCCCCCAATACACTCCTACTCTTAAAGACGTTGATAGAAAAGCAGATATGTGAGGTGCGCAAATTTAGAGTGTCGCTGCTGTTGAGGGTGGTCTATACAGGTGCGGCTTTCCACCTAAACTTGAGAACCACCCAGAGTTCTCTGTTGCTTTTTTGCATATATATGTGTATATATACGTATATGTATATATTTATGTATGGATACATATATATATATACATATATATTACCTAATGGCGGTCGCCAGTAGGTAGTTAAAGTTAAGACCTAGTTTCCATAGAAAAGCGTTTTTTGATTTGCCAATATCTTTGGCGCCGTTTGACGAATCTTTGAGAACTTTTCAGAACTAATGGGGCTGACCGGTCAGCTCCTGTCTTGAAAGTTTCGAGGTGATTCGTCAAGCGGGGGCCAAGAAAAAGGGGGTCCAAAACACATTTTCCCCATGTTAATTTCCATAGGAATTTTGAAACAGTTTACAGCCCGAACTGCTGAACGGAACTACACCAAATTTGGCAAAAAGGTAGGTCTTGGTCTAGAAAGCGTGCTTTTTTTTAATGGTGTTAACCCGTTTGGTAGTTCCTGAGAAATTAAAAAAAGAAAAATATCGATATCTGATCACCTAGGAGGAGTCGCGACTCCTCCCGAGCACGAGCTGACTTCTGATTGGCTGCCAACAGTCCAAACCAGGAAGTGTTGGCAGCCATCTTGTGACTCGGTAACCGAGTCACAAGAAAACAGTGGAAAAAAGGTTTAAAAATAAGAAAAGGGGGCAGGGTATAAACACCCTGACCCTCTAGGCCTGCTCTGGGGGTCCCACAAGGACCCCCAGGCCCAAAAAAAGCATTTTTTTTTATAATTTCGTCCGAATTCGCGCTGGGTGCACGAATACAGACGAAATTATTAAAAAAAAGAAGCGCGTTCTCCCGCGCTTCGTTTGTTAAAAAGCGGGTGGACAAAGTCCAGGGGGCAATTCTAAATTAAAGTGTGGGGGCCCGTGGAGGCCCCCACAGCCCCGGGGACCGCCACCTCCCTGGGGCTTCATAATTTGTGCACGGGGGACCGCCACCTCCCTGGGGCTTTAATTAAATAGGGGCAGGGGGCCTCGCGGCCCCCCCAAGCCCCGGGGACCGCCACCTCCCCGGGGCTTTGCTAAAATTGGGTGGGTGGGCATCGCGGGTCCCCCCAAGACCCGGGGACCACCACCTCCCTGGGTCTATAAGTAATAATTAGTGTGGGGGGGCTCGAGTCCCCCCACACTGCCCCAGGGACCACCACCTCCCCGGGGTACTAAATATTCACATACCCCCGGCCCCGGGGACCACCACCTCCCCGGGGCTTTGAAAATGAAGGGAGGGGGGCAGCGCGGCCCCCCTCCTATAGCCCTTGATGGCCCTGGGGACCGCCACCACCCAGGGCCAGCTCCTGCAATGTCCCACCCCAGGGACATTGCTGTTTGCTATGGCAGGCCACGTGGCCCCCCTACCCTGTAATTAAAAATAAAAAAAATAAAAAAATGGAAAGGCCGGCCCCGGGGGATGGGGTCCCCGGGGCCATAATTGGCCTCTGGAGGGGGGCCACGTCCCATAAAAAAACAAATTAAAGAAAAAGAAACAGGCAACTCGCTGGAGGCCCCGCCCCCTCCCTGAATGACTCTGCAAACGCACCCCCTGGCGCGTTCTAAGTTGGGGGATTAAGTCTCCTTGAATACTGAGGGTCCGTGGGGGCTAACTAGCCCACCAGGTACCTCCAGTAAGCGCCAAACAGCTGGATTGCAGAGAGGTGGTCCAAGGCCACGCCCCTTTTTACACCACTCTGCAAACGCGCCTCTTGGCGCACTGCTGGTGGGGCGATGAGGTCCTCTTGTGTCCTGAGGACACAAGTGGACTTCATCTCCTGAGCAGCAGTGCGCCAAGAGGCGCGTTTGCAGAGTGGTGTAAAAAGGGGGCGTTGCCTCGGACCACCTCTCTGCAATCCAGCTGTGTGGTGCTTACTGGAGGTACCTGGTGGGCTAGTTGGCCCCCAGGGACCCTCAGTATTCAAGGGGACTTAATCTCCCAACATAGAACGCGCCAGGGGGGCATTTGCAGAGTGGTGGAGAAAGGGGGCGTGGCCTGTGTTCACCTCTCAGCAATCCCACTGTGTGGGGCTTACTGGAGGTAAGAGGTAGGCTAGTTGGCCCCTAAAGGACCCCCAGCAGCAAAGGGGACTTCAATCCCCATCCAAGAGCGTGCCAGGGAGTGCATTTGCTGAGTGGTGGGCAAAGTGGGCGTGGCCTGTTATGAGAACTAAGCAATCCTGCTGTGTGGTACTTACTGGAGGTAATAGGAGGGGTAGTTGGCCCCCAAGGATGTAGTTGGGAGCCAAGTACCCCTCTTGTTACCTCCAGTAAGTCCCACACAGTAGGATTGCTAAGACGTCTTCGGAGGCCATGCCCCCTTTCTCCACCACTCTGCAAACGTGCCTCCTGGCAGACTACAGAATGGGGGATGAAGTCCACTTTACTCCTGAGGGACTTTGGGGGCCAAGAAGCCCTTTTGGTACCGCCTGTAAATCCTGCACAGCGGAATTCCTGAGCGCTGGTCAGAGGCCCAGCACACTTTCTCCACCACTCTGCAAACGCGGCTACTAGTTAAAGAAGTGTTTGCAATGTAATAGGTTTCGCATTTGCGAGAGTTTGAGCTATTGGCGTTGTAAATGTAAAAGTTTTTTACTAATGTTTTTTGGAGTGGAGTGGATGTACGTTGTGTGTAGTGGAATTATGTGGTATGTTGTGCAGTGAAATTATGTGGATAGAAAGTATGTGGTATTTAGTGTATAGGAATTATGTAGAGTGGGATTATGTGTTATGGAGAGTAATTATGTGGTATGGTAGTCTGTGTTGTGGAGTGGTAACCTCAGGTTTAGTCTTCCTCGTTTCCATAGAAGCTCAACTATGAACTCAGTGAGACAAAAAAGAAGGAATCACTGAGGAGCACTTGTGGACCTAGTCAGAGGTATGAGCAGGGCCACTGGAATTATGCGACTGTTTGGCTGCACCGACTTTCACACAATTATACATTTTCTACATTAGCCACATAATTGATCATCTGCTCCCTAATCTGCAGATTTGAACAAAAAAAGCCTTGTTTCTAGCTCAAACGGCTCAAACGTTACCAAAAATGCAGCAACAAGTGTTACAGCGTGGTGGAAGGCCCTTTGCAAACCTAGAATGGCCACCTGTTACTTAATGCTAAATGTGGTTGTTAAATTGGTACTAATGGTGTGCAAGCCACTCTTGCTTCCTTCTTCGCCTCTCTTGCCTCTTTCTGCATTTCTGTTGCTTCTTTCTGAACATTTATTTCTTTTTCTGCACTTCACTTGCCTCTTTCTGCAAATCTCTTCTACTTTCTGCACCTCTCTTCCCTCTTTCTGCACGTCTGTTGCCTCTGTCTGCACCTCATTTGCTTCTTTCTGTACCCCTCTTGCCTGTTTCTGCACCCTTCTTCCCTCTTTCTGCACCTCTCTTACCTTTTTCTGTATCCCTCTTACGTCTTTCTGCACCCTTTTTCCTTCTTTCTGCACCTCTGTTACTTATTTCTGCACTTCTCTTCCTTCTTTCTGCACCTCTCTTGCTTCTTTCTGCACCTCACTTGCCTCTTTCAGCACCTCTGTTGCTTTTTTCTGCAGATCTCTTGCCTCTTTATGCACCTCACTTGCCTCTTTCTGCACCTCTGTTGGTTCTTTCTGCACTGCTCTTGCTTCTTTCTGCATCTCACTTATCTCTTTCTGCACTTCTCTTGCTCCTTTCTACACCTCTGTTGCTTCTTTCAGCAATTATCTTGCCTCTTTCTGCACTTTTCTTCTATCTTTCTGCTCCCCTCCTGCCTCTTTCTGTACCTCTCTTGCCTCTTTGTGCACCTCTCCTACCTCTTTCTGCACCCCTCTTGCCTCTTTTTGCACCTCTGTTGGTTTTTTCTGCACTGCTCTTGCTTCTTTCTGCACCTCACTTGCCTCTTTCTGTACTTCTCTTGCTTCTTTCTACACCTCTGTTGCTTCTTTCAGCAATTCTCTTTCCTCTTTCTGCATTTCTCTTGCTTGTTTCTGCACCTCTCTTGCGTCTTTCTGCACCTCTGTTGCCTCTTTCTGCACTTCACTTGCTTCTTTCTGCACCTCTCTTGCCTCTTTTGGCACCTCTGTTAATTCTTTCTGCACCCCTCCTGCCTCTTTATGCACCCCTCTTCCCTATCTGTGCAACTCTCTTGCCTCTTTCTACACCTCTCTTCCCTCTTTCTGCACCACTCTTGCCTCTTTCTGTACCTCTGTTGCTTCTTTCTGCACTTCTCTTACCTCTTTCTGCACCCTTTGTGCCTCTTTCAGCACCTCTGTTGCTTCTTTCTGCACTTCTCTTCCTTCTTTCTGCACCCCTCGTGACTCTTTCAGCACCTCTGTTGCTTCTTTATGCACTCCTCTTCCTTCTTTCTGCACCTCTCGTGCCTCCTTCTGCACCTCTGTTGCCTCTTTCAGCACCTCTGTTGGTTCTTTCTGCACTGCCCTTGCTTCTTTCTGCACCTCACTTGCCTCTTTCTGCACTTCTCTTGCTTCTTTATACACCTCTGTTGCTTCTTTCAGCAATTCTCTTGCCTCTTTCTGCACTTCTCTTCCTTCTTTTTGCACCCCTCCTGCCTCTTTCTGTGCCTCTCTTGCCTCTTTGTGCACCTCTCCCACCTCTTTCTGCACCCCTCTTGCCTCTTTTTGCACCTCTGTTGGTTCTTTCTGTACTGTTCTTGCTTCTTTCTGCACCTCACTTGCCTCTTTCTGCACTTCTCTTGCTTCTTTCTAAACCTCTGTTGCTTCTTTCAGCAATTCTCTTGCCTCTTTCTGCACTTTTCTTGCTTGTTTCTGCACCTATGGTGTGTCTTTCTGCACCTCTGTTGCCTCTTTCTGCACTTCACTTGCTTCTTTCTGCACCTCTCTTGCGTCTTTCGGCACCTCTGTTGCTTCTTACTGCACCCCTCCTGCCTCTTTCTGCACCCCTCTTCCCTATTTGTGCAACTCTCTTGCCTCTTTCTACACCTCTCTTCCATCTTTCTGCAGCATTCGTGCCTCCTTTTGCACCTCTGTTGCTTCTTTCTGCACTTCTCTTGGTTCTTTCTGCACTGCTCTTTCTTCCTTCTGCATCCCTCTTGCCTCCTTTTGCACCCCTGTTGCTTCTTTCTATACCTCTGTTGCTTCTTTCTGCACTTCTCCTGCCTCTTTCTGCACCCTTCGTGCCTCTTTCAGCACCTCTGTTGCTTCTTTCTGCACTTCTCTTCCTTCTTTCTGCACCCCTCGTGCCCCCTTTTGCACCTCTGTTGCTTCTTTCTGCACTTCTCTTGATTCTTTCTGCACTGCTCTTGCCTCTTTCTGCATCCCTCTTGCCTCTTTGAGCACCTCTTTTGCTTCTTTCTGTACTTCTCTCTCCTCTTTCTGCACCCCTCTTGCCTCTTTCTGCACCTCTGTTGCTTCTTTCTGCACTTCTATTGCCTCTTTCTGCACCTCTCTTGCTACTTTCTGCACCTCACTTTCCTCTTTCAGCACCTCTGTTGCTTTTATCTGCAGATCTCTTGCCTCTTTCTGCACCTCACTTGCGTCTTTCAGCACCGCTGTTGCTTTTTTCTGCAGATCTCTTGCCCCTTTCTGCACCCCTCTTTTCTCTTTCTGCACCTCTGTTGCCTCTTTCTGCACCCCTGTTCCCTGTTTCTGCACTTGTCTGATTATAGAATCTGGTCTACGGACTACTTTTTTCTTTTTCTAACAGCACTTAACAGGACACTGCTTTAAATAGGAACAGTTGAGTGCAAGCAATGCATGTAATGAATGCATCTTATATCATTGTATCTGTGGTTGGCAAGTGTATTGTTGTAGTTCTTTTATTCCTAATATATATTTTCTGATTCAATTGTTTGGACTATATTGCAGCGGATTATGTACACCACAGATCATAATTAGGGAATACGTTAGCCGGTTAGCTTCAGTATGCTGGAGGTGACAGCTATGTACATGTACAGTATTTGGCGCGGGCTGCACTTGGACACTCTTATTTGCGGAACATGCATCCTGACTCGTTAACTGATGGTGTGGATCAACATATAAAGCACAGACAATGATTCACAAAGGAGTCTTAAATGCAATTTTATATGCAGTACCATCTAAGTTACCTAGATTTCTTTCTACAAATTATCCAGTTCCAGCGGTAAGGGCTTGACACATCAGCGCACTAGTCAATTAATAGTTTAAATTGAAATGTATATTCCTATTATGTTGGTGCTCACTCCTTGTGGTTCACCGCTCCACAACCACCCTTCCAGAAAACTAAACTATACAGAGAAGGAGCGCCACAAATATCAATTAATATCCCAATTAATTATTGAAGTCTTTCGAATAACAAGTCCTCAGGCAGTCCATTCAGTGCAAAGTTCTTCTTCTTTATTAGTTAACAACAAACATTCTTTTCAAGTTGTTCAATTCTCTTTTAAAGTCAGCCGATCAATTCTTTTTTAAAGTCAGCCAACGCGTTTCGTCCTAAAAGGACATCATCAGGGCTGAAATAATAGAAATAAAACATATATCAAAAATTGTTTCTCCTTACATCTTCCAGATAGTCAGATTTCAAGTTTATCCTGTCCATTGTACATGCTACTAAAAATCTCTTAACCTGCCTATATCCATTCTATTATATTGATAGCATCATGATGGAGAAAAAATGACGAACATCAAAGTAAAACATTTGAAAACACATAAATATTTAAATTTCTCTTACAAAATCCATATCGACCGCTATGCTGCCCTATTCTAAAGACCATGACCATTAGGCAACAATAAATACCAACTATTGTTGACATTGCCTTAGTGCCCTTAATCCAAAACGGACATTCATTTTACTTCCTCCCTCTATGATAATTAACAATTTTGGTCTATATATTAACCAGCTACATACCTCCAATTTGTAACTAGAATCCGTTGTTTGATTTTTCCTTTAAAAACACCTTATATTGTTCAATCAAGTTATACTCCTGTATGGACTGTAAATTTAAACAAACTGAGTAAGTAAATTTGAAAAAACGTGCAAGCTCCTATTTAAGTTTGTTTGTGGTCATATGAAATATCCCACCTTAATATCGACGTAGCAGGCCTGTAATGCTTGCTATTTCTTTCCACCTTTACTTGTCGGTGTATTAATTCTGGTCTGTGAACAAATTAAAAAGGGTGATGTTACTCCATCTAACCCTCACAAGTGGCTGTGATGGCACTGCAAACCTAGCTTCTTCTGTTATACCTAGCGCTCGTTATTTATTCAGTTTTAACTCGTGCTTTAAACCCCATTATATGCACGAACCAATCTTAAGGGACAAGTAATGTCCCCCTCTTTACCTATAAAGTCTCCACATTTATAGTTACTCCCTAAAAATATGAAACCGTCACTCACCAATATATGAATTCATTTGTATTTATTCTTAGTTCGATTTTGCTGGTCCAATGTCCTCTGGTATGTATTCTACAATCAAAGTTCTAGTGTCAGTAAATGAACTGCACTTAAAGTCTCCCTAATTCCTTTCCAATTTAAATGCGCCACTCACTAATATTCAAAGAAAATCTCCAGCTCCCTTGTTCATATAACCCATTGTCTTTATACACTGCAACAAAATATGAGATCCAAAATTACTACATAAAGTCCCCTTTAAGTATTTCTCCTTAATATAAACAAAAAATATAGCCGGGGCTGCCCTACAAGACACTCACCGTCAGAACGTCTTTCCCTTGTGTTCACGCGGACCGATAAATCCCGCTGGTGTTTGACTCTACACGAGCACCTTCCTTAAAAACTGTGGCTCGACCAATCCAACTTCATGCCCTATTATCGTATCCACCTATCAGCAAGTGGAGTTACAAGTCTATTTCCAAAACCATGTTATGCTCCCTCTGTGGTCCACTCTCATAGCCTATTATCGTATCCACCTATCAGCAAGTAGAGTTACAAGTCTATTTCCAAAACCATGTTATGCTCCCTCTGTGGTCCGCTCTCATAGTCAGCCAATAGCATGCTCACTCTCCATTTAGTGCTTGTCAAAGTATTGCGCCAATCAGCATTCTTCACGCTATGTTAACTCTCTGGTCTGTGACCTTCATTAAAAAAACTCCAATCTGTTGCAGCCAATCTCTGCTCCTGTTCTATCTCCAACCTACCCTCTATTTGAAACATTCTTAAAACACCGGTACTGTCGCCTCCTGCTTCTAAGGCGCGTTCTAATTAAATTTTACATTTGATCTCACACCAAAGAATCGGTCAATTAGACCTCGCTTTTGCGCAACGGTCAACTTGTCTACTTTCATATATCACATATACTACGATCGTAGGTTTGCATTAACCATGAATGGCTCCTCACACATTTACACAGTGCCCGATCCTCATATAAATGCCCCCTGCAGTTCAAAAAGGGTGATTACACTCTCCAAAATTGCTAGCCCTTGACTGTTCAGCACAACATGCATTACTAAGCGTGCCCTCGTTATTGAGTAAGACGTCCACAACGCTGTATCAATGTGTCGATCTGTACCAATATACGGACGTCAATATTGCAACTTAGACACTAATGATTTCCATCATTCGAATAATAAAACCAACTTACAAAAATAAGACCCTTAGGTCAGAGTTACCCTCACTGTAATCAGCAGAGATATTTACCTGCCTTGTTTATCCATTCAGTTTTCCTAATGATCATTATTTTGAATATGTTCAACCATGTTGAATCCTCCTTAATTTACAAATCCTTACATTCACCTCATACCCATAAGCGTGTGTAGCCTTCATCACTACCTCTACTTGTTCTCCTTCCTTCATAACAAGAAATAATTCTTCTAGGCTACTTAAATATCATCCCCAGATCTCTATTATTAACCACCTTCCACCAGACTACAGTCGTAATCTAGATCAATTTAGAGAAAGTAATGTAATTCATTGTCACTATTGAGTCCCTCTTTTACTGTCCTACATCTACTGATCCATTTTGCCTCTTGCTGTCTCAGTACCCGTTCCCAGTCACCTCCCCTGATTTGCGGCATAATTCTTTGCAAACCGTGAAACCTGAAACTTGTTCTCTGTGCATGATTATTCTTCATGTGTTGGTATATTGGTGAACTCTCATCTTTATTAATCACTGCTCTCCTGTGTTCCTGTATTCTCAATTTCAAAATACGCTTAGTGCTTCCTATATACACTTTCGCACATTCGCACTGGAGTGCGTATATTACTCCAGTGCTATTGCAGTTTATGAATTCCCTGATGCTATATTTTTCTTAGTATTGAAACTAAATTCTTGAATACGATTAATGCCTATGTCACAAACATTACAGCTTCCACATGTAAAAACCCTTTCGGTTGACTGGGGAGCCAATTCGTCCCCTGTGTTCTCAATGGGTCCAAATAGTTCCTGGTGATCAGGTTACCTATGGTTGAACCTCTCCTATAAACCATCTTTGGTTTATCTGAAAAACCACCTAAGAGGCCCGGTACTCCTTTTAACAAATTCCAGTGTTTATGAAGAATTTTAAAAATCTTATTATGATTTTAAAAAGACTGCCACAAACTCTATCTTAAGAGCTGACAGCTCCCATCCAACCTCTGTAGTAAAAGCGATTCCGTATGGAGAAATGATATGGAATCCGCCAAAACTGTAGTAGGGAGACAGATTTCAATTTAGAACTAGATGCATTGGAATGCAGATTGGGCAAAAGAGGATATTCTCAGCCAGATCTAGAATCAAACACGTTAAAAGGGAGGTTAAAAGGTTAAAAGGGAGGCTACTTTGGTCCAGAGAGAGAGAGAGAAAACAGACACCAGATCAAGTCTCATTCATTACCACATTTAGTCAACATCATACCTCAGATTGCATTCCAATCCTATGAAGGAGGCTAGCAGTAGGATAAATGAAAGGTTATATTCATGGAGAGAGCAGGGACTCATTGATGAAAATGAATTTAAATATCTTATAGTCACCCACCCTGTTGCATCTTTTGTTTACGTGTTACCTAAGATACATAAATCATTACAGAACCCACCAGGGAGACCAATAGTCTCCAGTATAGGGAGCATTACAGAGCACATGTCAGAATTTGTCGATGTGTTTTTAAAGCCTTTGGTAATAAATCTGCCAGCGTACATAAGGAACACTATGGATGTGTTAAACAAATTACAGTATTTGAATTGGGAAGATGGTTTGAGTTTTGTGACGTTTGATGTTGTTGGACTTTACACATGCATCACCAATGATAAAGGTGAACAAGCCCTAAACCATTATCTAGGACAAAGAAGTGCGAGTCTCCTAGAGCATTCCAAAATGATTATAGAAATGAGTGCCTTAATTCTGAAAAATAATTTTTTCTTATTTGAGGGGGAGTGGTTTCAGCAAATAAGAGGTACTGCCATGGGATCCAGGTTTGCTCCTTCTTACGCCAACCTCTTTATGGGTTGGTTTGAGAGGGAGCATGCCTGGAGCAGAAGGGCCGCCAGATGGATGGACCAGATCCTTTTCTGGGGCCGTTTTATAGACGATGTTCTGGTAATATGGAAAGGTACGGATTTAGAACTTGAAGATTATTTGCAGTTTCTTAATGATAACGACTTTAATGTCACCTTGACAATGTGTCATCACAAAACAAAAATAGAGTTTCTAGATGTCGAATTATTCATTGTAGAGAATTGCGATTCTCATATTACCATGACTAGAGAATCTGGATTTCATTAAAGACACGGAGGCTGACATTATGCATTATTCCTTCAATGCAGTCCAAGCAGCCGCTTACATCACAATATTAAAAGGTTCCAGAATAGAACAATAGCAACACATGAAAGGCATGAGCCATCAACAATCTGCCTCTTTTAAATGTGGAGGAAAATAAGTTCATGAAACTTGAAACATCAAAACGATCTTCTGATGAGCAGGATGAAGGAGAAGGAAGAACGAAGGTAAAACCAAAGGCCAGACAACACACAGTTAAGGAGCGTTACCTGAAAAGAGAAAGAAGTAAATATCTCTTGAATGTAAAAAATAGTGTCAAGCTTATCAAGCTAAAAGGAACAAGAGATGAAACAAGTACTGTTAATAAAAAGTACAGTAATAAACTGTAACCAAAACAGCATTAAATCATTGTAAGACCACCAAGGGGTGGGATGGGAGGGATAATGTTAGCCTCCGTGTCTTTAATGAAATCCAGATTTTCTAGTCATGGAAATATGAGAATCGCAATTTCATTACAAGAATGGAGGCTACATTATGCATGTTGGTAGCTTTGTAAAACAACATCAGACATATGTTCAATAGGCTTGCAATAATGACGTGCAAAGGTGCTAGCATTTGACCAGTCAGCAGCTTTGAGAATGTCGTCCAACTTACCTCCAGACCAGAGAGATTGACTGGCCATAGCACCCCTCTAAGGGAGTGAGTTTGAAATTTCTTTAAGTCAATACCTGCTAAACTCATAACAGTCTTAACCCATCTAGCAATAGAGGTCGAGGTTATGCCTTTGTGGGGTTTAACAAAGGATATAAGTAATTGGTTAACATCCTGAGGGCGAAGAGCAAACATTCTGCGATCATACTCTCTCATGCAGTCCACAACGCAAAGTTTTGGACATAAATCAAAACGTGGGTAAAAGATTGAATCAGACATAGTCTTTGTTCTTCTATAAATCTCAAATTTGATTCCGAACATGTTATAAGATCTATTCGTAATCTCCAGGGCTTTGACATCGGAGACCCTTCTGCATGAGATTAGGCATAGTAGAGTAGCCACCTTAATGGAAAGGTATTTTTCTATTGAGGAGAGTATTAACAGGCCAGTTATTGAAAAGATCAAGGATTAGTTTGACATCCCAAAGACTTTCATATTTAGGTTTAGAAGGTCTTCTTAAACGAATGCTTTTCATCACTCTACAAACCATGACATTTTTACCTACCGTTTTACCATTGACAAGGACATGACCAGCAGAAATAGCCGATCTATAGCAATTGATAGTTCTATAGCTGAGGCCTTTATCAAATTGTTTAACAAGGAAGTTAACTATGTCAACAATAGGTGCTTCCAAGGAATCCAGGTTCCTTTCCAGGCACCAATGTACCCAGATTCTCCATATGTTGTTATATCTGTAGTAAGTGCCTGGGGCCCAAGACTCTCTGAGGAGAGTTGCAGCCGTCGCCGAAAGTCCTGAGATTTCATTGGATCTCCTCACACTCTCCAGGCAAGAAGGGTTAAACTCCTGTTCTGAATTAGGGGGTGAACTCCTCCGTCTACGTCTGCAAGAAGATTCTCTAGGGTAGGAATTAAGAAGGGGGGGTTGCAAGCTAGTTCTAGAGTGGTGGGGAACCATGCTTGGGATGGCCAAAAGGGAGTTATTAGGACAAGGAAGCACTGATCCTGTCTCACTATCTGAAGAACTCTCTGAATCATGGCAAAGGGAGGGAATGCGTACACCTTGGCTCCTTTCCAAGATTGTAGTAAGGCGTTGACTGCTAGAGCACCCGGGTCGGGCATCCAGCTGAAGTTGTTCTCCAGTTGAAAGGTTAGTCTGCTCGCAAATAAGTCTATCTCTAGAGGGCCCCAGATCTTGTTTAGGGTACTGAACACAGAAACATTCAGTTTCCAATTGCTGTGATCTAACAGGAATCTTGAGTTCCAGTCTGCAGAGATGTTCGATTTCCCCGGAAGGTATTCCGCGTTGAGAGCGATCTTGTGTTCCAGACAGAACATCCAAAGTTTCTTTGCTAGATTCGAGAGGTCCGCAGATTTGGTGCCTCCCAGACGATTTATATAGGCTACCGCTGACATGTTGTCCATCTTTAGAATGATGGACCTCCCCTGGAGAGAGTGTTTGAAGCTCATGAGGGCGTAAAGCCCAGCTGTTAGTTCTAAATAATTTATGTGGTGAGATGATTCCTCTTGTGACCAGATACCACCAGTGTTCTGATTGAGAAGGCAAGCTCCCCAGCCATGGTTTTGAACCAAAGATTGCTTTTCCGTTCCAAGCGTCTAGGTTCTCGAGCCACCAGGCTAGTTCCGATTTGGCTTCTTGATCCAGACAGATCCGATCTCCGTACCATAGGCCAGATCTTAGGGCTCTCGCCTTTACCCTTTGGAGGGCCCGATAGTTGAGGGGACCGGGAAAGATGGCTTGGATGGAGGAGGAGAGGAGACCCAGAAGTCTGGCTAGCTCTCTCAGAGATAAGTCTTGCTGTTTCAGGACGTGTCTTATTTCCTTCCTGATTTTGGTAATCTTTTTGAAAGGTAGTAAAAGGAGACATTTCAATGTGTCTACTGTGAAACCTAGGAACTCCAGAGATCTGGAAGGGGACAGAATTGATTTTTCTTTGTTTATGATGAATCCTAAACTTTCTAGGAGATCCATCACAGTCTTCAGGTCTTTGGCTAGTTGTGAAGGATCTTGAGACATTATAAGAATGTCGTCTAAGTAAATGATTAAACGAATGCCCCTTATTCTTAGAGATGAGGCAACAGCTCTCATGACCTTGGTGAAGCACCAAGGGGCAGAGGAGAGTCCGAAGGGGAGAGCCTGAAATTGGTAAAGGTGATTTTTCCAGACAAATTGAAGAAAGGGTTGGTGGGATTCGGCCATAGGAATGGTGAAGTAAGCATCCTTTAGGTCCAGTTTGACTAGCCAGTCTCCCTCTAGATGTAAATCCCTCAAGAGATAGATGCCCTCCATCTTGAAGTGTCTGTAAACCAAATATTTGTTTAGTTCTCTTAAGTTTATGACAGGTCTCCAACCTTTGTCTTTCTTTTTACAAGAAAGAGTGTGCTTATAAATCTTAAAGTTTCTAATGGGACCTCTATTATGGCTCCTTTCTGAAGCATAGAGGAGATCTCCTCCTCTATTATTTTTTGTTGCTCTGGAGAGAGAGGCATGTCTCTCGGGAAAGAAGTTTGTAAAGGTATGTGAGTCAAATCTATCATAAACCCATTGACAGTGTTTAAGAACCAAGGATCTTGAGTGATCAATCTCCAATTGTGAAGGAAGTATTTGAGTCTGCCACCCACTTTTTGGGGGAAAGAAGGAGAAGGGAGAGGGGAGAGAGTTCTCACTTGCAGGGTTGTTTGAGATGAAGGTTCCACGGGATCTAAATCCTCTGATGCGTTGGCCTCTAATTCTCTGGGGGTAAAATTGAGGCACGTTGTACTGCTGATACCCTCTTCCGAAATCACAGAATGTTGGAAATGGCCTTTGATTGAAGTGGCCGGAAGAGAGGCCCCGTCTTCTGGCCCACCCAAAAAGGTTAGGATTGAGAACTTTGCGCATATTTTGCTGTGCCTTGTCCAGGGCGGTGAAAGTGGAGACGTATTTCCCCAAGGATTTAATGAGGTCTTCTCCAAAGAGTAAACCTTTTGGGTTTTGCGAGGGTTCTTTATCCACCATGTCAGTTAGTTTTGGATTTATTTTAGTCAAAATGACTCTTTGTCTTTCTGCATTAATGCTAGCGTTGGCATTACCCAGTAGAATTAATGCTCTCTGGCTCCATCCCCTGATGAGATTGGTGTTGAGAGGGGTGCCATTGATGTGGCTGTCTTCTGCGGAATCTAGGATTCTGGCTAATGGTCCCAGTACGTCGAGAAGACGGTCTTGGCACCCTTTCAGGGATTTTTCCATCCCTTTTCTTGGATCACTTCCAAGTTTTAATAGGAATTTAATGAGTTCAGGGTCCAAATTGGGGGTATAGCAGCTTTTATCCTCAGTAGAAGGTCTAGAGCATTCAGCTCTAAGGATGTTACGAGTGTCCCTTTCTAAGAGATTTCTTATCCATTTTTTAATGAATTTTGCGACGTGGTCCTGAGGGAACCACTCAAAACTTCTTGGGTGTTTAATATTTAATGGGGAAAACATTTCTTCCCCTATGGGGTCAAGGATAATGTCCTTAGAGGATGATGGGAGTTCCTCTTATGGATTGTAAAATTCTTGACCATCTTCATCAAGATCAAGGACATACTCATCAGGTGTGTCTGAGGATTCTATATCATTAGATTCGTTATCTCCCATATTGTAAAGAGCATTATGATATTTTGTGCCGCTAGGGACACCCAGATGTTTTGTGCCGCTAAGGACACCCAGATAAGTCGTGCCGCTAGGGACACCTTGGGAGTTCGAGGTGCGACGACCTCCATTAGAAGTTGAGGTGCTAAGACCTCCCTGAATTGATGAGGTGCTTGGACCTCCTATATTGCTCTTATCAATGTTTTTACTTCTCTTAAGTCTTTTACCCCTTAATACAGTGATCTTGTCAGAGTAGGGGTTTTGAATTTCTGAGATTTCATCCTCATCAGGGAGTGACCTTTTAGAGGACATGATCTGACTTAAGGTCTCAAACATGCAGGACCTCAATTCCTTATGAAGGATTTTTGCAGGGCTTCGTTGTCTATGTTAGGAGTAGGGGCAGAAGCCTTGTCTGAGTCAGAGTCAGACATGGTATATAGGAAATGTTAACTTGTAAAAAGTGGTAAAGCCCTTTAATGAAAGATAATTAGGGAGGATTTCCCTTAATAATAGTGACAAGGTTTATAGATGAAAGAATGTCAAGAGAATAATTCCTCTCTTATTATAATTAATTTTGTTATAGAATGTTGAAAAGGCCAGTTAAATGAGGATTTCCTGTTAAAACCCCTTTTTTTTAATGAATAAGTTTGTAAAATAATAACTACTTGCGGATGAAATCCGAAATAATAAAAGGTAGCGATGCACAGCCGTGTTGGAGTGCGCGGCCTGCATCGGTGGAAAGAGGTGAAAAACTGGAGTTAAATGAAGACATTAGGTAAGCTCATTATGGCATGAGGAAGTAGAACAAGGATGAAATTGAAGAATAATCGTTTACACAAAAAACAAAATATTAAGGTTCGATTAAACATCTAAAAATCTTTAAATATATTCAAACATTAGAAATAGTACATAAGCAGGTTAATCTGGTCAGTCACGCAAGGATGGGACTAGGGAAGGGGGTGCAGGGAGATCTCCGTAAATTGGAGATCGGTATAGAGGCAGTAGGAAGGGGGGGTGGGGTTAAGCCACACACAAGGGAACTTCAAAATAGAGATAAAAATGAATAATGGTAATGAAGGAAAATGAACTTATCTGCTTGGAGCCGCATTTAAAAGAGGCAGATTGTTGATGGCTCATGCCTTTCATGTGTTGCTATTGTTCTATTCTGGAACCTTTTAATATTGTGATGTAAGCGGCTGCTTGGACTGCATTAAAGGAATAATGCATAATGTAGCCTCCGTTCTTGTAATGAAATCAAGTACATAGCAAATTATTTCGCAAAAAGACTGCCACGAACTCTATCTTAAGAGCTGACAGCTCCCATCCAACCTCTGTAGTAAAAGGGATTCAATATGGAGAAATGATACGGATCCGCCAAAACTGTAGTAGGGAGACAGATTTCAATTTAGAACTAGATGCATTGGAATGCAGATTGGGCAAAAGAGGATATTCTAATCAAAGCCTGGCTTTGGCCAGATCTAGAATCAAACAGGTTAAAAGGGAGGCTACTTTGGTCCAGAGAGAGAGAAAACAGACACCAGATCAAGTCTCATTCATTACCACATTTAGTCAACATCATAATAAGATTTTTAAAATTCTTCATAAATACTGGAATTTGTTAAAAGGAGTACCGGGCCTCTTAGGTGTTATTTCAGACAAACCAAAGATGGTTTATAGGAGAGGTTCAACCATAGGTAACCTGATCACCAGGAACTATTTGGACCCATTGAGAACACAGGTGACGAATTGGCTCCCCAGTCAACCGAAAGGGTTTTTTACATGTGGAAGCTGTAATGTTTGTGACATAGGCATTAATCGTATTAAAGAATTTAGTTTCAATACTAAGAAAAAATATAGCATCAGGGAATTCATAAACTGCAATAGCACTGGAGTAATATACGCACTCCAGTGCGAATGTGCGAAAGTGTATATAGGAAGCACTAAGCGTATTTTGAAATTGAGAATACAGGAACACAGGAGAGCAGTGATTAATAAAGATGAGAGTTCACCAATATACAAACACATGAAGAATAATCATGCACAGAGAACAAGTTTCAGGTTTCACGGTTTGCAAAGAATTATGCCGCAAATCAGGGGAGGTGACTGGGAACGGGTACTGAGACAGCAAGAGGCGAAATGGATCAGTAGATGTAGGACAGTAACAGAGGGACTCAATAGTGACAATGAATTACATTACTTTCTCTAAGTTGATCTAGATTACGACTGTAGTCTGGTGGAAGGTGGTTAATAATAGAGATCTGGGGATGATATTTAAGTAGCCTAGAAGAATTATTTCTTGTTATGAAGGAAGGAGAACAAGTAGACGTAGTGATGAAGGCTACACACGCTTATGGGTATGAGGTGAATGTAAGGATTTGTAAATTAAGGAGGATTCAACATGGTTGAACATATTCAAAATAATGATCATTAGGAAAACTGAATGGATAAACAAGGCAGGTAAATATCTCTGCTGATTACAGTGAGGGTAACTCTGACCTAAGGGTCTTATTTGTGTAAGTTGGTTTTATTATTCGAATGATGGAAATCATTAGTGTCTAAGTTGCAATATTGACGTCCGTATATTGGTACAGATCGACACATTGATACAGCGTTGTGGACGTCTTACTCAATAACGAGGGCACGCTTAGTAATGCATGTTGTGCTGAACAGTCAAGGGCTAGCAATTTTGGAGAGTGTAATTACCCTTTTTGAACAGCAGGGGACATTTATATGAGGATCGGGCACTGTGTAAATGTGTGAGGAGCCATTCATGGTTAATGCAAACCTGCGATCGTAGTATATGTGATATATGAAAGTAGACAAGTTGACCGTCGCGCAAAAGCGAGGTCTAATTGACCGATTCTTTGGTGTGAGATCAAATGTAAAATTTAATTAGAACGCGCCTTAGAAGCAGGAGGCGACAGTACCGGTGTTTTAAGAATGTTTCAAATAGAGGGTAGGTTGGAGATAGAACAGGAGCAGAGATTGGCTGCAACAGATTGGAGTTTTTTTAATGAAGGTCACAGACCAGAGAGGGAACATAGCGTGAAGAATGCTGATTGGCGCAATACTTTGACAAGCACTAAATGGAGAGTGAGCATGCTATTGGCTGGCTATGAGAGCGGACCACAGAGGGAGCATAACATGGTTTTGGAAATAGACTTGTAACTCCACTTGCTGATAGGTGGATACGATAATAGGCTATGAGAGCGGACCACAGAGGGAGCATAACATGGTTTTGGAAATAGACTTGTAACTCCACTTGCTGATAGCTGGATACGATAATAGGGCATGAAGTTGGATTGGTCGAGCCACAGTTTTTAAGGAAGGTGCTCGTGTAGAGTCAAACACCAGCGGGATTTATCGGGCCGCGCTGAGTGTGAACACAAGGGAAAGACGTTCTGACGGTGAGTGTCTTGTAGGGCAGCCCCGGCTATATTTTTTGTTTATATTAAGGAGAAATACTTAAAGGGGACTTTATGTAGTAATTTTGGATCTCATATTTTGTTGCAGTGTATAAAGACAATGGGTTATATGAACAAGGGAGCTGGAGAATTTCTTTGAATATTGGTGAGTGGCGCATTTAAATTGGACAGGAATTAGGGAGACTTTAAGTGCAGTTCATTTACTGACACTAGGATTTTGATTGTAGAATACATACCAGAGGACATTGGACCAGCAAAATCGAACTAAGAATAAATACAAATGAATTCATATATTGGTGAGTGACGATTTCATATTTTTAGGGAGTAACTATAAATGTGGAGACTTTATAGGTAAAGAGGAGACATTACTTGTCCCTTAAGATTGGTTCGTGCATATAATGGGGTTTAAAGCACGAGTTAAAACTGAATAAATAACGAGCGCTAGGTATAACAGAAGAAGCTAGGTTTGCAGTGCCATCACAGCCACTTGTGAGTGTTAGATGGAGTAATATCACCCTTTTTAATTTGTTCACAGACCAGAATTAATACACCGACAAGTAAAGGTGGAAAGAAATAGCAAGCATTACAGGCCTGCTACGTCGATATTAAGGTGGGATATTTCATATGACCACAAACAAACTTAAATAGGAGCTTGCACGTTTTTTCAAATTTACTTACTCAGTTTGTTTAAATTTACAGTCCATACAGGAGTATAACTTGATTGAACAATATAAGGTGTTTTTAAAGGAAAAATCAAACAACAGATTCTAGTTACAAATTGGAGGTATGTAGCTGGTTAATATCTAGACCAAAATTGTTAATTATCATAGAGGGAGGAAGTACAATGAATGTCCGTTTTGGATTAAGGGCACTAAGGCAATGTCAACAATAGTTGGTATTTATTGTTGCTTAATGGTCATGGTCTTTAGAATAGGGCAGCATAGCGGTCGATATGGATTTTGTAAGAGAAATTTAAATATTTATGTGTTTTCAAATGTTTTACTTTGATGTTCGTCATTTTTTCTCCATCATGATGCTATCAATATAATAGAATGGATATAGGCAGGTTAAGAGATTTTTAGTAGCATGTACAATGGACAGGATAAACTTGAAATCTGACTATCTGGAAGATGTAAGGAGAAACAATTTTTGATATATGTTTTATTTCTATTATTTCAGCCCTGATGATGTCCTTTTAGGACGAAACGCGTTGGCTGACTTTAAAAAAGAATTGATCGGCTGACTATAAAAGAGAATTGAACAACTTGAAAAGAATGTTTGCTGTTAACTAATAAAGAAGAAGAACTTTGCACTGAATGGACTGCCTGAGGACTTGTTATTCGAAAGACTTCAATAATTAATTGGGATATTAATTGATATTTCTGGCGCTCCTTCTCTGTATAGTTTAGATTTCTTTCTACTTTCCCCATAGTTCGTTAGAAAACAAGTTCATGTATCCACTTAATTTATGTGATTGCTATATTTACGCCCCGCGACATCGCCTGCACACCCATTATTTGCATAGATTGTCACACACATTTAATGTGATTTTATGTTGCACTACATTTTTAAACACATAATCCACTTGTGCAACGGGCTGCCAACAGTGTCACAAAAGTGAGTCTAAACCTATCCGGGTTGCTTTTCAAAGACCGAGATCAAATGTCAGACGCTGTTTTCAAGTGCCCCACAAGCTCATTATGTGCTCTAGGCTTTCTCCGGAAGGTAGTTGATGATTATCAGACCATTTTCATTTATTTTTTTTAGGTTTTGTAATGCATTGGGTAGTCTGATTAATTCATTAAGTTCTCTTCCATGGGACACTATACATTGAAAAGAGTGCCTTTAGACTCCGTCTAGGCACTGCATATGGTAAAACCTGGTGAATAACGACTAATAAACACAATGCAAAATTACAGTAAGCATGTTGAAACTGCAAAGAATAAGACAAAATCATCCCGCATTTACTTGCACATTTCAGAAAGAAGCTGGAAAAAGAATCAAGTAACATACATCACGTCACTCCTGCCATTAATCAATAAAGGTTTGTTTTCATTGCATCACCGACTGGTGCAGTTAGTGAAGGAATTATTTGAATAGCATTATTTTAATTCTTTTAGGTTGCAGACTTGCCCTATCTGGGCATGAATTGCATTTCCAGTGTTCATTAAATAGCACAAAAGCCCGACCATGGGTGTGTGTGGCCAGTGACATGCGAAGTAACAGTAGATGTTGTAGCACACAGGATAATGTGCTGCATGGATAAACACTTACAAGGTCCTAAAGGCGAGACCTATTGGCTATGCCAATGCTTGTTTTGAAGTTGTGGTGTATTTTAAGGTGATTTTAGCCTATGTAAAATGTTATAGACAGACGGGAAGGGCAGTGGTAACATAACAGACTACATAGGGCAGGCGGGAGGGGCTGTGGCAGAACAACAGACCATGGAGGGCAGGGCCACAAGCTAAGCATACAAGACCAAAAAAAGAGGCTGTGGTAGCACTAAAGACCATAAACAGTATGAGGAAGGGGCAGTGGCAGCAAAACAGACCATGGAGAGCAGGAGGAATGGGGTAGGGACACAGACTCAGACACTGAAGGGCAGGAGGGAGGTGGCAGGGGCAGCAAGATGACCCTGCAGGGCAGACAGCAGGCATAGTGGCAGATAAATAGACCACGCAGGGAAGGTGGGTGGGTGTTGGCAGCACAACAAATAATAGAGGGCAAAAGGGAGGGGGCAGGAGCATACACACACAGACATGAGAGGGCAGGGGGTGGGGGCAGGGGCAGCCAGCTGACCACACAGGGCAGGTGGGAGTGACAGTGGCAGCACAACAGACCATGGTGAGCAATAGGGAAGAGACAGCACATGGACAACAGAGGGCAGGAGGGAGGGGGCACAATAGACCATGGAGGAAGGCAGTAGTGGCACACCAGCATTTGATAAAAGAAAGTAAGTAGTGAAGGGCCCACAAACATATACATCATGCATTGACTGTATGTACATGTGTGCAAATTATGAAATATAAAACGTATATTCCTGGAGATTGATTCAGTGAGGTAAAATATATTTTGAGCACAGTTTAACTTCTAGCAAAATTTTAAGTGCAAACATTACTTCATTTAAATGAGGTTGAGCCTGAGCGCAACTAGTTTGAATTGCTGATGCACACTGCAAATAGGTTGTGGCTTAAATCAAAATCCTGTTGCCAAAATATGTGAGAAAAATGAAAGCTTATTCACCTGTTGATTTGTGTGCACATGTTAACATTAAAGAGTTGTCAAGCTAACAAGAAACCTCCCACTTGACCTCTATTGCTTTAACCAAGTGCAATAGCTGCTCCAAAAGGGCTATTACAAAAAAATAAAAATATCTAGAACATGTTTGTAATCAACCTTCTTTTATTTCAGGTGTGTACTTATTTCTTTTATTTTATCAACATAAAAAACACAGAATTTTCTAAAAACAGTCATTTTTCAACAACATATATTTGTTTTGTATATATTATTTTTCTTTTTAACACATATCTTAAAACATACTAGAATATTATGCAAAGACATATAATGACCAACAGTAAACCCCTATCCAGATAGTGACAATACAAAAAATAACTCGAGTACCTTACATACACTCACAACCACATCATTCATACTAACAATCGACCCACATACACATACACAGTCCGGTCAGAAGGAAAAGATGTTTCTCGGTCTTCTTGACCCTGTCGTGGGCTGAGCGCATACAACGTGGTCGACGCGCGTTTCAGTGGTAAGAATCTTATGCAGACCACCTTCTTCTGGACCTTCTCGTTTCAAACAAAAATCATCTAATTGTAGGGGTACACAAGGAGTCTTTATAAGGGGCGTGGCTGACTATGCAGTCACTCACGTGGGTTCACCAGCTTGCCATATGTATTGTTCTTTTGTAACTACACCTCAAACAAGACCTAAATGGACTCTCATTAGAGGATAATTTATCCTCATAATGTGGTGGCTCTCCACAGATGAGGGAACACACGTCCAATGAAGCAATACTGAAGGCAACTATATCAATAATTGCTTAAAGGTGCCTTATCACTTTGGTTTCTTTTACTTTCTGAGCGTCATCTCAATAGGGTCGGCAATGAAGTCTGCAAAGGTCTTATTAATAAATCCCTCAGCAAGGCTTGTGGCGGAGGGGCAGATTACACCTCTCATCGTATCACTTGGATTGCTTCTCCTAACACGCCGCCCTCTCAGACTGCAACTCTGCCAGCCAAGAGTTGTCATACAGTGCTATTGACAATTCTTATATAAAATGGAGATTTATGAGGTACAGATATTTATTTCCAGTTGTTGAATGAAAATTCAGAGACATTATGCATGACTGATGTATGTATAAGCTATTGGTGACTCGCAAACAGTTCAATTCCAAGAATGATTTTAAGCCTTGTTATAATGGTGTACAGCATTCTGCTTATTTCAAGAATATGTGTAAGGTATTATTACAATCAGATGTATACTACACCAAAGGGCCAGATGTACGACCCTATTTTGCATGCGCCAATGGGTTTGCAACCCGTTTGCGTATGCAAAATACAGGAGGGCCATGTACTAACCCAAATTTAGCGAGTCCCAATTTAGTTGCGACTCGCTAAATAGGATTAGCGACTCGCTATTAGGAAGGGGCGTCCCGAGGGCATCCCTTCCTAATAACGAGTCTGAGCCCTATGTATGACTGTTTTGCGACCGCAATTGCGGTCGCAAAACAGTCACAGTTTACCACCCTTCTCAGAAGGGTGGTAAAGCACTCGCAAAAGGGAAGGGGTCCACAGGGGACCCCTTCCCCTTTGTGAATGCAGGGGAAAATATTTTTTAGGGCCAGGCAGTGGTCCACGGGACCACTACCTGCCCTTAAAAAATGAAACAAAAACGTTTCATTTTTCTTTTTTTAAATGCATGCCGTTTTCCTTTAAGGAAAACGGACTGCATTTATAAAAAATAAACTGCTTTATTTAAAAGCAGTCCAGACATGGAGGTCTGCTGAGCCCAGCAGGCCACCATACCTGGAAGTGCTAGCCATTCCCAATGGGGTCGCAAATTGCGAGTGCCTCATGAATATTGATGAGGCATGCACTTTGCGACCCCATTGGGAATCGCAAACAGTGTCTCTGACACTGTTGTACATGTAATTTTGCGAGTCGCAATTTGCGACTCGCAAAATAACTTGGTTGTACATCTGGCCCAAAGAGAGGTAGAGGTCTACACTTCCTACCACATACCCTCCACATAAACTGGGCAGTAAGGTGTGGCTGGGGCAGCACAACAAATATGGAGGGAAGGTTGGTGGGGTCAGGGTCATGCCAACAGACCAAAGAGGGCATGGAAGAGGGGATATGGGCACAGACTTGGAAAGTGGCAAGGGTAATAGCAACAAGCTGACAATGCGGGCAGAAAGCAGGGGCACTGGCAACACAGCAGGCCTTGGCGGGCAGAAGGGAGGGACAGTAGCAACACACAATCTCTGAAGGGCAGACCAGGGTAGGGTCATGGACTAAGACAAAGTAGGCCTGGGGAGGGGAATGGGACAGCAAGCTGACCACACAGGGCAGACAGGAGGAGCAGTGTCAGCACAAAGGACCACTAAGGGCAGGTGGGGAGGGCAGTGACAGCACAACACAGCATACAGGGCAAAATGGAGGGGGCATGCACATGAACAATGGAGGACAGGGTGCAGTGTCAGCACAACAGACCATGCAGGGCAGGTGAGATGGATAGTGGACTTTGGAGAGCAGGAAGGAGGGGCAGGGACATGCACACACACAGCAAGTGGCTCAAGGGAGAGGGAAAAGGACAGTAAGCTGGCCATGCAGGTCAGGCAGGAGAGCAGTGACAGCTCGATGAACCATGGAGAGCTGGAGGGAGGGCGCAGGGGTTGCACATGGACAACAGCGGTCAGGGAGAGGGGGGCAGGGACAAGTGCAGCAAGCTGATCATGTAGGGCAGGTGATAGGAGCAGTGGAAGCACATCAAAACATGGAGGAGAGGAGGAAGGGGATAGGGGCATGAACAAGGAAAATGGAGGGAAAGTGGGAGGACGTCAGGAGCAAGGACAGCAAGATGAGCATGTAGGGCAGGTGGGAGGGGCAGTGGCAGCCCAACAGACCATCTATGGCATGCTGCAGAGTTAGCATTATAACAACAGACCATTGTGGGCAAGAGGGAGTGGGCAATGGCATGTACAAAGCACCATGGCGGACAGAAAGGAGGGGGTAGGGGCTGGACTCAGAAAACAGAGGTCTCAGAACCAGGGGCAGCAAGCTGACCATGCAGGCAGGAGGGGCAGTGGCAGCACAGCAGACCACACAGGTCAGGTCAGATGAACAATGGAGGGCAGGACGGAGGGGCAGCAAAATGTACCATGGAGTCTGGTGGGAGAGGATAGGGGCATGAATTTGAATGATGGAATGCAGGGTGGAGGTAGCAGGGGCAGGGGCAGCAAGCTGACTATGTTGGGCAGGAGGGAGAAGCAGTGGCAGCACAACAGGCAGTGCAGGTAGGTGGGGAAATGGCAGCTCAATGGTCCATGGACCATTGAGGGCCAGAGGGATGGGGCAGGGAGACACACAAGGACAACAAAGTGCACAGGGAGAAGGGCAGCGGTAGCAAGCTAAGCATAGAGGGCAAGTAGGAGGGGCAGCTCAACAGACCACCAGGGTTGGGGCTGGAGAAAGAGGGCAGAGGCATGGACTCAGACAACAGAGGGCAGGGAGTAGGGGAACAGGGACAGCAAGTTTACCCTGAAGGAAAGGCCTGCATGGGCAGGATCAGCACACCAAATTATGGAGGGCAGGAGGAAGAGGGAAGGGGCAAGCATACAGAGAACAAAGGTCAAGGTGGAGGGGCAGGAGGAGGGGAGGCAAGCTGACCATGTAAGGCAGGCCAGAATGGGCACAGTTACTAAGCTGTCCACAGAGGGCTAGCGGGATGGGGTAGGGTCACACAGAAAGTGAACAGAGGGCATACAGAAGGGGGCAGGGGCGGCCATCGGACCACAGTCAGCAGACCAGCAGGTGACGGGTCAGCAAAATGGACCATGGAGAGCGGGAGGGAAGGGCAGGGGCATGCATTTGGAGAAAGGAGTGAGGACGAAGTAGGGGTAGCTGACGATGGAGGGCAGGCTAGCAAGGGCAGGTGCAGGGACCACAGAAGTCATGCAAGAAGGGGCAGGGGCATGCAGATGGAGAACAGAAAGCAGGGGACGGGAACAATGGTAGAACGCTGACTAGAGAGGGCAAATGGGAGGGACCAGAGAATGCAGACAGAGAACAGGGAACAGGTAAGAGGGGGCGGGGCAGCAAGCTGACCATGGATGACAGGAGGTGGGGACAGGGGCATGCAGATGAATGATTAAGGGCAAGCAGGAGGGGAGCAGGGGCAGCAAGCTGACCACAGAGGGCAGGCTGCAGTGAATTGGCCACGTTACATCGTATGCGTTTACAACGCATGCCATTACAATGCGGTCATTACAACGACTGCGTTGTTACATCGCATACCATTACAACGACTTGCTGTAGGGAGGGTGCTGGATTTTGGAATAGCATAATTTACTATTCCAACTCCAGTCTGTGCAACAGTAGGGAAGGTGTTGGATTTTAAATCCAACACCTTCTGCCCCCTACAGCAAGTCGTTGTAACAACTTGCGCTGTAATGGTATGCCATGTAACAATGCGGTCGTTGTAATGACCACATTGTAATGGCATGCGCTGTATCGCACGCATGGTAAACAATGTTTACCGGCTGCAGTGGTTGACCACCAGCAGGGGGTTGGTTACATATTTGATATCCATATATTAATACCTATTTGCAAAATATATTATTGAATATAACCTAGTCAGTTATGAATTGATCAGAAAATAGTTAGTGGTCCATACATCCAGTTTAATGCCCCTTCACACCTTGTGATACAGTTGATTCTCATAAACTGTAGGGAACCCAGATTAACAGATGTCAATTGTATTCAGATCCTACCACAATGCAGCTCTAATGGGTAAATTATTATACTGACCCATATTGACTGAGGTCACAGTGTGCGACTAAGATTATCCCCAAACTGAACTCCTACTGCCTGAGTGGGCAAATCTGGCAATTGACTCCATCCCACCAAACATGCTAGTAGCCAGTAGCCAGCATAACCCCAAGAATTCCCTGTCTTATCTATGTCAAATTTCATTGTGATTTAAGAAGAAAAGGTTAGACGGTTCCGGCAAAATGGCTTCACCACATCTCTCTCAACAACCACATTGCTGATATGAGATTCCCTTTCTTCTCCTGTGAGTAAAAGAAACACTTAAAACCAGACATAAAAAGTATTACAATATCTGAACAACAAGAATTAGAAAGGATTGTGGAAAGATAACAGTTTCATACTCCAAAATGTACAGAAAGCTGCTCATTCGCATTCCAGCCCAAAGATCCTTTCATTTCCAAGTCCATAATGTATTTTGACTCTTTCCTTCTAAGGGGTCAATTACAATGTAGTTATGAAAGGCTCCGAATGGGATTCCGAATCTCAGAATCCGATTCGGAACCTATCTTTCCGACCGAATCGTACACATTTCCAACCGACCGATTACAATGCACGGGAACCGTTCAGGCCGTCCGAATCGGTTCTGAAAGGCATTCGGGCACCCCGAGTCTTTCAGAGCCGATTCGTACAGCTATATGGACACGGTTTCTGAGTGAGCGATTACGATGACCTATTCGAACAGCCGTTCTGATTCAGTTTTCCCGACATGAAGGCTGTCAGAATCTGACTTTGGGGGCCCATAGCAGGCCCCCTTCACCCTGAGGTCTCCGGTTGGGGCCCTGTTCACCATGCACAGTGTGGCAGGCACCATGGGGTGCCCACCACAGGGTGCAAGGTTTTCCCCAACCACCCCTTTTTTCAATGGAAGCCTGTTTTTCTCGTTCGGAACACAGGCTCCCTTTGAAATCAATGCGAGTCTGACCGAACGATGGTGGGAAGCATCGTAATCGGTTATTTGGACTCACAGAACCCGAGTCGGTCGGAAACGATTCAGTCACCGATTCGGTCAGAAGAGTTTCCAACCAACATTGTAATCGGCCCCTAAGTTTCAAGACTTTATCACCTCCCTAAAACCGTGGGGAACAAGCTCAAAGGCATAGTACATGAGTTTACTCCTACCACTAAATTAAGTTTCCATGAAATGTCTGGCCATGGGATAGTGTGGGTCACTGTTGTCAATTATTTGAATGTGCTCCAGAATCCAATTTTTGGCTTGATGTATTGTGTTACCCATGTACTGTTTGTTTCATGAGCATAGTAAGACATAGACAACATATTGAAAGCTGCATGTGAGAAATTGTGTGATGGTACTCGTACCTTTAACATAGGATACTGGAAACTCCGTCTTGGTTTGGTTATTGCTACATGCCTTGCACCTACTGCAAGTGTAAAATACCTTTAGATCTAATATGTCTCTTAGTAATGCATTTGGTCTCTACATGATGCTCGATTGGTTTGCCATTGAGAATATTGCCCAATATCTGATGACTGTTGAGGATTCTCCAATTACCTGTATGTTCTTAACTCTACTAGAACTGCTTGTGAATGTAGTATTCAAATTGGTGTCACAGGGCCAACAATTGCTCACTTTGCCACTGGATTCAAGATAGCCTGGCTGATGAGGGGTGTTACCACGAAACAGGTCCCAGGATGCTTGTTTCCGGTTCAGGGAAGACCTGGCTTGGCAGTTCGGGCTGGACTGTTCCCATGAGGCACAGGGTCAAGACTGATTTGCATATAGCTGGGTCTGAACTGAGGTGGAGAAGTGAGCTAAAGAATGATGATGGATTAAATCCAGATTTGTGACTGGTAGTGAGTGTCTACAAAGTTTCAGCACTCTGTCCATCATCTCCTTGTGTTTTCTTTTTTTGCCCCAAGTTGTCAGAGTATGCCAGACGTGGGTCCCTTGCTCACTTTGCCACTGGATTCAAGCTAGCCTGGCTGATGAGGGGTGTTACCCCGAAACGGGTCCCAGGATGCTTGTTTCCAGTTCAGGGAAGACCTGGCTTGGCAGTTTGGGCTGGATTATTCCCATGAGGCCCAGGGTCAAGACTTATTTGCATATAGCTGGGTCTGAACTGAGGTGGCGAAGTGAGCTAAAGAATGATGATGGATTCAACCCAGATCTGTGACTGGGGGTGAGTGTCTAAAAGGTTTCAGCACTCCGTTCATCATCTCCTTGTATTTGCTTTGTTCGACCTAAGTTTGCAGGGTATGCCCAGAAGTGGGTCCCTTGCTCCCTTTGCCACTGGATTCAAGCTAGCCTGGCAGATGAGGGGTGTTACCCCGAAACCGGTCCCAGGATGCTTGTTTCAGGTTCAGGGAAGACCTGGCTTGGCAGTTCGGGCTGGACTATTCCCATGAGGCACAGGGTCAAGACTGATTTGCATATAGCTGGGTGTGAACTGAAGTGGTGAAGTGAGCTAAAGAATGATGATGGATTCAACCCAGATCTGTGACTGGGGGTGAGTGTCTAAAAAGTTTCAGCACTCCGTCCATCATCTCCTTGTGTTTACTTCTTTACAGGAGGGATGCACACACAAGCCCTTAGAGAACCTTGGAAGTAGGATACAGAAAGCAAAGTCCAGTCCTTTCACTGCCCAAGACAGAAGCAGCAAGCAGTAGGCCAGCACAACACAGCAACAGCAGAGTGGCAGTTCCCCTGCTTCAGCTTCTCCAGCTCTTCTTCTTGGTAGAATCTCTTCTTAGTTCAGAAGTATTCTGAAGTTATGGTGTCATAGCTTCAATACTGATACCAGTTTCAGCCTTTGAAGTAGGCCAGCTTCAAAGGAAAGTCTTTGTAGTGCATACAACCCTGCCTTTCCCTGTCCTGACTCCAGACACACCACAAGGGGGTGGAGAAAGCATTGTGTGATGGCAGGCACAGCCCTATTCAGGTGTCAGTGACCACTGCTCCCACCACTCTAGCTCAGGAAGACCCATTAGCCAGGTAATGGGCCATCAGGATATGCAGGGCACACCTCAGCTCCCTTTGTGTGACTGTCTACATTGAATGCATAAACAGCCCAACAGTCATTCTAAACCAGAGGTGGATTCCACAGGCAGGCAGAAGCAAAAAACGGTAAAGTAAGAAAATGCCCACTTTCTAAAAGTTGCAATTTAAAAACCAACTTCACTAAAAGATGTATTTTTAAATTGTGAGTTCAGGGACTCCAAACTCCAAATCCCTATCTCTTCCAATTGAAAGTTACACTTTTAAGAGGCTGCAAGGCAGCACCAATGATAACCTATGGGAGGGATAGTCTTTGAAATAGTGCAAATGAAATTGGTAGTATTTCACTATCAGGACATGTAAAACACACCAGCACATGTTTTACCTTTCACATACACTGGACCCTCCCCATGAGGCTACCTTGGGACTACCTTAGAGGTGTGTTACAGGTAGAAAAAGAGAAGATTTGGGCCTGGCAAGTGGGTGCACTTGCCAGGCCAACATGGCAGTTTAAAACTGCACTCACAGACACTGCAGTGGCATGTCTGATACATGGTTGCAGGGCTAATCACGTGAATGGCACAATCAGTGCAGCAGGCCCACTAGTAGCATTTGATTTATAGGCCCTGGGCACACACTGTACATTTTACTAGAGACTTACCAGTAAATCAAATATGCCAATCAGTGATAACCAATCACAATTGACACAGGGAGTACTTGCACTTTAGCACTGATCAGCAGTGGTAAAGTCCCCAGAGTTCTAAAACCAGCAAAAACGAAATGCAGCACACAGCCAAAAACACGACGTCAGAAGCAAAAAGATGCCAGGTCTAACAAGTGCTCACACATTTTAAAATACTATTGTTTTCTTATTTTGTGATGTATGCATAAATATGTACATTTGTTAGTGTTTGCACTAGAATCAATTAAAACTAAGAATAACTGTAACCAAGAATAGTATTCCATCTAATAAATACTGTTTAACCGTTAAAGATGTACGATACATACTGCAGTAACAAGATCTCTCTGGCTTGTGTTTCTTGAATTCTTATCTGTAATTATTTTTATTATAATGAATAACGATATTAAATATAATAGTACACATTTACAGGACTCATCAATTACCATTGCATACCTTAATACAGCTTGTATCTATGGCATCTTTTCTCTGACAATATCTATTTTTCCACCTGTTATTTTCAATTGAATAATTTGGTTTCAGAGTTATCCCATAGAAGAACATTCATATGTATCCACCTTGTAGGGTCCAGAAAAGAAAGAGATGCCCTTTAGAATAAAAATCCACCAGTATTAAGTAAGGTATGAAAATATTTCGAATTATTTACAAATAAAACATTACTATTATTTAATTTAAATTATGGTGCACAAAGTTCAGTAACTTTAGTTCAACACCAAACACAAAAAATAAGGGAAATTGTTGATTAAAGATTCCGGGGCATATTAGCAAGGGCCATTATCTCCGCTTTTTGGCTTTAAGAGCCAAAAAGCGGAGATAATATTACCGCCCTATTATAGGCGGGTGCTAACATGCATTAACGCATGTTAGCACCCGTTTTCCCCACGCTCGCTCTGCATCTCTAATGAGATGCAAAGTGGGCGTTCCTTCCCAGGATAACAGGAGAAATGTCGCTAACCGACATTTCTCCTATTATCAAGCTGCAGGCGAACATGCAGAGCGATTAGAAAAGTAGCGCTAACCGCGGTTAGCGCTACTTTTCTAACGCCTGCTCTCAGTATGATTTAGCCATGATATCCAATGGAAGGTGGATATCATGGCTGAGTCTGTCCTGCCCTATCAGCAAGCTATCGCCAAAGTTGTGTGATTATCGCTGGATTTCCAGCGATAATCGCACATTTGGCAGTTAGCGCTGCAATTTTATCACTGTTGAGATGAGCGTTGCTGAAAGCACGCTATCTCAGTGATAAAATTCAGCGTTAGTCAGGCGATAATTATCCTCGCGCTAATCGCGCTGAGCGATAATTATCGTCGGACCTTAGTAATATGCCCCTCCATCCTTTAGATTCATAAAAAGGATCGAATTCTAGGGTAAAGATTTTTTTGATGGAAGAAATCATTGCTCAATTGCACAAATGTTACAGTGATAATTGCGTCCTAGAGATATCTGCAAAAACAACTGCAAATCATAGAATTCATTGGAAGGAAAAGGCGGTTAGAATCAGATTGATTTCTAAGGTGTTTACAAACAATATACCAAGAGTGTATATTAAAAAAAAAACTCCGGCAGAAAATGTTCTGTTATGCCTCAATGAAGTAATGCTTGACCTGTGGGCGTTCAGCACATCACTTTCATTTCAGCATTGCGGGATCAATAATAATGGTAATTTATACCAAAATATGAAGAAAAAACGAATGCTTTTCGCTGAAGGCCAGCTAAAGGGATATATGATCATAGAAATTACAGGGAACAAGCTGTCACAATCAAGTGCATTACTAAATTCCCTTGGATGGTCATATGGGTTCCCTGGGGAGTTAATTTAACCCTCTTTCATTCCGGCATGTTCAATGCATGATTGAAGCACTTTACTTTCATGTGGCAGGAGAACGCGTACTAGCTAAATATGGCAACATGCTGTGAGATGGATGCTGTTTTCCTGCAACTTTAGAGATGTAATGCTAGGCTACGGGTTTCAGTGGTGTATGCTAAATATCTAGGGGCAGATTTACGTTGAACTAACGCAGCACGGCGCAGCAAGTCATTTTGCTGCGCCGCGTTAGTTTTGAAGCACAGGGATGGGACATATTTACAAGAATATGTTGCATCCTTGTGCTTCCCCCTGCGCTGGCGCACAAACTGCAGCCATGCGCCGGCGCAGGCACCCTTGCACCATGGTGCAAGGATGCCTGCGTCGTGGGGATATTGATTTGTGCAGGAAGGGGAACCTTCCTGCACAAAAACAATCACTACAACCATTTTCCTCTTTCAATGCGTGCTGCAGAATGCAGCACGCATTGAAAGAGGAAAACGAGGAGAAATGAAAACATTTCTCCTCGGTGCGCTCGCTACGCCACCTCTAGGGTGGCGTAGCTTTCAGACGCATCTCCAGAGTTACGATTTCTCGTAATTCTGGAGATATGTCTTGTTCCATGAGTGTTGCGTGGGAACACCCACAGCAACACCCATGGAACGCCCCTTCACCGCAAAGTGCTGCGTGTGAAGGGGCCGTATTTACAAGGAGAGGAAAAGTCACGCAGGGTGGCTTTTCCTCTCCTTGTAAATATGGAGCAGCCCCCTGCGCCACCAGTACGTCACGAAAAGTGATGTACTGGTGGTACAGGGGGCTCGTAAATCTGCCCCCTAATGCTTTTTAACCCCTTCGCTGCTAGGCCTTTTCCCCCCCTGTGCTAAGCCTTTTTTTGGCTATTTGGGGTAGTGCGCGCTTAGGCCCCTGTAACTTTTTGACCACATAAGGTATCCACGCCAAATTTGCGTCCTTTTTTTCTAACATTATGGGGATTGTAAAGGTACCCAGGGTTTGTGGATTCCCCTGGAGGGGACCCAGAAATTAGCCAAAATACAGCAACATTTTGGTTTTTGGGGAAAAATGCGAAAAAGGGCTACAGATGAAAGCATCTTGTTTTTCCCTGCAAATGGCATCAAAAAGGGGTTGTGGTGCTGAAATCACCATCTTCCCAGCTTTCAGGGACAAGCAGACTTTTGTCAGAAAACCAACTTTTTTACACAGTTTTGGCATTTTTCTGGGACATAGCCTACTTTTGCTATTTTTTGTGCTTTCAACCTCCTTCCAGTTAATGGTAGAAATGGGTATGAAACCAATAATGGATCCTGAAAATCCATACATTTCTGAAACGTAGACAAAATTCTGAATTCAGCAAGGGGTCATTTGTGTAGATCCTTAAAGGTTTCCTTATAGAAACTAACAGTTAAATGAAGGAAAAATTGAAAATTAGTTGAAAAAAACAGCCATTTGTGTCAACGTTTTCACCTGTAACTTCTTCTAATTATGACAGCTATTTGAAAGCAATATACCGTTATATCCGCTGGACCTTTCTGGTTGTGGGGATATATAGGACTTGTAGGTTCACCAAGAACCCGACGAACCCAGAGCCAATAACTGAGCAGCATCTTGCAATGGATTTTTATTATGTAATGGGTATATAGCAATTATTTTGGGAAAATGTATACATGGAAAAATTGTTATGAAAGACACCTATGTATTTCTGAAATGGGAACAAAATGTAGATTTTAGAAACAGTAGATATTTGCACATTTCCGAAATTGGGAGTACCCATACTAGCATGAGAATTATAGGTCATTTTTCAAAACTCAACGTGGTCACACCTCAATTTCGCAGTGAAAAATGACCCTTTTTTGGCAAAGTGCCTAGATGTAGTTTTTGAACCCTAGCTCTGCCGGCACCAAGGGAAACCTAGCAAACCTATCCATTTTTGAAAACTAGACAGCCAGGGGAATCCAGGATGGGGTGACTTGACTGCCTCCCACCAGATTCTGTTACCCAGAATCCCTCGCAAACCTAAAAAATTATCAAAAAAAACACATTTTCCCCACATTTCTGTGGTGGAAAGTTCTGGAATCTGCGTGGATCCACAAATTTCCACCCACCCCACGTTCCCCAAAGTCTTACGAGAAAAATGGTACCTCACTTGTGTGGGTCGGCCTAGTGCCTGCGACAGGAAACGGCGCAAAACTCAACGTGGTCACACCTCAATTTCGCAGTGAAAAATGACCCTTTTTTGGCAAAGTGCCTAGATGTAGTTTTTGAACCCTAGCTCTGCCGGCACCAAGGGAAACCTAGCAAACCTATCCATTTTTGAAAACTAGACAGCCAGGGGAATCCAGGATGGGGTGACTTGACTGCCTCCCACCAGATTCTGTTACCCAGAATCCCTCGCAAACCTAAAGAATTGTCAAAAAAAACACATTTTCCCCATATTTCTGTGGTGGAAAGTTCTGGAATCTGCGTGGATCCACAAATTTCCACCCACCCCGCGTTTCCCAAAGTCTTACGAGAAAAATGGTACCTCACTTGTGTGGGTCGGCCTAGTGCCTGCGACAGGAAACGGCGCAAAACGCAACGTGTTCACACCTCAATTTCGCAGTGATAAATGACACTTTTTTGGCAAAGTGCCTAGCTGTAGTTTTTGAACCCTAGCTCTGCAGGCACCTAGGGAAACCTAGCAAACCTATACATTTTTGAAAACTAGACACCCAGGGGAATCCAGGATGGGGTGACTTGACTGCCTCCCACCAGGTTCTGTTACCCAGAATCCCTTGCAAACCTAAAAAATTGTCAAAAAAAACAGATTTTCCCCACATTTCTGTGGTGGAAAGTTCTGGAATCTGCGTGGATCCACAATTTTCCACTCAACCCGCGTTCCCCAAAGTCTTACGAGAAAAATGGTACCTCACTTGTGTGAGTCGGCCTAGTGGCTGCAACAGGAAACGACGCAAAATGCAACGTGGTCACACTTCAATTTCGCAGTGAAAAATGACCCTTTTTTGGCAAAGTGCCTAGGTGTAGTTTTTGAACCCTAGCTCTGCCGGCACCTAGGGAAACCTAGCAAACCTATACATTTTTGAAAACTAGACACCCAGGGGAATTCAGGATGGGGTGACTTGACTGGCTCCCAACAGGTTCTGTTACCCAGAATCCCTTGCAAACCTAACAAATTGGTAAAAAAAACACATTTTCTTCACTTTTCTGTGGTGGAAAGTTCTGGAATCTGCGCGGATCCACAAAATTATACCCACCCCGCGTTCCCCAAGGTCTTCCGAAAACAATGGTACCTCACTTGTGTGGGTAGGCCTAGTGCCCGCGACAGGAAGCAGCGCAAAACGCAACGTGGACGCACCACATTTTCACAGTGAAAAATGACCCTTTTTTTGCAAAGTGCCTAGCTGTAGTTTTTGAACCCTAGCTCTGCCGGCACCTAGGAAAACCTAGTAAACCTATACATTTTTGGAAACTAGACACCCAGGGGAATCCAGGATGGGGTGACTTGACTGCCTCCCACCAGGTTCCGTTACCCAGAATTCCTCGCAAACCTAAACAATTGTCAAAAAAAACACATTTTCCCCACATTTCTGTGGTGGAAAGTTCTGTAATCTGCGTGGATCCACAAATTTCCACCCACCCCGCGTTCCCCAAAGTCTTACGAGAAAAATGGTACCTCACATGTGTGGGTCGGCCTAGTGCCTGCGACAGGAAACGGCGCAAAACACAACGTGGTCACACCTCAATTTCGCAGTGAAAAATGACCCTTTTTTGGCAAAGTGACTGGCTGTAGTTTTTGAACCCTAGCTCTGCCGGAACTAAGGGAAACCTAGCAATCCTATACATTTTTGAAAACTAGACACCCAGGGGAATCCAGGATGGGGTGACTTGACTGCCTCCCACCAGATTCTGTTACCCAGAATCCCTTGCAAACCTAAAAAAATGTCAAACAAAACACATTTCCCCCACATTTCTGTGGTGGAAAGTTCTGGAATCTGCGTGGATCCACAAATTTCCACCCACCCCGCGTTCCCCAAAGTCTTACGAGAAAAATGGTACCTCACTTGTGTGGGTCGGCCTAGTGCCTGCGACAGGAAACGGCGCAAAACGCAACGTGGTCACAACTCAATTTCGCAGTGAAAAATGACACTTTTTTGGCAAAGTGCCTAGCTGTAGTTTATGAACCCTAGCTCTGCCGGCACCAAGGGAAACCTAGGAAACCTATACATTTTTGAAAACTAGACACCCAGGGGAATCCAGGATGGGGTGACTTGACTGCCTCCCACCAGGTTCTGTTACCCAGAATTCCTCGCAAACCTAAAAAATTGTCAAAAAAAACACATTTTCCCCACATTTCTGTGGTGGAAAGTTCTGTAATCTGCGTGGATCCACAAATTTTTACCCACCCCGCGTTCCCCAAAGTCTTACGAGAAAAATTGTACCTCACTTGTGTGGGTCGGCCTAGTGCCTGCGACAGGAAACGGCACAAAACGCAACGTGGTCACACCTCAATTTCGCAGTGAAAAATGACCCTTTTTTGGCAAAGTGCCTAGCTGTAGTTTTTGAACCCTAGCTCTGCCGGCACCTAGGGAAACCTAGCAAACCTATACATTTTTGAAAACTAGACAGCCAGGGGAATCCAGGATGGGGTGACTTGACTGCCTCCCACCAGATTCTGTTACCCAGAATCCCTCGCAAACCTAAAGAATTGTCAAAAAAACCACATTTTCCCCATATTTCTGTAGTGGAAAGTTCTGGAATCTGCGTGGATCCACAAATTTCCACCCACCCCGCGTTTCCCAAAGTCTTACGAGAAAAATGGTACCTCACTTGTGTGGGTCAGCCTAGTGCCTGCGACAGGAAACGGCGCAAAACGCAACGTGTTCACACCTCAATTTCGCAGTGATAAATGACACTTTTTTGGCAAAGTGCCTAGCTGTAGTTTTTGAACCCTAGCTCTGCCGGCACCTAGGGAAACCTAGCAAACCTATACATTTTTGAAAACTAGACACCCAGGGGAATCCAGGATGGGGTGACTTGACTGCCTCCCACCAGGTTCTGTTACCCAGAATCCCTTGCAAACCTAAATAATTGTCAAAAAAAAGAGATTTTCCCCACATTTCTGTGGTGGAAAGTTCTGGAATCTGCGTGGATCCACAAATTTCCACCCACCCCGCGTTCCCCAAAGTCTTACGAGAGAAATGGTACCTCACTTGTGTGGGTCGGCTTAGTGCCTGCGACAGGAAACGGCGCAAAATGCAACGTGGTCACACCTCAATTTCGCAGTGAAAAATGACACTTTTTTGGCAAAGTGCCTAGCTGTAGTTTTTGAACCCTAGCTCTGCCGGCACCTAGGGAAACCTAGTAAACCTATACATTTTTGAAAACTAGACACCCAGGGGAATCCAGGATGGGGTGACTTGACTGCCTCCCACCAGGTTCTGTTACCCAGAATTCCTCGCAAACCTAAAAAATTGTCAAAAAAACCAAATTTTCCCCACATTTCTGTGGTGGAAAGTTCTGTAATCTGCGTGGATCCACAAATTTTCACCCACCCCGCGTTCCCCAAAGTCTTATGAGAAAAATGGTACCTCACTTGTGTGGGTCGGCCTAGTGCCTGCGACAGGAAACGGCACAAAACGCAACGTGGTCACACCTCAATTTCGCTGTGAAAAATGACCCTTTTTTGGCAAAGTGCCTAGCTGTAGTTTTTTAACCCTAGCTCTGCCGTCACCTAGGGAAACCTAGCAAACCTATACATTTTTTAAAACTAGACACCCAGGGGAATCCAGGATGGGGTGACTTGACTGCCTCCCACCAGGTTCTGTTACCCAGAATCCCTCACAAACCTAAAAAAGTATCAAAAAAACCACATTTTCCCCACATTTCTGTGGTGGAAAGTTCTGGAATCTGCGTGGATCCACAAATTTCCACCCACCCCACGTTCCCCAAAGTCTTACGAGAAAAATGGTACCTCACTTGTGTGGGTCGGCCTAGTGCCTGCGACAGGAAACCACGCAAAACGCAACGTGGTCCCACCTCAATTTCGCAGTGAAAAATGACCCTTTTTTGGCAAAGTGCCTAGATGTAGTTTTTGAACCCTAACTCTGCCGGCACCAAGGGAAACCTAGCAAACCTATCCATTTTTGAAAACTAGACAGCCAGGGGAATCCAGGATGGGGTGACTTGACTGCCTCCCACCAGATTCTGTTACACAGAATCCCTCGCAAACCTAAAGAATTGTCAAAAAAACCACATTTTCCCCATATTTCTGTGGTGGAAAGTTCTGGAATCTGCGTGGATCCACAATTTTCCACTCAACCCGCGTTCCCCAAAGTCTTATGAGAAAAATGGTACCTCACTTGTGTGGGTCGGCCTAGTGCCTGCGAAAGGAAACGGCGCAAAACGCAACATGGTCACTCCTCAATTTCGCAGTGAAAAATGACACTTTTTTGGCAAAGTGCCTAGCTGTAGTTTTTGAACCCTAGCTCTGCCGGCACCTAGGGAAACCTAGCAAACCTATACATTTTTGAAAACTAAACACCCAGGGGAATCCAGGATGGGGTGACTTGACTGCCTCCCACCAGGTTCTGTTACCCAGAATCCCTTGCAAACCTAAAAAATTGTCAAAAAAACCACATTTTCCCCACATTTCTGTGGTGGAAAGTTCTGGAATCTGCGTGGATCCACAATTTTCCACTCAACCCGCGTTCCCCAAAGTCTTACGAGAAAAATGGTACCTCACTTGTGTGAGTCGGCCTAGTGGCTGCGACAGGAAACGACGCAAAACGCAACGTGGTCACACTTCAATTTCGCAGTGAAAAATGACCCTTTTTTGGCAAAGTGCCTAGGTGTAGTTTTTGAACCCTAGCTCTGCCGGCACCTAGGGAAACCTAGCAAACCTATACATTTTTGAAAACTAGACACCCAGGGGAATTCAGGACGGGGTGACTTGACTGGCTCCCACCAGGTTCTGTTACCCAGAATCCCTTGCAAACCTAAAAAATTGGTAAAAAAACACATTTTCCTCACTTTTCTGTGGTGGAAAGTTCTGGAATCTGCGCGGATCCACAAAATTATACCCACCCCGCGTTCCCCAAGGTCTTCCGAAAACAATGGTACCTCACTTGTGTGGGTAGGCCTAGTGCCCACGACAGGAAGCAGCGCAAAACGCAACGTGGACGCACCACATTTTCACAGTGAAAAATGACCCTTTTTTTGCAAAGTGCCTAGCTGTAGTTTTTGAACCCTAGCTCTGCCGGCACCTAGGGAAACCTAGCAAACCTATACAATTTTGGAAACTAGACACCCAGGGGAATCCAGGATGGGGTGACTTGACTGCCTCCCACCAGGTTCCGTTACCCAGAATTCCTCGCAAACCTAAACAATTGTCAAAAAAAACACATTTTCCCCACATTTCTGTGGTGGAAAGTTCTGTAATCTGCGTGGATCCACAAATTTCCACCCACCCCGCGTTCCCCAAAGTCTTACGAGAAAAATGGTACCTCACATGTGTGGGTCGGCCTAGTGCCTGCGACAGGAAACGGCGCAAAACGCAACGTGGTCACACCTCAATTTCGCAGTGAAAAATGACCCTTTTTTGGCAAAGTGACTAGCTGTAGTTTTTGAACCCTAGCTCTGCCGGCACCTAGGGAAACCTAGCAAACCTATACATTTTTGAAAACTAGACACCCAGGGGAATCCAGGATGGGGTGACTTGACTGCCTACCACCAGGTTCTGTTACCCAGAATCCCTTGCAAACCTAAAAAATTGTCAAAAAAAACAGATTTTCCCCACATTTCTGTGGTGGAAAGTTCTAAAATCTGCGTGGATCCACAATTTCCCACTCAACCCGCGTTCCCCAAAGTCTTACGGGAAAAATGGTACCTCACTTGTGTGGGTCGGCCTAGTGCCTGCGACAGGAAACGGCGCAAAACGCAACGTGGTCACACTTCAATTTCGCAGTGAAAAATGACCCTTTTTTGGCAAAGTGCCTAGGTGTAGTTTTTTAACCCTAGCTCTGCCGGCACCATGGGAAACCTAGCAAACCTATACATTTTTGAAAACTAGACACCCAGGGGAATCCAGGATGGGGTGACTTGACTGCCTCCCACCAGGTTCTGTTACCCAGAATCCCTTGCAATCCTAACAAATTGTCAAAAAAAACACATTTTCCCCCCGTTTCTGTGGTGTAAAGTTCTGGAATCTGCGTGGATCCACAATTTTCCACTCAACCCGCGTTCCCCGAAGTCTTACGAGAAAAATGGTACCTCACTTGTGTGAGTCGGCCTAGTGCCTGCGACAGTAAACGGCGCAAAACGCAACGTGGTCACACCTCAATTTTGCTGTGAAAAATGACCCTTTGTTGGCAAAGTGCCTAGCTGTAGTTTTTGAACCCTAGCTCTGCGGGCACCTAGGGAAACCTAGCAAACCTATACATTTTTGAAAACTAGATATCCAGGGGAATCCAGGATGGGGTGACTTGAATAACTCCCACCAGGTTCTGTTATCCAGAATCCCTTGCAAACCTAAAGAATTGTCCAAAAAAACACATTTTCCCCACATTTCTGTGGTGGAAAGTTCTGGAATCTGCGTGGATCCACAAATTTCCACCCACCCTGCGTTCCCCAAAGTCTTACGAGAAAAATGGTACCTCACTTGTGTGAGTCGGCCTAGTGCCTGCGACAGTAAACGGCGCAAAACGCAACGTGGTCACACCTCAATTTTGCTGTGAAAAATGACCCTTTGTTGGCAAAGTGCCTAGCTGTAGTTTTTGAACCCTAGCTCTGCGGGCACCTAGGGAAACCTAGCAAACCTATACATTTTTTAAAACTAGACACCCAGGGGAATCCAGGATGGGGTGACTTGACTGCCTCCCACCAGGTTCTGTTACCCAGAATCCCTCGCAAACCTAAAAAATTATCAAAAAAAACACATTTTCCCCACATTTCTGTGGTGGAAAGTTCTGGAATCTGCGTGGAACCACAAATTTCCACCCACCCCGCGTTCCCCAAAGTCTTACGAGAAAAATGGTACCTCACTTGTGTGGGTTGGCCTAGTGCCTGCGACAAGAAACGGCGCAAAACGCAATGTGATCACACCTCAATTTCGCAGTGAAAAATGACCCTTTTTTGGCAAAGTGACTAGCTGTAGTTTTTGAACCCTAGCTCTGCCGGCACTAAGGGAAACCTAGCAAACCTATAAATTTTTGAAAACTAGACACCCAGTGGAATCCAGGATGGGGTGACTTGACTGCCTCCCACCAGGTTCTGTTACCCAGAATCCCTTGCAAACCTAAAAATTGTCCAAAAAAACAGATTTTCCCCACATTTCTGTGGTGGAAAGTTCTGGAATCTGCGTGGATCCACAATTTCCCACTCAACCCGCGTTCCCCAAAGTCTTACAAGAAAAATGGTACCTCACTTGTGTGGGTCGGCCTAGTGCCTGCGACAGGAAACGGCGCAAAACGCAACGTGGTCACACCTCAATTTCGCTGTGAAAAATGACCCTTTGTTGGCAAAGTGCCTAGCTGTAGTTTTTGAACCCTAGCTCTGCGGGCACCTAGGGAAACCTAGCAATCCTATACATTTTTGAAAACTAGACATCCAGGGGAATCCAGGATGGGGTGACTTGAATACCTCCCACCAGGTTCTGTTACCCAGAATCCCTTGCAAACCTAAACAATTGCCAAAAAAAACACATTTTCCCCACATTTCTGTGGTGGAAAGTTCTGGAATCTGCGTGGATCCACAAATTTCCACCCACGCCGTGTTCCCCAAAGTCTTATGAGAAAAATGGTACCTCACTTGTGTGGGTCGGCCTAGTGCCTGCGACAGGAAACGACGCAAAACGCAACGTGGTCACACTTCAATTTCGCAGTGAAAAATGACCCTTTTTTGGCAAAGTGCCTAGGTGTAGTTATTGTACCCTAGCTCTGCCGGCACCAAGGGAAACCTAGCAAACCTATACCTTTTTGAAAACTAGACACCCAGGGGAATCCAGGATGGGGTGACTTGACTGCCTCCCACCAGGTTCTGTTACCCAGAATCCCTTGCAAACCTAAAAAATTGTCAAAAAAAACACATTTTCCCCCAGTTTCTGTGGTGTAAAGTTCTGGAATCTGCGTGGATCCACAATTTTCCACTCAACCCGCGTTCCCCAAAGTCATACGAGAAAAATGGTACCTCACTTGTGTGAGTCGGCCTAGTGCCTGCGACAGTAAACGGCGCAAAACGCAACGTGGTCACACCTCAATTTTGCTGTGAAAAATGACCCTTTGTTGGCAAAGTGCCTAGCTGTAGTTTTTGAACCCTAGCTCTGCGGGCACCTAGGGAAACCTAGCAAACCTATACATTTTTGAAAACTAGATATCCAGGGGAATCCAGGATGGGGTGACTTGAATACCTCCCACCAGGTTCTGTTATCCAGAATCCCTTGCAAACCTAAAAAATTGCCAAAAAAAACACATTTTCCCCACATTTCTGTGGTGGAAAGTTCTGGAATGTGCGTGGATCCACAAATTTCCACCCACCCCGTGTTCCCCAAAGTCTTATGAGAAAAATGGTACCTCACTTGTGTGGGTCGGCCTAGTGCCTGCGACAGGAAACGACGCAAAACGCAACGTGGTCACACTTCAATTTTGAAATGAAAAATGACCCTTTTTTGGCAAAGTGCCTAGGTGTAGTTTTTGAACCCTAGCTCTGCCGGCAGCTAGGGAAACCTAGCAAACCTATACATTTTTGAAAACTAGACACCCAGGGGAATCCAGGATGGGGTGACTTGACTGCCTCCCACCAGGTTCTGTTACCCAGAATCCCTTGCAAACCTAAAAAATTGTCCAAAAAAACACATTTTCCCCACATTTCTGTGGTGGAAAGTTCTGGAATCTGCGTGGATCCACAAATTTCCACCCACCCCGCGTTCCCCAAAGTCTTACGAGAAAAATGGTACCTCACTTGTGTGAGTCGGCCTAGTGCCTGCGACAGTAAACGGCGCAAAACGCAACGTGGTCACACCTCAATTTTGCTGTGAAAAATGACCCTTTGTTGGCAAAGTGCCTAGCTGTAGTTTTTGAACCCTAGCTCTGCGGGCACCTAGGGAAACCTAGCAAACCTATACATTTTTGAAAACTAGAAATCCAGGGGAATCCAGGATGGGGTGACTTGAATACCTCCCACCAGGTTCTGTTACACAGAATCCCTTGCAAACCTAAAAAATTGCCAAAAAAAACACATTTTCACCACATTTCTGTGGTGGAAAGTTCTGGAATCTGCGTGGATCCACAAATTTCCACCCACCCCGTGTTCCCCAAAGTCTTATGAGAAAAATGGTACCTCACTTGTGTGGGTCGGCCTAGTGCCTGCGACAGGAAACGACGCAAAACGCAACGTGGTCACACTTCAATTTCGCAATGAAAAATGACCCTTTTTTGGCAAAGTGCCTAGGTGTAGTTTTTGAACCCTAGCTCTACCGGCACCTAGGGAAACCTAGCAAACCTATACATTTTTGAAAACTAGACACCCAGGGGAATCCAGGATGGGGTGACTTGACTGCCTCCCACCAGGTTCTGTTACCCAGAATCCCTTGCAAACCTAAGAAATTGTCAAAAAAACCACATTTTCCCCACATTTCTGTGGTGGAAAGTTCTGGAATCTGCGTGGATCCACAAATTTCCACCCACCCTGTGTTCCCCAAAGTCTTATGAGAAAAATGGTACCTCACTTGTGTGGTTCGGCTTAGTGCCCGCGACAGGAAACGGCGCAAAACGCAACGTGGTCACACCTCAATTTCGCAGTGAAAAATGACCCTTTTTTGGCAAAGTGCCTAGCTGTAGTTTTTGAACCCTATCTCTGCCGGCACCTAGGGAAACCTAGCAAACCTTTACATTTTTGAAAACTAGACACCCAGGGGAATCCAGGATGGGGTGACTTGACTGCCTCCCACCAGGTTCTGTTACCCAGAATCCCTTGCAAACCTAAAAAATTGTCAAAAAAACCACATTTTCCCCCACATTTCTGTGGTGGAAAGTTCTGGAATCTGTGTGGATCCACAAATTTCCACATACTCCGCGTTCCCCAAAGTCTTCCGAGAAAAATGGTACCTCACTTGTGTGGGTCGGCCTAGTGCCCGCGACAGGAAACGGCGCAAAACGCAACGTGGTCACACCTCAATTTCGCAGTGAAAAATGACCCTTTTTTTGCAAAGTGCCTAGCTGTAGTTTTTTAACCCTACCTCTGCCGGCACCTAGGGAAACCTAGCAAACCTATACATTTTTGAAAACTAGACACCCAGGGGAATTCAGGACGGGGTGACTTGACTGGCTCTCACCAGGTTCTGTTACCCAGAATCCCTTGCAAACCTAAAAAATTGGTAAAAAAACACATTATCCCCATATTTCTGTGGTGAAAAGTTCTGGAATCTGCGTGGATCCACAAATTTCCACCCACCCCGCGTTCCCCAAAGTCTTACGAGAAAAATGGTACCTCACTTGTGTGGATCGGCCTAGTGCCCGCGACAGGAAACGGCGCAAAACGCAACGTGGTCACACCTCAATTTCGCAGTGAAAAAAGACCCTTTTTTGGCAAAGTGCCTAGCTGTAGTTTGTGAACCCTAGCTCTGCCGGCACCTAGGGAAACCTACCAAAGACACACATTTCTGAAAAGTAGACACCCGGGGGCTTCCAGGGAGGTATGGCTTGCATGGATCCCCCAACGTTTCCTTACCCAGAATCCCCTGCAAACCTCAATTTTAGCTGAAAAAATCACTTTTTTCACACATTTTTGTGTGGGAAAGTGTGGCATCACTGGCCTCACACAAATTTCCTACCACCCAGCGTTCCCCCAGGTCTCCCGATAAAAATGGTGCCTCACTTGTGTGGGAGGCCCAAGTACCCGCGACAGGCAAGGGCCCAAAACGTAGTGAGGCGACATCAAAATTGCCTATCTCAAAACAACCTGGTTTTGCAAGGGGGGTCACCTGGGTTTTTGGCCCCGTGCTCGGCGGAAATCTAGGGAAACCTACCAAACCCACACATTTCTGAAAAGTAGACACCCAGGGGCTTCCAGGGAGGTATGGCTTGCGTGGATCCCCCAACGTTTCCTTACCCAGAATCCCCTGCAAACCTCAATTTTAGCTGAAAAAATCACTTTTTTCACACTTTTTTGTGTGGGAAAGTGTGGCATCACTGGCCTCACACAAATTTCCTACCACCCAGCGTTCCTCCAGGTCTCCCGATAAAAATGGTGCCTCACTTGTGTGGGAGGCCCAAGTACCCGCGACAGGCAAGGGCCCAAAACGTAGTGAGGCGACATCAAAATTGCCTATCTCAAAACAACCTGGTTTTGCAAGGGGGTCACCTGGCTTTTGGCCCCGTGCTCGGCGGCCATCTAGGGAAACCTACCAAACCCACACATTTATGAAAAGTAGACACCCGGGGGCTTCCAGGGAGGTATGGCTTGCGTGGATCCCCCAACGTTTCCTTACCCAGAATCCCCTGCAAACCTCAATTTTAGCTGAAAAAATCACACACACCACCATCACATTATGGATTTTTTTATACAAAAAAGAAAACACGAACAAATTGCAAATAGATACAAATCTACTAACACAAAATCAAAAACTAAATACATTGCACTAATGCCAACCTTGAAACAGAACAACAATTCTTAAACATTACAGACCAGGCAGTTCAATTTACCACTCATGGTTGCTCCCAATAATTCTTTTGCTTGTGGTACGCTCTATAACAAGCAGGCACACACAGCCCAGGGTTAGAAGGACACTCAGGGCAGTACATACGAGTCTCCTTCCGCGCACCTCTTCGCCAACAGACTCTACATCTCCTAGTGGGAAAGTCTTTTGAGGGTGTAGGAGGAATGTGATCAGGAAAGTGGCGATCTTTCAATCGAGCCACATCCTCCACCACTCCAACTCTAGGAACACTTGCCTGTTCCACAACAACAAGGCTGCCTATGACAGACTGCTGAAACTGAACAAAAGTCAACTTTGATGCAGGAGAACACTCCTTGAACACAACAAAAGCATTGAAAGTTGCTAAATTGAAGAGATAGATGGCCAACTTCTTATACCAAATGTAAGCCTTACGAATAGCAGTGTAAGGTTCCAACCTCTGATCTACTCTATCAACACCACCCATGTGCTTATTGTAGTCTAAAATGCACACAGGTTTGCGCACTTCAGCAATCTAACCCCAAACAGCCACAGGTGAAGTACTCTCATCATGGATGGTAGTCAGCATGTACACATCCCTCCTGTCCACAAATTTCACAGCTAGTAGTTCATCACTACGCAAGGAACTGCACTGTCCCCTCTGAATTTTTTTGCAAACAAGCTCTTTGGATAACCTTTACGGTTAGAGCGGATTGTGCCACATGCAAAAGTGTCCACTTTGAACAATTCCTTAAACAATTGCACAGCAGTGTAGAAGTTATCAAGGTACAAATGGTGGCATCTGTTAAACAGTCCTCTAGCAAGATCCCACACAATTTTCTCTGAAACTCCAAAAGTGGACGGACAACCAGGGGGTCAATAGTGGAATCCCTACCAGTGTACACACGCAAATTAAAAACATATCCTGTCCTACTCTCAGACAACATATACAGCTTAATTCCATAGCGTGCCCTCTTGCTAGGAATGTACTGCCTAAAACCAGACGGCCCTTGAACAGGACCAAAGACTCATCAATAGATATTTCTTTCCCTGGAGTATAGATCTCTGAAAATCAATCTACAAAGTGATCAAGAACAGGCCGAATCTTAAAAAGACGGTCACATTCAGGGTGATCTCGTGGCAACGCCAAACCATTATCAACAAAATGCAGCATCTGAAGCAAAAGTAAATACCGATCACGAGTCATAACTGCAGGAAATATAGCCGTTGCCATCAAGGGACCGGTAGACCAATATGAACCCATGGACGGCTTCCTTATCAAACCCATCAAAAAAGTCAAACCCAAAAACTTCTTCATCTCTTCCAGATTTGAGGGACTCCACCGGGTAGCTCTAGAATGGGGCCTAAGTCTGGCACTGTTGTCCCTCAAAAACTGTTCAGCATACAAATTAGTCTGCTCAACTATCTCACCCAAAAATACATCATCCATAAACAACTGAAAATACTGTATAGGCAAATAATGTTCACAATCCACTCTACACCCTGCATAACCACTAAAGGCAGGCAACACCGGCTGCACCATGTTTGGATCAACCCAGAGTCCAGCACTTCCAGTAGGAAGCCTAGCAGCCCCAGGCTGCAATCCAGATACCTCTTGCACCATCTGCACAGTAGTATCCTCCTCTAAAACAGGCACTTCATCTGCACTGAGAGTATCTTCATCATCCGATGATTCCATGTGGAGAGAAAACTCACTGCCTGAATCTTCCCCTCCCTCCTCTCCCTCAGACGCACTGTCAGTCTCATAATCCTGCTCAGAGGAAGGTTCAAGAAGCAAACCAACCACCTGCTGAGCAGTCATTCTACGGCTAGCCATAATGCTTACTAATAAAGGTTACTTGTCAAACAAGTCAACAACAACAAACCCTTTGTAGAAAAAAGAAATAAACAAAATGTAGCTTTATCACAAAGACCTATATACTCCAACACTATACCACTCACGTGACAGAAGCAGCTAGACTCACCACCACCTACTCTGCACAGACACAGTAAGGATCAACAATATCCCACTAAAAAAGAAAGAAAAATTTACACATAAGACAATGCAAAACATTGCAAAGAATTTTATGCTCTGAACACTAACAAATATGCTGCCATTATGACACCACTTACAAAAAAATTCATTCATGCATGACAATAATACTCATTTGGAGTACACACAACAAAAATATTTTTCTTACCAAATAAATGCAATTACGCAAAACTGCAGAACAACCACTGCCGAAACCGCAAACAGGAATCAAAAGCTTTACACTAGAATAAAAAGGAGAAAAAAACATTACAATCACATATGCAAATAATGCACCAGTCCACACACAATCCACCAGCCAAGCTAAGGGGTAGGTGGGCCAAAAGGATAAATAAAATATTCACCCCCGGAAAAGGGGAGAAACCCTTGCCCTTTTGGCGACTCCCCAACACAAAAATTAAAAAACCCTGGTGTCTAGTGGCTTCTGCCCTCCTTGGGGGCAGATGGGCCTAAAAACATACTGCTATTCTGCCACCCAAAGAGGGCAGAAATGGCCACAATCATCCTCCCATAAAGGGGAGCGACCCTTGCCCAAGGGGCCGCTCCCCAACATAAAAACCCCTGGTGGCCTAGTGGACCTACAAAAAAACAAATCAGCCGATCTGCCCCTCAGGATGGCAGAAACAGCCAAATTAATGCTCCCCAAAGGGGAGCAACCCCTGCCCAAGGGGCCACTCCCCAAAAACAAATCCCTGGTGGTCTAGTGGGCCAAATATTTAAAAAAAAATGGCGACATCTGCCCCCCATGGGGGCAGACAGCCACAAACAATGCCCCCAAGGGGGAGCGACCCTTGCCCAAGGGGCCACTCCCCACAAAAAAATCCCTGGTGGCCTAGTGGCCAGACAAATTAAAACAGACGATCTGCCCACCCAGGGGGGCAGAAACGGCCAAATTAATGCTCCCCATAGGGGAGCGACCCTTGCCCAAGGGGCCACTCCCCTCAAACAAATCCCTGGTGGTCTAGTGGGCCCAATTTTTAAAAAAAAACATGGCGATCTGCCCTCCTGGGGGGCAGACACAGCCACAAATATTGCCCCCAAAGGAGAGTGACCCTTGCCCAAGGGGTCACTCTCCACAAATAAATGCCTGGTGGACTAGTGGGAAGATACCTTTATCTTCCGCACACGATCTCTCCCTACTCAACTCTACTCTCAACTCTATTCACAACTGGATGTTAGCTCACCAACTCATTCTGGATCCCGCCAAAACTGAATTCCTCCTCCTCTCTACCTCTCTCTCACCTCCTCCTGTTCAATCTTGGATGGATCAGCTGAACCTACTCAACAACAAACCCATCATTGTCGACAGCGCTAAATCCCTAGGTGTCATTCTTGACAAAAGACTCAACCTAATCTCCCACATCAACTCTATTGCTAAGAACGCACGTTACCAGTTGCGCCTTCTATGGGGGATCCGTCGGTTCTTCCCGGAGAAAGACTTAAAAACCTTGGTACAATCTCTGGTTCTCTCAAGACTGGATTATTGCAATTCTCTTCTGACGGGCCTACCCAAATCCCACCTCTCCCCTCTCAAATCCATCCTCCATTCAGCAGCTCGCTTCATTTCAGGGTCTAAACGAAGCGACCACGTCACTCCTATCCTGTCCTCTCTTCGATGGCTTCCGATCGAGGCAAGATCTATTTACAAAACTGCCTGCATCACACACAAAGCCTTACACACGTCCTCCCCTCGTTACCTGGCGAATAAATTGAAATTGTCCGGTGGCTCTCCCCCTTCTCGCAATGCGGAAAAGCTTCTGCTTGAGCCCCCCCCGTCTTCAAAAGGGAAAGATCGATGGCGCAATCCTTCTCAGGCAATGCGGTGAGAATCTGGAACTCGCTTCCCCCATTGCTCCGTGCCACCTCCTCTACCCGGATCTTCAAAGCTGACCTCAAATATCTTCTCTTCCAAAGACACTTTCAGAACTAATACTTTCACTCTCAGCCCCCTCTAGGAAGTTCGCTCTTCATTGTAACTTTTTCCTGTACATTCCTCACCCTTGCGTGCTGTGCTGCATTTGTGTACCCTTCATTTTAAGTCTCCTGTTTAATTCACACCCTCTCTACTCCCTCAAGGAAGTTCTTCCACTATAGGAAACTCTGTACTCCATGCCTATAGAAGTGCCTTCCCAGTGTGTTCTGAGTGACTGCCACTTATTGCAGTATTATACCTCTATTTGTATTTTGTTTCTCATGTATCTTGTAACGCATACCTCTTTTTGTATCTTGTTTGTTTTATTTGCACAATTGTCACTTTTTCCTCATGTAATGTAACGCTTGCTTTTGTATTACGCTCACTTGTAACCTTCTCCTCATGTAATGTTACTGTTCCTATTGTGAAGCGCTCTGACTCCTTCGGGTAAAGCCTGCGCTATATTAAAAAAAACTGCCCCCCCAGGGGGGCAGACCACTAAAAACATATGGCCCCCAAAAGGGGAGTGACCCTTGCCCAAGGGGCCACTCCCCAAAACAGTATTTTCACTTAAAAAAAAAAAAAAAAAATCCCTGGTGTCTAGTGGGCATTCCTGCTGCACGATCGCATGATCGTGCAGCAGGAATGCACAAAAGAGGCATGGGGGAAAGGAAAACCCTTTCCTTGTTACTGTTCCTATTGTGAAGCGCTCTGACACCTTCGGGTAAAGCCTGCGCTATATTAAAAAAACTGCCCCCCCCAGGGGGGCAGACCACTAAAAACATATGACCCCCAAAAGGGGAGCGACCCTTGCCCAAGGAGCCGCTCCCCAAAACAGTATTTTCACTTTTAAAAAAAAAATCCCTGGTGTCTAGTGGGCATTCCTGCTGCACGATCGCATGATCGTGTAGCAGGAATGCACAAAAGAGGCATCGGGGGAAAGGAAAACCCTTTCCTTTCCCTCGATGCCTCTTTTGTTTGAAACCTCCCCTCCCCGGAGCCAAAACTCACCTTATTCCCCGACGCGCTGGAAGCAAATGGCTTCCAGCGCGTCGCGGAACAAAGGGAAACCCCCAATGACGTCAGTGAGGGGGTGGCGGGGAGGCAGGGGAAGCCCTTCCCCTGCCCCCCCCCCCCAAAAAACCAATGATCGGATTCCCACGGGGGGAGCGCCAGCGCTTCCCCCGTGGGTGGTCTTATGACGAGCTGGACTCGTCATGAGCACACGACCACTGTGTGCCATGACGAGTCCAGCTCGTCATAAGCATCGAAGGGGTTAAAACAAATTTACTGTCCACCGCTGGCTTTAAGATCACTGATCTATTGCTGTGTTCTGACTTGGTCGGAACCACTAAGAACAAGCATTGGCATATCCAATAGGTCTCGCCTTTGGGACCGTATAAGTGGTTAGTCATGCTGCATATTATCCTGGGTGCTCTGACGCTCTGCAGAAATAGCGATCAGAGTCACGGTGAGGGACGGCTGATAGAGGAAAGGAAATGCAGACAACGGGAGGGGGGCGGGAGCATCGTGAACACAGCGGGAAGTGTCCATGTCATCATGGACACTAGGTTACAGGCCTGGGCTTTCCCTACAAAAGAAATAATTGTGTTCAGATGGGTTGATGACACACTAGGGTGGAAAGTTACAGTTCAGTGTACTTCTATGCGCTAGGTTCTCATCCGTGCCGCGCAGGATCGCCGTCCACGGAGCCTCCATGCAGACACATCGACACGTTCAAAACCTCGTTGGTCCCGGTGATGACAGCGGCTTTGGCGGGTTTCTGTACACTTGAGTGGCCACGCAAGACATATTACAAGTGTAGCTGCCTGCAGCCTCGGCGTCAGCAGGGTCGATACATGTCTGAATGAGTACACGACACGCCTGATGCTAAGTGTCATACACCCTCCTCAGACGGGGCCCGGTCGATGCAGGAGCACACGGTGGCCTGCCGGAGGAGCCACAGTGACTACAAGGGCAACGCATCTCTGACACCCGCCGCCGCCTGAGCTGGAGGAGTCCGGACCGTGTACACTGAACTGTCTGGCAGGGGAAATAGTGCAAAAAAAGTGCTGTGTAGATGAGCTGAACTTAAGACTGTAACTTCAGAAAACCCGGGCATCGAGGCAGCTTTCTTGAAGTTGGGTCTGACTCTACTGCACGCGTCAAAAATAACTGGGCCCAGGAACTTCAATTTGTAGCTATTCGAAAGTCGGGACGCAAGAGATCTGTCTGATCGAGAGTCTGAGTGATTGCTTCCCACAAGCGCCTTGGTTTTGTGGCTACATTTTAACCAGTTGGCACTATGGATGGGATAAAGTACGTCTTCTCCTCAGGTCACAACAGAATGCAACCCGTCTCTCCGAAGAACTGGCGAACTGACGAGCATCCTTCAAGGCGCTCTCGGAAAACGTCCTTAGAAGAAGCGAATGAAATTTAAAACAGTTTCAAGAACACGAAAGGCGTCTGCTTAAAACAGAGTGAAGAATGGAGGGAAGAACAGCATACACAGGGGCAAGACGGACGGAAGGCTTCAAAGAGAGCTGGTTCCATCTCGTGTTATCACGACTGCCGTTTATTGGTGATTAGATCTTTCTGTGAGTTTCAAAGCGCGAGGGAAGCGCTGGAGCGGGAGGAACAACAGGGTCCGAAAGAGGGAGAAAACGAGTGGTGTGCGCGTGTTTGGGAGAGCAGTCTTCACTTTTCAAGCACTGCACTTGTGCTTGTGGCACGCCGCTGCTCGCTCCCGCAAGGTGGATGCCGCCACAAGCATGAGGGCAGTGCTTGAAATGTGAAGACCGATGGCTAAAGGCCCTCCTAGAGCAGCGCATGCGCGCTGCCTAGGCGAGACCTAAAAACTACTGTGTCGGTGTCCCCTTTCCTGTATTTAAAGTTTAAGGATTAATTAATATTCTCATGAGAGAACGACACAGAGGCTGCTGCTTCCTACCGCAGGGAGATAGACAAGTGTGGGCTGCTGTTTCTAGGTATCTGTGTGTGTGAGAAATCATTGGCTATCCCCTCTAATTATGACAGCTTGATACTCGAGTCTGCCAACAGATGAATGTGTCCCCGGGGAGGGCATCTGTCGAAATGGCCTCTACTATAGGCTGTCCAAAGAGCTGGAACCCCCATACCTCAAGTGACTGCATAATTTGGTAGTTGTCATCGGGGATCCCCAGGTCTCCCAATGCTGTCACCGTCTCTGCAGCTGCTTTCCCTGGATGTCATGGCTCTGCGTCTGCGGCCCGTATTGCCCAGTTTCTTCCAGGGCTGCTTCCGGTATCTGCTCCAGTGGTGCTCCCTAATCGCGTGTTCCTCATTGACCAGTGTTCATTCAGCCCCAAGTCAGCTCTCCACAATGCCTCTCTTGGGTGCTCCATTGCTCTGCTCCAATACCCAAAGTTGTTTTGCAAACCTGTTCGTTCCTGCCTTTCCCTGTTCAGGTCTAGTTATTGCTGCTGTTGGTGGGTCGCTAATCGTTACATCTCGCGAGACACTTACTGTACGAGAGTACGACCAGTAAAGATGGCGGAGGCAGAAGGGGAGAGTCTGAAGTCCTGGCTGAGTGAGTGAATCTGGATGGAGGGATAAATGAAATGTCACCGACAGGCTAGGTTGCGGGACACTCCTAGAGTAGCGCATCCCTCCATATTGTAGACCTGTGGAACAGTCTAAGTCAATTGTTGTATAAGGCGGAATCGGCCCCACCTTTTTCTTTAAGGCACTGGGAGCCGTTGTTAAAGGAGAACTGCTGCTGTAATGCACGGGACTGAATGCAACAAGCTCCCTGAATTCTGCTATCATTGTGCAAGCAGAGCCCTTGAGTGCTGCTCCATTAACAAAATGAGTGCTGTCATCTAGACCCTCATGCAATTGTACATCTGAGGACCACGCCCTGGGGCTGCTTTTGCTATATGCTAGTAAACTCCGCTACGTAGCGAATGGAGGATTTTTTGCCAAACTCTGCTCTCCAAGTGGAGCGCGGAGTGGAAAAACTCTGTGAACTTTGCCGGCAGAGTGGAGTTCACTGCCCACCCTTAGTATTAAGGTTTTCATCGCTCTTGCATCACGTTGCGTGGTGCAAGAGCAACACAAACCGGTCATAAATATGGCCCTAAGTTCCTTAATCTTGGAACAATTACATTACCCCCAGGTCCCTCCTGTCCTCGTCTCATTCATAACTTGTGGAGATAACCATCTCCTGACAGAAAAAAAGAACAGAGGAATGCTGGGACCCTAACCCCACCCTCTCCCACTGGGATTACATAATTCCTGCTTAACCAGCATTCCGCCTGTTCTTTTTTTCTGTCTGTCGACAGGAATGGTACGAGGTGCTGCTGCTGCTCCTGCTGGGCTGGAGTGGCGGTCTTCTTTGGTCTCCGTCTGGCTGCCTGGTTGCTCTGGACGGGGTGTAGTCTGGTGTACCTCCCTGCCTGCCGGGCTTGCCGGGAGGCTTGGATGTTGCCGGCCAACTCTTTGCAGTGTGCGCCAGCCAGCCCTTTGCCGCTGGTGCACTGGCCTCCCAGTCAGTTCCGGGTTGCAGGGCGCGTCTTCCTGTTGGTGGGGCCTGATGGAAGACGCACCGCAGACAATGGATGGCTACTCAGGGGCTATACTGGTGGTGCCTCTCAAGTATTTGTCAGCTGGTGTTGTTGCTGTCCTGCTGTGAAGCCGCGGTGGCTGGAGGTGCGCTCCTGGGCTGGCTGGTAGGCGCATTGTTCTGACAGACGATGTGTTCTGGAGTATCTGCCTGCCCCACAGGTGAGTAGCTCATAGTGGTTTGCCTATTTCTTTCCTTGCTGATTACTTTGCAGTTGTTGGGCTACGGGATTTGGGTTTCATTTCCCTGTTGCCTGGCACTCCTCTTCTTTGGACCTTCTTTGTACAGCCAGGAGCTGTTGGTCTTAGGTGGCGTCATGTGGATGTTGGTGTCACATGCCTCTCCATTGCCTGTATTGGTTCCGACTGCAGTGACACCACTGTGAGGAGGTCTTCTTGCTTTGGCCCTTGTGTGGTTGGCGGTCCGGGAGCTGTGCTGCGATTGCCCCTGGTATGCCGTCTTGACGGTGGGCCAGCTAGTTGTTTGCCCAGGCGCTCAGTTTGGGCATGCCTGGGCTGGCTGGTGGGGATTTTATTGGGGCTGGCTGTGTTGTTGGGTTTCTGCTTGCCCAGGGGTGAGTGCCGCCTAGTGGTCCCCCCCTTTTCATCTGTGTGCTGCCTCTGGCCCAGGCCTGTGGTATAGGGGAGTGTCCTGTGGTCTCTAGCTTCCTGTCCTGGGTCTTCTTTATTTATTTGCGAGGTCTCAACCTGATGGGTGGCTGGTCCCTCTGCGGTCGGGTTCAGGTCCTTGCGGTGGTCGGGTGGCCCTGCTGTTTGTGGTCTCAACCCGCAGTTCTTGTGGCTTCTCTGGTCCCTCCACATCATGGGCTTTTGTCCCTCTGCCAGCTGCTCTGTTTCCTGGATTTCGTTGTGGTCCTTGTTGCTTGCTTTGCATTGTCCTTTTGTGTCTGGGGCTGGTTTTCCTGCCGTGGCCTGCTTCGGACTCTTCGTGGGCCTTTTGTTGCCCTGTTGTGGCTATGTGGGTCCGGTTTCTTGCCTGTCCCACTTCTGGCCCCTGCTCCCTCATTGGGGGTGCGGTTGTGTGATCTTCAGTCTCGATAGTGGTGTTGCATATGGCTTCAGGTCTGGTAAGTTGGCCTTAGCTTCTGCCTCTGTCTTTTTTTTGTGACCTTACTGTTCTGTGTTGGGGCCCTTGTTGAACTGTACAGTTAGGTTGGTGGTGCATTCTCTGCCCCTGTCTCCTGGTTGGGTGCTTGCTGATTGGGGGTGGAAAGGGCTCTGGCCTTTGTGGTCTTGTTGCCTTTCAGGGTGCCTTTTGGGTGCCTGTCTTTGGGCCTTTTTGGTTCCTTCCTCTTTTTGGCGGTTTGCTTGGGTGTGGGTCCTCCTTGCCCCCTGGGTGTCCAGCGGTTCTGTGCCTGGGGTGGCGCGGGTCCGTGCCGGCCTCCTGGCCCTTTCCTTTTTGCCTGTGCTCTGCACCGGCCTTCCCCAGGTGCGGGCTGGGCCATGGGGTCTTCATGCCCAGGAGGGCTGCTTGGCTTCAGCCCTGGTTTCCCAGCCACTTTTTGCGGGGTGTTGCCTCTGTGGCCTTGGTTGTGGCTGGTTTCAGTGGCTTTTCTCTCTGCCCTCGGGTGTTGGAGTGTTTCTGGTTTGTGGCTGTTTTGGCCCGGTGCCGCTGTTTCTGGGTCTGTGTGGGTACCATGTTGGTGGCCTTCTGTTTCTGCTGGTGGGTCTGTGGTTCAGTCGGCTGGATTCCCAGTTGCTTACAGGGTTGTTGGCTGGGTTGGGCTTTTGCCCACCCTGCTTGCCTCTCCTGTCCTTGTGATCCTGGCTTGGTGGTAGTTTCCTGCCATGTTTTTGGCCGGGGGATCTGGGGCCGGTGGTTTTCGCTTCTCCAGTGTCTCCGGGGCTGTCTTGGGGCTTTGTGTTGGCCCTTCTCCAGCTGCTGCTGGGTCTCCCGCAGGGTGGTCCCGGTTCGGCTGGTTGTCCCCTTGTCCCGTAGCCCTTGTCTGGGCCATTGGGTCTGGGGTGTGCAGGCTCCTCTCCAGTGGTCGGTGGTCTTGTCTTTCCCCAGTGCTGTTTTGTCTGCCTTGAGTCGGCCCCCGGGGTTGTGCTTGGGGGGGTCATCTTTGGTGCGTGTTGTTTGGAGCAGGGGTCTTCCATGTTGTTCCTAGTTGGCCTTTGGATAGACCTGGTGTCAGTGGGTTTGCCTTGTCCGGCTCTTGCAGTTTGCTGTTTCCTGGTCCAGTTAGGTCCTGTTCAGTGTCTGGGTGTCCGCAGCTTGGGGTTGTCCCCTGTTGTTGACCTCTTCCTGGTGGGGTGTTGTGCTTCGCTGGGTTCTGGCCTCTGGCTCTTCCACAGTTTTTTTCCTGTTCCAGTGGGGTGTGTGTTTCAGGTGCTCATTGGGCCTGCCTCCTGTCCACGCCAGTGCCTTTGTGGCATGGGGTTCTGTTGGTTGTATGCCTCGTCTTGGCGTGTTGGCCTGTTCCTGTGCCCTGGCTCCTTCCCCTGGCCTGGGTGCTTGGGCAGTTGTCCTGTGTTGGCGCTGGTGCTTGGTTCTGGACGTTCTTGCCTTGCGTCTTGTCCTCCCCTGGGGTATCGGTGGCGTTGGTGGCCTCCATGCTCTCTGGTGGCTGGGTCGGTGTAGTTGGTTGGGGGTTGCTCTTTGGTCATTGCATCCTCCCTTCCTGGTTTGGTCGGTTGGTCCTGCCCTTGTTTGGTCCTCTGGGTGTTGGCCTTGACCCTGTTGGCGGGCTCTCTTCTCTTTTGTTGGATTGGTCTCTGGTGGGCCTCCCCAGTGATGTTGGAGTTTGTCCTGCTGTTGTTGCCCTTCCGTGCCTTTTTGGGGATGGGGCTGTTGGGTCTTCACCTGTTCCCCTTGGCTCTTTTCTGGAGCTGGTTGTGTGCCTGTTCGGCTTTGTTGGTCGCTCCTTCCTTGGTTTGCTTGGCACACTCTCAGTCGGTTCCGCTGCGGTGTCTCTGGGTCGGCTTGTTGACGCTGGGCATGGAGGCCTTCTGGGCTGGTGGACGCCCTTGCGGGCTTTTTGTTCCCTCTGGGGTGTTTCTTCGGTTCTGGTACTCCTTGTGCCGGTTGTTTTGCGGGTGTGGTTGCTTTGACCCCGTTTTCCCTTCTGGGGTTTGGCCTTTGGGCTGGGGGTCTCTGTGGCGTGCCCATTTTCCGGCCTAGGTTTTTTTGTTTGTCCTTGCCTTGTTGTGGCTGGGTCCCTTCCGCTTGGCGATTTTTGGGGGTTGGGGGCGGTGGGGCCTGGGTGCCCTGCTTGTCCTTTTTCTGTGGTTGGCTGCCTTCTTTGGGCTGGTGGTGCCATCTATTTCTGGGGACCTGGTTTTTCAGACCTTGGTTAATTTCCTGTTGGTCTGTCCCTGTCTTTTTCCCCGGGGGCTGGCCATTTTGTGTTCTTCTAAGGGCTGTGGCCTCCTCGCTGTCCTTCTGTAGGTGGTGGTCTCTGGTGCTTTCTTGGTGGGGGCTCCTCCTCTGTTGTTGTTTGGGGGTTGTTTCTGGTGGAGGTTGGCTGCCCTCTGGGTGGTTACCACAAACAGGGGAAACCCTATTACCTGAACTAGGAGTCAATGAAAATTATAATACTAACAAGGGTTCAGGTATATAATTATACAAAGCAATACAGTACAGTGGAAAATTAAATTACATATTACAGAAAAAATCACATCACAAAACAAAGAAGAAAAACAATGATACCCATAAAGAACATATATACGCTTTAAACTAAAACCATAATACAAAATACAATGATAAATTGACAGTGCTCACATAATTACACAAAAATCGAAATCAGGAAACACAATTACAAGTGTAAACAGAAAAAGCAATAGCAGAGGCAAATGAATTCACAAAAGAACAATACTGATTGAACAAAACACAAAACCAGAAATGGAAATTAATACATCCTCTTGAATAATTGCCAAGAATGAGCATCGACGGCATTTCAACCAAATACAATTGAACTGGTCATCATCAGGACAGACAACATTTGACAGAGCATCCAACACAGAATTTTATCTGAAGTCACCCTCCAATGTAAACGCTCCTCAGTGCATAGTCCATTAACGCAAGAAAAACAACGGCTCAAGAAGAATCACGAGTCCAGTCTATAAAGTACTGGATCCAAGCGCAAGCAGGGACAGCAGAGCAATTCTAGGTCCCCCAGTCAGCAGCCAGAGCACACCCAATGGCCAGCATACGAAGCAATAATTGAATTTCTAACCGAAACTCCAAAGCGGCATCTCGTTAGGACGCCATGCTAACGCTAGGAGCGTGATGGGAGCATGGGTGGTGGCTCCATGGGCTTGCCGCTTTTTTTTTTGTTCCCTTTGGCCATCTCCTGCTTGTTTTGGGTGGTGTGTCCTTTTTGTTTGGTTGCATGCCTTGTGGGCGGTGTGCTCCTGCCTGTGTTTTTCCTGTTGTTCTCCCGTTTGCTTCCCTTGGGATACTGCTGTTGGTGTGGTGTCCTGAGAATTCTTTGGGAGTTCAGAAGGCCGGTTTCCTAGCTTTGGTATTCTCCACAAGCTATGAATGGGACGAGAATAGAAAGGACCTAGGGGTAATGCCATATTACTTTACGGTAATCTTCATTACTCCTGGTCCCATTGTCCTCATCTCATTCATTATGCCCCTCCCTCCCTCCAGGCCTTCCTGTTGGTGGCTTGGTATGTTCAGGCAGAATGCTGGGTAAGTAAAGATTATGCACTCCCTGTGGGAGGGGTGGGGTCAGGGTCCCAGCATTCCTCTGTTCTTTTTTTTCTGTTGGGATATGGTTATCTCCACAAATTGTGAATAGGACGAGGACAACGGGACCAGGAGTAATGAAAATTACCGGTAAGTGGTAGGGCATTCAGTCTTCTTCCACAGACATCAAATATTCATCTTCTTGACTGGCAGCTAGATTGCATTGTTGTTGGTTGTGATAGGGGTGGTGGTGGCACTGGTGTGAGGGTGGGGAGCTGAGAAGGCTCCTCTTTGCCTTCTCCAATCTTGACCTGCTCAAAGATGTTCCCCATTTGAAGAAAGCCTAATGCCACAGACTGAACCCTTTGACACCTAGCTTTTCAGATGGATGTTCCTGTTCTCGTATTGCCAGCCATATATGATTATCATGTGAAATATTGAAACATTCATTGTTAATTCTAAGCATTATAAAGCAATGATATTTACCAGTGCAACATTCATTAAATAATTTTCTATTGGAACTTAAAAGTTTTGCATTTGACTTGTTTTGTATATACTTTTATGTTTAAAACATGATATAAACGTAATTCAGATGTCTTAGTTTGTCATCAACATATTTAACAACCTTCACGAAACTCCAACATCTTTGGCCCATGTGGTCATTATCAAGAATGCAGGAAGAGAAAATGCTTTAAGGGAGGCTAGGACTTGGATTAATGAAGATTACAGTCAAGTAATTTTGGTAATAAAATCTGTGTTTGTCTTCCTCCCCTACATAAATATACAGTTTATTGGTAATAATTGAGGACATAACCCAGATCAAAAATATATTTGAATGTGAATTTTTAGCTCATGCATATAAAAAATATTGACACCTATGCTCCAGTTTTCCCGTACTATCGACATGAAAGAGACTCTGATGCTCCCATGGCCCTGGGAACTCAAAAGGCCAGACTTAAATAATGTCGACGTTTGTGGCAATAAACGTATAGGTAATAGTAATTCAAAGGTAGAACAGAACGAAAGAAAATAATGTATTTATTTAGGATAAAAATATAAAGTACATGCAGAATAGTGCACAAATAAATTAATAATGTGAGAGAACATAGATATGAATGATTAAAAAAAACTGAGACAAAATAGGAGAGAACAACATTCAAAAGTAAACTGTATTATTTGAGCGCTATCCAAAAACATCTTCTTAACAGAAGAAGAAGGTGAGTTTAAGTGGTTTTCAAATTTAGGCAATACAAATTAAATAAGGTAGCAGGAGGCAAATGTAGTAGTCCTTTGACTAGTCTCTCAGGAATGTATTTGAGGCTTCGGTATTGGCTGGGTTTTAATTAAAGTGGAGTGGTACGTGTTTTGTCACAGGGAATATGTCTTTCCTAACACTACAGCAAGGAATAACTTCCTCTGAAGAATGGAGTTAAAGAGACGTCTTTGACTGTTGTTAAAATTGTTAAAAGTCAAATGCTTCTCTCATTTGTTTCTGTTACGCTTGACTTTTGTAACAGAGTCGAGTAACCTTTCAAAAGACGGAAATCAGGAACAAAATGCATTATTCCGGGCCTTGTTTCGTGAGGAGCCTGTAGAATCTTTTAGCTGAAATCGAGGTTTGTGATAAGATCAGCCCTCAGGAACATCACAGTTGTCGTGTCCCTGAACCCCACAGATTCACGCAGGACACAGGTAGGAGATTTACTCTTCTTTATTTCGTACTCCGCTCCCCTGCCCACACACGTGTCTCCTCTCTTCCTCTGCTCCCCGGTACTGCCCCTCTTCCCCACACCCTGACCGGATGTGGTGTCCGGTTTCCCTTGTCCCCACTGTCCATCTGGGGTCCTAGTGCCCGTCTCCAGGTCACTACATCTCCCCCTTTGTCACGAAGAAATGAAAAGAAATTGAAAACACAGAGATGTGTCGATAGAGATAAGAACAGATAAGATAGAGATAAGAACAGATAAGATAGAGATGAATGCGCCTCCCATCGTTACATTTCTTCTATTAGTCTTTTCGGCCGTCTGCTTACTCTTTTTGGGCAAGCCTCCGTCTGTTGCTCTTCTGACGTTCCCTCCCCATTGTGTGTTCCCTTTCTCTCATGCTCCGACCATTCTCTTTCTGCTGTGTCCTTGTCTTCTTGATCTCCTTCATTCTTCTCCTTCAGTCCTTTGAAGTGTGAGCTGTTCCATGTTATCCTTCGGTGTTCTGACTCCGCTGTGATCATTGGGCCTTTCACTTGAGTTACTGTTAGCGGGTCTGTCGAGAACATGCTGTCAGACTTCCTTTGTTGTCTTTGACGCACTATCACAGTGTCCCTTTCTTTCAGGTGCGACGAGACGGCGTGTCGCCTGGCGTCTGCATATCTTTTCATTTTTTCTTTAGCCTCCTTGTCTCTTGCCTCAATGCTGCTGTGTTCTGGTGTCATAGTTGCTTCTACTTGTGGCAGCCTTGTTCTGCTTGTCCTTCCTAGTACTAGCTCTGCAGGGCACTTTCCGGTGGAGTTATGGGGCGTGTTTCTATAGTCACGTAGCACCTGGCATAGGGCCTGGCCAATTGATATCTGCGCCAACTTCGCCCTTTGAACCGCCTTTTTGATGTTCCCCATGAACCTCTCCACCATTCCATTCGCTTGAGGCCACAACGGAGTTATCTTCCTGTGGCTTATTCCCAGGTAGGCCATGAACCTGCGGAATTCTTCTCCTGAGAATGGGGGCCCGTTGTCTGTTTTTAGTGTTTCTGGTGAGCCCCAGGCCGCAAAAATGTCATCTAGTATCGGTAAGGTTGCTGTCGCTGACATCGATGACACCTGTCGCACTATGGGGAATCGCGAGTATTCATCAATGACCACAAGCAGATAGCTGCCTGTGTCTAGTGGCCCGAAGAAGTCAGCCGCTAGTGTTGTCCACACCGCTCTTGGGATTTCTGACATTTGTAATGGTTCATGTTTTGGTGGTGGTCCTGTCATTTGACAGAGGTGGCATGTTGTGATTGTGTCTTCCACCATGCGGTCTAAACCAGGGAACCATACTTTCTCTCTTAGCAGTTTCTTGGTGGCTACTATTCCTCGGTGTGACTCATGAGCCAGATCGACCAGTTGTCGCCTCAGTGAGCGTGGTATCACTATTCTTGTTCCTCGCATCATTATTCCTGTTGCTGTTTCTGACAGTTCTTCGTTTATCTTCTTTAGGGCAAGCATTTCTTCTTTGCGTACTCCCTATCCCCAGGTGCAATTATTATTGATGTGTTTCCATCTCTGCTTTCTCATTGTCTCCATGGCCGTTTGTAACGTGGCATCATCCTTGGTCTCGTTTTCCAGCTCCTCTACTGTTATCGGTGCGGGCGTGTTTTGCTTTAGCACAAAGTTGAGGTACTCTTCTGCCATCGATTTCTTCTCTTGTGCCTGCGGCAATGGGTGTCTCGACATGTAGTCTGCCGGGTTGTGCTCTTTCCCGGGCTTGTGCACAATCGTGAAATCGTCGTCCATCAGCCTTATGCCCCAGCGCTCAATCCTGGGTGGCATTTTGGCCGACGGGCTGCCATAGATCGTTACCAGCGCCTGGTGGTCAGTTATGATGGTGAATGGCTTCCCGTAGATGAACATGTGATAATGTTCACACGCCCATACCACCGCTAGGCTTTCCTTTTCCGGTTGCGAGTATGCCCTCTCAATCTCTGTCAAGCTTTTGCTTGCGTACGCGACAATTTTCCTTGGTGAATCTCTCCCTGGCAGATGCTGCGCTAGTATTGCTCCTAATCCAACTGGGCTGGCGTCCACAGTCAGCTCAGTGCAGAGCATGGGATCAAAATAAGCAAGATGTTCCACAGTCATCACCGCATGTCTGATTTCCTCGAATGCCTTGTTGCACTCCGGTGACCACATGAACTTCTGTCCTTGTTTGGTCAGTTCTCTTAGTGGTGTGCTCACTGTGGCGAAATCCTGTATGTATCTAGCGCAGTAGCTGGCAAGTCCTAGAAATGATCTTACTTCTGCGACGTCCGTCGGAGGATTCGCGTTTTCCAGTGTCTCTACTTTGCTGGGATCTGGCCTCATTCCTTGCTTGGAGAAGATGTGTCCGAAAAACACCAATTCCTTTCTTCCCAGCTCGCATTTGTCTCCATTCAACGTTAGTTCCACTTGTTCCAGTTGTGTGCACACTTGGCGCAACGCAGTGTCATGTTCTTTGTCTGTTTTTCCAAACACTAAGATGTCGTCACTATAATTTAGACTGTTCTGTACCGGCCTTATCACCTGCCTTATTGTTTCTTGGAATATTTCCGCAGCCGATGAGATTCCGAAGCTCAGTCGCTTGTATCTAAACAGGCCCAAGTGTGTGGAGAATGTTGTGATGTACCTGGACTGGTGGTCTAGTTCTAGTTGGTGGTACCCTTTGCACAGGTCCAGCTTCAAAAATTGGCAGGCCCCAGTGAGACAGCTGATCATGTCGTTTAAGTGTGGTCCTGGGTGACACTCTCTCGCGATTGCTGTGTTTGGGATCCTCATGTCTACGCAGATGCGGATCTTTGAAGTGTTCTTCTTTGGGACTGCCACTATCAGGGACACCCAGGGCGTTGGCCCTTCAGCAGGCTCAATTATGTCTTGCGCCAGGAGGCTGTTGATTTCCTCTTCAACTTGTGGTTGTAGGTGGATGGGTACTCGTCTGTGATGTTGGGCCACCGGCGTAATTGCTTCATTTATATGTAGCGTTATCTGCTTTCCTTTCAATTTCCCAAGACCTTTCAGTATGGCTGGGTATTCTTGTAGAATGTTCTCCTTTTCCAACATGTGATATGTCATAGCTAGCAACCCCATCACTTGCGCTGTTACATTGCTTAGCAGGCATGGTGCTGGGATGTCACCTTTAGCACGTGTATTTCTTCTTGGTAGGACCTGCCCTTGTATGTTAAAGTCTCTGTAAATTTCCCTATGTTTTCTACTGGTCTTTTGGAGCCCCACGTGAACACGTCTACGGTTGACAGTGACAGCGATAGTTTCACTTTCATTCTCCTGTATTCTGACATGCACATGATGTTGCATGTTGCTCCACTGTCTAGCACGAACTTAGCTTGGTGGCTCCCAATACCGATGTCCACGGTGGCGGTTTTCTTTATTTGCTGCTTCTCCACTAGCTGAATGTGCTCCGACCTCGTGTTTTCTTTGGGCTCTTCTGACATTAGATATAGTCTCGCCTCACTCACTGGTGCTGCCGTCTCTTCGGACTCGTCAGAGGAGCTACGATTAGCCGTTTCCATGTGTCGTGCGTATCTGTTGCTGGTCATCTGTGGTCTTATTGCTCTGCCTCTCTCACTTCTGCCTTGTCTGCTCATGCACATGCTTGCAAAGTGATTGTCCCTGTTGCACTTTCTGCACTTCTGGCCCATTGCTGGGCAGGCACCGACATGCGGGAATTCAAGGCCACATCGATAGCATGTTGGTTCGCCCTTCTTTTGTTGGACTGGCGCCTGGTATTCTTTTTCTTGAAAGTCCCAGCGACGCGATGCGCCAGCGCCACTCTCTTTTCTTTTCCCATCTCCATTTGCTTGGCATGTGCTGTGGCCCGTGCTTCCGTGCGAGCCATCGTCAATATCTTCTCCAGCGTCGTTGGTTCCTTCCAGAACGCGTGCTCGGAACTCCACTGATCGACAACCTTCAATAATGCGCAGTCTTATCGCTTGCTCGTTGTCAAACTGGTCAAACGTACAGTATGTGACTAGTTTTCTCAGTCTCGTTGCAAAATCGTCCAAGCTTTCTTCATCTTGCTGGCATGCAGTGTTGAACGTATACCTCTCGAAGTCAATGTTTCGTTGAGGGTCGAACTTCTCGGTGAGACACTTTATTACTCCTTTGTAGTCCGTTGTTTTATCACTGGGGAATGTGATGAGCAGATCTTCTACTTCATCTCCTGCGAGATTTAGAAACAGGTCTAGTTGTTTGGTTTCCACGACGTCCGTGGCGCGCATGTAGCGCTCAAATTGCCTGATCCATCTTTCCCATCTGATGCCTGCTTGCGGTTCCGATAAGCTAAATGGTAAAGGTCTGCGGAATATTGCTTGTGCGCTCTGTTTCTCCGTGTCGCTCATTTTCTTGCTTTGTATTTTCCTCACTTCTTCCCTTTATTTGGTCCTTTGTGGTCGCTGTATTTCTTGTATTTTCAATTTTTTTTATTTTTTTTATTTTTTTATGTATTTCCTTTATCTCCCATGTATTTCAATTGCTGCCTGACTTCAAAATGGCCGCTGAGCTTTCCTGTGCTCCGATTGGCTTAGTTTGCCTGACTTCAAAATGGCCACCGCAGTCTCGCGAGGTTTCAGCCTCTCGGGCCTTTGCCTGACCTTCTAAGATGGCCGCCGCTTGTTTCTAGCTTCTTATTGGTCCGGCCTGCCTGTCCTTAAGATGGCCGCCAACTCTCGCGATAGTTCGTTTGAACTTCGCGCGTCGGTCGCATTAACTCGCTTTTCAGTTGCTTTGCTTACCGCTCTTGTCCTGCGGTCGGGGTGGGCTCCCGCAACGGTATTTTCTTGGCCACTCGGACCAGGGTGGGCTCCTGGCTTCGGTATTGCTCTGGGCCACTCGGACCAGGGTGAGCTCCTGGCTCCGGTTTTTCTTCTTCTCGGCTCCTGACGCCACGGCGATTTTCCGTCAGCGGACCAGGGTGGGCTCCTGGCTCTGTCGCGTTTGTTCTCCGGCTGCTCTCAACGACGCCACATGGATTTCTCTTGGGTCAGCAGACCAGGGTGGGCTACTGGCTCCGTCGTCGACCTCGATGCACGACGCCAATTCTTCCTTGGGATAACGATGATCCCACCTTCGTTCGCCAGTTGTCGTGTCCCTGAACCCCACAGATTCACGCAAGACATAGGTAGGAGATTTACTCTTCTTTATTTCGTACTCCGCTCCCCTGCCCACACACGTGTCTCCTCTCTTCCTCTGCTCCCCGGTACTGCCCCTCTTCCCCACACCCTGACCGGATGTGGTGTCCGGTTTCCCTTGTCCCCACTGTCCATCTGGGGTCCTAGTGCCCGTCTCCAGGTCACTACAACAGTGGTCACACTTCAAGTCAAGACCTTTAGCTAAATTGGTATTCTCAGTTTTCCGAGCCAGGCATTCAAACTCGGGAGTACTTGATTTGCAAGATAATGACGCTGCTGCAAGTGGCAAACAAGGTCATTTCTTGTTTTTGGGAATTTCAAAAAACACACCTCCAAAATAGAAGGGGCCTCATTTATGAAAAGTGACGCATCGCTGCGAGAAAACAGCGATGCGTCACTGTTCATTGCGCCCTCCTTGCGACACCAATGAAGTGTCATATTTACAGTATGACGGATCATGTCGCTGTCAGAACACAGACAGGTTAACCACTAACCTTATATGCCGGATACAGCAGGAGCGATGGATGATGCCAGTAACCCTATCCCCACAAATGGAATTCCCTGCGAGCAACAAGACAGCTCAACAAGTAACACCACCTCAGGGGAAAAAAGGGAAAAGTAAATAAGGAGAAGAAGAAACCGGTAGCAATGTGGCTGCAAACACCCTCGGGAGAGCAGGCTCAGAGTTGGGAGCTTCACTCCAGCTGCCTAACTCGTGTGCTCTGAAAACAAAAGACAAACATACTGTTAGGGATAACTAGGAATCTAGCAGCATAGAGAAGTATAGGTCTGGTTGGTATCTATCAGTTCTAACACTTACAGGTAAGTATCTTTATTATTCATTACCAAGTCCTGGCTGGTGACCGCCACACCCCTCTAGACTAGCGTCGCTCTCCGAGCCTTTCAACGGCTCCAAGCGCACCCTTGCTAGGAATGGTTCGCTGCAGTCTCGGGATAAAGAGAACGTCGCTTTCCGAGCCTTTCAACGGCTCCAAGCGCAATAAGGTTCAAGTCAAAAAATCATCGGGGAAATTTGGAAAAGTAAGTTGGAGCTCAAAACTGCTCTTCTTGTTCTTGTCGGGTTTTTTGGCAAGGAAACAAAACCATAAAAGTATGTAATGCCGCGATAGCCTTTCCAACGGCTCTAACGCGCACACCAGCGCTGATGTTATATTACATAAAGATGCCGTATTCTGGCACAAACTTGTAAAGCTGCAGAGCTTCTGCTTTTATCAGGAAATGCCGTGGTTGACTTACCCCAGATTCAGAACGCGCACTCCGGCGCTTTTCTAGATACCACGGGCCGCGCACCAACGCGGCGCGTAAGGGTCTCGGTGTTTTGGAGTTCGTATGTAGACTGCTGCGTTCCTCCTTAGCGTCTCGATGGTTCACAGGGCTGATCCGGATTGACAAGCACCTGAACGCGGTTTGGGTGGGGCTTATATAGGGTCCAGTTAAAGGCCCACTGATGCGTATCTCAGGGCATTTTGGGAGATGTAGTTATACGAATAATACCACAGTTCGGGGGGGGTGCTTTAACCAGCCCGTAAAGTGCATGTAATCAATGCCGATGTCTGACAGAACCCCCTCCCAACGGCCGGCGTCTCGACGGTCCACCAGGTTTGGTGGGATACCTGGCATGAAAGCGTCTTAACAGGCCAGGGCAATGAAGATTAGACACCGGTTCCCATGATCGATCCTCGGGACCATAACCCTTCCAATCAATGAGATAATGCACCTTACCCCTTATGCATTTGGAATCGAGCACCTCCCTCACCTCATACTCCTCTTGACCATCTACATCTAGGGGCTGTGGTTTTGGGACCAATCTAGTGTGAGGGTTGCAGGGCCTTAACAGGGACACATGGAACACAGGGTGAATGTGCCAGGAGGAGGGAAGTAACAGTTTCATCGCCACAGGATTTACTATGCCCACAATGGGATAGGGGCCCACGAACTTAGGTTTCAGACGTGTGTTCCCTTTTATTCTCAGGTGTTTTGTGTTCAGCCATACTTTATCACCTATCTTATAGGAAGGCCCTGGGGATCGCTTCTTATCAGCGTAAAGTTTGTCACGCAGTTGGGCTGTAGCTAACTGTGTCTTGGCCGACCTCAACACTGCCCTCAAATGTGCATGGTGTTCTTGGATGGTAGGGTGGTTAGTGTGTATGGGCCACTCAAAGGGTAACATGTTCGGATGGTAACCAGTCAAACAAAAGAAGGGGGAACAACCTAGAGAGGAGTGCTCAGCGTTATTATACGCAAACTCAGCCATCCACAGAAGCGTGCTCCATTCTTCCTCGTGAAGTAACGTGAAGCACCTGAGATATTGCTTCAAGGTTTGGTTCAGCCTCTCCGTTTTGCCGTCTGTCTGCGGATGATAACTAGTAGACAGACGGGCTTCCACCTTCATTATGTCACACAGCGCCTTCCAAAATCTTGAAGTGAATTGCGTTCCTCTGTCGGTAATGATAATCGCTGGGATCCCATGTAAACGTACCACATGCTGCAGAAACGTTTGGGCCAACGCCACGGCTGTGGGCAACGTCTTCATGGCGATGAAGTGACCCATCTTGGTCAAATGGTCTATAAGAACCAAAATGGTGTTATTTCCTAAACTAGGAGGCATGTCTACTATGAAGTCCATAGACAGCGTGTGCCAAGGTGCCGGAGGAATAGGGATGGGCTGAAGCAGTCCGCTTGGTTTTTTGTGTTGAGCCTTTCCTTGAACACAAACGGCACATTCTGATACGTACGCTGCTGTGTCAGCTCGTAAGGACGCCCACCAGAAGTGTCTGTTCATTGCTTGTGTGGTTTTGAAAGTTCCCAAATGGCCCCCAGAGTGGAATCATGAACCCATCGCAAGGCCTGTTGTTGTAACGGCGCTGTTGGTAGATACAGCTTTTTGTCTTGATACAGTAGGCAATGCCGCGATGAACGGTGTTGTGGGTCTTCAGCTACCCACGCTAGCTCTTCTGTCCCAGTAGTTTGTTTTCTTACTTCCTCTATAAAGGCATGCGTCATGGCCGACGCTTGTTGATCCACCGGAAAAGAGGCGTTCTGCAAAATAACAGTGTTTTCCTCAGCTGGTACTTGGCAAGTGTCGAGGGGGAGACATGGTCGTGACAGAGCGTCTGCTTTCCCGTTTTGCGGCCCTGGTCGATACTTGATTACGAAGTCGTAATCAGAGAAGAATAAAGTCCATCGAAGTTGTCTGGGAGTCAAGGCTCTGGCAGTTTTCAGGAACAATAGGTTCCTATGATCAGTGTAGATCTCGATGGTGTGTCTAGCCCCCAACAGGTAATGCCTCCACTCCTCACACGCCCTCTTTATAGCCAAGAGCTCTTTGTCCGTAATGCTATAATTAACCTCACAGGAGGATAATTTCTTGGAGAAGAAGGCAACGGGATGCAGCTGACCTGTCTCAGGGTGTCTTTGGGAAAGAACGCCCCCTATCGCGTAGTGGGACGCATCTGTTTCCACCACGAAAGGACGACTCGCATCGGGATGGCGCAAGACAGGGGCTTTCGTAAAGCAACTTTTTAACGTTTGAAAGGCTGCTTCAGCAGGCTCAGTCCAGAGGAATGATGCTCCTTTCCGCAATAGATGTGTTAGGGGTTGAATTATACTAGAGAACCCTCTGATAAAGCGCCGGTAAAAGTTTGCGAAGCCTAAAAAGCTCTGCAAGGCTTTTACACTGGAAGGAGATTCCCATCGGATGATAGCCTGTGTTTTCTTGTCGTCCATACATAGTCCACCAGGCCCTATGATATAGCCCAAGAACTCCACCTCAGAGGTGTGGAACAAGCTTTTCTCCAGCTTGGCGTAGAGTGCATATTTTTGCAAACGTTCCAACACTGCAGTAACGTGACCAACATGCTCCTCCATGGAAGTTGAGTAAACCAGTATATCGTCTATATAAACGATGCACGACACGTCCAGGAGACCCCTCAACACTTCAGCCATAAAGAATTGGAATGCGGCGGGGGCGTTGCAGAGACCGAAGGGCATAACCCGGTACTCATACAACCCAAACTTTGTCCTGAAGGCGGTCTTCCACTCGTCTCCTCGTCTCACTCTCACCAGGTGGTAGGCACCCCGAAGGTCTAATTTGGTGAATATTTTCGCTGTTTTTAACTGATCCAACAGCACGGGGATTAATGGTAGAGGATACCTGTTCTTTATGGTAGCGCTATTGATCGCTCTATAGTCGATGCAAGCCCTTAAGCCACCCTCCTTCTTTGGTATGAAAAAGATCGGGAGGAGGCTGGAGACGAAGAAGGACGTATGAACCCAGATGATAACATTTCGTCTAGGTACTGCTTCAGGTAAGTAGTTTCAGCCTCCGTCAAAGCGTATATCCTACTACAGGGTATGCTGGCTCCTGCCTCCAGTTCTATTACACAATCATAATCCCTATGTGGGGGTAATCTTCCAGCTTCTTGTTTATCAAAGATGGCATGGAATCTTTCGTACTCTTCCGGTAAGGTAGTGGCACAACACACGAACTGCTCCTTACAAGCACTAGCAAGCTGACCCACTGGACTGGTTTCCATTTGGACGATTTTAGCAGTGTCTTTTGTGCAGTGTTCTCGGCAAAAGGCAGAGTTCATTGTGACGGTACGAGCTGCCCATTGAACTAAGGGGTCGTGAAGCGTTAGCCAGGGCATCCCCAATATGAGCTTAAAATGGGGGGCATCGATTAAATCAAACTGTATATACTCAACATGTCTGGCTCCAATTTGCATCAGTATAGGTCGTGTGTGAAAACGTACCGGGCCTGACGTCAGGGCTGTGCCATCCACCGCTTTTACCTTCTCGGGTGTCTCTTTTCGATCACACGGAATACTAAGTTCTTGGGCATACCTTTGATCTATGAAATTGCCTGTAGCCCCCGAATCCAACAGTGCATGAACCACGATTGATGACCCAATGGGCAAGTCCAACAAAACGCAGACGTTCATATGGGCTACTGAGGTTTGTATGGTGTTGGCCACTGCAGGGAAGACCTCTTTCTCACTAGGCCTCAAACAAGGGGTCTCATTCTTGTTTGGGCATGTCAGTTTCCCTGGTTCTCAAAGGTATGTTCCACTACATATTGGCTCTTGGTTCCTGCATTTCCTTTAACCACCGTCTGTGTTCGGGCCTTGCAGTCTCTGATAAAGTGGCCTGGTTTTCCGCAATACAGACATAGTTTTTGTCTCCGTCTTTTCTCTCTTTCGGCTAGACTAAGGGGCCCCCTTGTTCCGCCGATTTGCATGGGCTCGGACCCTTCCATCGGGGTCGGCCGTTCATCTAGTACAGGTTTTGGGCGAAAGGGAAGGAACCGGGTGTCGGCACGTTGTTTGTCTCCTTTCCTTTCCTGAAGTCTGTGGTCCAACTGTACGGTTAAGTCAATCAATTCATCACAGGTAGCGGGCATCTGTACTACTTGGGCCAATACATCCTTAAGCTCACCTCTTAACCCCTGGTAGAACAAAGAGGTTCTTTTCTCCAGCGGCCATTCCGTTTCCACAACTAGTCTGTTAAAGGCGGTTATATAGCTAAGCAGGTCCTGTGTGCCTTGTTTAAGGAAAGAAGCTCTTTGTCCAGCGATAATTGATGTGCCTTTCGATCAAACAACCTGCGCATGGCCCCACAGAAGTCCGAAAAATTGTATAGAACGGGGTCGTCTCTTTCTATCAGAGGAAAAGACCAGCTAGCAGCGTTGCCTCCCAAGTACGACATGACAAAAGCCGTCTTGGCTTGGTCATTAGAGAACACAGTAGGTTTACATAGGAAATGCAGTTTGCACTGACCCAAAAAGACCCCAAATTTCTTTGGATCCCCAAAGAATCGCTCAGGAGGGGCAAGGGGTATCTGTAAGGGTTGTATGACTTGTATGGAGGAAGGGCCTGTCTGAGAAGGAATGGAAACAGACAGATGAGAGAAGAACCCGGTGTCTGGTTGACCCCCTTTTACTGCCTGGGCTCCCCATCTTGATACAGAGTCTTGTGACGAAGGTGGGGGTGGTAGAGTCCAATCTTTGATGTAGGAACTCCCCTTGGTCCCAGCAGGGGCCTGGCGAGAGAGGCCCGCTACTTCCCGCCTCATGGTGCCCATCTCGTTTTTGAGTTCTAGGCTCTCACCTCTGAAGGCCTCCACCTCCATCCTCAAAACAGTCAAGGTTTCTAACACTGTGGTAAGAATAGTGTTCGTATCCATCGCTCAGGCTGTAGGTATCCGTGGGCTTGTCAATCTGTCAGAACACAGACAGGTTAACCACTAACCTTATATGCCGGATACAGCAGGAGCGATGGATGATGCCAGTAACCCTATCCCCACAAATGGAATTCCCTGCGAGCAACAAGACAGCTCAACAAGTAACACCACCTCAGGGGAAAAAAGGGAAAAGTAAATAAGGAGAAGAAGAAACCGGTAGCAATGTGGCTGCAAACACCCTCGGGAGAGCAGGCTTAGAGTTGGGAGCTTCACTGCAGCTGCCTAACTCGTGTGCTCTGAAAACAAAAGACAAACATACTGTAAGGGATAACTAGGAATCTAGCAGCATAGAGAAGTATAGGTCTGGTTGGTATCTATCAGTTCTAACACTTACAGGTAAGTATCTTTATTATTCATTACCAAGTCCTGGCTGGTGACCGCCACACCCCTCTAGACTAGCGTCGCTCTCCGAGCCTTTCAACGGCTCCAAGCGCACCCTTGCTAGGAATGGTTCGGTGCAGTCTCGGGATAAAGAGAACGTCGCTCTCCGAGCCTTTCAACGGCTCCAAGCGCAATAAGGTTCAAGTCAAAAAATCATCGGGGAAATTTGGAAAAGTAAGTTGGAGCTCAAAACTGCTCTTCTTGTTCTTGTCGGGTTTTTTGGCAAGGAAACAAAACCATAAAAGTATGTAATGCCGCGATAGCCTTTCCAACGGCTCTAACGCGCACACCAGCGCTGATGTTATATTACATAAAGATGCCGTATTCTGGCACGAACTTGTAAAGCTGCAGAGCTTCTGCTTTTATCAGGAAATGCCGTGGTTGACTTACCCCAGATTCAGAACGCGCACTCCGGCGCTTTTCTAGGTACCACGGGCCGCGCACCAACGCGGCGCGTAAGGGTCTCGGTGTTTTGGAGTTCGTATGTAGACTGCTGCGTTCCTCCTTAGCGTCTCGATGGTTCACAGGGCTGATCCGGATTGACAAGCACCTGAACGCGGTTTGGGTGGGGCTTATATAGGGTCCGGTTAAAGGCCCACTGACGCGTATCTCAGGGCATTATGGGAGATGTAGTTATACGAATAATACCACAGTTCGGGGGGGGTGCTTTAACCAGCCCGTAAAGTGCATGTATTCAATGCCGATGTCTGACAGTCGCAAGGAGTTACAGATACGTCAGTATTTCTGACGAATCTGTAGGTGCAAAAATGACGCATTGCTGGAGTGTGTCACAAAAGTCATGCAAATCCAGCAATGGGTCATTACACATGGGCAAGTCCCATGTTAAATGTTCCTGCATCAGTCTTACGCCTGCCATGAGGCAGGTGTAAGATACTGACACATTTGCGTCCTAGAAGTGGCGCAGTGAAATCTTACAGATTTCACTGTGTCACTTCTACGACCCTTTCTTGCGTCGGAACACCCTCCCCCTGCATACATTATACCTGGCGCAGGTATAATGTGGTGCAGGGGTTTACAAAGTGACGCATCTACCTAGATGCATCACTTTGTAAATATGGCACAACAGGGTGCATTTTTTACGCAGCTGGTGCATTACAAAAAGTGACGCACCGGCGGAGCAAATGTGACGCAATGGCCCATAAATAAGCCCCAAGATCCTTAGAAACTTGGGGGCAGATTTACAAGCCCCTTGCGCCTCCTTGCACCGCCATTGCATCACTGTTTTTGATGCAACGGCAATGCAAACAATGCGGCCAATTTCCAACGTGACACATCTAGGGCAGTATTTCACTATCAGGACATGCAACACATCAGGGCATGTCCTACCTTTCACATACACTGCAGCCTGCCCACATGGGTACCTTGGGCCTACCATGGGGGGTGACTCACATATAAGAAAAGGGAAGGTTAGGGCCTGGCAAGTGGGAGCACTTGCCAGGTCGACTTGACAGTACGAACTGCACACAGGCATAGCAATGGCAGGCCTGAGACCCTTTAGCAAGGCTGCTTGTGTGGGTGGCACAATCTGTGCTGCAAGCCTACTTAGCAGCATTTGGTTTACAGGCCCTGGGCACACATGGTGCACTGTACTAGGGACTAAGTAGTAAATCAAATAAGCCAATTGTGGACACACTAATCCATAACAACAATTTACAGTGGGAGCACTTGCACTTTGGCACTGAACAGCAGTGGCAAAGTGCCCAAAGCATCCAGACCAGCAAAAGCGAAGTCCAACTCACAGTAAAACACAGGAGGCAAAGGCAAAAAAATACAGGGAAAAGCCACACCAATGATGCCAGGTCTAACAGGGCTACTGTTGAAGTAATTGGGTGACCAGTGCACTTGCACACAGCAACGCCATTGCGGCAACTCTGTCGTGGTGTGGTCAATTGCACCAGAGAAATCTGTGTTGTTTCCATAGGTACTGCAGCAACCCTGGTACTGCCAGTACTAAGTTGCCAAAGAGTTTTGACCATTGCCTAGGGCAAGAGTGAGGCTTCCACCAGCGGGTCGATCCCTCACATTGAAATCTGCCCCTGATTGACCCCCCAGGACCTTGGAGGATGCTGAGGAAGATGTTGCATCCTTGCTGGACTCCGGTTAGGAGCTGGAAGACCAGCCCCACCCACCACCCTTGTGTGAGAAACACTGGCTTACTGCGACTACTCAGACTGGGAGCATCTCCGAACGCTGGGGAAAGCAGGCAGCGTAGCTCGAAAGAGCCTGTGCCTGCTGTGTGCTGCCACATGTACAGTGAGCATCATGACTTTGTCAAACAGGATCACAGCTGACTACTTCTGTGCTGCAGAAACAGGTAAAACTTGAGTCAGGCCTGTTGGGCCCCCAGGAGACCCATTGCTGAATGTGCTGCAGCACCATAGACACTTTTGACTGATTCCTAAGAGTCAAAGGGAAAATCTTGAGCATGGCCAACTAGTGAGTACCTGGATGAGGCCACCACTGAATGGAGCATAACCCTAACAACATTACAAGGAAGAGGTTGGGACAAACACTAGAGCCCTGACCTCAACGATATTGTGTTGTTACTTCCGAATATCATTATTCCTTTCCATGTGTAGAGTTAGAAATTAAATGCTTCTTTTTCAAATGAAAGCAAGTATTTAACTGGACAGTGATGTATTGAATTTACTGTGTGCACTTTGAGTTATGAATCATGTTCACTTCACCCCAAAGGAGCCTTTGACTGCTCATCCACATCTGCCACTGCTAGTCAAGTGCAGAAGGGGTACTTGGCCCAGTTGCTCAGGAGCCATAGTAGGTTGAGCCCCAGGACATCAAGAGTAAAAGGCCTCAACCACCAAGGTTGTGCTCAGTAACTCCTGCATGCCCTGTGACCCTCTGAGAGGGGCCTGACACTCACTGAACTTTTTGCCCTCATTGGCGTTACCTTATCAGACTGTATGTTAACGTTGCTAACAGGCCCTACCAATACCCCAAATATATTGACAGAAAAAGATTTGGCCGATGATTACAACTATGGAGCAAAAAAGAATGACTACAGTCGATGGGTGTGTGAAGCTTCTATGACGTGTGCGTAGTATTGTGGCCTAGTCTTTGTTCTCAGCATTTCGTGCTTTTCCTCTGTTTATGCCCTCATGAGTGTGAATTGGTACTAGTAACCTGAAAGAATTTTGCATGTGAGTGCATGCATTACTTAGCTTTTTCTGGTGAGCACCCTCAAATTACCGAGCATTGGAAAGTTGTGAGTATTTTGTGGTTGAGTGCATACCTTGCTTAGATTTTTATAGTATGCACTCTGAAACAGTGTTGCACGGGTTACTCACAAGCACTACATGTGAGTGCAGGTGAGTTCATAACTTTCTTAGCTTTTACTGACTAGTCACTCAACACAATCTACAACCGACCTCAACACAGAGAATGTATTTAGAACATGCTTCTGTTCACAATGTTGTTAGAGGGCCAACGAAAACCCACAAGCAGGCAAAATCCTTCGGTATCTGCAACAAGACATTGATGAACTGTTTGTCATGCAGGTGTCCCAAAAATGCCTAAGGTGTGTTCCAAATGATCTGAGTTGCAGATCTGCATGGCGCCTGGTAAAGCTCTGACCTAGGGTTATCTTTCACACAGTTAGCAAGGCCTCCGCTTAGCTTTTGTATTCGGTGCATGATGCTCCCCATTCTGGGGAAGAAGAGTGTGCATCTTCTTTCAAGCATGACACATCAACATCTCTTCTCCTCCTTGTCTATGCTTATTCCAGCCACCTGGTAAACACAATCTTAAAGTCCCATTCTTGGACCACCCCACTCCTTTCGGCTGGTACTGCAAAGCTGCTAGATGATGTAAATGTGAATCTAATGCACCAACACTGTGGTAGTAGTAGTAAGGGCAGTATGTGTGTGCTGACAGGAAGAAGATATCCCACTCTCACTAGTCACAACCACATCCAACAGCAGGCTACAGCTTCACTGTCATTTTTCATGTCTTCCTTCAGTTCAGAGGGGGTGGCATCTAATGATTAAGGCCATTTGTAGTGTAGTACTGCAGACCAGATATCCCAAAAGAGGATAGCTGTTTGTTGGACATATCTGGAACCAAGGCAGCCCATTCATCCACACATTTCTAACAGGTGTGTTGTTGCCAGACGAGTCTCAGGGTTACAGAAATCAGATATGATTGAAATTGTTTTTGGGTCTCCAGCATGGAATGGCCTTAAGCTAATGCTGGGAGCAAACATGCAATGAGCCGTAGCAGAAGGCACCATCTATAGAGCTCACGGTCTTTGTGCATATCATGCACAAGTTCAATCACACACTGGTCACTCAGGGAGAAGAAAAGGGCTCTAGATATGAGGAACCAGAATTATTTTCTACCTACGGGCAATAAGGCCCCACCTCTGGATACAGACACATGGGCTGATATTTTTCATAGTCAAATCAGCAACCTCCAGCAGTAGCCAATGTACACTATTTGTAGAGGTAACATTTGAGTCTGACCAGTATTTAGCAGAGTCTTGTACTCTTTATTGCACACAAAAGCTTGTGGAGTAACTGTAGTAGGCTTGGGAGCCCTCTGATATTAGTCCACTTCCCAGTGGACTGATTTCCCAATCCTCCTAAGCCTACTTAGCCCCCAAAGACACCGGTTGACAGACATAACCTAATAGGAGCAGAATGGAATAGCTTTAAATCCATTCAAAGGATTTTCATCCATACAGTCTTTATTTGATTGACATACTGCAAACAACTTCTCAGTAGGCGTACAAGTTAGACTAGTGCTTACGTAACATGCTTGCTTGGTATTCAGTATTCACAAATTCCGTTCCAAGGGCAAACCTACTCCAGGCAACCATATACTGGAGCCAAATGGTATTTTTGGTTTCCAATTGAAGTGTAAATGAATAATGGCATTGATGAGTGAATGGTGGTAGTTTTGGGTAATAATGAGTGCAGCAATCTGTGTGTTTTAGAAAGAGTTCCCAGATCACTGACGATAATCTTTTTTGGAGTGAGTGACCACGCGTGTCAAGTGGATGGATAGCCTACACAGTAAAGGGTATCAGAAAAAGAGAACAGTTCCTTTGCATGTTGTGGGCTTGTCTGCAGTAGTTGGAACGATTCGGAGAAGTTCCAAAAACATTCCTCACCAGTGACTCCTAAGGAATCATTTGGAGGTACCTCATGATGGTCATCTTGGCAAGTTAAGCAACTTCAAATGCAAGAATATGTTTCATGACAAGAGTTTACATTAGCTGCTTTCTTGTTCTATCTTTATTTTGGGACTTTCCTCAAACTGATCCACTCCTTTTGAATTGTACTTTTGCACGGAAGCCGATGGCACTTTATTTGTTATCTGCCTGGATGGGTTAGACTCGTTGGCTGCTGGATTCAGTCCTCTGTGAGGAAATACTGGGTGTGGATTAGCAATCTTGAGCTCAAACTACAAGAAGGCAGGACCAAAACCCCTATTGTGGGTAAATGCCTGCCCTGTAATGGATCAGCACTGGTGAAAAGGTACCCTGTCCATCTTCTGCACCGGCTGTGGTAATTTAGGAGTCAAATTTGATGTTATTCCTAATCTGTTCGCTCAAATTCCTTCTGGTATTTTCAGCTATGCCTAACATCTACATTAACTTAGAGAACTTCTCATCTTTCGCCACTAGGAATGCAAACGTTTAACCAATTCAGCCTTAATGTGTTTAGAGTATACTCATTTTATAACTGGGTGAAATATCAATAGCAGAGACTACAAGTAGTTTAAAATCAAGCTGTATGCATGGTTTTCAGTACTTCCTGTTTTAGTGCTAAACCGTGGCTGACATCCCTGTGTTTCCTCTCCATGAAGGATATTATTGTTATGTTCCCCAAAATTACTGAGGATACACTGAACAGATTTCCTATGCCCGAAGAGGAAACTGTGACCGTCTTGGAGAAAAGGATAGTTGGCAGGTGTCTCTCATCGCTGCCACTGAACTAAGCTTGTGGAGGGAAAGGTGGTAAGTATCAGACAAACCTGCTAGATAATCTCTCCTCAACAGGTGCAGTGTAGAGCCCTGCCTTGAACCCCAAAATCAAAACACATACACATCCAAGTGTTGGTATTTTACTAAATACTTAGGGGCATATTAGCAAGAACGGCGTTAAAATTATCGCCGCTTTAGCGGCAGGAAACTGCCGCTAAAGCGGCAATAATGGGCTTGATAATATGCCCTTGAGAATACCAATAGAAGCCCATGTTCTGCTGTAATCCTGGGCTTCTATTGGAATTCTCAAGGGCATATTATCAAGCCCATTATCGCCGCTTTAGCGGCAGTTTCCTGCCGCTAAAGCGGCGATAATTTTAACGCCGTTCTTGCTAATATGCCCCACAGATTTATGTGAACTTTTTCTCCTCCAAATATTATGAGTAATAATTATTGCCATGATCACCAGTAACTCAGCGAACAGAATGAATAAGAGAGCACAACCTAAATACTCTGAAATCGTATTTTATCAGACATCCTCCTTAACGAATTAGTCTAATCTCTATGTTACCATCACAGTATAGTTTTTTTTTTTTTTTAAGAATATACCTACAAAGTTATTAATTACCCTGAATTCCTTCATGCCATGAAACCTGAAGTAGGGGATTCGGCTTTCAGCATCCCTTCTTCAACTGGCCCACCTTCTGCCCCGTCCCAATTACTGGTATCTTTTATACCCTATCTTTTGCATGGGAGTCTATGGAGCAAAAGTTGTCTTCTCTTGCTCGACTCTTGTTTCAGTTATTCTGACCTATGAAGGTATACTTCAGAACAGATTCCACAGAAGCTACAGCTATTGTATCTTTTCAGTACCTCTGACACGGGACAATGATAGTCGGAGCAGCTGCAGAACAAGACCAACAAGCATTTGCAATGCAATAGGTATCGCATGTACGCGAGTTTAAGCAACTGGCATTGTAAATGACAAGGCCTTTTATTTATGTTTTAAAAACGAAAGCAAAAATAAAGGCATTGTCATTTACAATGTCAATAGCTCAAACTCGTGTAAATGCGAGACCTATTACATTGCAAATGCTTGGCGACAATCCTGTCTATTTCATTATGCTTCACCGAGATGTCAGCACAGCGGACGAGAACACGTTTAAATATAGTACACAGCCTGAAGTGAAATAATCAAGTGATTGTTACTATCTATGGTAAAGAAACGTTAGGAGTGCCGAGTGAAATATGCCTCGCTTAATCTTCAGTTGTTCATGAAGGTTAGTCACTGCATGGATCATTATTCAAAACTCAATGTACTGATTAATTGTCCATACGATTAGCATGAGGTGTTGTTTTTGCACGTGCTTTTCTAGCTTCGTTTTTTTCTTTACTTTAAAAAACAAAAATCAAAGGTATCAGTCAATCAATTTCACGTCGTCTTTCTACAGATGAGCCTAACAACTGCTTTTGCTATTGTTTCCCTTGTCAACAGCTGTTTGCCGCCATTAAATACCCACACCACTGGACTGGTATGAGAGTTATATGTTAGGCTGTGAATGGATTTCATGTTAAAAAAAAAACAAGTTAAACCTGCAATATCCATAGTTCTTGGTGTATAGGGTCAGACACCCTCTTTTTCGCGGTCACATTGATGCAGTTTTTCCTCACTCTGACACATTCTTAAAAGAAGAAAAATGTCGATTACACAGTGCGCAGTACCTGTACCAGCCTCTACCGTCCTCTGGCTGGCCTTCTCATGGGTTATAAGCCCGGGCCTGGTCCATGTAGCGTGTCGCACACTTTTCACAGGCTGGTTAACGCTCCACAATCACTGGTAGTTGTAACGTTGACGCGGGAGCTTAGAATTGAATGAAAAATTACACAGTGCGCATGCGTACAATGACACGCATGCGCACTAAAACGGCAGAACACCGGGGAGCTTAAAAATACATAGGGGCATATGTACAAGCCCCTATCGCCGCAGGAACGTCACTTTTTGTGACGTTCCCGTGGCTATAGGGGCCTTGCCTTATGTACAAGGCAGCGTTAGGCCACTTAACAAGCTTAACGCTGCCTTGTACATAAGGCACCCTTTCACGCTATGTTTAGCGTGAAAGGGGCGTGCAGTGGGTGTTGTGGTGGACGTTCCACCGCAACACCCATTGTATTTGACGCTGCCCCCTATGTACAAGGGTGGCGTACATAGGAGGCAGCACCAAAATAAAGACTAGGAAAACCCTGGTCTTAAGGTGGCGAAACGAGGAGAAATGCATTATTTCTCCTCGTTTTTGCTTTTTCCATGTGTGCTGCTTTGTACAGCACACATGGAAAAAGCAAAATGCCATGGTTTGTTTATGTACAGGAAGGTGTCCCTTCCTGTACATAAACAAACCTTTTTACAAAATGGCATTTTAGGATTGTTTATGTCCAGGAAGGGACACCTTCCTACACATAACAAATCCTCCCCTGCACACAGACACCCTTGCACTCTGGTGCAATTGTGCCTGCGTTGGCACTAAGTTGTTAAACTTAGCGCCATCGCAGGGGGAAACGCAAGGCTGCAACACATTATTATAAATATGGTGCAGCCTTGTGTTTCCGAAGTGGCGGAGCGTGTCGTTAAGCCCAGGAGGCTAACGACACGCTCCGCCACTTCGTCATACATATAGCCCAAAGTGCGCAGTACCTGTACCAGGTGAAAAAGCTGCCTTTCAGTCTACCTTGGTCCTAAAAATGCATTTGGCACAAACACCAATGATAAAGCATCAATGCAACATTTTGATATTAGATTAAACAGTACTTATGGCCTGAACATCAGTCGGGTAGGCATTCCATTATGAAGGCAACAAATTGATAAATGGGATTGGCTCCCAATAGTCCTCAACGCCCCAAATCATGCATGATTCAACGATCTTCAAAAAGACACACACCCAAATAATTTCTGTTAATCGAATGTGGGCAGCCTCACATGACAACTCCAACAGAATGAGATAATTACTTACTTGGCATCATGATGCAAATCGACTTCTTGTTGCCCGGCTATTAAGCATTTCACAAGCACGCACAAAGGGAGGCAATAAAGGCTGTTCAAAGGGAAGACTTGCCATTTTGTAAGTCTGGACAATAACTACAAAATACCTAATTTGACAACAGATAAGAATTTCATGCAAATAGTCCATCTTGAAAACTGCCGTCCTTTAAATAGTGATCTGAATTAAATATATAAACTACATTATTAGTGTATTAAAAATGTAAATAAAAGATATAAAGGAAATAAAATCAACCTTACTTCAACTAAATATGAGCTACCCAGATGAGAACTGGATAGTCACTGGTGATGGTAACACAAACACAGTTCCGCTAGAAGATGACAAAACCACAACGCTGGAGGTTCATTGAAACGGTATCAATATCTTCAAAAGGTGACATGCTACGGGAGGCCCTCATTGCAGCTTTTCACTCAATACATTTGAGAACTTTAAATGGTAGATTCTCACAAGACCAGCCAGCAAATTCGTCCCGTTCTTCAGAACTATAATTTTGGATTATTCTCTGGTTAATCTTTCATTCTTCCTTCTGTTGAGATCGTTCATATTACAAAAAGAGTATACTAGAATTTAAAAAGTTTAAAATGGACTGGAAAATTTGATCTCTCAACCTAGAGGCTCACAATAAGAATCGTGCCTAAGCACAGTCAAAGGGATGAAACTTTGGGAAGATTGCAGCTCTGAGATAATAACAGGGGCAATTTTAAAAAGCACATTTACAAAACGCTTTGCAACAAAGGGATACTTCCTGCAGCATCTCATGGCTTGGCAAATAACTGAAAGAAAAGCAAAATGCATTCCTACCCTTTGGTTATTGTTGCAAAGTCATCCTGTGCCCTGGGCACCTCCCAACGATTTGCTGACTGGTACTGGTGGTAACTGATTCTGACTGACCCTGGGCTTTGCCTAACCAGGCCCAGGGCCAGTGCTATGCTGAAAACACTTAGAATACAGTGAAAACACCTACATACACTAGGGTACACTATGGGTTCGGGTACCCCTGTGATTGGCATGACCTACCCTATAAGCCCCTAGTATATAATAGGGCAGGGAAATTGAAACTACCTATCAGTCCCTAGTATATAGTAGGGCATGGCAGTCTAGAGGCCAGCAGCTTTCTGCACTTGGATGTGTGCACTGCTGAGGCCTGAGGTCAGTTTTAACCCCTTCTGTGCTCATGACGGCCGGGAGCCGTCATGACACACAGTGGGCGTGTGCTCATGACGGCTCCCGGCCGTCATGGCACCCACCCACGGGTGAAGCGCTGGCGCTCCCCCCGTGGGATGCCGATCTACGCGATTCCACCGGGGAAGGCAGGGGAAGCCCTTCCCCTGCCTCCCCCCGCCCCCCCTCCACGTCATGAATGACGTCAGCGCGCGAGGCGCGCTGACGTCATTGGAGGTTTCCCTTTGTTTCCCCGACGCGCAGGAAGCCATTTGCTTGTTTTTCCTCTGGGGAGGGGGGATTTCAGCAAAAGAGGCATCAGGGGAAAGGAAAGGGTTTTTCTTTCCCCTGATGCTTCTTTTGTGCATTCCTGCTGCACGATCGTGCGATCGTGCAGCAGGAATGCCCACTAGAGCCAGGGATTTTTTTTTTTTTAAATCTACTGTTTGGGGGAGCGGCCCCTTAGGCAAGGGTCGCTCCCCCTATGGGGGCATTTGTAATTGGCTTTGTCTGCCCCCCTGGGGGGGGCAGATTTATAATTATTTTTGAAACAATTGGCCCACTGGACCACCAGCGAGCAATGTGTGGGGAGTGGCCCCTTGGGCAAGGGTCACTCCCCTTTGGGGGTATGTTTTTGGCTGTCTGCCCCCATGGGGGGGGATGATCTCGCCTTTTTTTATCTAGGGCCCACTAGGCCACCAGGGAATTGTTTTTGGGAGAGTGACCCCTTGGGCAAGGGTCGCTCTCCTTTGGGGGCTGTGTCTCCCCATGTTTGGCCCACTAGACCACCAAGGATTTGTTTGTGGGGAGTGGCCCCTTGGGCAAGGGTCGTTCCCCCTATGGGGGCAATGTTTTTGGCTTTGTCTGCCCCCTGGGGGCAGATTTCACCATTTTTTTAAAGTGGCCCACTGGACCACCAGGGAATACTTTGTGGGGAGTGGCCCCTTGGGCAAGGGTCACTCCCCTTTGGGGCTTTGTTTTTGGCTGTCTGCCCCCATTGGGGGGGGGGCACATTTCGCCTTTTTTTATCTAGGGCCCACTAGGCCACCAGGGATTTTTTGGGGGGAGAGTGACCACTTGGGCAAGGGTCGCTCTCCTTTGGGGGCTGGAGCTTGTCATGTTTGGGTCCACTAGACCACCAGGGATTTGTTTGTGGGGAGTGGCCCCTTGGGCAAGGGTCGCTCCCCTTTATGGGAGGATGATTGTGGCCATTTCTGTCCTCTTTGGGTGGCAGATCAGCAGTATGTTTTTAAGGCCCATCTGCCCCCAAGGGGGGCAGAAGCCACTAGACAACAGGGGTTTTTTAATTTTTGTGTTGGTGAGTGGCCTCAAGGGCAAGGGGTGCTCCCCTTTTACAGGGGTGAATATTTTATTTATACTCTTAGGCCCACCTACCCCTTAGCTTAGCTGGTGGATTGTGTGTGGACTGGTGCATTATTTGAATATGTGATTGTAATGGTTTTTTTTCTCCTTTTTATTCTAGTGTAAAGCTTTTGATTCCTGTTTGCGGTTTCGGCAGTGGTTGTTCTGCAGTTTTGCGTAATTGCATTTATTTGGTAAGAAAAACATTTTTGTTGTGTTTACTCCAAATGAGTATTATTGTCATGCATGAATGACTTTTTTGTAAGTGGTGTCATAATGGCAGCATATTTGTTAGTGTTTTGAGCATGAAATTCTTTGCGATGTGTTTTGCATTGTCTTATGTGTAATTTCTTTTTTCTTTTTCTTTTTTAGTGGGATATTGTTGATCCTTACTGTGTCTGTGCAGAGTAGGTGGTGGTGAGTCTAGCTGCTTCTGTCAAGTGAGTGGTATTGTGTTGGAGTATATAGGTCTTTGTGATAAAGCTACATTTTGTTTATTTCTTTTTTTACAAAGGGTTTGTTGTTGTTGACTTGTTTGACAAGTTACCTTTATTAGTAAGCATTATGGCTAGCCGTAGAACGACTGCTCAGAAGGTGGATGGTATGCTTCTTGAATCTTCCTCTGAGCAGGATTATGAGACTGACAGTGCGTCTGAGGGAAAGGAGGGAGGGGAAGATTCAGGCAGCGAGTTTTCTCTCCACATGGAATCATCGGATGATGAGGCTACTCTCAGTGCGGATGAAGCTACTCTCGGTGTAGATGAAGCTACTCTCAGTGCGGATGAAGTGCCTGTTTTAGAGGAGGACACTGCTGTGCCGATGGTGCAAGAGGCATCTGGATTGCAGCCTGAGGCTGCTAGGCTTCCTACTGGAAGTGCTGGACTCTGGGTTGATCCAAACATGGTGCAGCAGGTGTTGCCTGCCTTTAGTGGTGATGCAGGGTGTAGAGTGGATTGTGAAAACTTTTTGCCTATACAGTTTTTTCAGTTGTTTATGGATGATGTATTTTTGGGTGAGATTGTTGTGCAGACTAATTTGTATGCTGAACAGTTTTTGAGGGACAACAGTGCCTGACTTAGGCCCCACTCTAGAGCTACCCGGTGGCTCCCACAAATCTGGAAGAGATGAAGAAGTTTTTGGGTTTGACTTTATTGATGGGTTTGATAAGGAAGCCGTCCATGGCTTCATATTGGTCTACCAGTCCCTTGATGGCAACGGCCATATTTCCTGCAATTATGACTCGTGATCGGTATTTACTTTTGCTTCGGATGCTGCATTTTGTTGATAATGCTTTGGCGTTGCCACGAGATCACCCTGAGTGTGACCGTCTTTTAAGATTCGGCCTGTTCTTGATCACTTTGTAGATCGATTTTCAGAGATCTATGCTCCAGGGAAAGAAATATCTATTGATGAGTCTTGGGTCCTGTTCAAGGGCCGTTTAGTTTTTAGGCAGTACATTCCTAGCAAGAGGGCACATTATGGAATTAAGCTGTATATGTTGTCTGAGAGTAGGACAGGATATGTTTTTAATTTCCGTGTGTACACTGGTAGGGATTCCACTATTGACGCCCCTGGTTGTCCGTCCACTTTTGGAGTTTCAGAGAAAATTGTGTGGGATCTTGCTAGAGGACTGTTTAACAGAGGCCACCATTTGTACCTTGATAACTTCTACACTGCGGTGCAATTGTTTAAGGAATTTTTCAAAGTGGACACTTTTGCTTGTGGCACAATCCGCTTTAACCGTAAAGGTTATCCAAAAGAGCTTGTTTGCAAAAACTTCAGAGAGGACAGTGCAGTTCCTTGCATAGTGATGAACTACTAGCTGTGAAATTTGTGGACAGGAGGGATGTGTACATGCTGACTACCATCCATGATGAGAGTACTTCAGCTGTGGCTGTTTGGGGTCAGATTGCTGAAGTGCTCAAACCTGTGTGCATTTTAGACTACAATAAGCACATGGGTGGTGTTGATAGAGTAGATCAGAGGTTGGAACCTTACACTGCTATTTGTAAGGCTTACATTTGGTATAAGAAGTTGGCAATTCATCTCTTCAATTTAGTAACTTTCAACGCTTTTGTTGTGTTCAAGGAGTGTTCTCCTGCGTCAAAGTTGACTTTTGTTCAGTTTCAGGAGTCTGTGATAGGCAGTCTTGTTGTTGTGGAACAGGCAAGTGTTCCTAGAGTTGGAGTGGTGGAGGATGTGGCTAGATTGAAAGATCGCCACTTTCCTGATTTAATTCCTCCCACGCCCAAAAAACAGCAATCCCTGTAAGAGATGTAGAGTCTGCTTGCTTAGAGGTGTGCGGAAGGAGAGTAGTATGCACTGTGCCGATTGTCCTTCTAATCCTGGGCTGTGTGTGCCCACATATTTCAGATTGTATCACACTCAAAAGAGTTTTTTAGGAGCAACCATGAGTCTAATAGTGTACTGCCTGGTCTGTATGGTTTTATATACTTCAGTTTAACTTTTGGCAATAGAATGATGTCTTCAGTTACTGCTGTTGTTTTTGTAGTTATAGTTTTGTATTCAGTTGCAATTTGTTTGTGTTTTCTTGTTTAAAAAAAATGTATGATGGTGTGCGTGGACTGGCGCTTGGCTGGCGGTGTGCGTGGACTAGAGCTTGGCTGGTGGTGTGCGTGGACTGGTGCTTGGCTGGCGGTGAGTTGACTGGAGCTTGGCTGGCGGTGAGTGGACTGGCGCTTGGCTGGCGGTGTGCATGGATTGGCGCTTGGCTGGCGGTGTGTGTGGATTGGCACTTGGCTGGCGGTGTGTGTGGATTGGTGCTTGGCTGGCGGTGTGCGTGGATTGGCGCTTGACTGGCGGTGTGCGTGGACTGGTGCTTGGCTGGCGGTGAGTGGACTGGCACTTGGCTGGCGGTGTGCGTGGATTGGCGCTTGGCTGGCGGTGTGCGTGGATTGGCGCTTGGCTGGCGGTGTGCGTGGACTGGTGCTTGGCTGGCGGTGTGCGTGGATGGGCGCTTGGCTGGCGGTGTGTGTGGATGGGCGCTTGGCTGGCGGTGTGTGAGTAGTGACTTGTTGCTGGTCACTATACACACTGCTAGCTAAACGCCACTCCACGCAATCCATGAGCTGGTGTGGTTGCTGTGTCAGGAATGTGGGCGTGTGAAAGTGATGGGCCCTTGAATGGCGCTGTCTGCTGGTGTGAGTGTTGTAATGTGCTGGGCCCGCGGCTGGCGGTGTGAATGGTTTTGTATGTGTCACACGTATGAAAGGTGTATGAATGGCCTGTAAAGCGGTTGGTGCCTTGTCGTGGCTTTACAGCTCACGAGCTGTGAGTCAATGGTTCAGTTTCTCGTCCTTTCAATTATTAACAGTGCATTTCAATTTTGTGAAATCTCTGGTTAATACAGCTGTATATACTGAACCATCACTCACCCTCGTGCCAAATCCAACCAGTATGTCTGTGTGCTTGAAGAATAGGTGGTTGTGCAGAAATATTTGTCTTTTCTGTCTTTCTCAAGCAGGGTGTACCTTGTCCCTTTTTGTGAGTGTTGAATTGTGTTGGTTTTGTGCCTGGTGGTGTGAATGGTCTTGTGTGTATCACGTATGAAAGGTGTGTGAATGGCCTGTAAAGCGGTTGGTGCCTTGCCGTGGCTTTACAGCTCACGAGCTGCGAGTCACTGGTTCAGTTTTTTGTCCTTTTAATTATTGACAGTGCATTTCATTTTTGTGAAATCTCTTGTTAATAAAATTTTATATACTGAACCATCACTCGCCCTCGTGCCAAATCCAACCAGTATGTGTGTGTGCTTGAGGAATAGATGGCTGTGCAGTAATCTTTGTCTTTTTAGTCTCTCTGCCAAGGTGTACATTCCATCTAAGAATAACCTACCAACTGTAGATATTGTCGTAAACTAAACACCCATGGGAGTACATGGTGATGTCTCTCTTGTGGATACCAACACGTTATCTTACCCACAATGTCCTGCAAACCTCAAAATGTCTGTCACATTTTCCTTGCATTATTGTGCCAAAATATTCACGCTGCAGAAAGAAACAACAACTTTCCTATCCCCCGCCTTAGAAATGGTACCTCACTCATGTGGGAGGCCCAAGTACCCGCGACAGGCAAGGGCCCAAAACGTAGTGAGGCGACATCAAAATTGCCTATCACAAAACAACCTGGTTTTGCAAGGGGGGTCACCTGGGTTCTTGGCCCCGTGCTCGGCGGCCAGCTAGGGAAACCTACCAAACCCACACATTTCTGAAAACTAGACACCAGGGGGATTCCAGGGAGGTATGGGTTGCGTGGATCCCCCAACGTTTCCTTACCCAGAATCCCCTGCAAACCTCAAATTTAGCTGAAAAAAATCACTTTTTTTGCACATTTTTGTGTGGGAAAGTTGTGACATCACCGGGCTGACACAAATTTCCTACCACCCAGCGTTCCCCCGGGTCTCCCGATAAAAATGGTGCCTCACTCGTGTGGGAGGCCCAAGTACCCGCGACAGGCAAGGGCCCAAAACGTAGTGAGGCGACATCAAAATTGCCTATCTCAAAAATGACTTGGTTTTGCAAGGGGGTCACCTTTGTTTTTGGCCCCGTGCTCGGCGGCCATCTAGGGAAACCTACCAAACCCACACATTTCTGAAAACTAGACACCAGGGGGATCCCAGGGAGGTATGGCTTGCGTGGATCCCCCAACGTTTCCTTACAGCTAAATTTGAGGTTTGCAGGGGATTATGGGTAAGGAAACGTTGGGGGATCCACGCAAGCCATACCTCCCTGGAATCCCCCAGGTGTCTAGGTTTCAGAAATGTGTGGGTTGGTAAGTTTCCCTAGATGGCCGCCAAGCACGGGGCCAAAAACCCAGGTGACCCCCCTTGCAAAACCAGGTTGTTTTGAGATAGGCAATTTTGATGTTGCCTCAATACGTTTTGGGCCCTTGCCTGTCGTGGGTACTTAGGCCTCCCACACGAGTGAGGCACCATTTTTATCGGGAGACCCGGGGGAAGGCTGGGTGGTAGGAAATTTGTGTGAGCCTGGTGATGCCACAACTTTCCCACATAAAAATGTGTGAAAAAAGTGATTTTTTTCAGCTAAATTGAGTTTTGCAGGGGATTCTGTATAAGGAAACATTGGGGGATCCACGCTAGCCATACCTCCCTGGAATCCCCCGGGTGTATAGTTTTCAGAAATGTGTGGGTTTGGTAGGTTTCCCTAGATGGCCGCCAAGCACAGGGCCAAAAACAAAGGTGACCCCCTTGCAAAACCAGGTCGTTTTGAGATAGGCAATTTTGATGTTGCCTCAATACGTTTTGGGCCCTTGCCTGTCGCGGGTACTTGGGCCTCCCACATGAGTGAGGTGCCATTTTTATCGGGAGACCTGGGGGAACGCTGGGTGGTAGGAAATTTGTCTCAGCCTGGTGATGCCACAACTTTCCTACACAAAAATGTACGAAAAAAGTATTTTTTCAGCTAAATTTGAGGTTTGCAGGGGATTCTGGGTAAGGAAACGTTGGGGGATCCACGCAAGCCATACCTCTCTGGAATCCCCCGGGTGTCTAGTTTTCAAAAATGTATAGGTTTGCTAGGTTTCCCTAGGTGCTGGCAGAGCTAGGGTTCAAAAACTACAGCTCGGCAGTTTGCCAAAAAAGGGTCATTTTTCACTGTGAAATTGTGGTGTGTCCACGTTGCGTTTTGCGCCGTTTCCTGTCGTGGGCACTAGGCCTACCCACACAAGTGAGGTACCATTTTTCTCGGAAGACTTTGGGGAACGCGGGGTGGGTGGAAATTTGTGGATCCACGCAGATTCCAGAACTTTCCACCACAGAAATGTGAGGAAAATGTGTTTTTTTAAAAATTTTTAGGTTTGCAGGGGATTCTGGGTAACAGAACCTGGTGAGAGGCAGTCAAGTCACCCCATATTGGATTCCTCTGGGTGTCTAGTTTTCATAAATGTATAGGTTTTCTAGGTTTCCCTAGGTGCCGGCAGAGCTAGGGTTCAAAAACTACAGCTAGGCACTTTGCCAAAAAAGGGTCATTTTTCACTGTGAAATTGTGGTGTGTCCACGTTGCGTTTTGCGCCGTTTCCTGTTGCAGGCACTAGTCCTACCCATGCAAGTGAGGTACCATTTTTCTCGGAAGACTTTGGGGAACGCGGGGTGGGTGGAAATTTGTGGATTCACGCAGATTCCAGAACTGTCCACCACAGAAATGTGAGGAAAATGTGGTTGTTTTGACAATTGTTTAGGTTTGCAGGGGATTCTGGGTAACAGAACCTGGTGAGAGGCAGTCAAGTCACCCCATATTGGATTCCTCTGGGTGTCTAGTTTTCAAAAATGTATAGGTTTGCTAGGTTTCCCTAGGTGCCGGCAGAGCTAGGGTTAAAAAACTACAGCTAGGCACTTTGCCAAAAAAGGGTCATTTTTCACTGTGAAATTGTGGTGTGTCCACGTTGCGTTTTGTGCCGTTTCCTGTTGCAGGAATTAGGCCTACCCACGCAAGTGAGGTACCATTTTTCTCGGAAGACTTTGGGAAACGCGGGGTGGGTGGAAATTTGTGGATCCATGCAGATTCCAGAACTTTCCGCCACAGAAATGTGAGGATAATGTGGTTTTTTTGACAATTTTTTAGGTTTACAAGGGATTCTGGGTAACAGAACCTGGTGAGAGCCAGACAAGTCACCCCATCCTGGATTCCCCTAGGTGTCTAGTTTTCTAAAATGTATAGGTTTGCTAGGTTTCCCTAGGTTCCGGCACAGCTAGGGTTCAAAAACTACAGCTAGGCAGTTTGCCAAAAAAGGGTCATTTTTCACTGTGAAATTGTGGTGTGTCCACGTTGCGTTTTGCACCGTTTCCTGTCGCGGGCACTAGGCCTACCCACACAAGGGAGGTACGATTTTTCTTGGAAGACTTTGGGGAACGCGGGGTGGGTAGAAATTTGTGGATCCACGCAGATTGGAGAACTTTCCACCACAGAAATGTGAGGAAAATGTGTTTTTTTAAACAATTTGTTTGGTTTGCAAGGGATTCTGGGTAACAGAACCTGGTGAGAGGCAGTCAATTCACCCCGTCCTGGATTCCCCTGGGTATCTAGTTTTCAAAAATGTATAGGTTTGCTAGGTTTCCCTAGGTGCCGGCAGAGCTAGGGTTCAAAAACTACAGCTAGGCATTTTGCCAAAAAAGGTTCATTTTTCAATGTGAAATTGTGGTGTGTCCACGTTGCGTTTTGTGCCGTTTCCTGTTGCAGGAATTAGGCCTACCCACGCAAGTGAGGTACCATTTTTCTCGGAAGACTTTGGGAAACGCGGGGTGGGTAGAAATTTGTGGATCCATGCAGATTCCAGAACTTTCCGCCACAGAAATGTGAGGATAATGTGTTTTTTCTGACAATTTTTTAGGTTTGCAAGGGATTCTGGGTAACAGAACCTGGTGAGAGCCAGACAAGTCACCCCATCCTGGATTCCCCTGGGTGTCTAGTTTTCTAAAATGTATAGGTTTGCTAGGTTTCCCTAGGTTCCGGCATAGCTAGGGTTCAAAAACTACAGCTAGGCAGTTTGCCAAAAAAGGGTAATTTTTCACTGTGAAATTGTGGTGTGTCCACGTTGCGTTTTGCACCGTTTCCTGTCGCGGGCACTAGGCCTACCCACACAAGTGAGGTACCATTTTTCTTGGAAGACTTTGGGGAACGCGGGGTGGGTAGAAATTTGTGGATCCACGCAGATTGGAGAACTTTCCACCACAGAAATGTGAGGAAAATGTGTTTTTTTAAACAATTTGTTTGGTTTGCAAGGGATTCTGGGTAACAGAACCTGGTGAGAGGCAGTCAATTCACCCCGTCCTGGATTCCCCTGGGTATCTAGTTTTCAAAAATGTATAGGTTTGCTAGGTTTCCCTTGGTGCCGGCAGAGCTAGGGTTCAAAAACTACAGCTAGGCATTTTGCCAAAAAAGGTTCATTTTTCAATGTGAAATTGTGGTGTGTCCACGTTGCGTTTTGCGCCGTTTCAGGTCACGGTCACTAGGCCTACCCATGCAAGTGAGGTACCATTTTACTCTGAAGACTTTGGGGAATGTGGGATGGGTGGAAATTTGTGGATCCACGCAGATTCCAGAACTTTCCACCACAGAAATGTGAGGAAAATGTGTTTTTTTTGACAATTTGTTAGGTTTGCAAGGGATTCTGGGTAACAGAACCTGGTGGGAGGCAGTCAAGTCACCCCATCCTGGATTCCCCTGGGTGTCTAGTTTTCAAAAATGTATAGGTTTGCTAGGTTTCCCTGGGTGTCGGCAGAGCTAGGGTTCAAAAACTACAGCTAGGCACTTTGCCAAAAAAGGGTCATTTTTCACTGTGAAATTGTGGTGTGTCCACGTTGCGTTTTGCACCGTTTCCTGTCGTGGGCACTAGGCCTACCCACACAAGTGAGGTGCCATTTTTCTCGGAAGACTTTGGGGAACGCGGCGTGGGTAGAAATTTGTGGATCCACGCAGATTCCAGAACTTTCCACCACAGAAATGTGAGGAAAATGTGGTTTGTTTGACAATTTTTTTGGTTTGCAAGAGATTCTGGGTAACAGCACCTGGTGGGAGGCAGTCAAGTCACCCCATCCTGGATTTCCCTGGGTGTCTAGTTTTCAAAAATGTATAGGTTTGTAAAGTTTCCCTAGGTGCCGGCAGAGCTAGGGTTAAAAAACTACAGCTAGGCACTTTGCCAAAAAAGGGTCATTTTTCACTGTGAAATTGTGGTGTGTCCACGTTGCGTTTTGCACCGTTTCCTGTCACGGGCACCAGGCCTACCCATGCAAGTGAGGTACCATTTTTCTTGGAAGACTTTGGGGAATGCGGGGTGCGTGGAAATTTGTGGATCCACGCAGATTCCAGAACTTTCCACCACAGAAATGTGAGGAAATTTGTTTGTTTTTTTACATTTTGTTAGGTTTGCAAGGGATTCTGGGTAACAGAACCTGGGGAGAGGCAGTCAAGTCACCCCATTATGGATTCCCCTGGGTATCTAGTTTTCAAAAATGTATAGGTTTGCTAGGTTTCCCTAGATGCCGACAGAGCTAGGGTTAAAAAACTACAACTAGGCACTTTGCAAAAAAAGGGTAATTTTTCATTGTGAAAATGTGGTGTGTTTACGTTGCGTTTTGAGACGTTTCCTGTCGTGGGCACTATGCCTACCCACACAAGTGAGGTACCATTTTTATCGGGAGACTTAGGGTAATTCATATTTGTAAAGCAACTGTTATTACCTATTGACTTTCAATGCATTTCTGCCTTCCAAATGAAAGACAATATGTAAAAAAGAAGTCATTTTGAAAAATGACCGAAAATTCTCATGCTAGTATGAGTATTCCCGTTTTTGGAAATGTGCAAATATCTACTGTTTCTAAACTCTATATTTTGTTCCCATTTCAGAAATACATAGGTGTCTTTCATACCGATTTTTCCATGTATACATTTTCCCAGAATAATTGCTTTATACCCGGTACATAATCAAAAAACATTGCAAGTCGCTGCTCAGTTTTTGGCTCTGGGTTCGTCGGGTTCTTAGTGAACCTACAAGTCCTATATATCCCCACAACCAGGAAGGTCCCGCGGATGTAACGGTATATTGCTTTCACAGAGCTGTCATAATTAGAAGAAGTTACAGGTGAAAACGTTAACACAAAAGGCTATTTTTTTCAACTAATTTTCAATTTTTCCTATATTTAACTGTTAGTTTCTATAAAGAAACCTTGAAGGATCTACACAAATGACCCCTTGCTGAATTCAGATTTTTGTCTACTTTACTAAAATGTATAGCTTTCCAGGATCCATTATTGCTTTCATACCCATTTCTGCCATTAACTGGAAGGAGGTTGAAAGCACAAAAAATAGCAAAAATAGGCTATGTCCCAGAAAAATTCCAAAACTGTGTAAAAATGTTTGGTTTTCTGACAAAAGTCTGTCATTCCCCAAAAGCTGGGAAAATGTTGATTTCAGCCCCACAACCCCTTTTTTGATACCATTTGCAGGGAAAAACCCAGACGCTTTCACTTACAGCACTTTTCCCAAAAAACCCAAAATGTAGCTGTATTTTGGCTAATTTCTGGATCCCCTCCAGAGGAATCCACAAACCCTGGGTACCTTTAGAATCTCCATGATGTTGGAAGAAAAGGACACAAATTTGGCGTGGATACCTTATGTGGTCAAAAAGTTACAGGGGCCTAAGCGCGAACTACCCCAAATAGCCAAAAAAAGGCTTAGCACAGGGGGGGAAAAGGCCTAGCAGCGAAGGGGTTAAAAGCAGCCCTGGGTGCCAGGACTGCTTTTAAAAAGTAAATTGTGCCAAAACTCGACTTTGGTGTTTGGGGCACTTAAAAATGGATAACCTACAATGTTATGGCATATTAGGGACCCCCAGGGTCTCCCCTAGGTGTCCCAGGGGTGGGGGTCAGGTATCTATAAGGTAGACCCTTATAAGATGAGTTTTATATGCCATGGGTTAAGTGAAATTTCACATTTCACTCCCCACATTGTGGTAAAGTGCTGATCAAATTCGACTTTGATGCTAGGAGCACTGTGAAGTGAGGATCTGCAATATTTCTACAGATTCAGAACCCCTAAAGTATCCCCTAGTTGTCCCATGGGGTGGGGGTCCTGTAGATATAAGCAAAGTACTTATAAATATGTTTTTGTAAGTCCTGGTGCTGGAAAAATGGCCCAAGTCATTTTTCCCATTGCAAATCCCCTGCTACATAGGTTAACATGGTAGAAAGTTATTAACTAATAACTCTTGATAGGAGAGGGCTAGAAGTGCCATTCAAAGACTTCCCCGAATGGTATTAATAAATTCAATATGATATTGTTGAATTTCTCCAAAGGTGTACATACAAGAAGTTATAAGACTTTCTTGATTGTAAGTCCAGATTCAGCCGTCCAGTGGTCTGCCCTGATTGGTCAGAGTTAAGTGGATTAGCCAGGCTGCCTTGAAGAGGTGATAAAGAGCCCCTGGGGTCAACCAGCTCTGCTGGCAGGGCAGTGTGCTGTTCCATAGGAATGCCAGGCCAGGGGGAGGAGTCGTAAACTATGTTCTTCAAAGAGGAGAGCAGAGAACAGTGTCATTTACAACTCTGAACTTTAGGTATGAGCAGATGCAGGGGGGAGAGTCTCAGTAAATTAGCCATCCTAGGGGTGTGTTTAGCCAGCTCTTACCTCCTTGCTGGAAAATCAGCTGCAGAGGTAGAACCGCAAAAGTTTCTAAGTCCGAACGTAGGAAGGTGACCGGGAGCTCATCGCAAGGCAAGCCGGCGAACCCTCACCGAATCCGGACTGGCTGAGAGCTTCGAGGGACCTCGCGAGAAAAAGCTCCAGAAAAGTTTTTAAGTCAGAAGGTAAAAACTGTGACCGGGACCTTCTGCGTGGGGTATCCACTCAGGGCTCCATCGCGGTCGGCCTGAAACTTTGACTTTGGGTCGGTCTATCGTGAGCCTGTATCCCAATATGGTGCTATAAGTTTCTAAGTACTATATTTTGCTAAATCTTTGAAAATTCATATCTCCGGTTCCCTATATTGGATTTTTGTCGTTTTGGTGTCATTTTAAAGATAAAAATATTTCCTAATTTTATAAATTGGTGGTGGATTTTTATTATGTGTTGTGTCCTAATTATTTACTGAATTGGTGTTTTTAAATGTTTTACATACCTGTCTTTGAAGTTAAGCCTGTCTGCTCGCAGCCACGTTACCAAGGGTTGAGCATAGGAATAATTTTCTAAGACCTATGCTGAGTCCTACCAATGGTTAGTGGCCTTATTGCCAGTGACAGACCTACGTTTGCCCCTACCAATAATCCACTTTCCAACAGTTATCAATCTATACTCAACAGTAAAACCAATGGAAACATTATATATAAAATGGCACTGTGGAATATAAAACACAAGCCCAGGGCTAATTATTGAACAAACTCCCATCAGCATATAGCAAAAACAATTCCAGGTTATACTGGGCAATCATCAATGACCTGACCAACAACCATGTAACTGTGCAAAATCAACACATTTATGAAAAACAATGGATTACATTTTTCAAAGACTTGTATGGTAACATGAATATGTGTTGCGCTCTTGAAGCTGTTTCATCAGGCACGTCATTTGAAACCCCATTTGATAATCCCCATGGGTCCACATTGGTAGAGTGGCCTGGGATCAGTAAAAACTTAGCATATTCAATAATCAAAAATGGCAAGCAAGATAGTGCCTGAGATCTCATTGGCCTGCCAGCAGCTTTCTTAAAACACAACCATGTATATTGGTCCACAGTGCTCACCCCTTTATTCAGCCTATGCATATCTTCACAAGTTATCCCAAAGATGTGGCAGGACTCTTTCCTCCAACCCATCTGTAAAAAGGCTACCCAACCAGAGCCTGCAAGTTATTGTCTAACAGCCCTCATCAACATCAATGTAAAATATTTTGCGAAATATTTCGCATCCTGCATAACCCCGAACTCTGGATTGCAGATTAAGATAGTATCTCCTTTCTACAAAATTGGCTCTCACTCAGGCATCCGTACAGAGATTAACATTTTAACCCTAGCCAGCCTTACAACAAAGGTTCTATTCGCAAAATCCCTCTTATAACATAACGTAAAATAAGATAACAAGTGTCTTTGTAAAGCACACATTCACACAAGGGAAATCTTGGCGCTGAATAACATATGTTTATTGTTACCCAACTCAATGGTACTCATTTTATAGACCTTAAAGCCTACGTTGTGCAATGCGAGTAATGCAGGAGAAATTACTCTAGGTAAAACAGCTCAAGTGAATCATTCCAAACAATTTGTTAAAGGCCAGTTACTGTCTATTGATACGTGGGTCCGGGTCAAGATAGGCAATAGAGGAGCGGTCTCTAGGAAAATCCCAACAACAAATGGCCTCAATCAAGGCTGTGTACTGGCCCTATTTTGTTTAACCTTTTCACTGAAGACCTTTTGATTCTCTCAAAGATGTGCCTGCAGATTTACCAAGACTGGGACAAAAACATCTACCAGTTCTTCTATGTGCAAATGACACCATACTGATCAGCAAAACTCCCATAGGTCTCCAAAGAATACCAGATAGATTGAGTGCTTATTTCTCTAAAAACATGCTGGAAATACATCTAGACAAATCTAAGACAATGATAATTGGCAAAAAAAAATTTAAAAAGGAACTTTGTTTTTGCATAAAAAAATTGCAATAATACATGAATAAATAAATATTGTAGCATATTATTCGACCATAGAGGGACTTTCAATGACCACACATTCTCTCTAGAATTAAAAGCTAACTCTTGGAGCCAAGCTTTTACGTCATTACAAACTAAAATTCAGTGTCCATCTCTTGAGCCCTCAACTAAGTTAATGAAAAACAAATTATAACCAACCTTATCATATGGTCTAGCTGCATTGCCAGAATTCGGCGCTTCTTTGATAAATGCATCCATTAGCAATGTTTACTGGCATGTGTTGTACATCCCGGTACACATGCCTCACCCTCTCATCAGTCTGTCCAATCAAAAGACCAAAAGGTTGTCGTCTTTTGCTAAAATAATGCACAAATTAAAGTGGAGCTGTGAAAACTTGCTCAGTTATCAAATTTTGCACAAAATTAATTCTAAGAACTCTCTGAACTTTTATGATCCGCAAATAAACACACCAAGGGCCAGATGTACGACCATTTTGCGAGTGCGAAATCGAGTGCAAATCGTTTTGCGCATGCAAAATCGGTCGTATGCAATGTACGACAGTCACTCGCATAACCATTTTTTGCGATGCGACTTAATACAGACTCGCAAAAATAGCGTGCTGAAGTAGCGAGTCCCAATTAGAGACTTGCAAGTCGCTAATCATAATGTACAGAGCAGTCGAAATTTATGATCATGTGCAAATTCTCTCGTTTGCACATGCAATTTAACATGAATTCAAAACAGGTGGTAACCGGGCCCAAACTATGAAAACAGCCCCAGAATGCATCAGAAACATTCAAACAATGGCTGCCCTGTACATGATAGCAAGAAGGATGCGGATACTGGCTGCTCAGCAGAGGAGTCGGAGACAGGAGAGGGTTTTCAGAGTCAGGCTATCCTTGTTTGAGAAGACAGAAGAGATATGAGCAGTACAGGCTTAGTAGCACTGTGATCCTAGATCTAATAGACACCTTGAAGCCACAACTGGAAAGCAGAAGCCAGCGCAGCAATGCAGTCCCCACCCATGTCCAGGCCTTGTGCTCCCTCCACCTATTGGCCACATGTAGTTACCAAGAGGTCATTGCAGTGGCTGGAGGGGTGTCACAGAGTGCGCTTTCACGATTCTTCCACAATTTCTTAGATGCCATGCTCCAACACATACACCAACACATCTACCTGCTTAGGGATGATGTTGTCATTGGGTGCATAGATGGTACCCATGTGCCCATATGTCCCACATCTCGCATTGAATACATATTCCATAATAGAAAAGGCACACATTCCCTCAACATCCAAGTTGTCTGCAATGCATACAACATCATCACAAACCTTGTGGCCAAATCTCCAGGGAGCACCTATGACTCATACATGTTTAGGCACAGTGGCATACACCAGAAATTTGAAAGAGGTGACTTTGATGAAGGATACCTACTGGGTAGTGAAATTTCATGTCCACAGTGAGATGTAGTGCCACTCTAATGTATGTCTGCATGTTGTCTCACAATCATATATCTCACAACAGGTGACAGTGTGTATGCCCTGTGGATATGGATTTCACACCGTACCTGTCTCCCAACAACGCACATGAAAGGCGGTACAACATGGCACAAAGGTGCACCAGGTCTGGGACTGAGCGCACATTTGGCATCCTAAAATCAAACTTCTAGTGCCTTCACAGGAGTGGCAGAGCCTTGCAGTATGCACCTGAGACTGTCTGCAAAATAGTGGCTATCTGTGGCATACTCCATAACATTGCTGGCAGGTGTGGCTTGCCCATGGAAGTGTCTAAATCTGACTTGGAGGATGATGACCCTGGACCACCTGCCCAATAGCCAAACGAGGGAAGTACAGCAGCAGAGGGGAGGAGGGGCAGGGAACACATAGCCAGACATTATTTTTCAAGGTAAGCCTTACCCATTGACACTCTACCCTCAACAAATGACAATACAAAAAGTGTTTTTAACAATGTCAAATTCCCTTTATTCTGAGGGCATGCAAAATATTTTCATGGACAGCATGTCCATCAGCATCCCCATTAACAAAATGAAACTATAACTGTCATGTGGTTACTGCACCAACAAACGGAAATAAACTGGGCACACTGTATGGCACATTGGTGCAGACAAGTCATTTCTTGCTTCTACGCCCAGAATGGGGGATCTGGCAGGTGGGATTACAGGCTGGCAGCTGCTACTTCTATGCATCATTGGTATTTCTGCAGCAGAGGTACTACTGCGGCTGGACAACTCACTGTCTGCTGCCTTTGTTGCTCCTCCACTAGCAAACATGTTTATTTGAATAGCCTCCACTGCAGCTGTAATCTGCTGCTGCCCTCGTGCCACATCACCACTGTAATGGCCCATCTCTATCTGCAGATTCAGGGTGCACTTGGTGTATTGTGTGGTTGCCTGCGCCAGCCTACCGATTGCCCTGGTCATTGAGTCGATTAAGTGTGCCTGGCTGCGCTCCATTCTCCTTTGCTGCCCTCTCTCTTCAGACAACTCTTTGCACAGCTGCCCAATAGCCCCTGTCAGGGCATCAAATTTACCCTCAATGTGGGTCTGGTTCTCAGCCATCTGTTGTGTGATATTCAAAAATCCCTGGCTGAGCTTGGTGTTGATTAGCCTGATTTGTTTTTGCAGCAGGCGCTGAACCTTCAGCATAGCTTGTTCCATGCCACCAAACACCGCCTGAGTGGCTGCTCCAGTATGGAAGGTAGTGTGCAGCCTAGCTTGCAGCCGCCTACTTGACTGCTGGGTCGGACACAGCAGCCAGCTCCTGGTGACCGGAGTGCATTGAGATGGTGATGCCTGAGGGATGCTGTGATGTCATGCACTGGAGCCTGTGGGGACCTGGATGCAGCTGTAGCATGGACATTTGAGCAACTTGGCTCACTAGCTGTTCCCTCAACCTGCCCTTCATCCATCTGCCTCTGATCTTGGGCTTCCTCAGTATCATCTGCCATTTGCTCTCCTCCCAGAGATGTATCTATATTGCAAATATGAAAATAAAGAAAAAATATGCAAGTCACTATCTCATTGGTGGTACTATGTTATTCAGCGCTTGTCAGTCCTTAACTGCAAGAAAAAATATGTGAGTCACTATCTCAGTGGTGGTACTATGTTATTCAGCTCTTGTCAGTCCTTAACTGCAATTTTTTATGTCACTGACTACGTTTCCCAGAATGCACCAGCTGTGACTTTTGGTTCATGTAGATGGAGCATCTAGATGTAGTTGGGTGTGGATGTGTGGCATGCATGTAGGGAGCAGGCTTTGGGCTTACATGCTGACATGGTACACATTTCGCAATTACCAGGGGGCGGTGGAGGTGGAGATGTGTTGAGTGTCCCAAATCACACCACTGCCTCTCTCCCCAGGGTACTCTCCACCATAGCCTCTGCTGCAGAAGGTTCTGAAACATTGGATGGGCCTCCTCCTGTCCCTTGGACTTCACGCAGCTGTGCTGCCACCTTCTCCTTGGCCCTGGAGCGCAGGTTGTACCACCTTTTCTTCAAATCATCCAGGGTCCTGTCAGCCACACCCAGGGCATTAATGCGCAGCTGCATCTCTCTCCATATTTTTCTTTTGTCCGACTATGGGACAGTGTGAGATGTTCTTCCAAACAGCTGCTCATGGTTGTTGCAGCATTCCTCTATCAGTATGTCCAGTTCCTTTTCGGAGAATTAAAGTTAGCGCAGGCGCTCCTTGCCTGCCTTCTCACTGGACTTGCTGGACATCTTAGGAATATTTTAGGAGCCTGCCTGCAGTGTTGGACTGTGCTGCTGAACCTTCCCTTGTGCTACAATTCTGATCAGGATACTCCAGGGACACCACTTCCTGTTTTAGGGTCCTTCTGCTCTCCCAGGAAGTGTTTCAGCTTTTTTTTATCGCGGATGCTATTTGCGACCGTAAAATGGTCTTTTCTGCTGCGCTCGCTATTTGCTAATGCTAAACAGCCTTTTTGGACACACACGCTATCTGCGAGCGCTTACTGACTCACAATTAGCCTCCTTGAAAAATTGCAATGCAAGTTATTTGCGACTCGCAATCTGGGGACCAGTTGGGTACGTACATTGTGATTTGCGACTCGCAAATTGTGATTCGCAATTTGGCACTAATTGCGAGTAGCAAATTACAGTATTCGTACATCTGGTCCAATAACTTGATTTAGAAGAAATATGAGCACATGCCTTAATTTATAAAAAAGATAACAAATAAAACAGCAAGAAAGGTACCTCAGGCGACGGATAAGAGTATATTTAGAAAAAGCCCATATGTCTGAACAGTTATTCTTTGGACCCTGTTAAAACCGTTTTTTTAAATGTTGCATATTTGCTCCTGCCTTCAAGAGTAAATTGTAAGCATCAACGGGAAGACGCTTCAACTGAAATTTAGATTTGTTAAATTTATTACAGCAACTGAGAAATCTTTCAACCTTTTATTGTAATTTGGACCCTAAAAAGTCCTTTTTAGTAACCCTGGGCGTAGTTCGCGTAGTAGCGCTATGCATAGCTACGCAAAGTGCACTTCACACTACGCGAGCTACGCGTAGCACTACGCGAACTGCGTAGTGCGGTAGGAAATGCTGTTCGCAATGATTGCACAGTGCCGGATGCTTGTCCGCACTGTGCAATCATTGCAAAAGGCATCTTGCACAGTGCAAGCGGTCGTTTTCTGCCGCTCGAGTAGATTTGTACTCGAGCTGCAGTTTTCTCAACGCGGACTGGTAGTTTCTCATCGCGAGCGGTCGCGAGCATACGCGACCACTCGCAATGAGAAACCTGACCTCCCCGCGTTGAGAATCTCGCCGGGAGGTTTATTTTCCACGCTCGTGATCGGCAACTTGATGTTGCTGATCGCGAACGAGGAAAAAGTCTCACCGGGATGTCATTTTGCTCGCTCGCAGTCGCCAACTTGACGTTGAGGACTGCGAGCAAGCAAAAAATGCCCGTTACGCTACACGTTTTTGCACTGTGCTACTTGCAATTCGCGTAGCGCGTAGTTGCGTAAACTACGCAAACTACGCGAGCGTAGCGTAGTTTTCCGCCCAGGCCTACTTTTTAGTAGCCCAGTATATGTTGTAAACTGCATTTGCTCAAATGTAATATTTGTAATGATTTTAAGTAATTAAATGTGAAATCTTTTTCATGGCTATGGCACACATGTTAGTATTTTATTTTTCCATAGTTTTGTATAGTGCAAACTTCACCCGAAGGTATCAGAGCGCTTTACATGAGCCCCATTTGCATTACAGATGGACACATACATTTTTGGTAGGCATGGGGAGATTAAGTTATTTTCCCAGAATCACAGGATGTTAAGCATCCCTGCCGAGACTTGAACCTTGTTTCCCAGCTTTGAGGGCAACTGCGCTAGCCGTCAGGCTACATCCTCTCCCCCTCTCTTCTTTAAAGTCATGTGTATAGTCAGTCCTTCTCCTTATAATTGGCTCCTTTCATGTATCATTTTTGTACTCTTCACATCAGCCTCTGATCGACTTCCTCTGTTTGACTAACCATTCCCATAGTCAACAAATCCATCATCACAGTTCCACATTCTTTTCATTCTTGCTCCCAATATCTTGAACTCACTTCCTCTTTATAAAAGAACCATTTCTTCACTCACAGTTTCCAAAGTTGCGTTTAAAACACTTCTTGTATCTTAGTGGACTAATGTGTCCACTGTAGGGGCCTGTGTTGGACCTCATGATCACAGGTTCAAACCATGGTGAGTCACTCAGTCTTTCATCCTTCTGAGATTGATAAAATGAGTATTATTGAGTTGGATAACAATAAACATCTGTAATTCAGTGCCTAGATACCCTTGGGTGAACATGTGCCTTCCAAATACACAATATGTTATTTCGAGAATTTTTCTTTCCTGTAGGTTTTTTGCTCTTTTACTTCCAGCACGATAACCTTTTTGGTGTTTAAACATTTTAGCAAGCCACATAGCATAACATAATATAACATAATTACATGACTTGATATGACTTGACATGGCGTAACCTGACATAACAAAACAGAACGTGAGATAACATAATGTGACATAACTAAGGGGTTAATTTAAATCTTGGCAGATAAAGAAATTACAGTCACCATGGTGGAGTACTTTACTCCCGCCATTGCAAGGATTCTACGCCCACTATATTTAGAGGTTCCCACTGCCCCTGCAAACATCTCTTACATTTCCAGGAACCGCCGTCACAGTGGTTCCTGAAAATGCATTGCAAGTTTGACGGATGGCTCTGTCAACAGAGCCCTATGTCAAACTTACAAATGTTTTTATATTCAAGACGAAAAAAAACAATGAACCTCTCGCCATGGGTAGAAATCTGCCATGGATTAGGAGTAATTTAAAGGTTTTCGCTGCCCCTTACCACCATGTTTTTCCTGGCAGTGACAGGCAGTGAAAATTGGCCATGTGTCCATCTACTCTAAATAAGGCAGGTGGATGCAGGGCCAAACGTCCGACACCCCTTACTCCATCAGGCCATCAAAGATGTATGTACGCAGAGGAGACAGAGTAGTCTCTGCCATCAACACACTGAAGGTCCACACGACTCTAAATGAGGCAGGCAGACCTTCTGGTTGGCAGAAGGGGTACTCTGTCACTGTTGGGATGGAGTACCCTGTCCGTCGACATCTAAATCAGGCCCATGGTGCCTATGTTATAACAATTTGTCTAGCTCGCTAATTACCTCTGAGGATATCTGGGTGCCTCACAGGTGGGTAAGCAGCTATCTCACAGTTGAGATTATTGGAAGAGCCAGTGCTTCAACTTCTTACGGAACTCAAGAAGCAATGAGGAAGCTCTGATGTGATGTGGGAGGTCGTTTCATGTGTTGAGAAAATGTATGAGAAAGCATGACCTCCGGCTCTATTTTTGTGTGCAAGGGGTACATATGCTTCTCAGAGTTCGGCTGAGTGGAGGTGCCTTGGAGGTTGGTGGAAGTGTACATGTCTGTTGAGGAAGAGGGGGCCTGTGTTATGTAATGCTTTGTATGTGTGCATGAGGAGTTTGAACTGAGTGCGTTTGTGTATGGGGTGCCAGTGAAGCTCTTTGAGGTGTGGGGTGATATGGGTGAGGCAAGTTAGGCTGAGGATGTTTTGCAGCGGTGTTTTGGATGGTTTGAAGCCTGTTCAGGAGCTGTTTGTTGATGCCTGAATACAGTGCAATGTGATTGTCAAATCTGCTAGTTATCAGGGCATGTTTGACCGTTTTCCTAGTATTCTCTAGTAGCCACTTGAAGATTTTTTGCAGCATTCTCAGGATGTGGAAACAGGAATCATACTAAACGACAAGCTTGACGTGACAGCCCAGGTAAACACAGTGACCTCCACCTAAGTTTCTTGCGTGGGTGAATGGGGTAGGTGTGGATGCCACCAGGCAGAGTCCCAAGCAGAGGTTTTCCTTCCAAAGATGATTACTTCTGTTTTGTCTGATATGAGCTTAAGGTAATTGGATCTCATTGAGGTGGCTACCGTGGTCATGCAGGTGATGAAGGTATTTTTTGTTGTGGGGCCATGTAGATGTTGATAAGGTTGAAATATGGGATGATCCTTGGGGGCCTCCACAGATGAAGTTCTTGACTTCCAATGTGTAGGGTGACATGCTGACTTTTTGTGTTCTTCCTGTGAGGGAGCAGCAGTTCCAATTGAAGGCAGGTCCTTAGATGCCGATTTCATGTAGTCTTCTGATCAGGGTGGCATGGGAGACCGTGTTGAAGGCTGCTGAGAGTTCGAGTAGGATGAGTGCCGCTGTTTCTCCTCAATCAAGGATCATCCTGATGTCATCTGTAGCAGTGATGAGGGCAGTCGCAGTGCTATGAAGCCTGATTGCATGGTGCCTAAGAGTTGAGGTGCTTCAACATAGTGGGAAAGTTGCTTGTTGATGGCTTTCTCCATGACCTTGGCTGGGTAAGGTTGTAGGGAGATTGGTCAATAGTTTGCTAGTTGGGTGGGGTCTGTTGTAGGTTTCCTTAGACGTAGGTTGACTGCTTCGTATTTCCAGGGCTCCAGGAATGTCATAGTGGTGATGGATGAGGGTGAGGATTTCCCTAATTGGTGTGGTGCCCATGTTGTAGATGTGTTGTGGGGGTAGGAGTCTGTTGGTGCCCCGTAGTGGATGATCTCCATGATGTTGGCTGTCTCTTCCATGGAGATTGCTTGCTTCCCACATAGCAAGGTTGTTTCCAAGGTTGTTTGTGGGTAAGCTGGAGGTGAGGCTGCAGGGCTTTGGTTGATGGTCGAAACTGTTGTAGATGGCTTTGGTCTTTGTTAGAACTGGGATTCCTGGTTGGCTGAGGTATGCACCCGGGCCAGACAGGAACCACCACTCTAGTCAGGATAAGCTGAGTACACACCAAAAGATAGCCTGTGCTCACCCTCTGGTAGCTTGGCACAGAGCAGTCTGGCTTATCTAAAGAGGCAATATGCAAAGTATGTGTGCAACACACACACACATTAACACAATGAAGACACCACAAAAAGACTCCACATAGGTTTTGAAAAATAGATTATATTATGAACAAAAGAAGACCAAAACAACAACATTCCAATGTATAGAAGTTGAGACATTGAATTTCAAAAGAATAAGAGAAAAATAGCATTTAGAAGCAAATAGCACTTTAGGGGTACTTGAGGTCGCTATAGCAAACAAGATAACACCCTGCATAATTAGATGATGGGGCGGACTATCTCACTTCAATATAGAGCACTACAGCATCATAATAGAGCCACGTGATTCAGCAAGTACATATACAAAAAAACATAATGCAGTTTAATGTTCATAAAATATAGTACATCATTTTTTTACAAATTAATTATAAAGCTTTTCAAGTACACACATAAGTTGAATACATATAATATCCCATAAGGTACACACATAGAAGAAATACAATGAATATAGAAATACTCGCTCGAAAGATGTTTATACATTACCTCCCAAAAAACACTCATACTCATTCACATGTTGTACACATCCCTGTCATACCACAAATATAATTCATGCAGAAAACACCTATAAAAACATGACGAAATAATTAGAGGAGGTCACAAGGCCCAAGATAACAGTCTCTTGTCCAATCTATTTATAGATATTTGCATTTAAATCTACCATACATTCAATGCTTCATAATAGATCAATGGAATCTGAATATTAATAAATTCAAATATTCTCATTCTTGTTTTTCCATCTTAGGTATGCACACAACCCATATATACAGCAGGAGGCAAGCCAAAAAGCTCTTGGATCACAGTGCAGCTGAGTCCTTTAAACAGCGCAACAGTTCTTCCGGCAGAGCTTCAGTTACAAGTTCTGTAGTGTCTGATTTTGTGGGTCAGAGAATCAGTACTTATACCCAAGGTGCCTTTGATGTGAGGGTGACTTCAAAGCAGCTCCTTGTAGCGCACAGATCCTCCTTTCAATCCAGCCCTGTCTGCCAGGTTATCTATGAGGGCTAAATCAGCCCTTTGTGTGGGGACAGGAAACTACCTATTCAGTGAAGTGTCAGCCTCTCCCTTCCATCCTGCCCAGGCAGGGTCATCAGAATGCAGATGTATGTAGATTGATACTCAGACACGCATATCCTTCCCGTGTAAGTGGCTGTCTAGATGGAATGCACAAAGTGCAGCTGTCACCCACCCCAGATATGTATTGGAGACATGCTGCACGGCACACAGAGCAGTAAGTGAGGAAATGTCCACTTTCTAAAAGTGGCATTTCTAAAACAGTAATGTCAAATCCAACTTCACCAGTAAGAAGGATTTATCATTGCCCTTCTAAAGATATAAACCATGAAGTAGATACTCCTTTTATTATCAGGAATTACTACTTAAAAGTATATAAGGGAATTCACAATGCTAACCTATGAGAGGAGTAGGCTTCACAGTAGTGAAAAATGAATGTATCTGTTTTTCACTACCAGGATATGAAAAACATAAAAGTGCATGTCCTACCTTTTACTTACACAGCACCCTGCCCTTAAGGCTACCAAAGGCTTAACTTAGGGATGACTTATATGTAGGGAAAGGGAAGTTTAAAACTTGGCAAGTAGTTTTAAATGCCAAGTCAAAGTGGCAGTAAACTGCACACACAGGCCTTGCAATGGCATGCCTGCGATAGGTTTGAAGGCTTACTTGTGTGGGAGGCACAATCAGTGCTGCAAGCCCACAAGTAGCATTTAATTTGCAGGCCCTGGGTATATGGTATACCACTTTTTAAGGGACATAAAGGTAAATTAAATATGCCAATCAGGTATACACCAATTACACACATATTTAGGGAAGAAGCACATGCACTTTAGCACTGGACAGCAGTGGAAAAGTGCTCAGAGTCCTAAGGGCAACAAAAAGATTCAGCAAAACGTGGAGGTCTAAAGCTACATTTTGGGGGGAAAACCGCCCTAAGGATGAAAAATCCAGAGAGGTTATCATATAGCTTTTGTGAGGGGGTGATGCTGTTTGTGGTGGAAGCTACAGTGGTGAATTCTTTGACAATGACAAAGATATCTTTACAGCTATTGGAGTTGTTATCTATGCACTTTGATAGGGTCTTCTTGGTTTCTCTGATCTGCACTGTGGTACATTCTCCATTGTTTTTCCAGTTGTTTGCAGTGTTGTTTGGTTGAACGGAGTTCCTCAGTGTACCAGTTAGCCTGCTTCTGGGTTCTTTTTTGCTTGTTGTGTTTTCACAGTGCGAAGGAATCGACACATTCAGTGATCTGCTCATCACTGATGTCTCTGTTTAGGTCTCTGGTGGAGTTGGGCTGGTTCATGCACAGTGTGAATTATATTCCGAGATGTTGTTCCATCTGGGTCTGGCCAGCCTGGTGTTTGTGGGTTTAGTTTGGTAAGCAATGTTGATTGTGAAGTGGGCAATGGCGTTATCTGTCCAGGTGAGCGGCATGTGTGCTGTAGTTTTAATGCGTTGAAGGTGGAGAAGACAAGGTGGAGGGTGTGTCTGGCGGAGTGTGTGTCCGGCAATGTGTTTTATGAGACAAGTTTTCAAGGAGTGAAAAAAGTTGGGTCATTCCGGTCTTCCAGGTGGAAGTTGAGATCTCCTTGTGGGATGTAGGCGCTCGGAATCAATGGTGAGGGGGGCAATAAAATTGGTGATGTTGTCAGTGAAAGTAGTTTGTGGTCCATGAGGTTTCTGTTCAGAATGTATGTTGCTGAGATTCGCAGTTAGAAATGTAGGTATTCCATGAAAGGGGGTTCACATTATCTGTGGTTGTAATAGAGTTGACGATTTCCTTGAAGATTATTGCAAATCCTCCTCCTGATTGGTGTTGACGGTCCTATCTTGTGATCTTGTATTCTGTCAGGATGGCTGTGGTGATGTCGGGTGCTGACTCAATGGTCAGCCACATTTCAGGAAGGAAGAGAAGGTTCAAGGCTTCTTTGTTCAGGATGTCCCAGATTTCTGCGGCATTTTTGCTGAGTAAGCTGGTGTTGAGAAGCAAACATGAAAGTTTATCTTGGGGGGCGTATTTGCTAATGGGAGTGGGGGGTGCTGTGTGTAGGTTGGGTGAGTGTTGGCATTGTAGTCATGGTGGGTGGGTTTTGCATGCGAAGCAATAGTGCTTGCAGGGGAAAGGGTGTCCCAGGTTGAGTGGCTGGAGGAATGCTGCAGACTAGCATATGGTGGCGGGAGGACCAAGATTCAGGGCAGACAGGCTTGCATTTGATGTGCCTTCGGACCACCAGCAGCTTGCCAACTGCGCATGTCCGCACTGCAGCCGCCATTAAGTCGACCCTGAGAGGGACACCGGGCGCTTAGCGGGAACGTCCGAAGGAGCAGAGGTGACAGAAAACCAGACAAGGAGAGGGGGAAGAAGGGAAAGGACATGGGATTCAGCAGGCGGGAAATGGAGCACTGGTAGGCAGCACCTAGATATGGCAAAGAGCTAAGAGTGAAAGAGCAAAAAAGGCAGAAAACAAAAGAGCAAAATGGCAAAAAATTATCTGAAAAAGAATGCAATGATGAGCACGCCACTGCCATATGTACACATCATGACACTATGGTGGCCAAGAAGGATGATGTGCATGCGCTTGCAACGCCATGCATGTGCACCAATATGGCATTAGATGGCCGCTGTTTTAATTATTGTTTTATTTACATTGCAAGATGGTGCACTCCACTTGGTGGGTTAGGTAAATAAAAATAAAAAGAATAAAGATTTTAAAAGGTGCACCAAAAACGTTGTTGAAAACAGAGAGGATCCCCAAAATGAAAGCTGCCAGGCCAGCCCAATTTTTTAAAATATCTTTGTAAGGACTGTAACAGGAGAAGAACAAAGGAGGAGTGGGTGATGGGGGGGAAGTAAATGCGTGGGGTCACCTGGTAGTGGGAAGGGTAATGACATAGGGTGCTTGAGGCAGGGAATAAATTAAAAGAAAAAACAAACAGGGTGGGGAAGCAAGCAATGGACAAGATATGGATGGGGAGGAAGGGCAGCATGCAACACCCGATGAGGGGGGCTATATTTCAGGTGGAGAGCAGCAATCCAGAAAGAGAGCAGAAAAACACAATCATTCTAATAGAGTTCTCAAGAAAAAAGTAGTCCTCTAAGTGTGGGCAGTGGAAGGTTGCAAGCCATACAGTCAAAATAATGGTAAAAAATGTGGCCCTGGAGATAGATAAACACAAGCATTGGCAAAGTCAATAGGTCTCGCTTATGCAAGAGCTAGTGGCTTTGCTAATGTTTTTCAGCCATGTTGTACATTAGTATGGCTTCTGTTCAGCATGGCCAAATGTTAGTGGTGAAGAAGAGAGTGGCATATAGTGGAGTGGCGAAGAGTAGACTAGAGTGGTGAAGAGTGGAGTAGTAGTGCGAAGAGTGGAGTAGAGTCTTATAGAGTGGAGTGGCATGGAGTGGCATAGAGTCGTAGAGTAGAGTGGCGTAGAGTGGAGTAAAGTCATAGGGCGGAGTGGTGTAGAGTGAAATAGAGCCATAGAGTGGAGTGGTGTAGAGTGGAGTAGAGTCATGGAGTCATAGGGTGGAGTCATGGAGTGGTGTATTGTAGTGTAGAGTGGAGTGGCGTAGAGTGGAGAAGAGTGGCCTAGAATGAAGTGGCATACAGTGGAGTGGCATATAGTGGAATAGAGTGGAGGGTAGTAGAGTGGAGTAGAGTGGAGTAGAGTGGCATACAGTGTCAGAGTTGGGTGGCGTAGAGGGTCATGGAATGGAGTAAAGTAGAGTGTCAGAGTGGAGGGGCGTAGAATGGAGGGGCATCAAGTTTAGGGGCGTAGAGTGCCGTAGAGTGGAGTGGCATACAGTGGAGTGGTGTAGAGTGGTGTAGCATAGAGTGGAGTAAAGCGTCAGAGTGGAATGGCGCAGCATTGAGTGGCATACAGTGGAGTAAAGTGACATGAAGTGTCATAGAGTGGAGTAGAGAGTCATAGACTGGGATCTCGCAAAGATCCCAGATAGAGTGGAGTAGAGTGTCATAGAGTGGAGTGGCGTAGGGTATCATAAAATGGAGTAAAGTAGAGTGTCAGAATAGAGAAGCACAGAGTTGAGGGGAATAGCATTGAGGGGTGTAGAGTGGAGTAAAGTGTCTTAGAGTGGAGTGCCATACAGTGGAGTGGTGTAGAGTGGCGTGGCATGGCATAGAGAAGTGTGGAGTAAAGTCAGAGTGGAGTGGCGTAGCATGGAGTGGTGTAAAATGGAGTAAAGTGACATGGAGTGCCATAGAGTGGAGTAGAGTGTCATTGACTGGTATCTCGTAAATTGGAGTGGAGTAGAGTGGAGTGGAGTGTGGTGAAGTGTTGTGCCATAGAGTGTTGTGTCGTAGAGTGGAGTAGGATGTCGTAGAGGTGAGTAGATTCTCATAGAGAGTCATAGAGGAGAGTAGAGTGGTGTAGAGTATCGTAGTGTCATAGAGTAGGGTGCCATAGATTGCAGTGGGGTGGAGTGGAGTAGAGTGCAGTGGCTTAGATTGGAGTATGCATAGTGTGTTAGCACACTGCCATTACAGACAATACATTTTCAATTGAAACGACCATTACATTTGTGCATACAGTTTTACTGATAAAACTATTCAGCGCACAAATTATAATGTGTGGAAATGGCACCGCCTAGTGTAGTGATTTGTTTTGATCGTATCAAATATTTATTTCCACCACACTTCTGAATTACAATAAAAAAGTATTTCATTTGTGATTTCCTAATTCTGATATATTCTGAAATATTTGCACAGTTCATTTGCAGATATTTACATTTTGTTGTGTGCTAGAAAAAACCTTTTCTTTCCCAGTGCCCAGCAAGATTGTCACATAAATCCTTTCACTTTGAAGTCAGAGAAAGAAAAGTAAACACCAAGCTCCCTTGGAAGACAGAGCCTGACATTTGACCTCTGTCTTTGAATGCACAGCAATTGTGACAAGATAAGAAAATGTAAAGGCCTGTTTACAGAAAGCGAGGACTTGTGCAAGAATAAAATTATCTATGGTGAACAAGCTTTGCTGCATGGGTGGGACGAAGACATACTTGACTACCTAAAACAAACAAAACTAGCAAATAGAAAGCCAGAAAATGTGAATTACACACTACAAAGCCAATGTTAAGCAATGGGTGAAATGGATTCCCAGGTAAGTTTTCAAGTAAGGCCCAGACTAACTGAGAGCTTGCATTGCTGTTGGGTCATGCAAGGCAATGCAAGCCCTTAATTCTGATTTACTAAGCAATGTAAAGCCTCCTTGCATGGTTCTGTGTGGCTTAGTAAATCTAGAGTAACTCAAGGCAGCGCAAGTCACTGCCTTGCGTTACATTGCATTGAAAAGGCATTCCATGGGTGAAGCGTGGGTGTTCCCAGGCATCCACCCATGGTTTTTGGTGCATTCCCAGATTTACTAAGATTTGTAAACCTAGGAATGTGTCGAAATGGTGCGCCATCCCAAAAGAGAGGTAATGAGGAGAAAGATCTTTATTTCTCTTTGTTATTTCCTCCTTCTACATGCGCTGCATTATGCAGCACACATAGAGAAAATATCTCAGAGGATTGTTTTTGTGCAGGAAGGTGTTTGATCTTGCACAAAAACTATCCTGTCTGTAATGCAGGCACCTTTGCACTATGGGGCAAGGGTGCCTGTGTTTGCGCTAGGCTGCACTCAGTGCCCCAGTGCAGGGAGAGAGCAGGAATGTCATATCTTATTAAATATGGTGCATTAGTGATCTCTTCCTGTCATGCAGTGCAGCAAGTTGTCTTGCTGCGTTCCATGACTTGTTACTGAATCTGGCCCTTTGTGTTTACAATTAAAATGGCCGCCACCTGCCCTATATGCTCAGTAGATACTTTCTTGGCTGCATTTCAGCCTTCCCGACAACATGTTGTCATTTATCAACCTATTTGCTGCCTTAACATTCTGGGCTACTGCAGAATAGCCCTCAGGCATATCTTTTCAAAGAGCATAAGCTCAAATGCTGTTGTCAAGAATGCAATAATCCACGGGAGTCTAAATAATGCCCAGATTAATCATTGCTCTAATGAATGTGCCTGGTCTGATTTCCTACTTACGCGTGTGATGCTAAGAAGACAATGAATTCACAAATGACAGCTCTTTTAACTGATTATCCCTCAGCTGTGCTCCTCTTTAGATGTAATGAACGAAATGAAAAATAATCTGCACTTATCACAATTATTCCAAAATTTATTTTTCCTAATAGAATGTGTGGAAGTGAATTGATCTAATAAATGTTTTAACCCCTTCGGTGCTTATGACGAGCTGGACTCGTCATGGCACACAGTGCTCGTGTGCTCATGACGAGTCCAGCTCGTCATAAGACCAACCACGGGGGAAGCGCTGGCGCTCCCCCGTGGGAATCCGATCGTCGGGTTTTTTGGGGGAAGGCAGGGGAAGGACTTCCCCTGCCTCCCCCGCTCCCCCATCAATGACATCAGCGCGCGAGGCGCGCTGGCGTCGTTGAGGGTTTCCCTTTCTTCCCCGACGCGCTGGAAGCCATTTGCTTCCAGCGCGTCGCGAAATAAGGTGAGTTTTGGCTCGGGGAGGGGGGTTTGATTGGAAAAGAGACATCGAGGGAAAGGAAAGGGTTTTCCTTTCCCCCGATGCCTCTTTGTGCATTCCTGCTGCACGATCATGTGATCGTGCAGCAGGAATGCTCACGAGAGTGTTTTATGCAGCTGTAGTGTAGGAAAGGCACTATACAATTCCCCAATGAGGTAGCATTTACTGATTAGCCGGTAGAAAGTACTCCAGTTGAGTAGAGGTATTGCACAAAACGGTGGCATCTTCGTGGATAAATATGCAGGGCAGGTGTAATCCTCGATAGAGGTCTCTGCATCCTTGATTTTCTCGAGCGCAATCATCATGTAGAATTCGTGAGCGTGGTTAAGCAGATGTGCCTTCTCTCCATTTCCACCCTGAAAAGTGAGCTGTAATCCTCGATGGAGGTCTCTGCATCCTTGATTTTCTCGAGTGCAATCCTCGTGTAGTTCCTGTGACCAGGAGGTTCCCTCTCCTCGTCTGCCGGTGAGTTCCTGCTCTGACCCTTTATAAACAAGAGGCATGTGAACGGGCCTAGAAGCCCCGCTCGTTTGGCCCCGCCACACATTCGTGAGCGTGGTTAAGCAGATGTGCCTTCTCTCCATTTCCACCCTGAAAAGTGAGCTGTAATCCTCGATGGAGGTCTCTGCATCCTTGATTTTCTTGAGTGCAATCCTCGTGTAGTTCCTGTGACCAGGAGGTTCCCTCTCCTCGTCTGCCGGTGAGATCCTGCTCTGACCCTTTATAAACAAGAGGCATGTGAACGGGCCTAGAAGCCCCGCTCGTTTGGCCCCGCCACACATTCGTGAGCGTGGTTAAGCAGATGTGCCTTCTCTCCATTTCCACCCTGAAAAGTGAGCTGTAATCCTCGATGGAGGTCTCTGCATCCTTGATTTTCTCGAGTGCAATCCTCGTGTAGTTCCTGTGACCAGGAGGTTCCCTCTCCTCGTCTGCCGGTGAGATCCTGCTCTGACCCTTTAAAAACAAGAGGCATGTGAACGGGCCTAGAAGCCCCGCTCGTTTGGCCCCGCCACACATTCGTGAGCGTGGTTAAGCAGATGTGCCTTCTCTCCATTTCCACCCGGAAAAGTGAGCTGTAATCCTCGATGGAGGTCTCTGCATCCTTGATTTTCTCGAGTGCAATCCTCGTGTAGTTCCTGTGACCAGGAGGTTCCCTCTCCTCGTCTGCCGGTGAGATCCTGCTCTGACCCTTTATAAACAAGAGGCATGTGAACGGGCCTAGAAGCCCCGCTCGTTTGGCCCGCCACACATACTCTCGGTATGCTACGTCTTCCCGCCCTTTCCCCACTATGATGGACAGCTTACTCAAAGGACCCCGGCGCTTTCGGCGCGGTGGCAAAGTTACAGACACACAGGTCACTGGAGACAAATCTTCTGGTCCTTTACGCAGCTGTAGTGTAGGAAAGGCACTATACATTTACCCAACGAGGTAGCACTTACTGATTAGCCAGTAGAAAGTACTCCAGTTGAGTAGAGGTATTGCACAAAACGGTGGCATCTTCGTGGATAAATATGCAGGGCAGATGTGGCTTCTCTCCATTTACACCCTGAAAAGGTAGCTGTAATCCTTGATGGAGGTCTTTGCATCCTTGATTTTCTCGAGCGCAATGCTCGTGTAGTTCCTGTGACCAGGAGGTTCCTTCTCCTCGTCTGCCGCTGAGATCGTGCTCTGACCCTTTATAAACAAGAGGCATGTGAACGGGCCTAGAAGCCCCGCTCGTTTGGCCCCGCCACACATACACTAGCGGTATGCAACGTCTGCCCGCCCTTTCCCCACTATGATGGACAGCTTACTCAAAGGACCCCGGCGCTTTCGGCGCGGTGGCAAAGTTACAGACACACAGGTCACTGGAGACAATTCTTCTGGTCCTTTACGCAGCTGTAGTGTAGGAAAGGCACTATACATTTACCCAACGAGGTAACACTTACTGATTAGCCAGTAGACAGTACTCCAGTTGAGTAGAGGTATTGCACAAAACGGTGGCATCTTCTTGGATAAATATGCAGGGCAGGTGTGCAGAATTCGTGAGCGTGGTTAAGCAGATGTGCCTTCTCTCCATTTCCAACGTGAAAAGTTAGCTGTAATCCTTGATGGAGGTCTTTGCATCCTTCATTTTCTCGAGCGCAATTCTCATGTAGTTCCTGTGACCAGGAGGTTCCTTCTCCTCGTCTGCCGCTGAGATCCTGCTCTGACCCTTTATCCCCTTCGGTGCTTATGACGAGCTGGACTCGTCATGGCACACAGTGCTCGTGTGCTCATGACGAGTCCAGCTCGTCATAAGACCACCCACGGGGAAGCGCTGGCGCTCCCCGTGGGAATCCGATCGTTAGGTTTTTTTTTGGGGAGGCAGGGGAAGGGCTTCCCCTGCCTCCCCCCGCCCCATCAATGACGTCAGCGCGCTGACATCATTGAGGTTTCCCTTTCTTCCCGACGCGCTGGAAGCCATTTGCTTCCAGCGCGTCTGAGAAATCAGGTGAGGTTTGGCTCGGGGAGGGGGGGGTGTTTGTATCAAAAGAGGCATCGAGGGAAAGGAAAGGGTTTTCCTTTCCCCGATGCCTCTTTTGTGCATTCCTGCTGCACGATCATGTGATCGTGCAGCAGGAATGCCCACTAGGCACCAGGGTTTTTTAAATTTTTGTGTTGGGGAGTGGCCAAAAGGGCAAGGGTTGCTCCCCTTTTACGGGGGTGAATATTTTATTTATACTGTTAGGCCCACCTACCCCTTAGCTTGGCTGGTGGATTGTGTGTGGACTGGTGCATTATTTGCATATGTGATTGTAATGATTTTTTTCTCCTTTTTATTCTAGTGTAAAGCTTTTGATTCCTGTTTGCGGTTTCGGCAGTGGTGGTTCTGCAGTTTTGCGTAATTGCATTTATTTGGTAAGAAAAATATTTTTGTTGTGTGTACTCCAAATGAGTATTATTGTCATGCATGAATGAATTTTTTGTAAGTGGTGCCATAATGGCAGCATATTTGTTAGTGTTCAGAGCATGAAATTCTTTGCGATGTTTTGCATTGTCTTATGTGTAATTTTTTTCTTCTTCTTTTTTAGTGGGATATTGTTGATCCTTACTGTGTCTGTGCAGAGTAGGTGGTGGTGAGTCTAGCTGCTTCTGTCACGTGAGTGGTATAGTGTTGGAGTATATAGGTCTTTGTGATAAAGCTACATTTTGTTTATTTCTTTTTTTTTTACAAAGGGTTTGTTGTTGTTGACTTGTTTGACAAGTAACCTTTATTAGTAAGCATTATGGCTAGCCGTAGAATTACTGCTCAGCAGGTGGTTGGTTTGCTTCTTGAATCTTCCTCTGAGCAGGATTATGAGACTGACAGTGCGTCTGAGGGAGAGGAGGGAGGGGAAGATTCAGGCAGTGAGTTTTCTCTCCACATGGAATCATCGGATGATGAAGGTACTCTCAGTGCAGATGAAGTGCCTGATTTAGAGGAGGATACTACTGTGCCGATGGTGCAAGAGGCATCTGGATTGCAGCCTGGGGCTGCTAGGCTTCCTACTGGAAGTGCTGGACTCTGGGTTGATCCAAACATGGTGCAGCCGGTGTTGCCTGCCTTTAGTGGTTATGCAGGGTGTAGAGTGGATTGTGAACATTATTTGCCTATACAGTATTTTCAGTTGTTTATGGATGATGTATTTTTGGGTGAGATTGTTGAGCAGACTAATTTGTATGCTGAACAGTTTTTGAGGGACAACAGTGCCAGACTTAGGCCCCATTCTAGAGCTACCCGGTGGAGTCCCACAAATCTGGAAGAGATGAAGAAGTTTTTGGGCTTGACTTTTTTGATGGGTTTGATAAGGAAGCCGTCCATGGGTTCATATTGGTCTACCAGTCCCTTGATGGCAACGGCCATATTTCCTGCAGTTATGACTCGTGATCGGTATTTACTTTTGCTTCGGATGCTGCATTTTGTTGATAATGGTTTGGCGTTGCCACGAGATCACCCTGAATGTGACCGTCTTTTTAAGATTCGGCCTGTTCTTGATCACTTTGTAGATCGATTTTCAGAGATCTATACTCCAGGGAAAGAAATATCTATTGATGAGTCTTTGGTGCTGTTCAAGGGCCGTTTGGTTTTAGGCAGTACATTCCTAGCAAGAGGGCACGCTATGGAATTAAGCTGTATATGTTGTCTGAGAGTAGGACAGGATATGTTTTTAATTTGCGTGTGTACACTGGTAGGGATTCCACTATTGACCCCCTGGTTGTCCGTCCACTTTAGTAGGAGTTTCAGAGAAAATTGTGTGGGAACTTGCTAGAGGACTGTTTAACAGAGGCCACCATTTGTACCTTGATAACTTCTACACTGCTGTGCAATTGTTTAAGGAATTGTTCAAAGTGGACACTTTTGCTTGTGGCACAATCCGCTCTAACCGTAAAGGTTATCCAAAAGAGCTTGTTTGCAAAAAACTTCAGAGGGGACAGTGCAGTGCCTTGCGTAGTGAGGAACTGCTAGCTGTGAAATTTGTGGACAGGAGGGATGTGTACATGCTGACTACCATCCATGATGAGAGTACTTCACCTGTGGCTGTTTGGGGTCAGATTGCTGAAGTGCGCAAACCTGTGTGCATTTTAGACTACAATAAGCACATGGGTGGTGTTGATAGAGTAGATCAGAGGTTGGAACCTTACACTGCTATTCGTAAGTCTTACATTTGGTATAAGAAGTTGGCCATCCATCTCTTCAATTTAGCAACTTTCAATGCTTTTGTTGTGTTCAAGGAGTGTTCTCCTGCGTCAAAGTTGACTTTTGTTCAGTTTCAGGAGTCTGTCATAGGCAGCCTTGTTGTTGTGGAACAGGCAAGTGTTCCTAGAGTTGGAGTGGTGGAGGATGTGGCTCGATTGAAAGAGCGCCACTTTCCTGATCACATTCCTCCTACACTCTCAAAAGACTTTCCCACTAGGAGATGTAGAGTCTGTTGGCGAAGAGGTACGCGGAAGGAGACTCGTATGTACTGCCCTGAGTGTCCTTCTAACCCTGGGCTGTGTGTGCCTGCTTGTTATAGAGCGTACCACAAGCAAAAGAATTATTGGGAGCAACCATGAGTGGTAAAGTGAACTGCCTGGTCTGTAATGTTTAAGAATTGTTGTTCTGTTTCAAGGTTGGCATTAGTGCAATGTTTCTGATTTTGTGTTAGTAGATTTGTATCTATTTGCAATTTGTTTGTGTTTTCTTTTTTGTATAAAAAAATCCTAAATGTGATGGTGGTGTGTGTAGGCTGGTGCTTGGCTGGCGGTGTGCGTGGAGTGGCGCTTGGCTGGCGGTGTGCGGGGAGTGGCTCTTGGCTGGTGGTGTGCGTGGAGTGGCGCTAGGCTGGCGGTGTGCGTGGAGTGGCGCTAGGCTGGCGGTGTGCGTGGAGTGGCGCTAGGCTGGCGGTGTGCGTGGAGTGGCGCTAGGCTGGCGGTGTGCGTGGAGTGGCGCTAGGCTGGCGGTGTGCGTGGAGTGGCGCTTGGCTGGCGGTGTGCGTGGAGTGGCGCTTGGCTGGCGGTGTGCGTGGACTGGCGCTCGGCTGGCAGTGTGTGAGTAGTGACTTGCTGCTGGTCACTACACACACTGCTAGCCGAGCGACACTCCACGCAATCCATCAGCTTGTGTGGTTGCTGTGTTAGGAATGTGGGCGTGTGAAAGTGATGGGCCCTTGAATGGCGCTGTCTGCTGGTGTGAGTGTTGTAATGTGATGGGCCCGCTGCTGGTGGTGTGAATGGTTTTGTATTTGTCACACGTATGAAAGGTGTATGAATGGCCTGTAAAGAGGTTGGTGCCTTGTCGTGGCTTTACAGCTCACGAGCTGTGAGTCAATGGTTCAGTTTCTCGTCCTTTCAATTATTAACAGTGCATTTCATTTTTGTGAAATCACTTGTTAATACAATTGTATATACTGAACCATCACTCACCCTCGTGCCAAATCCAACCAGTATGTGTGTGTGTGCTTGAGGATTAGATGGCTGTGCAGTAATATTTTTTTTTGTCTTTCTCAAGCAGGGTGTACCTTGTCCCTTTTTGTGAATGTTGTAATGTGTTTGTTTCGTGCCTGGGGGTGTGAATGGTCTTGTGTGTATCACGTATGAAAGGTGTGTGAATGGCCTGTAAAGCGGTTGGGGCCTTGACGTGGCTTTACAGCTCACGAGCTGCGAGTCACTGGTTCCGTTTTTGTCCTTTCAATTATTGACAGTGCATTTCATTTTTGTGAAATCTCTTGTTAATAAAATTGTATATACTGAACCATCACTTGCCCTCGTGCCAAATCCAACCAGTATGTGTGTGTGCTTGAGGAATAGATGGCTGTGCAGTAATCTTTGTCTTTTTAGTCTGTCTGCCAAGGTGTACATTCCGTCTAAGAATAACCTACCAACTGTAGATATTGTCGTAAACGAAACACCCATGGGAGTACATGGTGATATCTCTCTTGTGGATCCCAACAAGTTATGGTACCCACAATGTCCTGCACACCTCAAAATGTCTGTCACATTTTCCTTGCAATATTGTGCCAAAATTTTCACGCTGCAGAAATAAACAACACATTATCTCATTATGACCTGGTTTTGCAAGGGGGTCACCTGGGTTTTGGCCCGGGGCTCGGCGGCCACATAGGGAAACCTACCAAACCCACACATTTCTGAAAAGTAGACACCCGGGGGCTTCCAGGGAGGTATGGCTTGCGTGGATCCCCCAACGTTTCCTTACCCAGAATCCCCTGCAAACCTCACTTTTAGCTGAAAAAATCACTTTTTTCACACATTTTTGTGTGGGAAAGTGTGGCATCACTGGCCTCACACAAATTTCCTACCACCCAGCGTTCCCCCAGGTCTCCCGATAAAAATGGTGCCTCACTTGTGTGGGAGGCCCAAGTACCCGCATCAGGCAAGGGCCCACAACGTAGTGAGGCGACCTCAAAATGGCCTTTCACAAAACCACCTGGTTTTGCAAGGGAGTCACCTGGGTTTTTGGCTCTGTGCTCGGCGGCCATCTAGGGAAACCTACCAAACCCACACATTTCTGAAAAGTAGACACCCGGGGGCTTCCAGGGAGGTATGGCTTGCGTGGATCCCCCAACGTTTCCTTACCCAGAATCCCCTGCAAGCCTCACTTTTAGCTGAAAAAATCACTTTTTTCACACATTTTTGTGTGGGAAAGTGTGGCATCACTGGCCTCACACAAATTTCCTACCACCCAGCGTTCCCCAGGTCTCCCGATAAAAATGGTGCCTCACTTGTGTGGGAGGCCCAAGTACCCGCGACAGGCAAGGGCCCACAACGTAGTGAGGCGACCTCAAAATGGCCTTTCACAAAACCACCTGGTTTTGCAAGGGGAGTCACCTGGGTTTTTGGCCCTGTACTCAGCGGCCATCTAGGGAAACCTACCAAACCCACACATTTCTGAAAAGTAGACACCCGGGGGCTTCCAGGGAGGTATGGCTTGCGTGGATCCCCCAACGTTTCCTTACCCAGAATCCCCTGCAAACCTCACTTTTAGCTGAAACAATCACTTTTTCACACATTTTTGTGTGGGAAAGTGTGACATCACTGGCCTCACACAAATTTCCTACCACCCAGCGTTCCCCCAGGTCTCCCGATAAAAATGGTGCCTCACTTGTGTGGGAGGCCCAAGTACCCGCGTCAGGCAAGGGCCCACAACGTAGTGAGGCGACCTCAAAATGGCCTTTCACAAAACCACCTGGTTTTGCAAGGGGAGTCACCTGGGTTTTTGGCCCTGTACTCGGCGGCCATCTAGGAAACCTACCAAACCCACACATTTCTGAAAAGTAGACACCCGGGGGCTTCCAGGGAGGTATGGCTTGCGTGGATCCCCCAACGTTTCCTTACCCAGAATCCCCTGCAAACCTCACTTTTAGCTGAAAAAATCACTTTTTCACACATTTTTGTGTGGGAAAGTGTGGCATCACTGGCCTCACACAAATTTCCTACCACCCAGCGTTCCCCCAGGTCTCCCGATAAAAATGGTGCCTCACTTGTGTGGGAGGCCCAAGTACCCGCGTCAGGCAGGGCCCACAACGTAGTGAGGCGACCTCAAAATGGCCTTTCACAAAACCACCTGGTTTTGCAAGGAAGTCACCTGGGTTTTGGCTCTGTGCTCGGCGGCCATCTAGGAAACCTACCAAACCCACACATTTCTGAAAAGTAGACACCCGGGGGCTTCCAGGGAGGTATGGCTTGCGTGGATCCCCCAACGTTTCACTTACCAGAATCCCTGCAAACCTCACTTTTAGCTGAAAAAATCACTTTTTCACACATTTTTGAGTGGGAAAGTGTGGCATCACTGGCCTCACACAAATTTCCTACCACCCAGCGTTCCCCCAGGTCTCCCGATAAAAATGGTGCCTCACTTGTGTGGGAGGCCCAAGTACCAGCGACAGGCAAGGGCCCAAAACATTTTTTGATAGGCAATGTTGATGTTGCCTCAAAACGTTTTGTGTCCTTGCCTGTCGCGGGTACTTGGGCCTCCCACACAAGTGAGGCACCATTTCTATCGGGAGACCTGGGGAACGCTAGGTGGTAGGAAATTGTGTGAGGCCAGTGATGCCACACTCCCACACACAAATGTGTGAAAAAGTGATTTTTTCAGCTAAAATTGAGGTTTGCAGAGATTCTGGGTAAGGAAACGTTGGGGATCACGTAAGCCATACCTCCCTGGAAGCCCCGGTGTCTACTTTTCAGAAATGTGTGGGTTTGGTAGGTTTACCTAGATGGCCGCCGAGCACGAGACCAAAACCCAGGTGACTCTTGCAAAGCCAGGTGGTTTTGAGATAGGCAATTTGAGGTCGCCTCACTACGTTGTGGGCCTTGCCTGTCGCGAGTACTGGGCCTCCCACTGAAGTGAGGCACCATTTTATCTGGAGACCTGGGGGACGCTGGTGGTAGAAATTTGTGTGAGGCCAGTGATGCCACACTTTCCACACACAAATGTGTGAAAAAGTGATTTTTCAGCTAAAATTGAGGTTTGCAAGGGATTCTGGGTAAGAACGTTGGGATCCACGTAAGCCATACCTCCTGGAAGCCCCGGTGTCTACTTTCAGAAATGTGGGTTTGGTAGGTTTCCTAGATGGCCGCTGAGCTGAGGCCAAAAGCCCAGGTGACCCCTTGCAAAACCAGGTGGTTTGTGAAGGCCATTTGAGGTAAGCCTCCTACGTTGTGGGCCTGTCGCTGAGTACTAGGCCTCCCACAAGTGAGGCACCATTTATCGGGAGACCTGAGAACGCAGGTGGTAGAAATTGTGTGAGGCCAGTGATGCACACTTTCCACACACAAATGTGTGAAAAGTGATTTTTCAGCTAAAGTTGAGGTTTGCAGGGATTCTGGGTGAAAGCGTTGGAGATCACGCAACCATACTCCTGGAAGCCCCAGTGTCTACTTCAGAAATGTGGGGTTTGGTAGGTTTCCCTAGATGGCCGCCGAGCACAGGGCCAAAAACCAGGTGACCCCTTGCAAAACCAGGTGGTTTGTGAAAGGCCATTTTGAGGTCGCCTCACTACGTTGTGGGCCCTTGCCTGTCGCAGGTACTGGGCCTCCCACACAAGTGAGGCACCATTTTTATCGGGAGACCTGGGGGAACGCTGGGTGGTAGGAAATTTGTGTGAGGCCAGTGATGCCACACTTCCCACACACAAATGTGTGAAAAAGTGATTTTTTCAGCTAAAATTGAGGTTTGCAAGGGATTCTGGGTAAGAACGTTGGGGGATCCACGCAAGCCATACCTCCCTGGAAGCCCCGGGTGTCTACTTTTCAGAAATGTGTGGGTTTGGTAGGTTTCCTAGATGGCCGCCGAGCACAGGGCCAAAACCCAGGTGACTCCCTTGCAAAACCAGGTGGTTTTGTGAAAGGCCATTTGAGGTCGCCTCACTACGTTGTGGGCCCTTGCCTGTCGCTGGTACTTGGGCCTCCCACACAAGTGAGGCACCATTTTATCGGGAGACCTGGGGAAGGCTGGGTGGTAGGAAATTGTGTGAGGCCAGTGATGCCACACTTTCCACACACAAATGTGTGAAAAAGTGATTTTTTCAGCTAAAATTGAGGTTTGCAGGGATTCTGGGTAAGAAACGTTGGGAGATCCACGCAAGCCATACCTCCTGGAAGCCCCCAGGTGTCTACTTTTCAGAAATGTGTGTGTTTGCTAGGTTTCCCTAGGTGTCGGCAGAGGTAGGGTTCAAAAACTACAGCTAGGCACTTTGCCAAAAAAGGGTCATTTTTCACTGCCAAATTGAGTTGTGACCGCGTTGCGTTTTGCGCCGTTTCCTGTCGCAGGCACTAGGCCGACCCACACAAGTGAGGTACCATTTTTCTCGTAAGACTTTGGGGAACGCGGGGTGGGTGGAAATTTGTGGATCCACGCAGATTCCAGAACTTTCCACCACAGAAATGTGGGGAAAATGTGTTTTTTGGACAATTTTTTATGTTTGCAAGGGATTCTGGGTAACAGAACCTGGTGGGAGGCAGTCAAGTCACCCCATCCTGGATTCCCCTGGGTGTCTAGTTTTCAAAAATGTATAGGTTTGCTAGGTTTCCCTAGGTGCCGGCAGAGCTAGGGTTCAAAAACTACAGCTAGGCACTTTGCCAAAAAAGGGTCATTTTTCACTGCGAAATTGAGGTGTGACCATGTTGCGTTTTGCGCCGTTTCCTGTCGCAGGCACTAGGCCGACCCACACAAGTGAGGTACCATTTTTCTCGTAAGACTTTGGGAACGCGGGGTGGGTGGAAATTTGTGGATCCACGCAGATTCCAGAACTTTCCACCACAGAAATGTGTGGAAAATGTGTTTTTTGGACAATTTTTTATGTTTGCAAGGGATTCTGGGTAACAGAACCTGGTGGGAGGCAGTCAAGTCACCCCATACTGGATTCCCCTGGGTGTTTAGTTTTCAAAAATGTATAGGTTTGCTAGGTTTCCCTAGGTGCCGGCAGAGGTAGGGTTCAAAAACTACAGCAAGGCACTTTGCCAAAAAAGGGTCATTTTTCACTGCGAAATTGAGGTGTGACCACGTTGCGTTTTGCGCCGTTTCCTGTCGCAGGCACTAGGCCGACCCACACAAGTGAGGTACCATTTTTCTCGTAAGACTTTGGGGAACGCGGGGTGGGTGGAAATTTGTGGATCCACGCAGATTCCAGAACTTTCCACCACAAAAATGTGGGGAAAATGTGGTTTTTTGGACAATTTTTTATGTTTGCAAGGGATTCTGGGTAACAGAACCTGGTGGGAGGCAGTCAAGTCACCCCATCCTGGATTCCCCTGGGTGTCTAGTTTTCAAAAATGTATAGGTTTGCTAGGTTTCCCTAGGTGCCGGCAGAGCTAGGGTTCAAAAACTACAGCTAGGCACTTTGCCAAAAAAGGGTCATTTTTCACTGCGAAATTGAGGTGTGACCACGTTGCGTTTTGCGCCGTTTCCTGTCGCAGGCACTAGGCCGACCCACACAAGTGAGGTACCATTTTTCTCGTAAGACTTTGGGGAACGCGGGGTGGGTGGAAATTTGTGGATCCACGCAGATTCCAGAACTTTCCACCACAGAAATGTGGGGAAAATGTGGTTTTTTGGACAATTTTTTATGTTTGCAAGGGATTCTGGGTAACAGAACCTGGTGGGAGGCAGTCAAGTCACCCCACCTGGATTCCCCTGGGTATCTAGTTGTCAAAAATGTATAGGTTTGCTAGGTTTCCCTAGGTGCCGGCAGAGCTAGGGTTCAAAAACTACAGCTAGGCACTTTGCCAAAAAAGGGACATTTTTCACTGCGAAATTGAGGTGTGACCACGTTGCGTTTTGCGCCGTTTCCTGTCGTAGGCACTAGGCCGACCCACACAAGTGAGGTACCATTGTTCTCGTAAGACTTTGGGGGACGCGGGGTGGGTGGAAATTTGTGGATCCACGCAGATTCCAGAACTTTCCACCACAGAAATGTGGGGAAAATGTGTTTTTTTGACACTTTTTATGTTTGCAAGGGATTCTGGGTAACAGAACCTGGTGGGAGGCAGTCAAGTCACCCCATCCTGGATTCCCCTGGGTGTCTAGTTTTCAAAAATGTATAGGTTTGCTAGGTTTCCCTAGGTGCCGGCAGAGGTAGTGTTAAAGATTGCAGGAATCGCTGTTAGCATGAGCTGAAAGCCATTTTGTACTTGGCAGCCATTTTAGTTAGCCATGTGCTCGCCATGTGCTTTCTCCCTCTTCCAGAGTCTTGCACATGCTCAGAGAGGCCTAGCTGGTAGAATGCACCTGCTCCTAGTATAGAACTGTCAGGCTATTCTTACTCATGTAAGCAATTTAGTCTCCCTCCCACTTTGTGGAGCAAGCAAATTTTGTATACCCATATTAGTCAATAAGCATGCTTGTATGTGCTAGGACCTCCCCTTGATTTTATGCTGACTATGTAACAAATACATATATAAGGACCCTGTTCTCTGCACTCATTAGAATGCCTCCTACAGTGGCCTGCGGGTACCGTAAGATGCAATCTCCCTCATCTGAGGTTAATAAAACATGTGTTTTGATATTACAGCTTCTGTGCCAATCTCTTCCTTGTTGGTCTTAAGGACCAGATGTATCAGTGAACCCCTAAGAAGGTTTTTATTTCTACAAATGGCGCCCGAAAGTGGACCTCATCAGTGCAGCGGCTATCCAAGGGAGTGGTCTTGAAGGGAGACAGGAATCTACTGAGGAGTACAGGACAGGAATCTACTGAGGAGGTACCCTGCGCACGGAGATTGTTTGTCTTCCAGCCCAGTATATTTCTGGTCTTCCTGATCTGATCCTCCAAGTGTTTGCCGCTCCTGACTGAGAACTTCTTTGGCGTGAGTATTTTAAAATGACCGTTAGGTCACTCAGAACTTGGCAGTTGGAACCTGGACACCATTTGATTGGTAAGAGCCGTTTTGCGGCACTTGCTGTTGGTTTGATGCCTTTGATTGGTAAGGTAGTTTTAGTAACACTTACTGTGGCTTTGTTTGTATGATTGGCCAATTTTGGAATTTGTTTTGTAAGTTATATATGCATTGCAATTCATATAGGCAGGTAATGAGGAGATTTTTCTCTAACTTTGAAAACTTGAACGGCACACATTGTGTTAAGTGTCACTTGGAGTATAATATTATATATGCTATAATATTTTTGGCATGCCTGCTTCTAGCACACTTTGTTGAAAGTGTTGCTGTTTTGGAGGTACCGATATGGATTTAGTAAGTACTTAGTTGACTCCCCTAGAGGGGATACCTAAATAGGTTCACGTATAGTAAAAAGATATTTCTTCCTTGGTGACTAAGTACCCTATGGAACTAAATATGTACATAAAACGGATCCGGATCTGCGCACTTAGTAACATTCATAAGTGGTGATATGCAGAGCGCTTTTTGAGTGTTCTACCAGCCAAAACTGGCGAATTTGGTGTATTTTGGCTTCTTGACCATGGAACAGTTTTTGGGCTACATTTGAGAGCTCTTCTTGTAAATATGATTTACAATTAGTATTTACAAATAGGTTGGTCTTGCGTACACTTTGTAAGCAGTCCTAAGTGTTGATTTGTGGGTTAAATGTGTGTTTAAATGTCTATGTGGGGTTTGTGGTTTGACATTGGTAATACTTTTGTGAGTACTCTGTGTACGAATGGCTAGCTTTAAGCGCGCTATGTTGTGTGCTCTGCGTATATGACCCCCCTTCTGTAACTGTCTGAATGAGCTCAATGAGTTTGTTTATGTTTTTTGCTGTCATCATTCTGTTATGCAAAATGTCATTTAGTTACTTACATATTAAATAAAAATCCAGAAATGAATTATATAACATACGTTAAACAGCTGCATGTTACTATTAAATTGACAGAGTAAGACACTATACATGTGTGCAAATTGCCACAATGCTAAAGATAAAATTAGAATTCGTATTCAATAGGATTAAAATAGGCCTCATATAGAGGAATAAAAACGAAATTGTGTGTTTTGTAATCAATAGACTAAAATACATGTTACAGCATTTTCCTTAAATACATTGTATTAGACATTAAAAGGCATGCACATCATATGAGTGAATTTGGTCGTTGCTGAACTAAATACACATTATAGAAAGATAGATTTGACTGCATTGAAATGCCTCAGTTTTTAAATAGACTGTGACATGCTTTTCTTTCAGCACCCGAGAAAAAAGCTTTCCAACAGCTGTGTTTAAACTGACTAACTGAAAAGAAACTGTTTGACACAGCAAATGGGGATTTAACTCTGTCAGGGTATTTCAAATAATAAAGGGGTTTTTCCTGAGAAAGGCGTGAAAATTCGACGCCTGCTGACAAACAACAGCTGCATAAATAGCATATGGCTATTCCTGATCACGGCCACAGACAGGAATGCTGAGTCAGCGACATTTTAAGTCAGTGTAAAACTGGTATACAGGCCTGCATTATTTTAAAAGTTTCAAAAAACCAGTTTCATTATTTTTGGATAACAGAGAACAAAATTGAAAGTAGGGATTTCCTTTCTTAATGCCTTTTTTTCATAAGTACATCTGTGGTTCTGATGTTAAATGATAACTGTTCTTTTAAAAAGTGGCGCAGACTTTCCTGTTTCAAGTAAAGGCTTCTGTGCTTAGGGTTATGAATGAATGCGTTTAAATATGATAGGCTACGAATGAAGCTTGCTTTTCAAATGTGGAATCATCAAAATGGTTGGTTTTGATTAAAAATAAAAATAAATTAATTATATGAGAAAAAAATATATTGTTAAACACAAATGCTTTAAATTCGTTTTTTCATCTTTATAAAGCCTAATCATCATACTGTGAATTCCTAGTATCAAAGTTGAATTTAAGCAGTGCTGTACCGCAATAAGAAGGGAACTTAAATGTGAAATGTCACTTTACCCAGCCGTACAAAACTCATTTTTATAAGGGTATATCTTATACATTTCTGATTTCCCATTCCTGGGCTATCTAGAGAACACTCTGGGGGTTCCTATTATGCAAAAATATTGTAGGATATTCATTTTTAAGTGCCCCTACCACCAAAGTCGAAATTGAGCTAAATTCACAATTTTACAAGCAGTTCTACCACTCAAGGCAGTTTTAACGTGCTCTTAGGCTTCAATAAAAGTATACATATGCAAATATAGAACAAACAGCTGATCTCTGTATTACTAGACTGCACACCACTGTACATAAATGAAAATAAGTATACAGAAGAGCAGACGTTATTATCCTACCTTTAAATTACTGGCAAACGGATCGGACAGGACTGCGTTTTAGCTGTGATTCTCCAGAGTTGCTTTGCATTACGAAAACCGCATGGCAAGCCTTGCACAAACAAAATGAACAGCTGCTGAACGGGTCAAAGGTCGGAGTTCTGCATTTAGCAACTTAGCAGGGTGAAGGGTAATGTTTGCTGGGACACTTCGACCTTCGAAAAGTTTTTGAAAGACGAGATGATAGCGCAAAGAGAGGAAGAGAAGCTTTGCTTCCTATTTTTGGCAAACACATGTTTAGCGCAATCATATGAAACGAAGGAAAACAACCCTCAGTTGAGCATTGATCTGCCAGGTATATAAAATAATGGTTTTAGTTTAAAGAATACTGTGTAGGGGCTACGATAAGGAGGAAATGGATTTTAGTTTGCATTCATGCGCCCTCATGTTAATCAAGTACAATTGCTCAAGGAATTGATACATTTGTTGCTGACGCTTTCTACAGTACTCGATGTGCTTGAATCAGAGAATAGCCACTTTCTAAGATATCTCCTACAAGTTTGTTTGTGCCCAGTTGCTACAAATAGGGGTTGAAAGTGTTGACAGAAGTAAAACCTGTTTCAGGTTTTCCTACTGTCAAAATGGGGGAAGGAGGCTAGCTCCTCTACAAATTAAGGGTAGGCAAAATTATGTTTTCTCTCTTCTTTTTCTTACTTTTTTTAGTCTGTCTAAGCTGTCTGTGAAATAGCCATGAGACATTTCATTGGCTATTCAGTAATACTGTTTTAAAAATTGTTAGCATTAATAAAATGATAAAATCTATGTTATGTTACTGCCCATCCTGTATGAAAGAATGAGTAGAACAGATTGATGTTCCCTTATTTGATCTTTAAGGAGAACTGTATAGTGGCGGTTTCTGTTCAAAAATCTCAGGTGGCAACACTATTATTGTTTATGTTATTCTCATGTTCTATACAGTTTTGCAAGGGCATTGCTAGTTTTTTATTAGCTAGTCTCTGTCAATAAGCTGACAGCCCTTATTAGAGCTGGAGATAGGGTTTTTTTTCCTTTTGAAAATGATGTTGCATAGTCCAGATCGTGAAAAGTACAATGCAGGAAAGACGCTCATGTGATCCTTAGCAAACATTTTGAAGGAAAATATTGTTTTATAGGAATTTGTTTGTCATAACATGTTCTGCTGGAGAAAATGTACTCACTATGTTGAAGTTTAGTTCTTTTTGCAATAAGAATCCCTGTTAAATTAGCAGTTTTAGATTTTCCTGCTGCACCTATAACATGAGAGCATGGTCTTAAGCATAACATGTAAGAGAAATTATTTTACAAGTGTCTGCAGTCCTGTACAAGTAATGTAAAATCTATGAGTAAAAGTGTAGAACATTTCCTTTTTCTTGAGGGTTCTTCAGATTGGTAATATAGGAATACACCAATGTAAGTATTTGGAGTATGTCTGTATTGTTTTTCTCTTTTCCTCAGAATTTAGTAAATGAACACAGACTTCCTTGGCTGTTTGGGATTGGGTGATGTATTACTCTTGTCAGTTCACCAAAACGTTCCTTTTATACTTGCCAATAGGTCCAGGGTTTTCTACTCTCAGATAGATGAAGTGGCTCTTGGGTGCCTTGCTAATGTATGGGGCGCCCCAGGACTAAGAGAGTATTCTGAGACTATCCTCTCTGTTGTTAGATTATTTCTGTGCCTTGTCTAAAGACCTCTTGTTCTGTCCACCAATAGATATTTGCTGCCTTACAACCATTGCCAGAGGGGCCCGGACATCAGATCCAGCCTGGGAGTCAGCGCCACTCCAGTTTGAAGCCAAAGTGAAAGGAACCAGCATAGGCGTTGCTGGCAACTAGGACCTCAGTGAAGGCGGAAGCACTGGGACGTGAAGTGTGTACCCCTGCCACTGTCTTGGGCGAAAGACGGGGTTACAAATCAGGATGGAGAAATCTTTGTGTGGATCCAGTTTTTGATGCCCAGCTGAGAGAGTCACAGAACGACAAGGACGGCAAGGAGGCTTTTGCTTGAGGTGACCCCCTTTGAAACAAGGGTTGCTTCAGGCCTTTGAGTCCTGGTCCCAAGTGAATGCTAGTCTACGCCTTTGTTTGTTGATCAAGGGATGCCCGAGCACACTGGGTACAATTTGTGGCCCTAACAAAAGAGCAGTGCGCCAGAGGTGCAATACAGGAGTTAGGGAAGGACTTGAGTTTAGGGTACAGGTGCTGTGCCCTTGGTGCCTGTTAGATTAAAGTGAAGAAAACTGGTGCACTGCCTGAGACACTGGACAGGATCATTGAGGGTATTTGCCCTGGGGGTGATTGCCCTATTCTGAAAGAAAGACTTTTCCTTCTCCGTGATTCTTGAGTTGCGAGTTGTGCAGCTCCACCGTGGGAACAACAAGAGCCTGCCTGTGAGGCTCAAACGGACACAGGGAGAAGACTCCCCTCTGGTGGTTGGTTCTAGAAATTCCCAAGGACTCTTTTTTTGTTAGTAATGTACCCCTTTGGTCGTCCCATTTATTTTGGAGGAGCAGCCCTTTGCGGCTCCTTGTCCTAATTCCTATGGCCCTGTGTGGTCCTCCTGGTCCCCCGAAGCCACAATTGTTTTTGTAATAATATGTATGATTGCTTTAATATTTTTTAAGAGTAATGTTTATTCTGCACGAGAAAAGTTCATCTGAGCATGTTACTTTACTCTTTCCTTAAGTATATTAATTGATAATTTAGCCCTCATAAAAAATACTGAGAAAGTCTATTGAAAATGTTTTTATTAGGTATGTGCTGTTGGCTATTTTGAAATTGACTTGACGAGCCCCCATCAGAGCCCTGAAACTTAAAATTAGACTAGATGGTTTTGGTATTTGCTTTCTGCTTAGGATTGGAAAATATTGAGATTTCTGTTTGAGATAATAGTCATTATTCTCTCTTGCTACCTGTATGACCCAATGCTCTGTTCACTTTGTACTCCTGCTTATACCTTGTATATACCTGCTTAATGAAATGTTTAGAATGTAAATGCCCACCTAGCATAGGATATTGATGAATTTATGAGAAGAAAATGTGCAAAATATTTTCTATGTCTCTACTAGATCATGGGAATGTCTTTAGCTCATGCTAAAAGGATCGTCTGTTAAAGATTGCAGGAATCGCTGTTAGCATGAGCTGAAAGCCATTTTGTACTTGGCAGCCATTTTAGTTAGCCATGTGCTCGCCATGTGCTTTCTCCCTCTTCCAGAGTCTTGCACATGCTCAGAGAGGCCTAGCTGGTAGAATGCACCTGCTCCTAGTATAGAACTGTCAGGCTATTCTTACTCATATAAGCAGTTTAGTCTCCCCTCCCACTTTGTGGAGCAAGCAAATTTTGTATACCCATATTAGTCAATAAGCATGCTTGTATGTGCTAGGACCTCCCCTTGATTTTATGCTGACTATGTAACAAATACATATATAAGGACCCTGTTCTCTGCACTCATTAGAATGCCTCCTACAGTGGCCTGCGGGTACCGTAAGATGCAATCTCCCTCATCTGAGGTTAATAAAACATGTTTTTTGATATTACAGCTTCTGTGCCAATCTCTTCCTTGTTGGTCTTAAGGACCAGATGTATCAGTGAACCCCTAAGAAGGTTTTTATTTCTACAGTAGGGTTCAAAAACTACAGCTAGGCACTTTGCCAAAAAAGGGTCATTTTTCACTGCGAAATTGAGGTGTGACCGCGTTGCGTTTTGCGCCGTTTCCTGTCGCAGGCACTAGGCCGACCCACACAAGTGAGGTACCATTTATCTCGTAAGACTTTGGGGAACGCGGGGTGGGTGGATATTTGTGGATCCACGCAGATTCCAGAACTTTCCACCACAGAAATGTGGGGAAAATATGGTTTTTTGACAATTTTTATGTTTGCAAGGGATTCTGGGTAACAGAACCTGATGGGAGAGCAGTCAAGGCACCCCATCCTGGATTCCCCTGGGTGTCTAGTTTTCAAAAATGTATAGGTTTGCTAGGTTTCCCTAGGTGCCGGCAGAGCTAGGGTTCAAAAACTACAGCTAGGCACTTTGCCAAAAAGGGTCATTTTTCACTGCGAAATTGAGGTGTGACCGCGTTGCGTTTTGCGCCGTTTCCTGTCGCAGGCACTAGGCCGACCCACACAAGTGAGGTACCATTTTTCTCGTAAGACTTTGGGAGACGCGGGGTGGGTGGAAATTTGTGGATCCACGCAGATTCCAGAACTTTCCACCACAGAAATGTGGGGAAAATGTGGTTTTTTGACAATTTTTATGTTTGCAAGGGATTCTGGGTAACAGAACCTGGTGGGAGGCAGTCAAGTCACCCCATCCTGGATTCCCCTGGGTGTCTAGTTTTCAAAAATGTATAGGTTTGCTAGGTTTCCCTAGGTGCCGGCAGAGGTAGGGTTCAAAAACTACAGCTAGGCACTTTGCCAAAAAGGGTCATTTTTCACTGCGAAATTGAGGTGTGACCACGTTGCGTTTTGCGCCGTTTCCTGTCACAGGCACTAGGCCAACCCACACAAGTGAAGTACAATTTTTCTCGTAAGACTTTGGGAAACGCGGGGTGGGTGGAAATTTGTGGATCCACGCAGATTCCAGAACTTTCCACCACAGAAATGTGGGGAAAATGTGGTTTTTTTGACAATTTTTTATGTTTGCAAGGGATTCTGGGTAACAGAACCTGGTGGGAGGCAGTCAAGTCACCCCATCCTGGATTCCCCTGGGTGTCTAGTTTTCAAAAATGTATAGGTTTGCTAAGTTTCCCTAGGTGCCGGCAGAGCTAGGGTTCAAAAACTACAGCTAGGCACTTTGCCAAAAAGGGTCATTTTTCACTGCGAAATTGAGGTGTGACCGCGTTGCGTTTTGCGCCGTTTCCTGTCGCAGGCACTAGGCCGACCCACACAAGTGAGGTACCATTTTTCTCGTAAGACTTTGGGGAACGCGGGGTGGGTGGAAATTTGTGGATCCACGCAGATTCCAGAACTTTCCACCACAGAAATGTGGGGAAAATGTGGTTTTTTGACAATTTTTTATGTTTGCAAGGGATTCTGGGTAACAGAACCTGGTGGGAGGCAGTCAAGTCACCCCATCCTGGATTCCCCTGGGTGTCTAGTTTTCAAAAATGTATAGGTTTGCTAGGTTTCCCTAGGTGCCGGCAGAGCTAGGGTTCAAAAACTACAGCTAGGCACTTTGCCAAAAAGGGTCATTTTTCACTGCGAAATTGAGGTGTGACCACATTGCGTTTGCGCCGTTTCCTGTCGCAGGCACTAGGCCGACCCACACAAGTGAGGTACCATTTTTCTCGTAAGACTTTGGGGAACGCGGGGTGGGTGGAAATTTGTGGATCCACGCAGATTCCAGAACTTTCCACCACAGAAATGTGGGGAAAATGTGTTTTTTGACAATCTTTTATGTTTGCAAGGGATTCTGGGTAACAGAACCTGGTGGGAGGCAGTCAAGTCACCCCATCCTGGATTCCCCTGGGTGTCTAGTTTTCAAAAATGTATAGGTTTGCTAGGTTTCCCTAGGTGCCGGCAGAGCTAGGGTTAAAAAACTACACCTAGGCACTTTGCAAAAAAGGGTAATTTTTCATTGTGAAAATGTGGTACGTCCACGTTGCATTTTGAGCCATTTCCTGTTGTGGGCACAAGGGCTACCCACACAAGTGAGGTACCATTTTTATCGGGAGACTTAGGGTAACACAGAATTGTAGAGCAACTGTTATTACCTATTGACTTTCGATGCATTTCTGCCTTCCAAATGAAAGACAATGTGTAAAAAATAAGTCATTTTGAAAAATGACCTATAATTCTCATGCTAGTATGGGTACTCCCAATTTCGGAAATGTGCAAATATCTACTGTTTCTAAAATCTACATTTTGTTCCCATTTCAGAAATACATAGGTGTCTTTCATAACAATTTTTCCATGTATACATTTTCCCAAAATAATTGCTATATACCCGGTACTTAAAAAAATCATTGCAAGATGTTGCTCAATTATTGGCTCTGGGTTCGTCGGGTTCTTGGTGAACCTACAAGTCCTATATATCCCCACAACCAGAAAGGTCCAGCGGATATAACGGTATATTGCCTTCAAATAGCTGTCATAATTAGAAGAAGTTACAGGTGAAAACGTTGACACAAATGGCTGTTTTTTTCAACTAATTTTCAATTTTTCCTTTATTTAACTGTTAGTTTCTATAAGGAAAACTTTAAGGATCTACACAAATGACCCCTTGCTGAATTCAGAATTTTGTCTACTTTTCATAAATGTATGGCTTTACAGGATCCATTATTGGTTTCATACCCATTTCTACATTAACTGGAAGGAGGTTGAAAGCACAAAAAATAGCAAAAATAGGCTATGTCCCAGAAAAATGCCAAAACTGTGTAAAGAAAGTTGGTTTTCTGACAAAAGTCTGCTTGTCCCTGAAAGCTGGGAAGATGGTGATTTCATCCCCACACCCCTTTTTGATGCCATTTGCAGGGAAAAATCAAGACGCTTTCATCTGTAGCCCTTTTTTTGCCTTTTTCCAAAAAAACCCAAAATTTAGCTGTATTTTGACTAATTTCTGGGTCCCCTCCAGGGGAATACACAAACCCTGGGTACCTTTACAATCCCCATGATGTTAGAAAAAAAGGACGCAAATTTGGCATGGATACCTTATGTGGTCAAAAAGTTACAGGGGCCTAAGCGCGCACTACCCCAAATAGCCAAAAAAAGGCTTAGCACAGGAGGGGAAAAGGCCTAGCAGCGAAGGGGTTAAGCCTTGAAAGTCTCCCAGCCCTACCAACGTGATTAGATTCGGTTTATTACTATTACGCTAATAAAGTGTTCCCAGTCTTTTAAATGTATTTCTGCAGGGGTTTACTTGCAACAAGTCAATCTAATGCTTCCATTATTTTTTCTGTTTGCCAAATTTTAGCGGCACTTTTTTGTTTTTGAAGAATAAGACTTGTTCAAGGAAAACTGACAACTTCTCGTCAGCTTCTCTCGGTGCCTTATTATGTCAGCGAGAAAGCTTAAGTGACTTTGGAGCATATTTACAAGGGGATTGCCCCACCGGAACATCACTTTTTATGATGTTCCTGTGGCGCAATGCCCTGCAACATATTTACAAAGTGACATTAAGCCACTTTGCATAGGTTAATGCTGCTTTGTAAATATGGTACCCTTTCACACATTTTTCTGCGTAAAAAGGGCATGCAATGGGTGTTGCTGTGGTTGTTCCACAGCAACACCCATTGCTTTTTGATGCTACCTCAGATTTACAAAGATCTGTAAATCTGAGGCAGTGCCAAAAACGAATGCCATGCAAAAGCAGGCGTTAGATTGGTGCAATGAGGAGAAATGCTTTTATTTCTCCTCATTTTTGCTTTTTCTATGTGTGGTGCATTCTGCAGCACACATAGAAAGAGCAAAACACCTTTAACGATTGTTTATGTGCAGGAAGCAATACCTTCCTGCACATAAACAATCATTAAATAATGGTGATTTGCTACTTCTATGTGACCTGCAGAATGCAGCACACATAAAAGTAGTAAATTGCCATTATTGATTGTTTATGTGCAGGAAGGGACACCTTCCTGCACAAAAACAAACATTCCCTGCAATGCAGGCACCCTTGCTTTATGGCGTAAGGGTGTCTGTGTTAGCGTTAGTCAGCTATTTTTAGCACCCGCGCAAGTGAAAACACAGGGGTGCACCGTATTTTGTAAATATGGAGCATTTCCTGTGTTTTTTAAATGACCCAGCGCGGTGCTGCAAAATTTGCTGCAGCGCTATTTCCTTGTAGATATGCCCCTTTGTGTCTTTGCCCTCAAAAATCTGTCTAAGCATATAATTTTGTGCTGCTAGCCCTGTAGTTACAAGAAGTACAATTCTACGCAATGAAATGCTTTATGGGTTGCAGTGGAAGGTAAGGAATGCAAGCTTGTGGGCACTCAGGTACTTGTACTCATCAACAGGGCCGGACTGGGAACAGAAACCGGCCCTGGCAAACTGCTCAGCCGGCCCCCCCTGGGGTGAGGGGGAGTGCAGCCGAGCAGTTTGCGAGGGCCAGTTTCGGCCGATTTTGTTACAGGGAGCCGATATTGCCGACCCCCGGTAACAAAAACGGCCCCCCAGGGGCCCAAAACTGGCCCCCACACTAGCGGCCTACCGGGGAAATGCCCGGTGCCCGCTATGGCCAGTCCGGCCCTGCTTATCAACTTAGGGAAAGTTTGCAGGCACAAGTTGAAGTGCGGACACCATCAGAGAGGGAAGAGATGAGAGGGAATCCGCCTATGCACTCTCTCGCTCATACACTTATCATAACGTGTATAAGTAGAACACAATATTCTCCCAAAAGTAGGTCAGTTTGCGACATTGTGAAATAGAAGATATCACTCTCAGTCAATTTACACATACAATCACATACCTGCCCAGTGACCCAGACACCTATGATTTGCCTTGCAATCGACTATGGCTGTGCTACAAACATCACCTAAATCCACGACTCACCTCGCAACTAGTGTACAATAAGCACACGTCCAACACACTTTCAGTATGCCAAAATCAGCTACTAAAAAGCACCTTCCACCCAACAATATTTATTGCACGCCACCAAATCCACTTATAATTTCCCTTGCTCAAAGAGAACACAGTAGACAAATTCACTGACACTCACACGTGTACAACAAAATACACAACTAGCACCCACATGTGCTCAAGATATAGTCGCCACAGTGCTGCCACGTAAACTGCATGCCGCCGGAATCACACTAATATACATCTTAGGACCGTTGAGAAAAAGTTATGGAAACTATTGCATACCCTCAAGCAAAACATCACCCTGCAGTTATTTATCTGACTTGCAGTGCCATCTAGAAACCAAACTGAAGAGGCTAGGCTATGGACAATCAACCATCCTGCTCATCAAAAAACAGCAGTCCATTGGCACACACATTCAACAACATAAAAACTGCAAACATCTTCAGCAGGATCAAACTAACTGTATGCCCATATTAATCAAATAGAATAATTACTAGGCTCTTAACAAATCTTTGCTGCCAATGCATAACCATCACAACCAAAAAATTTAAATCCCAGAACCATGCAAAAAAGCGGCAAGTATAACAAAGCACTATAGAACGATACTAAATTTAGAAAACACAATACAAATACTGAAAATATAGCATAGCTAAACAGTGCACAATATAGCATAATGTAGTGCAAAAGTTCAAAGTGAATGAATAAGTGTGTATAGTTTAGGGCGTATGAGCTGCACTCCAAATGTTTCATTTCTAAGCAATTTGCTCTTCGTGGGTTCAAGGCTGGAACCTGTGGGCCGCGGCTGATTAGGAGGCTCAAAGATATGCAATGCTGCACAGTCCAGAGCCATATTAAAAGCGTACTTATGGATTACAAAGAGCAACTGAATTCTTGCTTTCGATGGCTAACAGTGTAGTCCACAGCAACCATCCTCATTTGACACCCAGTGCATTTGCATTTTATGGATTTCATTCTCTGACAAATCCACACAAGGAATAGACGCATAATCCAAGTCTCAGTTCATCAAGAAGAGGAACACCCAGTGGTGTCTTCTCCAAACCCTCTACTGCCTCAAATCGGTATTGTCTTTGAGTTAGTCAGCAGTAAAATAAGCCCACCTGAATTACTAGAAACCCATTCGTGTAATAGTTAATTTAAACCCAACTCACTAGAGTAGCAGTTTGGGAAAAACGAATAGCCTCTTAACTGAGGAAATAGACATTTATATCACAGCATTGTGACATGGTTGTTCCTTTTCCATCTGTAATATATAGGGCTGATTACCTACACGATGTCTGCTATCCTGCTCGTGTTCAACAGTATCAGAGCAGGTTATCCACCTGCCATCTAGTTTGGTTCAGAGCAGTTGCTCCTCCTTTTACTCTGGCATTGAGTGTACTTTTTCTGGCAGGTGCTACTCACAGTCTCTTCACTGCAGCTGCTCACCCTCATACCACCCCCTGCTTCCTTCGGACAGAAGTGAAAGCCAGGAGGTCAGTTGCACAGTATGATAGCATGCCAAGAATACTGACTGGGGCGTTCCCTTTCCTTCTTGAGGTAATAGGACAGATGTGTCACAGACGATACAACATGCCTAAAGGGCAGAATAGTTTAAAAAAAGGCAGTACAGACAAGCATGAGCTTTGGTATCCAGCTTTCTGCATCCAGTGTTGCTCCATACCAGGGCATGCCACCCTAGCTTACCTTACCCACTGTTAGAAACGGGTAGCGTGGTGCAGAGAGGGCGGGCCAAACTCCGGAGGAAATGTGTAAAGCATCTGCGCAGCACACTCACAGGCAACACAGCAGGCACACTACAAAAGGAGACCACACCAGGTTAGGTGGAAAAAACAGCATATGTATTATGCAGAACATGTTAGGATATTATCACAGGTGCAGATAACTGTGCCAACCGGCACCGGGTAGCAGTTCACAGGGGGACTATTTACAAGTCAGGGCCAATCGGGCCGCTGCCAGAACCATCACCAGGACAAAGAAAGAATAAATGTAAAGTCCATCAGCATTAGGACACATTGGCATCAGACCTGAAAGGAAAACATGCTTGAAGGCCATGCGGCGTCACCTGAGGCATAAAGACGTCGTCCGGCATTGGGGAAAAAGCATTAACATTGAATGCAAAACCATCAGCAGTCAGCCTTAGGGGAAAAACATTATCAGTAACATAGAGCATTAGGCCGGAACAACCACAGTAGGCATAGACCTGTGAACATCACATTAAACATGCCCATTAGCATTGGCATAATCATAAGCATAGATGCAACATTAGGCAGGACTCCAACGATATAAGCCTGCGGGGGAAAACATTATCATTAGCATTAGGTATAAAAGCACACTAGGCACATCCTGAGCCTGGGGCATAAAACATGTGAACATAGGGCATAGAAACACATTTAGCATGTGGCTCCTCCTCCGCAGGAACCCAATGAGGCCTACCATCAGCACTGCAAACCTGAGGGAAAAGCTTTAAGTAGCATCCTAGGTACAAATGCATTATGCAACCATATTATGCCATAAATCATATGGGGCAATAGGCCTCGCCAGCATAACCGCAGTTCGCCCCAGTCGGGGGCACAACACTGAGACTGACCCCAGGCCAACTGGCCTCTCTTGGGGGCTCAAATGCCCTATGTCCCACACAGTCAGGGTTGGCTGCAAGGGTGGCGAAAACAAAGGTGCGCAAAGCGCTAGGGTAGGAGGGTCCCTCACTCCTCTCTCTTTCCCTTCTGGGTAATCCAATGCCCCCAATGCGTGGCAGCTGCCCCCTGTCCTGCGGGGTAGCTGGGTAAACCCAACAAGCACTGGCGCCAACAATGCAGCGATGGGAGCCCCACTCCGGGCTCTAACAGGAATTTGCCCACAAGAACACTGGCACGGTGGAGCCCCTCTTCTGGGACTCTAGAATTTCCCAAAATGCCTCTGTCGTGCAGCTGAGGGAGGAAACAAGTACTGGGCATGTTGGAGCCCCCCTCCTATGGGACTCTAAACACAACCAATGCCCTCCAAAGAATACAAAAAAAGGGGAAACCTGGCTGTCAAATTGTATGTCGCTATTTATTAAAGCAAGTAAGTGCATTCAAGTTGCCACTTTATCTGATTCCCTTTGAAATGTATCTCTTGAGATGCAACAATAAACAATCGCACATTTGTTTTTCTTTTTTCCCAGTTAATGTGAAAATCAAGTAGGTGTTGAAAACTTTATTAATTCACCCCTCAATTTTGAGCAGCAGTGAAAAACGAATCTGGTCTTCTCAAGTAGAACTAACCGTGAGTTTTCTGAGCTTCTCTTATGATTAAGAGACACAAAGTAGCATGATTCATAGCTCTGACACAGAATATCCTGGTTGTTTCAGGTCCTGCCACTCAAAAGAATACATGATACAGGAGCGATTTTGATCTCCGACAAAAAACGCAATAAACTTCAGGTACTTGAAAAGTGATAGTTAGCGATATAACAACACAGTATAGAGTTAAGATAGGACAAATTATTAGGTAATTATTTATTTTTAATTTCACCCATAGGTTACACCGTGCTCTGAGCCCTGATGAAAATCCCGCGATTAACTCTAGGGATTGGAAACGCGTCGGCATTTTCCACAACTTGCCACAGAGGGCATTTTGAATAATTTGTACATCTGGAGAGGGCGCTTGATGTATAATGGGCCCCACAGAGTAGTATTTCCCGTGTGGCTGTAGTTCCGTTTAATCAGTTTAAAGATATTGTTTTAAGGAACTACTAGACAACAAATGATGCTTAGTAATATATGTGCTGGTGTAATTCTTTATTCCTTGTAAATTTGTATATTGCACTTATTTAATTTGTTTGTTGTTCACAATATTTGCACTTAAGTTGATTTATGTTTTTTCACTGTTATGTATATGGAATGTATTTGACTTTGACATGGACTAAATGATTTTACTAAAAATATACAAAAAAAATATGAAGATATGTGATTTATACACAGAAAGCATATGAATTGATGTTTTTTTGCTTTCTTTCGCTTTAATAAATAGCGACATACAATTTGACAGCCAGGTTTCCCCTTTTTTTGTAACTTTCAAAATACGTCCATACCTGGCGTCTCTTGGACGAAAACCCCCCTTTTGATTTTCCTCCAAAGAATACTGGCACCGGGGGCGGGCACCGACAATGTGCCCCGACATACCCCCCAACCACAGGATGACTGAGCCCCACTCACCGGCAGTCTGAGGCCCCTCTGGATGTCTCTGCAGTCTCCGGGCACCGGCAATGTGCCCCGACAGGTCCCGCTTCTGGGACCTCTCCTGGCTTCACCCTCAGCGGAGCCTTCTCCTCGTCAGCAGCGCGGAGGGGCAGGCACCGACAATGTGCCTCGGGGACCCTCCGCCGCAGGACTCCTCCTTGGCAATTTACATATAGCGCTCACGAGGCGCTAGGCGGCAGGAAGTTCTTGGGCTGAAATTAAGTTGTAGCGCCCACAAAGCGCTAGGTCCCACACCATAAAGTGGTAGCGCTCCCCTTCACTGGCAATGAAATATAGCCCTCCCGAGGCGCTAGGGAGCAGGCAGGAAGGCACAGTCACTGGAAATATAGCGCTCTCGCAGCACAGCGCTGCAGATGTCAACTCCTCACCTCCTGGGCAATAAGATAAAGCGCTCTTCTTCTCCAGGCGCTAGCCAGCAGGCAGGAATGGTCAGTCACTTCAAATGTAGCGCTCCTCTTCTGCTGGGCACAGTTATAGCGCTCTCGCAGCAAGCAGAGCACAGTCAATGCAAATATGGCACTCCGGCAGCCCAGCGCTGCAGGACCCACGCACCTTCTTCTCCTGGGCAGGGCTGGAGGCAGCGCTCTCCTGGTGCAGGAATAAGGTTGTAGCGCTAAGTCCCACAAAATAAAGTTGCAGTGCTCCTCTTCCCCTGTGGCACAGTTATAGCGCTTTAGCAGCACAGCGCTGCAGGCATCAGCTCCTCTCTTCTCCTGGGCAGACCACGTGCTCACAGGGTGCTAGGCAGCAGGCAGCTGGCAGTAAGATATAGTGTTATGTTATGTTATGTTATACCTAATTTATATAGCGCTCTTACACCGGATTGGTTTCTTGGCGCTGCTCGGGAAGGTGATGGGTAACAGTTTGTTCGGGTGATTACACGAATTACGCGAATGCCTGTTTAAACAGCCATGTTTTTTGAAGTTTGCGGAAAGTCATGAAATCTGTACAAGATCTGATCTCTAGGGGCATAGAGTTCCAGTATCTTGGGCCCAGTGTGGAAAACCTGGTGCTGGGCTTAGGACGGCAGGAGAGCAGGCAGGCAATACTGGGCAAGATCAGCAGGCAGTGGGTACTCATCAGAACAGGACAGCAGCTCCTAGAAGCAGTCATCTCCCATAAAGTGGCACTCCTCCTGACACAGCAGTCTTCACTCCAGTAAAGGGCTCTCACTGGCCCTGTGGACAGCGGAGGGGTGCAGATGGGCACAGGGGCCAGCACACAGGCCCAATGTGGCGGTACCTCCTGGCAGAGTGTCCCCTCTCATTCAGGTCCACGCTCAGTCTGAGCACATGGAGGCACAGCCCCACTCACCCCACCTACCAGAAAGGGCTGGAAGCTTCTGGAAGGTTCCCTGGGAAACCGGTCCCAACTGGTTTAGGGGAGGTGTAGAGCACCCTGGGTGCCAGGCTTCCCTCAAAAGCTGGGGGTGCTGGGAAACAGACAACTAGACCGCCAACTCACCTCAGACAGGCGGCACATGTGTAGACAGGAAGGGCATCCATTTTAAAAGTAACATTTTACAAAGGTGCATTTCTACAATGGTGGAAATAAAGGTGCGTACACCATTGCACAGCATTTATTATTTTCAGTTCAGACACACCATGTCAGTAAAAAGGCTAGGGGGAAAAGCGAAAAATTCAGGGAAAAAGGGCCAAGTCCAAAACAACCCCCTCCCAGCCAAAAGCCAGGGTAGACCACTCAATGCCTTGATGGGCTTCCCTGCTTGGGGCGAGAAAACGTGGACGCAGGCCCGCAACTGCAGAGGCACCCGCAGGTTCTCCGCCACTCTGGAACCCGATGGTTCCCTCTCTCAAACCTCCGTGGACCAACTAAGCCACCCCACTGGTGCTCCCTAGTTGTCCGAGGCCAGGACCAGGCGCTAGGCCGTCCAGATGTCTCTGGCCCTTGCGGTCTCACAGAGCGGGGGGCAGTAGCCCCAGGCCCATAGTACCCGTCGGCCACCCTCCTTCTCCTCCGTGCAGTGCCAAACTGCCACTGGTCCTCCCACCTAGGGTCCGCACCCTCAGGTTGACCAGCAGTCCGGGGCGAGGCTCTCCTCCCCTACCTCTCCTTCTGGGGTTCCGCCCTCTCCTCCCATGCGGGGCACCCTCAGACCACCACTCTCTCACTCGTCCAGGGCCGTGGCCCTGAGACCGATCCCCCAACCCAGGGTCTAAACCCTTAGGTTGAACCGGTGCCAGAGGCGAGTCCTCCCTCCCTCTGCACCCCCTCCCAGAGTTCTGCACCCTACCAACTGGAGTAGTACCCCTGGAAGACAACTCCGGGGGGACACTGCTTACAGACGTCCCTCCCGCCAGGTCAGGCAATACCTGAACCGGGCCTCCCAACCCAGGATCGAAGCCCTGTGGTTGAGCCGGTGCCAGAGGCGAGTCCTTCCTCCCTCTGCACCCCCTTCCAGAGTTCCGCACCCTCCCACCTAGAGAAGAACCCCTGGAAGTCAAACCGGTAGGGACCCTGATTACAGGTGTCCCACCCTCCAGGTCAGGCAGTCCCTGAACCTGGCATCCCAGCCCAGGATCTAAACCCTGCGACTGAGCAGACCCCAGAACCCCTGGAGCTCTGATTACAGGTGCCCCGGGTTCTCCGACACTAGGGGATCCCCTTCCATGGATGGCCTCTCAGGACAGCCTAGGCTCCCAACCTGGGGTTCCCTTATGGAACTCTCCAGGCCCTGAGCCTGCGGTTGGGGCACCTCGGGACACCTCCCCGTCTCACTCCTTCCTGTAGATAGAACGTGAGGCCCTACAACCCTCTCACTACCCTGGGACCTAGCTGGGCTACTCTGCACTCCTCCCCCCTCCTGGGGTGGGAAGATCCCTGAGCCACTCCCTTCTGGATCACTCCCCAGTGCCTCCTCAGACACTCTGGCGCTCACCCAGAGGTCTGCCGCCCGTGCAAGCTCCCTGGGGTCAGAGAGCCCACACTGCAACAGGTGGTGGCGCAACCTTGGGAAACAATTCCTTAGCATGTGTTCCTTGATAACTACATGGAACAGCCCCTCCCAATCATTCACCGCGCTACCCACCACCCAATCCTCCAATGCAGTCCAACACACGTCCACCTACTCCCCCCAAGACTGATGGGACAGTTTCTTGCCGCCCCTAAAATCCAACCTGCCCCCCTCCTCCTGGGGATCAGGCACCATCTTCCGGGCTCTGGGAGTGGGACTTCCCACACTGGAATCACTCTCGCTGCCACCACTGGATCCCACCTTCACTGGTGAATCCAGACTCCTGAAACCACTCTCAGGGGACAACCTACCCTCCTGAGCTAGTCTCTCCCTGGCGAAGGCCCTCTCCGCCTCCGCCATCCTTTCCTGTGCAAGGACCTTTTCGGTCTCCAGCTGTTTCTCTTGCACCCTCAGCTGCGCTAACTCCTTGGCGTGCTCTAACCTGAGCCTCTCCAAAGCCAGCTGGTGCTCCCTTTCTTCCCTCCTATCCACCCACTCTTCTGGGGACAGGGAAAGGGGTGGGGCAGTGCCCCCGGGGCTGGACCCAGCACGGGACTCCCTGTCTATGGGGTCCTCCCTACTTACTGGTGTCCCCGCCCTGTCATCTTCTTCCTCCTCAGTGTCATCACCCTCCAAGGTTATGGACTGGGCACCCTCACTCTCAGAGTCCTCCTCACACTCGAGGTCCTCCTCCGGGTCTCCACCTAGTCCAACATTTAGATATGCGGAGGGGTAATCTGACAGGTCCCACAGCGCTCTAAAGGTTCCCCCCTTTTTAGGGCCTCATAGAGGTACAATTTCCTGCAGATGTTGCCTACTGTGGGTATCCCCCTCTCTCTGCAGAGGTCCATCACCTCCTGCTCAGTGTACTCCACAAGGTCATCCTCATTGTAGGTTAACCCCATCCTAGCGAGATACACCCGGGATACACCCCCCTCCAGTGCAACAGGGGAACACAATTCAAAAACAACACATTCAGGAGGAAAGCACAATCAGGAAAAATAATCCCCAAAACCTGTGATTATTTTAAATGCTCAGTTTGCAGTGCAACCCGTTGTCGCTGTGGTACTGCGCAAACACAAGTCCTATCCCACCGCTGAGCACCAATGTTAGAAACGGGTAGCGTGGTGCAGAGCGGGCGGGCCAAACTCCGGAGGAAATGTGTAAAGCATCTGCGCAGCACACTCACAGGCGACACACCAGGCACACTACAAAGGAGACCACACCAGGTTAGGTGGAAAAAACAGCATATGTATTATGCAGAACATGTTAGGATATTATCACAGGTGCAGATAACTGTGCCAACCGGCACCGGGTAGCAGTTCACAGGGGGGACTATTTACAAGGCAGGGCCAATCGGGCCACTGCCAGAACCATCATCAGGACAAAGAAAGAATAAATGTAAAGTCCATCAGCATTAGGACACATTGGCATCAGACCTGAAAGGAAAACATGCTTGCAGGCCATGAGGCGTCACCTGAGGCATAAAGACGTCGTCCGGCATTGGGGAAAAAGCATTAACATTGAATGCAAAACCATCAGCAGTCAGTCTTAGGGGAAAAACATTATCAGTAACATAGAGCATTAGGCCGGAACAACCACAGTAGGCATAGACCTGTGAACATCACATTAAACATGCCCATTAGCATTGGCATAATCATAAGCATAGATGCAACATTAGGCAGGACTCCAATGATATAAGGCTGCGGGGGAAAACATTATCATTAGCATTAGGTATAAAAGCACACTAGGCACATCCTGAGCCTGGGGCATAAAACATGTGAACATAGGGCATAGAAACACATTTAGCATGTGGCTCCTCCTCCGCTGGAACCCAATAGGCCTACCATCAGCACTGCAAACCTGAGGGAAAAGCTTTAAGTAGCATCGTAGGTAGAAATGCATTATGCAACCATATTATGCCATAAATCATATGGGGCAATAGGCCTCGCCAGCATAACCGCAGTTCGCCCCAGTCGGGGGCACAACACTGAGACTGACCCCAGGCCAACTGGCCTCTCTCGGGGGCTCAAATGCGCTATGTCCCACACAGTCAGGGTTGGCTGCAAGGGCAGCGAAAGCAAAGGTGCACAAAGCGCTAGGGTAGGAGGGTCCCTCACTCCTCTCTCTTTCCCTTCTGGGTAATCCAATGCCCCCAATGCGTGGCAGCTGGCCCCTGTCCTGCGGGGTAGCTGGGTAAACTCAACAAGCACTGGCGCCAACAATGCAGCGATGGGAGCCCCACTCCGGGCTCTAACAGGATTCTGCCCACAAGAACACTGGCACGGTGGAGCCCCTCTTCTGGGACTCTAGAATTTCCCAAAATGCCTCTGTCGTGCAGCTGAGGGAGGAAACAAGTACTGGGCATGTTGGAGCCCCCCTCCTATGGGACTCTAAACACAACCACAGCCCTCCAAATAATACTGGCACCGGGGGCGGGCACCGACAATGTGTCCCGACATATCCCCCAACCACAGGATGACTGAGCCCCACTCACTGGCATTCTGAGGCCCCTCTGGATGTCTCTGCAGTCTCCGGGCACCGGCAATGTGCCCCGACAGGTCCCGCTTCTGGGACCTCTCCTGGCTTCACCCTCAGCGGAGCCTTCTCCTCGTCAGCAGCGCGGAGGGGCAGGCACCGACAATGTGCCTCGGGCCCCCTCCGCCGCAGGACTCCTCTTTGGCAATTTACATATAGCGCTCACGAGGCGCTAGGCGGCAGGAAAGTTCTTGGGCTGAAATTAAGTTGTAGCGCCCACAAAGCGCTAGGTCCCACACCATAAAGTGGTAGCGCTCCCCTTCACTGGCAATGAAATATAGCCCTCCCGAGGCGCTAGGGAGCAGGCAGGAAGGCACAGTCACTGGAAATATAGCGCTCTCGCAGCACAGCGCTGCAGATGTCAGCTCCTCACCTCCTGGGCAATAAGATAAGGTGCTCTTCTTCTCCAGGCACTAGCCAGCAGGCAGGGATGGTCAGTCACTTCAAATGTAGCGCTCCTCTTCTGCTGGGCACAGTTATAGCGCTCTCGCAGCAAGCAGAGCACAGTCAATGCAAATATGGCACTCCGGCAGCCCAGCGCTGCAGGACCCACGCACCTTCTGCTCCTGGGCAGGGCTGGAGGCAGCGCTCTCCTGTTGCAGGAATAAGGTTGTAGCGCTAAGTCCCACAAAATAAAGTTGCAGCGCTCCTCTTCCCCTGTGGCACAGTTATTACGCTTTAGCAGCACAGCACTGCAGGCATCAGCTCCTCTCTTCTCCTGGGCAGACCACGTGCTCACAGGGTGCTAGGCAGCAGGCAGCTGGCAGTAAGATATAGTGCTCACCAGGTGCTGGGCTTAGGACGGCAGGAGAGCAGGCAGGCAAAACTGGGCAAGATCAGCAGGCAGTGGGTACTCATCAGAACAGGACAGCAGCTCCTAGAAGCAGTCATCTCCCATAAAGTGGCACTCCTCCTGACACAGCAGTCTTCACTCCAGTAAAGGGCTCTCACTGGCCCTGTGGACAGCGGAGGGGTGCAGATGGGCACAGGGGCCAGCACACAGGCCCAATGTGGTGGTACCTCCTGGCAGAGTGTCCCCTCTCATTCAGGTCCAAGCTCAGTCTGAGCACATGGAGGCACAGCCCCCCTCACCCCACCTACCAGAAAGTGCTGGAAGCTTCTGGAAGGTTCCCTGGGAAACCGGTCCCAACTGGTTTTGGGGGAGGTGTAGAGCACCCTGGGTGCCAGGCTTCCCTCCAAAAGCTGGGGGTGCTGGGAAACAGACAACTAGACCGCCAACTCACCTCAGACAGGCGGCACATGTGCAGACAGGAAGGGCGTCCATTTTAAAAGTAACATTTTACAAAGGTGCATTTCTACAATGGTGGAAATAAAGGTGCGTACACCATTGCACAGCATTTATTATTTTCAGTTCAGACACACCATGTCAGTAAAAAGGCTAGGGGGAAAAGCGAAAAATTCAGGGAAAAAGGGCCAAGTCCAACACCCACCAACTGCAAAGCAAGCTTTTTTTTCACTTTGAAAAAGGGTGAATACTCCAATAGACACTGAACAGCAATGTCTGCATAGAAGAATACAGACAGTTGACAGTACAACCATCAAGGGGCCCGACTCATAAAAAGAAAACTGAGACGAAAGTCTAACTGTACGACTTTTGGTATTCACAGAGGGCATTTGCTACTCCTAAATACTCTTTGCGAATACCAAAAGTTGAACTTTACGACATTCAGGGCCATATTCTCAAGGAAGTGGCGGAGAGAGGCGTTAGCCTTCTTGGCTTAACGCCTCTCTCTGCCACTTCGAAAACGCGAGGCTGCACCCTATTCTCAAGGATATGGTGCAGCCTCGCGTTTCCCCCTGCGATGGCGCTAAGTTTCACAACTTAGCGCCAACGCAGGCACCCTTGCACCATAGTGCAAGGGTGTCTGCAATCAGGGAGGTTTGTTTATGTACAGGAAGGTGCCCCTTCCTGCACATAAACAAACCTTAAATGCCAGTTTGTAACTTACATGTGTGCTGCTTCATGCAGCACACATGTATGTTACAAAACGGCATTTTAAAAAAAGGTTTGTTCATGTACAGGTGTTGTAGGGATTCTGCACATACACACAGCTATGCACAGGATAATAGGACCTCGGAGTATAGTGGTGAACCAACCATGCACCTTAGTACCCACAATCCCAATCCGACTAGCTTTAGCGTCTCATTCGTAGCGAAGCTACCAATGATTAGACAACCCAGAACACGGTCTCTCTCAGGACTCGCGGGAGCAAGAACACTCTTTCATAACTCACTCATACTTGTCCACAACGTGCGTAATAAGAGACACAGTATAGTTTAAAATATTTATTTCAACTATCGTGCTCTAAGATACAGTACACGTGCCAGTACTATCAGCATAATGCATAATGATAAAATAAGAAGCATAGTTACAATTCCATAGAATACAAACGGGGAAAGCATTTCATAAAGCAGTGGATATAGGGCTACATGGCCTTACCACCCTCCCCGTGCTATTAATGAATTTATTATAAAAATAGAAGACCTCTGGGCTTTGTCAGGCGGACCCTCATACCTCAATATCTAGATGCAAGGTTTACATCATCAGACAAGCACAGCTCTTCTCCCTGGAAAGGTTTTTCTCCAAGTGCCACAAACAGCGAAATCACAATATTAAAGGCACACAAATTTCTCCAGTGCAGCTGTATTTTGTGTTATGTCTAAGTGCGAGGGGCTGACCAGATCAGCAACAACAAGGGACGTTGTTTTTCAACCTTGTACATGGTGTGCAGACGAAACCCACAGGGAACAGGAGAAAAGGTGAAAAGCAAAAGGCAGACAGTTCTAATATAGCCGGGCACAAGCAGAGGCTGGAAAAACAAAGTCACAAAGTAACGTGTGCAAAAAGGCATCATGGCAGCCAGGCTTAAGCTAACTTAGCAAAGTAGACAAAGAGGCCACAAACCACACTACACCCTCCCCTGGACAGTCCATAGGCCAAGACATAGGACGAAAACAGCGTTCAAATAGATGGAGCAGAATGTAAACGTCTATGCAGGAATAGTCCCCCATGAAGGACAGTGAATGGACAAAACCGCAGGACAAAAAAAAAATCCAGACAGGGCCAGAAAAATGTTATAGAGTCAGGACGCTGAAAGCGGAGGCCCCCTAATCCAATAGAGTGTGAGTGCAAAAAACAGCCACACCCTCCAAGAGGACATCGTTGGAATCGTCTGAAAAAAGAGACGCCATCCAGTTCAACAAATCAAAACTGCATTCATGTTCCTCACAAGAGGGAGCATTGATCAGCATTGCGGGACAACTTGCGTGATACTCTATGTAACTTTGTCGTAGGAGAACCCGAGCAGCCGCCCAGATATCACATTGCGCCAAAACTCCAAGTGCGGCCGCAAACGCCATCAATTCTGCGCCGGAACAGTCCCGTTCATGGGCCACTAAGGGGCCCATCAACTGGCCAAAATCCGGATCCAACAGAGAAGTATTGGAGAGGCAAACATCCAAGGACCAAGAGAAAGGACATCGTAAGCACGACATCACAGGTTGCACGCAAGTGAAATACGCAAAGCGAAAAGAAAGTCTATAGGACACGCCAAGTGTCGCCAGTGGTAAGACGCCGAAGCTGATGAGCATGCGCTCACGGAGCATCTGAAGTCGACCGTGGTCGAGGAGACCCCCAGGAAGTGCAGCCATTGCGCAGCAAACAAATTAAAAGTAATATTCCAGCAGCTAAGGCGAGGAGCACTGGGAAGCCGCCAAAGACGCTGGAAAAAATAGAATGAATAAAAGCCGGGATTACTCCAAATATAGTCTGAAAGGAGGTAACAAGGCCAGAGCCCACAACTTTAAAAAAGTGCATAAGACCTTCGGTATTAGATGCATTGAACACCCGGTGAATCAGCTCGCCGAAATGTTGTGGGAGGTTTGTGTTCAAAAGGGCCTGTATCTCACTGTGGGTACTAGCCACCTGGAGGATGAAGGTCTCCCGTGCGGATGTGAGCATAACCTCCTGGTTCAATAATAGCGCCTTTATTCTGCTCAATTTATTGAAATCCGCCTTCAAAGTCGGAATGGAAGGCCAAATGGAACTATCTATTATGTCGTGCGGGGGAGGAAAAAGCACATTTTTGCAGCACACAACCCGGTGGGAAACTGTTACAATATAGGGGATGCCGGCCAGCATTCCACAACAGTCCTGATTATTCAGAAGGAGATAGCTACCATTAGCAAGCAGAGTGAAAGTAGGTGAAATAGCAGGAGCATGAATGCCCTTTAAAACACAAGCAAGATTTGGAGCCGAAACATTACACGCCCATGCAATTTAATGTTTTTACAAATCAGGGAATGACCCACAGTAGAATCGCATGACTCACCTGTGAGAAAAACCTCTTTTCCGTCCCTAAGGCATCTGTACATGAAAGGCAGGGACCAAAGTTCATGCAGGAAGGCACTGCCTAAAGGCTGAAAACGGCCAACAGGATAATATTTCATGCAGGAACTGAACTCACATAAAGAAAAAGGCAAAGCGATAACCCCGTGAACTAGCCACACTGCAGAGTCCAACTCCGCCACAGACAATGGTAATGGCTCTATCTTTTCGATATGTAAGAGAGCGTATGTTGCATCTTTCATGGACATGAATTGCTGTTTTTCAGTTAAATTAAACGGCAAGAATAAGGCAGAGGTGTTCAGAAAATGCCAAGGAACTTTACCCATTTTTAGTGTTTGCAAAGTCCATGCAAACTGCATTATCGAACGCAATTGATTTTGACCATGATATAACACAGACACATCATCTTGTACAATATCGACAACAGAGGAAACTTTATTCTCTAACGTGTAAATGCGGGAAGACAGGGTATTAATACTATTGTCAACAACAGCAAGCACTTTTTCTAGATTTGCTTGATCGATTTCCCGAAGACGGGAAGCAGCTTCAATTTGCGAAAGCTTCCAGAGTTCATTGTAAGTTTCATAAATGAATCTCTTAGGTCGAGGACCACGAGGCCCCAGAACAAAATCGGACAGATCAATGTTGCCTGATAGGAGGGATAAATGTTGTTTTACAGAATCTAATGAAGAGTGCTGCAACCACTGTTTACACAATTTTCCAACAGAATACGTAGTAACAGTACGAGAGGCAGAAAACCTCGGATCTGGCCTATCCTGTTTGTAACCAGGAGCTGAGCCATGAAAACGCAGTTGGCAGGCATTCGATGCAATGGGCCAAGCCAACCAGGGTGACTGAACAATCGTAGAGACATTAAACGAATTGTTTTGAAACAAAGCTTGCAAATTGGCTAGGGAAATATTAAAACTCAAGCTGTCGTTTGGAGTGAAAGACAAATCAGGAATGGAGGGTGCATTCAATTGTTTAGAAGTAGCCAAACCCCAACAGGTCGTTTGATAGATCGTACGATTTAAAAACAACATTTGGGCTGGGATGAGGCAAGCACGGTGTAAGGCTTCCGTGCCACGGACCTGCCACGATTTGGTTCCCCAGATAGACTTTAGGTCAATGGTGTCCTGCCAGTGTTCATAACCACCCACTGCTAATGCGGTCAAGAAGTAACCCGAATATAGCAATTTGGTGTGGGTCAACATGATCTTCTGAGCGGACGAAGGGCTCAACTTAAAATAATAGGACCCAGGGTTTGATCTATCAAAGTCCGTAAAGTAAGTAAATTTACTTCTAAGAGTTTGGGAGCTACCTGGCAAAGGGGTAGGGCAATGTTCCCATTGGGTGTAATTAAAAGGACCCTGAAGAGTACTTGGTTTATGGAGAAAGTGGTTGCCCCAATGCTGGTAACAATACAAGTCAGCATAACTCACAGAATTTAAATACAGATCTTCAGCATTAAAAGCAGCATAATATTTTAAATCAGAAAATAACGATTCAACGGCATGCACATCCCAATCGTCAGAATGAATATTACTTTTTACCACATCACCCATTGAAACACGGAGGACATTCGGTACATTAATTATCTCGGTTGGTCCATGAATTTGGAAATTTACCGCATCCCATACGATGCCATCAGCGACTGGGAAAGCTGAAATGTTCACAAATGTGTGGTCACGCTTCATGATGTGAGATGAAGAATGCGGAGCCAAAGTTCCAGCGACACAGTTCACTGTAGAGCGTTCTGGTAGATAGTGATCATTGATGAGCAAGAAAAAAACTGTCACAAAGCCAATGGACATGAATAGGAAAATCAGGAACAGCACCAACCAGATGTATGTCCATGGAGGGACCAAAAAATTGTCTCTGAACCAAGATATAACAATACTGAATTTGGACGGGAGAAGTGATGAGGTGGAAGTCGAGTCAAAGGAAAAACGAGTTGGGTTCAGCGGTGTCGTAGGTAAATGAGCCACCGACTCGTTAGCGGGGTATGTATACTCGGTCTCCTCATTGCAGGAGGAAGCCGGGAAGTCGAGCAGGCGATCAGGCAAATCTACCGTCTCAATGGCAACATCAGCATCTGTGCAAGGTGGAGGGCCACAAACAAGAGTCCTGGAAATGGCTGGACATGATACTGCAGGGGTCACACTATTCAGGATCGGCCAGATGTTGTAGCTTGACATTTTCCACTGAGATGTATCTGTTGTCTTTGTGACCAGGAAGCGGTGGTAAGATGACAGTACGAGTTCCCTTCAAGCCAAGGACCGGAACTGGTGCACGATAAGAGGGGGCAAATTCTTTTTTGTTCTCCACCTTCTCTCGGACCAGATCTCCAACTTTGGGAAGCCAGCCGGCAACCGGAATCTGCAACGCAGCGTCAGTGGCTGAAGGCAAGTGTTCATTTGCAAGTTTGTCACGGGTCTCTTGTAAGTCCTGCAACATAGTAGAAAGATTATCTACGTCAAAGATTGTGGCATTCACTGCCATGTCTAGACCATCAAGGTCTGGCACAAACATTTGTATGCCAAAGAGCATTTCGTATGGGGTCCGCCCACCCAGAGATCTTCTAGGGAGATTATTAAGTGCACGTTGTACGCTATACAAGTGGGCTAGCCAGTTCCTGCCAGTACCTAAGACTCTAGCTGTCAAGGATTGCTTTAAGTCACGGTTCATTCGTTCAACAATCGAGTTGCCCTCAGGCCGATATGGAGATGAAAATTGCACCCGCACCCCCAGTGACCTCATCGCATCCTTGTACGCCTTAGAAGCGAATGCTGGACCTTGGTCGGAATGTAAGGTGCCACAGGCAAAAATTCCTACAAAGACACGCAAATCCCTTATGACATTTCGAGCATCAGCACTCCGTTGTGGCCAGACCCAGATGAAACGTGTGCACGAGTCTACTGCAACTAAGATGTATTTGTATGCAGTGTCAGAAGAAAATGGACCGCAGTGATCCAGGTAAACACACCCAAAAGGTTTGTTAGAAATGCAGAGCGTGTTTGTGGTGGTCGAGTAACCGTCGAAGGCTTAATTTGCTGACAAACGTCACAAGAAAGCACATAAGTACGGGTCTGTTTATATAAACCTCGCCACCAGTAACGCTGCTGCAAGATGGAAACAGTTGCAGATACGCCAGCATGGGCCGAAGCCAAGCCTTCGTGTGCGGCCATTATCAAGGAAAGTCTGCGGTCCGCGTTGGGAATCAGCCGATCACCAACGTTTGGAATTGTTACGTAAGGAACCTGTTCGGGACCTAAGTGATAAGAGTACTTGGAAGGGAAACCCCAAGGGTAATTAGCACCTTCCTTTGTTGCAGCAATAGCTGCCAAAATCTCATTATCTAGTTTAGTCATGGATCTTGTAACTGCTGCTACTGAGCACGTGGCTACTGCAGATTTGGCAGCTTCATCTGCCAAACTGATACCGACAGCGTGTGTGACCACACGCTGGTGGCCAAGAGTGTGAATCACCTGTGTGAGAGTCAGACGTTGTTTAAGATCTGCCACTCGAACCCAAAGCATCTTATGCTTAATTGTGCTGCCTTTAGCATCTCTATAGTCATTTTGTGACCAAAAGAATAAGTTGTCATTGCAGGATTGAACACAGTAGTAAGAATCGCATACAATAAGTGTAGTCACATCTGGATTCGCGAACTCAAGTGCGAGCATCAAAGCACGCAGCTCGGCCAATTGTGCAGTACTGTCTCCTAGCGCCTGTGTGTGCACTACAGTCGATTTGAACTCACCGTCCACTATAGTACCTGCAACAATAGCACACGCTGCTGAATAAGCATGCTTAGAACCCGTGGCCGGTTGCGCCGAGCCATCGGTGTAGATGATACATTCGTACTCCTCAAGCGGCAGCAAAGACAGAGGAGGAGGATGAACAAATTCATACTGTAAGAACTCCTGTGTCTGAAGAGAGGAATCAAAGATAAAAGTGACATCCGGGGATGTCAGAGATGTAGCCCATTGTATCCAATGGGGGTGCAAAGCCTTAGAGTTCGGTACACTTGCCTTCGTCACCGCCTCAAGGGCAGGATATGGGGTTACCACCAAAATGCGTTTTCCCTGTGCCAGTGCGCGTTCCTTAAGAATCGCCATTTGCACCGCAGTTAAAACTTTCTCCACAGAGGAAAAGCGCAACTCCGCTGAAGTGTAAAGATGTGACTTGTATGCAATCGGGACTGTGTCACCTTCGTTAAAGGTTAAGTAAGTGAAACCCACTGCCCCTGGCACAATTCTAATCACCAGGTTTGTGTGGTTATCACGAGTCAACAAGAACTTAGATTCAAGTAGATCAGACTGCAAAGAAAGCAGTATCGAGGAATGCTCAGGAAGCCAGAATGACTTCGAAAAGCTAGGCTGTATCAAGGCGTAGAGAGGCTTGATACGCTGGGCATATTCGGGAATGTAAGCACGCCCGAAGTTTAGAAAACCCAGTAATGACTGATGCTTCTTCAGGGTGGTTGGAGGGCGCAAAAGTGTGCACTTCTCCAAGAAATGGGGAGCTAAGCCCTTACCTTCATTGTTGAGCTCATAGCCCAAAAACAAAACGGTAAATTCAGCAATGTGAGATTTGGAAAAATGAAATTTGTATCCTAGGACCGCAAATTCAAGTATAATGCGGTCCACACGGGAAAGATGCGGCCATAATTCGTCGTCTGTCAGATAGATATCGTCGGCGTACGAACACGCATCTGGGTCTATGCTGTCCAACAAAGAGACAACACGGGCGGCGAAGACACCCGGGCTGTTATTGTAGCCCATGGGCAAACGCCGAAACTTAAATTGTTTTCCACCGGAAGTGAAAGCACTCCATTGGCTGCACTCCGGGGACAAGTTGTGCGTGTAAAATCCATTGGATAGGTCAAGCGTCGTTTTATATTTTTTACGAACAAGACTGTCTACAAGCGCAGAACTGTGGGTGTTTTGTACCGTAAAGGTCCGACAATGAGAGTTCAAATGTCAGTAATCCAAAACTAGGCGGTACGACCCATCGGGTTTCGAAACCGCAAAAAGGGGATTATTCACAGGTGACACGCATGTCTCAATTACTCCTTGATATTCTAACTGTGTCAGAATGTCTGAAACAGGACTTTAACTTCCCGCCGGATGGGATATTTGGGTTGTGGCTGTGGCAGCGACCGCAAGGGAATATCATGGGGGGGAGAGTCTTCATCCCAGCCCACGTGATTACGGTATAACGCCGGAGCCAGGGCCCCAGCCCATTCAGCTGCGAGAGCCTCCGCTTTGTCTTTGGGGACATGACGAGAGAAGCTCGGAAGGATTACCTCCTCCCCTCTATGAGCAGCAAGTACGAATGGGGGTGGCCAATCCGCCTCTGCCAACAAAATGTCGTACGAAGAGGTCAGATTCTCCCCAAAAATCCCTTTAATAACACGCTCAATGTCACCTTCTGTTTGAATGCCAATGTTAAATAGTCTGTCAGGGGGTGCCACTCGGGTGTCAGCTGTCTCAACAGTAATGAAAATATCAGTTGCTGTCGCCTCCACATGAGGACTCAGTGCCTCCCGCACTATGGTAACTTCCGCGGCGCTGTCTAGTAGCGTCACTGCCCACGTCCAATTCAGGAGTCTCGTTCTCACCGTCTGTGGCATACCTCGCTGTTAATGCTGCAACCTTTTTCTTCTGAAACGGTGGGCGAGAACGTGGAAATTCTTCTGGTTTCCCTCTGACTTGTTGTCGAGGTTGGTCTTGTCCCTGTGGAGCCTCACGACCCCTGCCTCTATCTTCGCGATCTCCTCCACCAGTCTGGGAGGTCGATGGGGCCTGTGAAGAACGAGGAAAACGCGGATCAGGGACTTGAAATCCCTCGGGAGATTTAATTCGTGCTCTGTCGCGCAAATCATAAGTACGTTCAGAAGATATGGACACCGGGGAAGCGCCACGTGACCTTGGTTTTGATTGCTGCTTACCCTGTTTTTTCAACCTCCAGTTGTTTTTAGTAAAGAATGGTTTCTCATCTTTTTCAGGCTGAGATTTTTGTTGTGGTTGCGTTTGAGTTTGCGCAAAAGGCTTAACCCCCAAACTATTGCGGCCAATGGTTTTATAAGCCTGTGTAATAATTTTCGCTAATTCGCATGGCTTGTCCGGTTCTGGGACTAAAGCCAAAGCATTAGCTACTTGAAAGTTAACTGCATCGCCCTTGACGTTCACAAGGATTAGATCAGCCACTACATCGAACACTCCCACCAGTCTCATCCCCAATTCCACAGCCGCTTCAGGGCCATGCTCATCCTGCACTCGTTTAATTACAGAGGGGAGTACTGTCATGGAAGGAGTGCCGAAACACTTCGCATATACTGCTGCGAATACCTTACCCCAGTTATTGCATTCTGCCAACTCGGGAATTAAGTCTTTCGGCAAACTAATCGTCAAAATCCTGTGTTTTTCCACAGGAGAAGTATTTGGAAAAACTGCCTCCAGCTGGTCAAATTTTTCTGCAAGCCAATAAGGCAAATCATCCTTATTTTGTGGGCGTTTGCCCATCACTGAATTAACCATGACGGGACTTATGCTTACACCGCCCGGTCCAGCTGGATGCGCCGCAACTCCAGGAGGGGCTCCCTGGACATTGCCAGTAACATATTGTACCAAAGCTCTGTGAACGCGTATCAAAGACGTATGCAATGCATGCAGTTCATCAACCGCAAGCCTCAAATAACGCGGATGTGGGGTATACCCGGCCAAGACTGGCCAAGTGACCCCGTCTATTGATAGGGGGCCTAAACGAACTGGGGTGACCGGATGTGGGAGGGCACCATTAAACCAAATACGGTGTTGCCATGCCGTAAGCGGTACTTCAAGAGCCTGATAAGGCCGATAAGCATTGGGTAGGGCAGTGAGAGCGTACACATGAAACAAATTGTCCGCTCCGTCCACTGCCGAAAAAGTGACCCAAGAGTAAAACACCTCAAAGTGGTGAGCCGGGTCAGCCTGCACCACAAAGATGAGTGCGACACCCGCGTCTGGCACTCCATAAGCCAGTAAATGAGCCCGGAGCGCAGCGCGGCTATGTGCCGGTATATTTACATCCGCCATTAAGACTGGGAATGTTCGACAACCTAGTTTGAGGCAGCACAATATAGGGTTAACATAAACACCTTTTAATAACTTCAAGCTTGAAAGAACCTATAAAAACATCAATATAGGAGGTATCACCCTCACACACGTTTCCGGAAGCGTATGCGAAGGGTGTTGTGGACAAGCACAAGCAATACACAAGCGTCTCGCAGATAAGAAGCCCACTACGTTGGTGGCGCCATGTTGTGGGGATTCTGCACATACACAGAGCTATGCACAGGATAATAGGACCTCGGATTATAGTGGTGAACCAACCATGCACCTTAGTACCCACAATCCCAATCCGACTAGCTTTAGCGTCTCATTCGCAGCGAAGCTACCAATGATTAGACAACCCAGAACACGGTCTCTCTCAGGACTCGCGGGAGCAAGAACACTCTTTCATAACTCACTCATACTTGTCCACAACGTGCGTAATAAGAGACACAGTATAGTTTAAAATATTTATTTCAACTATTGTGCTCTAAGATACAGTACACGTGCCAGTACTATCAGCATAATGCATAATGATAAAATAAGAAGCATAGTTACAATTCCATAGAATACAAACGGGAAAGCATTTCATAAAGCAGTGGATATAGGGCTACATGGCCTTACCACCCTCCCCGTGCTATTAATGAATTTATTATAAAAATAGAAGACCTCTGGGCTTTGTCAGGCCGACCCTCATACCTCAATATCTAGATGCAAGGTTTACATCATCAGACAAGCACAGCTCTTCTCCCTGGAAAGGTTTTTCTCCAAGTGCCACAAACAGCGAAATCACAATATTAAAGGCACACGAATTTCTCCAGTGCAGCTGTATTTTGTGTTATGTCTAAGTGCGAGGGGCTGACCAGATCAGCAACAACAAGGGACGTTGTTTTTCGACCTTGTACATGGTGTGCAGACAAAACCCACAGGGAACAGGAGAAAAGGTGAAAAGCAAAAAGGCAGACAGTTCTACTATAGCCGGGCACAAGCAGAGACTGGAAAAACAAAGTCACAAAGTAACGTGTGCAAAAAGGCATCATGGCAGCCAGGCTTAAGCTAACTTAGCTAAGTAGACAAAGAGGCCACAAACCACACTACACAGGAAGGGACACCTTATGTACAGGAAGGGACACCTTCCTGTACTTGAACAAACCATGGCATTTTGCCCACCGCAACACCCACTGCACGCCCCCTTCCCGCTAAAAACAGCGTGAAGGGGGCCCTATTCACAAGGCAGCGATAAGCAGCGTTAAGCCACTCAACGTGGCTTAACGCTGCCTTGTGAATAGGGCGAAGCCCCTATCAAAGCCCCTATCGCAACAAAAACGTCACTGAAAGTGACGTTGTGGTGGCGATGGGGGCTTGAGAATATGCCCCTCGGTATTCCCATAGGGCATTTACGAGTAGTAAATGCCCTTTGGGAATACCGAAAGTCGTAAAGTTAGACTTTCGTCTCATTTCACCTTTGTGAATCGGGCCCAAGGAGAGTAAGTCATTGTAAAGAACTCTGGACCTATATAAATAAATACCAAGCAGACTGCACCGTACGGTGCATTGTTTTTCTTCGTAGAAAGGAAGGGCAGTCACGTTTTCAACAATTCATCTGATAATGGAAAGCAACCTCTCATTTCTTTAAGGTTCCAACCCTTCAGGGGAAAACATAAATGGCTTTTTTCCCAATGCTTTATCTTGGCTAGACCTGGGAGCTGCTCATTATCAACTCCAAAGGAAGCTGAACAAAAAGAATGCCCTGAGATCACCATGAGAAAATTACATACATAATTGAAAAAACCTTTGCAAGCTTTAAAAAGCGTCTTGTATCTAAATTGCTGCGAAGCCCCTTGATGCCTATGCCTGCATTCTAGTGCACGGTTTTTTGCAAACGTAACCAGTTGAAACTTTATGCATGGTTTTGTACTAAGCAAGAGTAAAAGGCAAGGTTGATTAATAAAGACTTTTCCTATCTATGCCATTTCATTTCAAATAAAATATTTTAAATCAAATATTTCTCGTAGGGGTGAGTTGAGAAATGTTTATATCTAAAGGGAAAAGAGTTGTGTGAATTATATATATTTAATTGTAATCGAATTCTAAGCAGATTTTAATCACGGATCTACTGAATTCCTCCAAAAGTGAATTAGGTGATTTTTATTGGCAAATATTATTTGCAGCAAGTTGCAAGTTGTCCACTACTTGCAACACGAAATTACAAAAAATTACAGATTTGTTTCAGCAACTCATGATGCTTTTAAAATACAATTCATCATTACAAATATAACGCAGCCAATTTGTGACATAAACTATTTGGATTCATACACGTTTTGTTACAAAAAAATGAATCATTGCACGAAAACAAAAGGAATCCGTGATTTGCAATTACAAACCAAGCTAATAGTCCACACTTACCTGCAGCATTTGTTTTTTCTGATTTTCAAGGAGATTTAGATACACAAATTGAGTTTGGCAATGGTAGATATACTCTACCTAGTTATTTGATTATTTATTTTTACAGTGCTTTTAACAGAACTGACTTTCGCCCTCAAATTTCAAAGTGAAACATAATAATTATAAAAATAAATGCTCAGTTTATGGTCTCTGTATGGTAGGAGAATAAAACAAATACGAAATGAAGGAAATGAACGCCACAGGGGGTAAGGAAAGTCATTTCTGGATTTCTACTGAGTCATTCATGTTCAATTTACACTTATTTAGGGGTGACATTAATATTTCAGCATGACTAGTTTTTGCCTTCTTCTCCCTTAGATTTTGACCAGGTACCAACCTATAAATCATGTGGGTTTTTTTCTTTTTCAGATAAACCGCTGAATAAGTAGAAAAATATTTCTTCAACAGTCTTTAACTGCTTTTAGGATATAAAATACTCATATTTATTAAGAGCTGTTGGTTTTTGAAGAAATGAGATACTACTTCTGAGCTGACACAGAGTGTTGGAACTGTCCCTGTTTGCAGGGTTATCCCCAAACGTTTTGCCTTCTCCTGTATTTTTTATGACCTGTTTTTGTTGGTTTTATGACTCTGGGCACTTTAGTACTGCCGTTCAGTGCTAAAGTGCATGTGCTCTCTCTTATAAACTTGGTAAAATTGATCTACACCTGTTTGGCATTTTTAATTTTCCTGTAAGTACCTTGTACAGTGGTATTCAATATACCTATGGGCCTGTAAATTAAATACTACTAGTGGGCCTGCAGTGTTGCTTGAACCACCCACGAAGTAGCCTTTCAAACCTGTCTCAGGCTTCTGCTGCTGCAGCGCCTGCCTGCACAGTTTACTGCTCCAGTGATGTGGGACTTAAAGTGTTTGCCACGTCTGAAACTCCCTTTTTACTACATATAGGTCACCCCTAAGGTAGGCCCTAGGTAGCTCTATGGGCAGGGTGCTATGCAGGTAAAAGGTAGGACATGTGCCTTAGCTGTGTGGCATGTCCTGATAGTGACAAACAGCTTATTTGCTTTTTCACTGCTGTGAGGTGCCCTCTCATAGGTTTGCATTGGGAATTCCCTGATATGTGCTTCAGTAGTAATTTCTGATATGAACAGGGTAGGGTGGCCATGTTTAATATGTTTGGAATAGTAGTAATAAATTGTGCTTATTGGTGAAAGCCTCTTTGTTATTACTATTTTAGAAATGCCACGTTTAGAGGTAGGCATATCTGTGTGCTTATGACTCTTTGTGCCTGCCTGGTTGTGTATTCACCATCTGGTTTAGACTGACAGAAGAAGTGGATGTGCATTCACTCTAGACAGTCCCAAGGGGGGTTGAGCTCTGTGTTGCCTTTCCTGGATGACTCAGCGCTGGGCTCAATAGACCTTGGCTGCATTTAGAGTGGTGGGAGGAGTTTCCATTGCACCTGAATAGGCCTGGTATGCATTTAGAGTGGTGGGAGGGGTTTCCCTTGCACCTGAATAGGCCTGGTCTGCATTTAGAATGGTGGGAGGAGTTGCACCTGCACCTGATTAAGGCTGTGCCTGACTTTCACAATGCTGTGCCCACCCCCCTGTAGTGTGTCGGGAGCTAGGGCTTGAGATGTGAATACGAGTGTTGTACACTTCTACACAATGTTTGAAGTGCCCCCAGAACAAAGACTTGTGGTGTATAAGTACAGGGGCTGTAACCCCATATTTTTAGACACTGTGTGGGTGACTTGTAACCACCTGCTGCTGGCTATGCAGACTGCACCTTGTCAGAAGGAACTGTGAGGTTGCCAGGAGGAACTGCCACTGGACTCCCTTGCTTGTGCTGACCTGTGGCCTCTGAGGCTATGAGAAGGACTGCCTCTTTGTCTCCAAGGGCCCTGATGTGCTGGCCTGCTGCAGCTATCCTTGCTGGGTGCCCCCAGTGATCTCCCAGGGCTTGGGGGCCTGCCCTTGGTTGTGAGAAAGTAGCGCCGGGTGAGCGCTTTATGTTTTTTTTTACTCAATGCATAGGGAGCGCTGTACAGTCCACTGGCTCAGTGCCCTGCTACTAAGGTGCATGTCTGAAGCACCTCTCAGCATGTGGAAGAGCGGCCGAGGTTCCACTGCAGCAGCGCGTGTGAGCACTTCATTTGTTGCCAGATCTAAACCAAGGGGAAACTCTGAATGTAGGCGCGGCCGCTCGTCAGCCAGCCAGCACCGCCGAAGAGGGACACCTGGTGCGAGGCAGTGCAACGCGCTCCCATGGAGACCAAGGCTCCTCAAGCACGCCCCAACAGCAGAGGAGAATGGAGGCTGCCGATGTTTCCCGGAGAGAACCTCCTTGAGCGCGGGCCCGGAGCGGTGAGGACAGCGCATCAGAAGAGAAAATCTCCTGATCGGGCAGAGCCCAGAGTGCTGATGGCCCTCCCCACAACAGAGTGCTACGCTCCCGCTGCCCGAACGGTCCGGCCATGTGGGCTGCATGTTTTTGGTGCTTCACCAGGTTTGCGACGGTGAGGCCGCTCTCATACGCATTCGCTACAGCCATCCGTGCAGCCCCGGATGGGCTCCGGACGGGCTGTAATGCCTGCAGTGTTTCTCAGTGGAAGTGGTGGGAAATTTGCACCTGCCCGGCAGTTGCCTGCGTTGTGTCATGCATAAACGGGGTGCATGTTACATCCCCGCCCCCCTTACTTGGCCGCGGCTGGGCAATTTTAAAGGGCTGCCTTGTTTGTGCCCGTGTGTGGATCCCTGCTAACCCAACTTCCTGGGGGCACACATTCTTAGGTGGCATTGCGGGGTTAGCCTGGGTCGGGGCCCCCCGAGTAGGAAGTTGTCGCCTCGAGGGAAACTGTACTGGGAGTACCGTAATCCCAGACATAGGAGCGCTGATGATGCTGTGTCTGGTCTCCCCATGAGGAGTACTGTATAACATTTAAGATGGGCGCAGGAGCTCTGTCGTAGGATTCTACTGCATTTCATGCCCTAACGTTGGTAAATGTATTGTTTTATTTGCTAACCTGCATTTTATGGCTTAATGTGGAGATACTGACAGGATAGCACATACATGTGCAGGACCTGCATGTTATGTACAGTGAGGTGGTTGGGTAAAATGTTCAACCTATAATTGTTTACTGGATTGCACTACTTTGTAATGTTATGACAATTGCCCTATGGCAAAGTGATTTTATAATCGGTGTGACGTCATGGCAATTGCCTAGTAGGCGATGATTTATGGGATTATGGTCTAAAGTGTTTTATGTACAATACAAAGGATATTTTTATATAATCTTGTGTGGAGTCTCTTTTTGTGGTGTGCCTAGTGAGTCACTGGTATGTGTGTGTGTTGCGCAAACGCTTTAGACATTGACTCTGGGATAAGCCTGACTGCTCTGCCAAGCTACCAATGGGGTGAGCAAGGGTTATATTGGGTGTGTAACTCCCTTACTCTGAATAGAGTGGTGGGTCCTGCCTGGCTTACGCTCCTAGCCTAGCCAACCAGAAACCCCATTTATAATATTGGTGATCAGCGGTGAGGATAGGACTTGCATTTGTGCAGTACCACAGTGACTCATTGTTGCACTACAAACTCTCCACTTAGACAATCACTGTTTCGGTTTTCTCCTGATTTTCTCTCATTAGTCATTTTTCATTATTGTGTACTCCAGCTTCAGCTCTTTTGCCTAGGAATCTTGGGTTGCACCTGTGTGTTAGTACTTGGCCAAAATGGAATCAAACTTTAACCTACATGATCTGTGGGAATACAGTCTGGAGGTGTTAAAGGGGTTCTCCAGGGATAGGAAAATAATAGTCACTGCAGAAGACACCCAGCTAGGCCTTCAAAAAGTCATGCTGAGGTGTCAATAGGACAGATGGGGGAAAGGACTATCATAGGGCCCTGTACTATGCTGAACAGTTCCCTGAAGAGGCATCAACAGAGATCCAGGAGGGTGGTGGTTCTGAGGGAGACCATGAGAAGGACCATTAGATTAGGGAGGACTCTGAGTGGGAGGATTCCGAGTCCATATCCCTGGAGGGGGGTGGCCCTGGAGAGTCGGAACAAGAAGGAGAAGATGACTGGGCAGGGATGCCAGTAGGTAGAGAGGACCCAGTGGAGAGGGAGTCCCTTACTTGGTCTAGTGCCTGGAGTAGTGTCACCTCCCTTTCTCTGCCCGCAGAGGAGTTGGCGGACAGGAGGGAAGAAAGGGAGCCCCAGCTGGTGTTGAAAAGGCTCAGATTGGAGCATGCCAAGGAACTAGCACAGCTGGTTGTGGAGGAGAGAAAGGCTGATGTTGAGAGAGCCTTAGTTCAGGAGAGGATGGCAGAGGCAGAGAGGGCCTTTGCCAGAGAGAAACTGTTTCTTGAGGATAGGTTGTATCCTGACCATAGTTTCAGTGTTCTGGGCTCACTAGTGAGGGTGGAGTCCAGTGGTGGCAGCAATGTCGTGTCCAGTGTAGAAACCTCCACTCCCAGATCCCAGAGCAGGGTACCTAGTCCCCAGGAAGAGGGTGTCACACCTGAAGGGTATTGGGTGAGGTTCAGGGGCAGTAGGAAACTGTCTCATCAGTCTGCACTCTCACCCTCACTTTCTCTAATCACTACTGTAAATACCAGTCGGTCTTCCTCCAGGTGGAGGAAAGCATAACCAAGACCCTATGATGATGCTTTTCACGTAACTTAGCACGCGGATAAACAAGATATACCGCACCCATGGTTATTTCGTGAATGAGGGTTTTTAAGGCGACAAGAACCCCCGACCCTGGTAACATACAGGACAAGTGATTCATTCCCCTTTGGTTACACCTCTATTGGCCGGAAGCAGAATGAATGGCATCTTCTCTCTCCCTCATTAGGGAGGACTCTGAGTGGGAAGGTTCCGAGTCCATATCCCTGGAGGGGGGTGGCCCTGGAGAGTCTGAACAAGAGGGAGAAGATGACTGGACAAGGATGCCAGTATGTAGAGAGGACCCAGTGGAGAGGGAGTCCCTTGCTTAGTCAAGTGCCAGGAGTAGTGTCACCTCCCTTTCTCTGCCCCCAGAGGAGTTGGCGGACAGGAGGGAAGAAAGGGAGCCCCAGCTGGTGTTGAAATGGCTCAGATTGGAGCATGCCAAGGAGCTAGCACAGCTGGTTGTGGAGGAGAGAAAGGCTGATGTTGAGAGAGCCTTAGTTCAGGAAAGGATTGCGGAGGCAGAGAGGACCTTTGCCAGAGAGAAACTATTTCTTGAGGATAGGTTGTATCCTGACCGTAGTTTCAGTGTTCTGTGCTCACTAGTGAGGGTGGAGTCCAGTGGTGGCAGCAATGCCGTGTCCAGTGTAGAAACTTCCACTCCCAGATCCCAGAGAAGGGTACCTAGTCCCCAGGTAAAGGGTGTCACACCTGAAGGGTATAGGTTGAGGTTCAGGGGCAGTAGGAAACTGTCTCATCAGTCTTGGGGGGAGTTTGTGGAGGATTGTTGTAATGCGCTGGAGGGTTGGGCAAAGGTTAGCACAGCAAACAATTTTGAAGGGCTTTTCAATCTGATTGCCAGAGAGCACATGTTCCTTTGTTGTTTTCCAGGGCTATGCCAACACCTATTGGAGTGTAAGTACTCGCACAGGATGCAGATCTCCGGGTGAGAGCCTGAGGGTCTGAAAAGGCATTTGGGTGTGATCCAAAAGGGAGTGGCTCAGCTCTTCTTCCCAACCGAGGGTGGTGGGAAAGGTTTGTGGTAGCCCAGATAGGTCCCAGTGTAGTGGGATTGGTAGAGGGTCCCAACTCCTTTCTCAGATGAGGAGGAGGAGGGGTGGGGTGGGCAGAGTCCTAGGTTGCCCAAAGCGCAGTCCTACAGCCTGGTTGGTTCCATGAGTGAACGCCAGGAGGGAGGCCTAGTCTGTACTGGAAGGCCATCCACTGAGGGGGGTCCCTTAGTGCCAAGAGAACTTGGGGGATTTCTGTCAGCAGCGTCCCACCAGTTCTGGTGTCTGGCAGCACCACTCCTGAGTGGAGGGTGCGGAAGCCCAGATGGAGGGGCAAGAGGGGGACTCATTCCCCAGTGTGAGAACCAGTGGGCCAGGGGCCAGCTCTGAGGGTGGAGCTCCCTAGGAATGATCCTGGTGACACCGCTTTTGATTTGGGGGTCCTCACATGCTGTCAGATGGGCAAGGGTCACGAGATCAGTGCCAGGCAGACTGTCATGCAGCACATGAAGAATGTGATACCCTTGGGGGGGGCAGGTGTGCTCCCCAGAAAGTCCTGGCTTGCCAGGCACAGGCTCAGCCGGAGTGTATAGTGCCTGGGTTGGGAGGCCAGGTTCAGGCTGTAACCCCTGACCTGGAGGGAGGGACAACTGCCAGCAGTGCCCCTACCATGTTGTCTTCTGAGGGTACCACTCCAGGTGGGAGGGTGCATAACTCTGGAAGGGGGTGCAGGGAGAAAGTGGACCTGCTCCTGGCCCTGGTTCAACCCAAAGATGTAGTCCCTAGGTTGAGAGATCAGTTGCTTGGTAGAGCCCCTGAACTAGTGGGAGATTTTTGTGGGATGGCTGACACCAACGCCCTGACGGTTCTAGGTTCTGGGGGATACAACTCCTAGGAGGAAGTGACGAATCCCAGAAGGAGTGGTAGGGGGAGAAGAGCGTCGCCCATGACCCCTGGCCAGCCTGAGGGTGCAGACCCTAGGCTAAGGGACCAGTGGCAGAGTAGAACTTCTGCACTGGTGGGAGGTAGTGTAGAGCAAGGATACTATGTACCTGGGCTATCACCCCCCACTCATTGAGATGGCAGGGACCAGAAACCCCTGGATGGCCTGGGGCCTGGTTCTGGCTACGCACAGCTAAGGAGTCCCCATAGGTTAGCTTAGTTGGTCCTGAGAGCATAGACAGAGGGATCCACATAGGTTCAGATTGGTATAGAACGGGAACGTGCCCCTGCAGTTGCGGGCCAGGATCCATGTTCTATCACACCAAGTAGGGAAGCCCATTATGGTATTGATTAGTCTACCTTGGCTTTAGGCTGGAAGGGGGTTGTGTTGGAACTGGCCCTTTTTTCATGGTTATCCCCAAACCTTTTGCCTTTCTCCTATATTTTTTCTGTCCTGCTTTCCATTGGTCCTGAAGAAAGCCCGCAGACCCTACTGGGCACACCTGGCTGAAACATGTCGACCAGTCATGTTTTCGAATAGGTGTGATAGGACAGCAGCTCTGCTATCACAGCACCACTACCTTGTTTTTACCTTTACTCCATCCTCGACACAATAAAACCAAGATCGACAGATGGAGGTAATTTTAATGGCACTGCACTCTCACCCTCACTTTCTCTAATCACTACTGTAAATACCAGTCGGTCTTCCTCCAGGTGGAGGAAAGCATAACCAAGACCCTATGATGATGCTTTTCACATAACCTAGCACGCGGAGAAACAAGATATACCGCTCCCACGGTTATTTCATGAATGAGGGTCTTTAAGGCGACAAGAACCCCTGACCCTGGTAACATACAGGACAAGTGATCCATTCCCCTTTGGTTACACCTCTATTGGCCAGAAGCCGAATAAATCGCAGCTTCTCTCTCCCTCATTTCTGATTACAAGATTGCAAACAGTACCTGTCAGAGAGGTCGCTGGGGTGGAGTAGCCCAAAACATGGGCTTAAAATGAGGAGCTACATTTGGGCCACTCAGGGGAGTCCTGCAACATGGAGATTTCCTGGTGGGGGCCGCAGATGGGAGCAACACCATGCTGGTTCTTCTTCCGGGCAGGCGTGCTGACTTCACCATAACAATGCATCAGGCCGGTGGGGTGTCAGACGCTCTCGAAGCCCCGAGGTGTTTGGTTGATTTTTGGGCAAAAACTGCTAGACTGACTGGAATCAGACAGCTTGTTGTTTTTTTGGGGGTGAGGAAAGTGCGGGTTTCTTCAGCAGTGAGCTACTAGCTCGAGCAGAGCACCAGGCTGGCTTCCACAGCTACAGAGTCACAGGAGTCAAAGGCACTCAGTCTTGAAAAGCACCAGCTGGTGATTAGGCACGCTTCCACAGAGTGAAGCATTTGTCACAGGCACAGCTGCCGGAATCACGAGGGCAGAGTCCCATGACAGCAGTAACCAGGGGAAATGTTTGATGTCCCTGCATTTCTCACAAACAGGGGGCAAGTCAACAAGCCCTGGGAGAACACAATTAGTTGAATAAATGAAGAGGAAGCAGGCAGCAGAGCAGCACAGTAAGGCAGGTAGCAAAGTGGCAGTCCCTCCTAGCAGCACAGCAGTTCCTTCTGGCAATGTGCAGATGTAGAGCCAGCAATGTCTGGGTATAAGCCCCAGTACTTATACTCAAAAATGCCTCTGATGTAGGGGGTGACTTCACAAGAACCCTCAAAGGTTCACAGAGATCCCTTTCATCCCAACCCTGGCAACAGATGATCAGTAGGGGGTGAATCAGCCATTTGTGTGACAGCAGAAAACAATGTATTCAAATGTAAATGGGAACCACCTCTCCCTCTCCCTGTCCAGGAAGACTACCAGTATGCAGATGAATGCAGATGTATCCCCTGTCACAACCAGCCCTTCTTGTGTTGCGGATGTCTAGAGGGAATGCACAAAGTGTAGCTGTCACCCAGCACAGATGTGTATTGGAGACAGACTGCAAAGCACAAAGAGATAAGCACAGAGAAATGGCCACTTTCTAAAATTGGCATTACTAAAATAGTAATGTAAAATCCAACTACACCAGTAAGTAGCAACGCCACTCCTTTCTGATCAGTACTTACCACTTAAATGTATATAAGGGAATTCCAAATGCTAACATATGAGAGAAGTAGGTCTCACAGCAGTGAAAAACGAAATAGGCTGCAAAAAGGGGAATTTCCAACAGTTTCCCATGGTTATCATTTGAAGACAGAGTCAAAAAGCATTAGAATTACTCACAAGAACATCTCTGCTAGACTTCAGGAAAATAAATCAGAACAGGATCAATGCCTCAAGTGCTATAGATGTGGGAGCAAAGATCTTTTTGCAAGAAACAAAAACTGTCCTGCAAGGAAACTCAGATGTTCATATTGTGGTATTATAAGCCACTTTGCCAAGATATGTGACAAAAAAATACCAATGTGACATGCAATATTGAAAAATCAGATTCTGAAGCTTCTGGAGGTGATAAATCTGCTAATGCATATTGTGCATTAAGGGCCGGATTCCGATCTCGGTCGGAAGGGCTCCGAATCGGATTTGGCTTTGCCAAAACCGATCCAGAGCCCTTGTTTCCGACCGAATCATTCACAGTTTCGAACGACCAAGTACAAAGCCTGGAAACCCTTAGCGCTGACCGAATTATTTCCGGAAGGCATTCGGAGAGATAGAGCCTTCTGGAGCTGATCCGTACAGCTCTATGGGCTAGGTTTTCTGTACGAGCAAGTACGATGAACGATTCGGACAGCCTTTCCAATTCGGTTTGCCTGGAACGAAAAGACTGCTGGAATCGGTCTTTGGGGTCCCATAACTGGCCCCCCTTCACCTGGGGCCCTCCAAATCAGGCCGGTGGAGGTACCCATGGGTCCCCTCTTCCCAACCATGCACAGTGTGGAAGGCACCAAGGGGTGCCCACCACAGGGTGCACGATTTACCCCAGTCACCCCTTTCTTTAATGCGAGCCTGTATACGCGTTCGGTACACAGGCTCCCATTGAAGTCAATGGGAGTCCGACCGAATCGTATCCGGATACATTCAAATGCATCGTACTCTTTCGGTCAGACTCCCCCGATCCGAGTCGTACGGAAAGCATTCCGGACTCGAGTCATTCGGTATGCTTTCCGAACGAGATCGGAATTGGGCCCTAAGTGTTGGATGTTACATGTTAAAACTTAATGCAATTTCCAGAAACATGCTGGTTTCTCAAATGGTAATTGGAGGTGTTGACATACAGACTGTAGCTGATTGGGTTTTATGTAAGCAAGGCCTTCGGTATTGTATCTGCAATTTCTCCTATACAATTTGTTTCTATGTATCATGGTTTTAGCCGGGCTGTTTCATTCCCTTCTGATGAATTTGTTTGTATTGGCTCTCACTGATTTTAGTGAATATGCTTTTATGATTTCCTGAGTTAAATTGAAAAAAGTGATTCTTGACTTGATTTGACTTGTTGCTGATTCAGGTTCATCTTTTATCATTGTAGACAGATCAGTTTGGGAGAATAAATTCACTAATGTACTAGGGAGAAGTTATTTACAACAAACGTACATCCAGAAAGGTTTACCTGCGAAAGTATTCCTTTGTTAATAAAGAGAGACTTAGGGGCAGATTTACAAGCCCCCTGCGCCACCAGTACGTCACTTTTTGTGATGTACTGGAGGCGCATTCCACTTCTCCATATTCACAAGGAGAGGAAAAGCCACCCTGAGTGACTTTTCCTCTCCTTGTAAATATGGCCCCTTCACACGCAGCACTTTGCTTGGAAGGGGCGTTCCATGGGTGTTGCTGTGGGTGTTCCCACGCAAAACCCATGGAATGAGACACATTTCCAGATTTACGAGGAATCGTAAATCTGGAAATGCGTGTCAATGCTACGCCACCCCAGGGGAGGCGTAGCGAGGCGCAACGAGGAGAAATGTATTCATTTCTCCTCGTTTTTGTTTCCTGTTTCAATGTGTGCTGCATTCTGCAGCACACATTGAAAGAGGAAATCACCTCTAATGATTGTTTTCGTTCAGGAAGGGTTCCCTTCATGAACAAAAGAATCATTGAAAGAACATCAACTTCTATGTGTGCTAATGAAAAACGGAATTTCAGATTGTTTTTGTTCAGGAAGGAACCCCTTCCTGAACAAAAACAATCTCCCCACGACGCAGGCATCCTTGCACCATGGTGCAAGGGTGCCGGCGCATGGCAGCTGTTTGTGCGCCAGCGCAGGGGGAAGCACAGAGATGCAACATATTGTTGTAAATATGTCGCATCGCTGTGCTTTCCAAACTAACGCAGCACGGCGCAGCAAAATGACTTGCTGCGCCGTGCTGCGTTAGTTTATTGTAAATCTGCCCCTTAATGTTTGAATTCAAAAACAGATGAACGAAGGGTAAATTACATGGTGCATAAAAGGGACCTTCAGTCCTCGAATGGATTGACCAAAGAGTCTTAGGGATCATTTTGGTTCCCAATAGTAATGAACAAGCTTTTCTGTAACTGATGTGTGGAAGGGTGTTTGGGAAGTTAATGCAAGAAGAATTTCCTACTGTTTTTTTAGGTAGATTTAGAAACTTGAAGGTGTTTACTCACAAAATCATGATGAAAGAAGATACCAAACCAGTTTTTCACAAAGTGAGAAACATACCATTTAATATCAAAGATGAAGTGGCTGCTGAGCTAAACAATTTGGTGTGTAATGGCATAATTAAAGCAGGTGAATGTATAAAGTGGTTGGCTCCTTTGGTCATGGCATGTAAGGCCAACGGGCAGGTAGATTTGTACATTGGCTTAAGGGATCTAATTAAAACTAAAGTAGTAGATAAGATCCTCCTTCTCAAGATCAATGAGTTGTTAGCTGAGATCAAAGGCATCAAGTGGTTTTCTAACATTTACCTGACCTCAGCCTATCACCAGAAGCAGGAACTGTACTACTGTTATCACCCCATTCAAGTGTTATAGATTTGTTTGAATGCAATTTAGCCCAGCTTAGGCTACAGCTGTGTACCTGAGGTTGATGTGCAAGTTATTCAAGGATCTCAATGGAGTTATCTTTTTTAAAGTGGACATACTGATAAGCTTAAGAGCAAAACACATTCAAATATTGGTGAAGATATTGAAGAATCAGAGTGAGAATGGGTTATTAGCTGAGTTTAAGAACTGCAAATTTGCTGTGAAAGGAGTGACTGATTTTGGTCATGAAGATAGTGAACTTGCCATCACACTAAAACAGGAAATCATAGATTCCATTAAGGATGCTCCACCATCCACTTGCAAAGATGAGGCAAGGTCCTTTTGAGGGTTGTCAGAATTTTACTCAAAGTTTGTGAAGGATTGTGCTAGCAAAACCTAAAATATGAGACAATTGTTTACAGACCATCAGGAATTTAGACAGAATGAGTGCTTGCTGAATGAAATTATAACCTGTTATGGATGTTATATGTCATTCTGTCCCTTTACAAGATTGTGAGGCTTCTGCTCATACAGTGATTACTATTTACACTAGTGGTAAGTAGGGGTAGGTGGTTTCCCTCTTGGGAATTCCACAGAGTTACATGAAAACTCAGCGAGTTTCCGCGGAATCCGTGAATGGGCCGAAATCTAGATGTCGCGCTACTCATGCTGATTTTTAGCACCGCAAGTTCGTTCCATGCTGCAAGATCAGCGTGAATGGCACCACGTGGTACACCAGAGGGCGCTGCTTTTTTGCTGTCTTTTAGGAAGATTTGTTTTTTTAGCAGCAGCTTTCCCACCACGAATGGTTGTAACTGCCTGCGACCGCGCGCATAGAGAAAAGCCCTAAAATCACACTAGGGGACCGCAGTTCTCGCTCATGCTCTCCAACTTACTGGTGCAAGCCGTGTGCAAGAAAATACTCTGCCACATGGCAGCAAGCGGAATTTGGCTGGAACACTTGGTGGTCAAACTCTGCCAACTCGGCCAGTGGAGCAGGATTTATCACCCACCATTGGTGGTAAGGGGCTATGGAAAGTGTTCTCACGAGTTACTATTGAAGGGCAGGAATATACACTGTCTTTTGGTTCACTTTCTTTCTCCTTCTTCCACAGAAGAAAAATATTCTGTTATAGAGAGTGAGATGTTAGTAAAAGTCTGGGCCATGGAAAAATGTAGACAATATATATGGGGTTCTAAATTCGCACTAAATGCCACATTTTAAAGTATTGACAACCATAGGGGTTTTCAAAGCAATTCCATACATAGCCAGGATGTCTCTAGGACTTTCTGATTATTATAATGACATTGAATATCTACCTGGCATTAAAAATAAAGTTGCCGACTATCTGAGTAGATCACCTCTATAAATGTAGGACCCTATTCGGTTTAAATATTATGAATATAATGTGGAATTATTTGTTGTCAGTGAAGAGTGTGCCATCTTGAAAGAAGATTAAACGGTGGGATACAGAGCATACACAGTTCCTTGGATTGTTAAGAAGCACACCCAAGAAGGACGAACTGGCAAAAACAAATTAAACAAAGATAGTAAAAGACTTTGAGAGGTGAGTGTACTCTCTATAGACAACCAAGATTTTATGTTAAGGGAAAATAGAATAATTCCTCCAAAGTCATGAGTATTATGCATAAGGGTCACTTAGGCATAATCAATTAAATAAAAAGAGTCTGGGCTTCATATTGGTGGACTGACATAGTGTTGGGGTTCTGCATTAGAATGTTCTTGTTGCCTGGTTCCCTGTGTGGAACATAGAATGTACTGTGGCGGCAGTTGCTGCCTGGGGTTTGCCATGACGGGACTTATTAAATGAAGTACTCACCAGAGTTGTCCCGTCTTCGGCCTCCCCATTTTTCTGTGGTTCTTGGTTGCCTGCCGGCCAGCTTTCTGGAGTTCCGTCCCTGCAGTTTCATGGGTGACGCCGTCCTTGCTGCTGTTCCTTGCTGATTTGGTGGTCTGTGGAAGATCCCTGCTGTGGTCCTTTCCATGCTGCCGCTGTTCTGATGGACAGAGCTGGTTTTCACTGCATTGAGGTACTTTTCTTCACTTTTGGTGAGACGCGCACGAGGCTGAGGCACTTCTTACAGTTGCCCCTCACGCCTCCCTGCTGGTGACGTCGTTTCTGCTCAAGATGTGCTGCGCAAGGAGACGCGCATTCAAAGGATTCCTTGCCTGATCTGCCTGGCGCCGTGCTTTAGCAACGTCGCCATGTTGCGTGCGGCCATTTTGAATAGCTGCATTTCGCTTTAAGCTTTGTTTACGCACTATCGCCATAGCAACGCTAGTGTTGTTTGTATCGCTGATGTGCACAGCTATTCTTGTATCTTCTGCAGCATTGTCATTGTTTCAGCTTATGCGCATTGCTTATATGGTTATCGCTGTGCGCACAACCTGATCTATTTTTATCTGCTTCATGGCGTGTTCTCTGCTTTCTCGCTGACACGCACAGCTCATCATTAGTTACCAATCACACTGGTTTCTGGATTCTTTTCCTTCTTCTGTGATGCACTCACAATGTGCATCATAAGAACCTGATTCTTCATTCTCAAGTCCTTCATGTTTTCTCTTGTGTTTGTAGCGTAATTATTTTTATTACTGTAATCTCATTGTAATTTTATTTTCAGTCACTTCTGTTACAATTGTGTGGACAGCAACCCACCCATGCACAGCCTCACTATGGATCGAGTTTTAGCTCCGCCACCTTTTTTGCAATCTCCCGGTACTCCTCCTATTTTATGGCAACAGTGGAAGGATACATTTGAAAGCTATCTTGAAGCCATCGACGGCGATACTTTCACTGCAAAGAAAAAGAAAGCACTTCTCATTTACAATCTTGGGGCAGAAGGTAGGAGTATTCTGAAGACTTTACCTCTTGAACTGGTTAGCACCCATGTAAGTGGTGGTGATAATGGCGATTCCTTAATCATCGATGACTACGCATCTGTGATCCAAACTTTGGAAAAAAGATTTAACCCCAAGAAAAATGTTGTGTTAGAGCATCATACGTTTTTGCAACGTGTTCAAGTTCCTGGTGAATCCATCGATGATTTTGTAGCCGCACTCAGAACTCTTGCTATCACTTGTAATTACAGAGAAATTAGAGACGAAATTGTTTGTGATCAACTCATTGAACGCACGTGTAACAAAAAAATTCAAGAGAAACTTTTATCATCAGACGACCCCGATCTTGAAACTGCTCTTACTCTTGCTAGAAGCATTGAACATTCTCAATCTTGCATGAAGGAAATGAGCAGTTCTGTGCAACCTACTGAGGTCAAATTGTTATCTGCAAAATCCAATGTCAAGCCTACCAAAGTCTCCAATGAAAATTTGATGCGGAATTCCTCATCCTTACCTACATCCAAGATTAAGTCTGAGAAGATGCAACCTTTTTGTTTTTGCTGTGGGAGCAAATCTCATTTGGGAAATGCTAAGTTTTGTTTTGCCTTAAACCAAACTTGTTTTAAATGTGGCATAAAAGGACATCTCGCACGTGTTTGCAGAGTCATTGGGCCGAACAAAGGAATCACACAAACCGTCAGGTCTATCGAAGAAGACTTTGTTGACTCAAGTGATGAGAATGATAATGTTTTATTAATGTTGTCTTCTTCATCCTCGCAATCCGAGGGTGTGGTTGAGATTGCATCTATGGTTGGATCACGCAAAAGGAAATCTCCTGCATGTACTATCTCTGTGAATGGAAAAAAGGTGAATTTTCCTGCTGATTCGGGTTCTCCTTTCACCCTTATCAATGCCAAGGAATTTGGTGGGTTAGATGACATTCAATTACACCAGTCCAATATTAGGATTTTTGCGTATGGGGCAAAAGGGTGGAAGTTCTTGGCAAATTTGAGGCCAATTTGGAATTTTGTGGGGATGTTGCCACTGAGACTGTGTACATTGTTGAGGATGGTGCAAACTTGTTTGGGTGGGAGGAGCAGGGTGAGTTTGGCATCATTCTTGATCCCAACCATCCTGACATGGTTCTGTCAAAACGTGAGGCACGCAAATTTTACAACTCATCCTCATTTTCCAACCCTTCTGGCACAGTGGTGGTGGGGCACTTGTCTGGTGAAGAATGGATCCAGAAGTATCCTGAAATTTTCAGTGGAAGTCTAGGCAAGCTGAAGGGTTTTCAGCACCGCATTATCCTTAAGAATGGTGCGAGGGCAGTTATACACCAAGTGCACAAGGTACCCCTGAGTTTGCGAGCTGAACTTAAGAGTGAACTGGAGCGTTTGTGTGCTATGGACATAATTGAGCCCATTGAGGGATCTGAATGGTTGGCCCCTATAGTTTTAGCACGCAAGGCTGACAAATCCCTTAGGATGTGTGTGGACTTGCGCCATCTCAATGCCAACATTTGGGTTGATCGCCAACCATTGCCCAACATAAATGAAATGCTGGCAACTTTAGATGGTGCCAGGTATTTTTCCTCATTCGACATTTCTTCAGCTTATCACCAAGTTGAGCTCATCAAAGACTCCTGACAGCTTATCGCCTTCCTGACACCGGAAGGAGCTTTTCGCTACAAACGCATGCCCTTTGGTTTGGCGTCGGCTTCCGCAGTGTTTCAGCGCCTCATGGGCAACTTATTCAAGAACACTGTGGGAGTCGCGTTCTTTCACGATGATATCCTCGTCTATGCACAAACCGAATTGGAGCATGACCGTAGAGTCAAACATGTTTGACTTTAAGGAGGGACAAATGTAAGTTTTTTCAGGAGGGTGTGGATTATTTGGGTCACCACATTTCTTGTAATGGAGTGGAACCCAAGGTGAAAATTTTAGATGCCATTCAAAATGCACCAGCACCAACAAACAAAGATCAACGTTGCTGCTTCTTAGGGTTAGTAGAGTACTACGCCAAATTTGTGTGAAATTTTGCTGATAAAACCTCCTGCTTGCGTGAACTCCTAAAGAAGAATGCCAGGTTTGTGTGGTGCGATAAATGTGAGGATCTGTTTAAACTCCTTAAAAAGGAAATTGTTCAAGTGCGCCCCCTGAAAATATTTAACATTAATGACCTGTGCATTGTCTCTACCGACGGTAGTAACGTGGGTTTGGGCGCTGTCCTTATGCAAAAGAGAAGTGATGGTTGCGAGGAGACAATTGCATTTGCTTCCAGAACTCTTCGACGCGCTGAGAGCACTTACTCCACCATCGAGAAGGAGGCGTTAGCCTTATGGTGGGGTGTTCAGTATTTTCGTAACTTTCTGTGGGAGAATGAATTTGTTCTTAGGACCGATCACAAGCCCTTAGTTGACCTTTTTACCACCAAGGGTGGCGTCTGGACCACACCATGGATAGCTAAATGGCAGTACAGATTACAGGAATTTAATTATCGTTTGATGTATGTGGCAGGTGCTAAGAACAGCGTAGCTGACTGTTTATCCCGGTTACCCCTTGTTGAAAATGTCAGTGAATTTCCTGAAGAAGATCTGGACATTGTATGTGCTGTTGGTACTGTCGCTGATACTGTGAAGGGTGCACTTTCAGAGTAGGAGTGGTTACAGGCTCTATCTGAAGACAACGAAATTAAGATGGTCATTGAGTATATGGTTCATGGCTGGCCCATCAACAAGAATTTGTCCTCTGAACTTATTCCTTTTAAAAGAGTTTGTGAAGAATTGTCCTTGGTGGATGGAATATTACATAGGGGTGGTCTTTTGGTTGTTCCGGTGTGCATGTGCAAGAAAATTCTTGACCTGGCCCACGAAGGTCATCCCGGCATCTGTGCCATGAAACGCAGAGTCAGGGAGGATTTTTGGTGCCCTGGGTTGGACAGATCCATTGAGCATTATGTCAGGGACTGTTGCGCATGTGTTTTGTGTGACAAGTCACAGGTAACTCATCCCTCTCCCATTGATCCCATTGTTGTGAAAGATTCACCTTCGTGCAAACTAGCTTTTGATGTTGCGGGTCCTTTTGGTATCACTGGGAGTTCTCCCTTGTATGCACTAGTCTTGGTGGATTATATGTGCAAGTGGCCTGAGGTGAAGTTTATGGAGTGTGTTAATTTCTTGTCCATCATTAATTTTTTCAAAGAAGTGTTCTTCCGTGAAGGGTTTCCAGAGGAACTGGTGACAGATAATGGCACCCAGTTGGTTTCCTTGGAAATGCAAAATGTTCTTAAGGAACATGGCATCAAACACATTTTAACTTCTCTTTATTACCCCTGCAGCAATGGTCTTGTGGAACGCATGAATCATGTTATCAAAGATCAATTGCAATTGGCTTTGGTAAATCGTTTGCACTGGAGATTAGCCATTGCTGACATGCTGTGGGAAGTCAGGTCTACCGCTCATATTAGTACCAGCATGTCTCCTTTCACTCTTCTCAGGAGGAGGGTTGCGGGTTCCAAGTTAAACAAAGATTGAATGTCTAGAAAAGAAATTGATCAGCGTAAACTTGGCAAAGTAGCAGATGTGAGGACAGCTGTACAGTCAAAATATGCTACTGCTTCTAGGAAAGTTTCTCCTGTTAGTGTTGGTGATTGGGTGAGAATCAGGAAGCCTGGTTTTGTTCGCAAGGGGACTTCTTGATTCTCAGCTCCCTACAAAATTGAGAGAGGTGAAAGATTGTGTGGTGGTGTTAGAGAATGGAAAGATATGGAATAAATGTGTCATTTCTGTCGTTCCTGAATCCAAGGTTGAGCATGTTGGTGGGAAGATGGGCGTTCATTTTGATCTTGCTTCTACCAATGCAACTCCTGCTCATTCAGGTTCCTCTTCTGCTAATGCCACTCCTGTTCATTCTGATTACTCTTCTGCTAATGCAATTCCTTTCAGAAAGGGTGTTTGTTCGGATCGCACCACTTCCAGGAGTGTTCCTTCCAGGGTAAGAGCTGCCCCTGTTAAGTTTCACGATTATGTTATGTTTTGATTATGTTGTGTTTGCCCTGTTGGTCAACACCTGTTCCAGTTATTTATTGTTACATTGTGAAGGAAGGGGGGTGTGTTGGGGTTCTGCATTAGAATGTTATTGTTGCCTGGTTCCCTGCGTGGAACATAGAATGTACTGTGGCGGCAGTTGCTGCCTTGGGTTTGCCATAACGGGACGTATTAAATGAAGAACTCACCAGAGATAGTTGTACTTCTTTTCAGATAGGTTTTGAATTTGTGAGATTTGTCAGGAATTGTGAGCAATGTGCAGGTGCAGATAAGTCTCAAGTAGTGACCAGGCAACCTCTTTGTCTCATGGATGAGCCAGAAAATCTTTGGGAAGCTCTGGCTATTGATATCCTTGGTCACATTTTTGATCTTAATAGTACTCCTAAGTATGTGATAGTCCTTTTGGATCTTTTTTCCAAGTGGTTGGGAGTGGAGATTCTGACTAAAGTTGACTCTGAGGTAGTTATATATTTTCTTGAAAAAGTTTTAGCTAGAGAAGGTATTCCTAAGTCCCTGCCAAGTGATAATTGGCCTTGATTTCTTTAAAAAAACACATATCTTCGGTTTTCCTTATAGTTTTCTCTATTTTTAGGAATTGGGTGTTGGATTTTCATTGTGTTGTGTTTGAATTTTGTAATTGTTTGGTTACCACCGAATGCTTTACACATTTTCCTAAAGTTAGCCTACCTGCTCTGTACCATAGCTACCAGAGGGTTGAGCCCAGGTTTAAAATATTGAAACTGTGTTTTATCCTAACACATTTTTAGGCATATTCCTTGTGGTGGACTCACATCCACTTAATTATTAACCCACCTTCTTGTAAACTGAATTACCGAAACCCTTCATGAATAATCTTCTCAAATTTGTTGTGCAGACTTGCAATGCTTAATAGCCAAACAAGGTGTTCACAAAAAAACAGATATTGACGGTAACAGAGTAGGGCACAAGCTGGCAAAGATGAACCTTTCTTTTCTGTATCAAAGGGTTTCCAATGTGTTTAGGATCTATGGCACGCCAATTATATTAACACCATTAAAAAGGGGTGGCAGGTACTGACAAACTGCTGCTCCATTTGTACAACAATTATCAGTTATATTGTGAATATTATGATAAATAATTTCTTCATTGTGTCTCTCTGATATGTTTTCTGGAATTCTCTCCTGAAGAGAGCCTGAGAGAGGATTCAAGGATCCCTGTGGACTGCAACCTCCCAAACCCATTGAGCATTATATGAGTAAGTGCAATTTTAGGTAATGATCAGTCCTGTGATATTCACAGAAATATTTAGTTTAATAAAAATCCTCTTTCATCATGAACAGACGCACACAATAATTCAGTCTAGGAATGTATTCACTCTAGGAATGTTTTTTTGTTTTTTATTAAAATTAAAAAATTCTCCTAGAGCAAACAATATGAATAATAGCTACTATGAAAACAAGCAAGATGGTGGCAATAATATTTGTCAACAGACAGAACAACAGGAAGTACAGTAACATTATGATGGTAATTTAGGATTTCTCTACATTGGTTTCCCTAGGCTAACTAAACTTATCTTAGCGCAAAAAGAGGCCTATTTGAGTTTAATAGATGACCTTGCCTGCACCTGAATTCTTTTTTTCAAACAAATAAAGCAGTTTTCAATAAGAAGACAGCTTTTGTTCCTGTCTTTGTGCCTCAGTGATTATTTTGTCCTCAAATCAGAAGACTCAAGGTGCCTTCCACATGGCCTTCTGCAAGTAAAGGTGTTCACAGCTACTGTGCGACCCTCAGTCCATAGTACCTGGTTGGAAGTTCCTACCTATCTAACAATGCTTCAGTGTAGTTTATGAACTCTGCCTCTGGCCTTTTACCTACTTATAATCCCTGAAACACTGTTTACTGTTTAGAAACAATAACTGAGAAATCACAATGTCAAATTCTATGAAACATTATTGACTATTTAAGAATAGTAAATAGAAAATAAGGCTAGGCACAATACAACTTTAAACAATATATTGAGCAAGCTGAATTATTATACAGCACTAAAACAAATATTTTAACCACATTGGCAATTATGCCTTCATATGGAAAACTAAAAAGGAATAATATATAAACTTTATGTCATCCTAGTTGCTACGCATAGTGCCATGCTGCTTCATGGCCCCACCCTACCTGTCACATATCCTAAAGTTCCCTTAGAGTAACTACAATGTCTGCATGTCATCAATCCAGATGATGTTTGCAACAACAACAAATTTCCACAAGGATTTATTTGTTAATCATTTGATATTTAACAGGGAACCTTAGTACTCGTATTCTCTGCTATGAGAAAGCAATACAAGCACCACAAAAGGTAGGACTATTTAGTTGTGTAGATTACATTGTAAATGGATCACGAATATATAAGAAAAAAGGACAGTTTAAAACTAGAGGGGTGCTCCTGGTGATGGTGCACTACAGGTGAAAATAGTGAACCAAAATATTATTAAAACAGTGCAAAGACAATGCACAGAGAGAGAGTCCTAGGCACTAGGGCAAATTTACATTAGAATCCAGACAAATAAAAGTTAAGGACAGTATGAAGTCCAGTAATGAAAAAATAGTTAGTACAAACAAAATGCTGACGTTTTGACCCCACAAAGTAAACTTAAATGGGGTCTTCCTCAGAACAGAAAAAACAGGTAGGTTATAACCTGGCCTAATAGAATTCTGGTGCAAATGAAGAATGCATCTTCGAAACTGGTCAATATGACCTTGATTTCAAGAAACTGTATTCAAAAGGCTCACTTATTGTGCCCATCAGCAGACTGTTGCCCCACAGTGCCCAAGTCTGCAGACTGACATGCTTTCATATGCGATCTGTCCTAACTCTGCCCATGCAATTTTTATAAGTGCATCCAGGGAGGTGTGGCGTGGGTTCTAGATTGTTGAGTGGGAGTGAGGTAGTTACAACATTGCCTAGGGTTTGGAAAGCACGCGTTTAATTAACCTCTAATAAACCTGTTCCAAATGTACACTGCATCAACGCAGTAGTTACGAGTAGCTCCTTCAACACATTGCATTTTTAGGTTTCGCCTCCACAGCGCTTGCGCTGTGCTTGGGACATCTTTTGTATTTTATGTATCTTAAAAGGGGGCTTTCATCAGTTCCCAGTGCCAAATTACTGTGTTCATTCGCTGTTGTCTGGAACTTATTTTTGTTTACTTTCCCTGGCTGCACCCTGTGTTACATTCCTGATCTCACTCTACATTGTATCTGCGCTTAAGTTCTTGAACTCGATTATATGACTTTGTTTTGGGTAGTTATATTAGTGTGCCTGCACAAGCCAGTGTGAAGATCTCACATCACTCTCTCCCCATATTGGAAGAACAGGACAACACTTCCATCCACTGGTTATTTTTTTAATTGAATATAAAAATTGCTCTTGCATACATTTTCTCTTCAGGTTTTATGTTGCTCGGGTACTGAACCGAGTACCGGTAGTCAAGTCAGATATCTGTGTTTTTAGGTTTCGCCTGCACAAACAGCTTATTATTAATCTCATTGGCAAAACCTAATGCATTTACTAATGCATGTTAAGTACTGCTACCCAGTCTCCCGCTGTGTGGGATGCTCCAGTGAACACAGCCCGCTGCCTTGGACTGCATCTCTCAGTTCCCCATCTGCCAGGAGGCATGGGGACTTCATTTGATGCGCCATTCAGGTGCTATTACACAGGCACAGGCCCCGCAGAGCGGAACGCTCCAGTGAACACACTGGGCTGTCTAAGCCTGAATCTCCCAAGTCCCCACACACCATGAGGTGGGGTGACTTTATTTGATGCGCCATGCAGGCACTATTTACAAGGGCACAGGCCCCCACTGCACGTGGCGCTCCAGTGAACGCAGCCCACTACCTTGGACTGTATCTCCCAGGTCCCCACATGTCAGGAGGTGGGGAACTTCATTTGACGCACCCTGCAGGTGCTATTTACACAGGCATAGGGCCCGCTGTGCGGTATGCTCTAGTGAACACAGCCCTCTGCCTCGGACTGCATCTCTCAAGTCCCCACATGCCAGGAGGTGGGGGGATTTCATTGAATGTGCTGTGTAGGCTCTATTTACAGGGGCACAGGCCCCCGCTGCACGGGACACTTCAGTGAACACAGCCTGTTGCCTTCGACTGCATCTCTGAGGCACCAACACACCAGGAGGCAGTGGGCTTTTATTTGGCATGCTGTGTAAGTGCTATTTACACAGACACAGGCCCCCACTGCATGGGGTGCTTCAGTGGACACAGACCGCTGCCTTGGACTGCATCTTCCAGGTCACCACACACCAGGAGGTGGGGGGACTTCCTTTGACATGCCGTGCAGGCGCTATTAACACAGGCCCCCAGTGTGTGGGATGCTCCAGTGAGCAGAGCACGCTGCCTCGGACTGCATCTCTCAGGTCCCCTCACAACAGGAGGAGGGGGGCTTCATTTGATATGCTGTGCAGGCACTATTTACACGAGCACAGGTCCCCAATGCGCGGAAAACTCCAGTGAACACAGATAGTTGCCTTGGACTGCATCTCCCAGGTCTCCAAATACCAGGTGGTGGGAGAACATCAGTTGACACACCATGTGGTTTCTATTTACATGGGCATAGGCCCCTGCTGCTCAGGATGCTCCAATGAACACAGCCCGCTGCCTTGGACTGCATCTCCCAGGCAGCCACATGTCAGGATGCGGGAAACTTTATTTGATGCACTGTGCAGGTGCTATTCACATGGCACGTAACATCCCGCATGGGTCACATGTGGGGTGCACCCGGGTCTGTGCCCTGGCCAATACCAAGCCAAAAGAGGACCCGTCTTTGCCTGTCATCACCCGTAAGAGGCCGGGTCAGGCCACCTCTCATACTGCCTGGTTCAAGATCTTGAGTGGTGAGTCTTTGCCCTTTTTTATCACCTGGAACAATGTTTGGAGTCTTTGGAACTCTTAAATCTTCACCTTACTCGTTCTCAGTAATATATATTTGTTTATAATTTGGCTTAGTTTTGTCTGGACCAAGAGAGCCTGATTTGCCTGCGATTTTAACTTCACCAACAACACCCCCATAGGTTGTGTTGTGTCAGGGGCCATGGGGAAGAAAAAGCTGCCGAGGGACATGGATAACATTAAGACTAATGTGCCCCAAAGCATTACATTGGACTCTTTTCTGGCTGGAGCTTTTTGGTTCATTTCTAAAAAGATTGACCTTGCAGGAAGACTTTTTTATATGGACCATGGAGAATGGGTTCTCATCCCCTGAGTCACCGAGACCATCAACTGTGTGCTGTCATATGTATGTCCCCGGTCACACATAGCCCATTACTTGAGGGAGCTGAGCCCCAGATTCATTTGCCATATAGAGGAAATCACAATTATATAGTTGCTTCCCACTCTAGTGAGCTTGGGCCTTCCGTAAAAAGGAAGCGACAGCCAAAGCATACCTGTAGCCTTAAGAATCATGCACAGCAATGTCTAGGGAAGAACCCCCTGAATATGAGGCAATAACCTGGTCTTCCAATGCTATATGTCCCTGGAGACCCCAATTCTATCTGGGATAAGGTACTGAACAAGTTCAAAGCTGCATTGATGCTTGTGTTTTCCCCTTGGTGGCAAGCATAAGAGGCCTGGAAAATGCAGTTTCTGAACTAACAAGGCCACAGGACAAGGAGATAGTGATGCCTGAAGCTGGGACAACTGGTTAAGTTGGGCCTGTGGCATTGGCAAATATTGCTATCGTGGTGGACATGACTATAACATCATCATGTGTAGGCCTCACCAGAGACAAGTCTTCAAATCACATAGTTGCCTTCAGACCTCCTGTTTTTGCTGACTTTGTTTTTCCTGGCCTTAGGGCTAGGAGCACTTTAACATTGCTAACCAGTGGTAAAGTGCTTGTGCTCCTTCCCTAAAACATGGTAACATTGGCTTATACCCAATTGCCATCTTTAATTTACTTGTAAGTCCCTAGTAAACTGGCACTACCTATGCCCAGAGCCTGTAAAGTAATTGCTACTACTGAGCCTGCAGCACTGGCTGTGTCCCCCACTTAAGTAGCACTCTAAACAAGCCTCAGGCCTGCCATTGCAGAGCCTGTGTGTGCAGTTTTAAATGGCTATTTCGACCTGGCAAAGTAAACCTTATGCAAGGACCAAACCTTCCTTTTTAAGACATATAAGTCACCCCTATGGAAGGCTCTGGACAATCCCAAGGACAGGGTGCAGTATATTAAAACATTTGGATGTGTACTATTAAGTTTTAAATGCTCTGGTAGTGAAAAACTCCTACATCAGTTTTTCACTACTGTAAGGTCTACCTCTCCCAAAGGATAACATTGGAATTGACTTATTACTTTTTGTATATGTAATTTCCAAATGGGAACAGGTTACGCCTTCATTATTGGTATTTGTGGAATCACAATTTAAAATCCTAACTTATGGTGAAGTTGGATTTTGAATTGCAATTCTGAATATGCCACGCTTAGAAAGTTAGCATTTCCTTGCCTTAGCTTTTGGGTGCCTGCAGTCTGTCTCTGGATCATATGACTAGTGTAGCTGGCACTTGGGCTTTGTGTATTCCTCCTAGACAGCCACACACAGTGGGCAGATTAGGTGTGACGGGATGGGCCATCACTGGCAGGATGGGAGGAGGGAGTTGGGGGCCAGCCGCAATTGCGCATGAATGTGCTTTGTCCTGTCTCCACACAAAGGGCTGCATACTCCCTGTAATTAGTCTGGAGCCAGCCCACTTCCTTTCACGATCAACCTGAACTTATGATTTTGGCCCTGTCTGGCATGACCATATCCATAGTTATTTTTATTAAAATATTTAAAATTGGATTTTTGTCATTTTGGTCTTGTTTTATTTACTAAAGAAAACTCTATTTTTCTAAATTGGTATGGGATTTTTTTGTGTTGTATTTTCATTTTATTACTGTTTTTAAGCAGTAATAAAATGAAAATACAACACAAATACTTTATCCATTAGCTCTAAGTTAAGCCTGACTGCTCTGTGCCAAGCTACCAGAGGGTTGAGCACTGGTTAATTTAGAGTTGGCTTGTGGCCTCACTCTGACAAGGATTGCAATTGCTGCTTGACCAGGGCTCACGCCCCAGTCAACCAACAACCCAAGTTCTCACAGAGGGCCTATCAGAACAGAAGCCAGAGTAACCCTTGGGAAATTACTGACAACCCCACAGAAGAATGAAAGAGAAGGAGAGTAGAAGGACAAAGACAAGATGACAAATAAACAGAATAGCTGTACTAGAAAGAGGTTCCAGCTAGAGAGTAAGGTGGTGAGGCAAAGGCAATGCCGGTGTGATTGCTAAAGGAGCAAGAATAAAAAGAGCAGGTAAAAACTCATTAATTCTAGAACTGAAAGGGAGACATACATCAGACGACACTTGAAAAGGGGGCATAATATCAGAGATGGAGGGGAAGAAGAGATAAGTAAGATTGAGAGCAAAGACCCCTGCCTTGCGCCATAAGATAGGACATGAAGGAACCAGAAAAGAAATGGGAGAGCTTGTCTGGGATGATGAGAGAGAACACAGAGTTTAGCTGGGGATAGCATGAACATCCAAAGAGAGTAAAAATAAGAGATATTTGAAGGATTACAGGTTAATAGCCCACATTTGGTCTGTTATATAATGTGTGAGTTACGGGAGACAAGGTCTCATGCCTCCTTTTGAATGCAACATTCCAAGTTTTCAATACGTTAGACAGAAGGTGTTGCAGTTAGCATGAATTTACTTATTATGGTTAGTGTTATGATAGCATGTGTTGGTGTTGCATTAGCTAGCTGCCTGCATGATTTTGCTTCTTTGAATTGTGAAAATATTCCAGCAATCTGGTTTGCAGGGAAAGCGGGGATAATGGGTGCAGACCTAAGTGCAAGGGCTAGCGTTCTGATCCTCCCGCCTTCTAGAAGGGTATAAGGTGCAGAGTAAGGGTATTTTTGAGAGGGTCCCAGCCTGAAATAGACAACTGCAATAAAACAAAATGGGACCCTTATGGACACATGTACTGGACCAGTCAGAACTAGGCTGATTTAGGCCACTGCCAGGCAGATTGCCTATAGCCACCTCCTGCATGCAGGTGCAGGATGTGAGTGTGGAACAGAAGTAAGTGGTAGTCAAAAGGCAGCGGACCTCTGTACACAGTCAAAGACAAGCATAAAATCAACAAATCATCGAGGAAGCAGTTGGGTTGGGGACAGCGAATGCATTGTGATGTAGTGTTCTTTAAGCCGGTGCCTCTTCAGCTCTTCAAACCTAAAATGGAGCACTGGGGGTGGTCCTGATGAATACAAGGATGGTGTTCTAGATCCTAGGTGCATAGATCGAAAAAGCCTGCGAGTTGCAAGTAGCAAGTGGGAGGCACATGTCACCCACCACATGTGCTACCACCCTATGTGTGACATAGCGGGATTTGGACCCCAGTAATGAGGCTGTAGGTGGGCCCTATTCACAACTAGCAATCACAGGGGGCTTTCCTATCAGGTAGTTTAGTCCTCAACATTACATTTGTGGGCTCGCGCAACCCACAGGAGCATAGATCCTCGTATTAACTGATGAAATTGTGAGTTTTCCAAGTCAAAAGGGTGCATCGCGGGCCACAGTGCCAGGACGAGGAAAAACTCAAACATCAGGGAGCTGTAATGACTCAAGTGTGGACGAGTGATGCAGCTAAGCCAGGAGTGAATGACAGGGAGACAGCTTCTTTTTTGCCTGATTGAACTTAGGTGTTTGTCTGATCCAGAAAGCTGTGTTCTTAATTCTCTAAGGTTGATTTCATATAAATGATTCCCCTAATAGTCATTGGACTAGTAAAAGGCCAGAGCATGACACAGCCAGAGAGTATGAGCCATTATTTGGTGATGAAAAGTACGGCTCCTGGGCCAGGATGGTCAGGTGTAGGGGATTCTATTTTTATGATATGTATTATGGATGAACACAATTCCTAACTTGACATATGTAAAGCGCATGCCACAAAGACTCAGGTATTGTGAGCCAAACTCTTTACAATTTTGTGCCACTTATTTTCACCATGTGAAAGAGTATTGTGGGAGGAACTGCAAAACAATTTAAAAGAGAGAAGGAGGAAATGCAACAAGCCCCAAGAGTGAAAGAGAAGAGAGTAGGCAGAACAGAGGTACAGAAATGTGTTTTTGTGCTGGATTTGGGATGGGATGTAGGAACAAAGGGGACTTAAGGCCAAAGAAAAAAGGAAAGAAGTTAATTGACTTAGAGAAGAGCATACCAGAGCCAGTGGAATTAGATAAGGATGTGATGTGGGGTGTTACCGTGCCATTGGTGTCAACGTTGTGTGATATGGATGAATGTGTTAATGTGACACATTTCTTTTCACAATTACAGGGCAAAGTATTTATGCTCAAATATGGTTCCATCCTTTCAGTGTTGTGCAGAGCAGGAAATGTGAAGGCTCATTCCGAGGAGGATGTTTCAGTGAACATATGCACATTGGAGCTCAGCATAAGCAATGATTACTTTCATACTGTATGAGTGGCTATAGTTCGCTTAGGGCTGCATTGGAGGCACAGTGGAAACAAGGACAGGTTAACATAATTAAATGCACAGGAGACATCAAATAACTGAAGGAAGCATGATGGGTGTTTAAAATAAGAAGAGAGCACTGCTCAGCCCTGCCTTTTGGGGGTTGCCCCATGATAGGCAGTGTAAACAAAGCACTCAGAAAGGAAGGAAATATCACACAAATAGGATCCTCTAGGGGGTTGTGTGACCCGAGCCGTGACACTGGCTACACGAACTTATCATGGTATGTGGGTTTACCCCGGAAAACTTTACATATGTTCTCCTGGACTCCTGTTCCCTCGTGTCTGTTATTTGTATCGATGTAAAGTATCAATCTCACTGGGTACCAATGCAAACAGTTCATGTAAAGTATGGTCTATTGAGCAATGTTAATAAAAAGAGTTTAAAAAAAAAAAAATACAATCTTCTGGCAATATGATGAAGGGCAATGTTTGTGGGTACATTATGCAAGTTCCTTCGCCAATGCAGTTGGCATTATGCCAAAGATAATATATATTATAGGGAAAAGCAGCGGTTGAGAAACAGGCACTGAAGGCAAAATCCATGAAAATCTCCTGTAGAGGAAATCAGTTGGAGATCTCTAGCAAACATTGATGAAGCTACTTCACTGAATGTGAAAGAGTTTGAATATGAAATGGAGGGCTTTGCGTAAATAGTGGTTGTATAGTTGTAACTATATAAAATAATGATTGAGGTAATTTAGAATGTGCAAAGAACGAATGCCAAGTCGGATAATTGAAATTAAAAGCTATACTGATAGACGAGTGTGAGAGGGTTATGTCTGAGAGCCTGGTGACTGGTTTTGTCTCCTCTGTACCAGATTTAACGTGTCACTCTTTTGACTTCACGAGTAAGGTCTTTTTTTACTCATCACCCTCAATCTGTTATTCTTTCTCCTACCTCATCCTTATCTCCTCTAGAGTGTGGGGTCCTGCAGCAGAATGCCCACCCAGATGAACTGTTTAACTTCTCCCTTGAACCGCTGGTCAGCCTCATCCACCATCAAGGTTTTTGCTTATCATCCAATTGGCAGAGCGTTACAGTGGTAACCAGGCTAACTGGACATAATCAGCAAATGTCTGTGTTATTTTCTCCTTTGTGGGTGCAAATATGATTAGTATTGTCTGTATTTCCACTCTTCAATTACTCCTGTGGGAATAAGCAATCTCCGTGATTTTGTAACTCCATCCTTTCAGTGATTTGGCAAAGATGCTAGGATGCCTAGTGCAGTGAAGCAACATGGTCCATTTTTAAATTTTTAGGTAGTGACATATGGCTATAATTGTGTGCACAGAGCCCTCAGACCCCTGTCCCCCGGCCCCAATGCAACTTGTGCACTATTGATAGCCACTGTTAAATATGTTTGTGTAGCTATATTTTTGTGCACCAATAACAACCTGACATATGTGGTTACACACTTGACTACACATGTACACACTGATATAGTGCTGTTGCTTTTGGAAAGAATTCGCTATGATGGGTAGAAGTGCGTTTTTATGACTCCTGTTAGCTATGCCTCAATTTGGACTTAGACACCATGATTCTCAAAATGCCAAGTCTTCGACCTGCACATTTCACTGCTTGTCCTTTCTTCAGCAATAGTGAAGTAGAATATTATTTGTTTTTTTCCATTGTCATTGTTCATGCTATTTTCAGTTAACTTTTTCCCTGCTCAGTCATATAACTGCCACTATTTCTTCAATGTCTTTCTGCTAGATCACTGTGCCCTGTTCCTTTGCAAATTACCGATTCCTGGTGGGTCACAATTCGACCTATGTCATGACTAATAATGAGGTTTGAGACAAACTAGGAATCAAAGCCTTTGCAGAGAATGTGGCCTGCTAATGTCAACATGCCCCCATGATTGATAGTTTTTAAATAAAGCATTTTTTTTATTTAAATGCAACTTGTTTTCCTTAAGGGAAAACAGGATGCGTTTAAAAAAAATTGTATTTAAGTGGCAGTTTTCAAGAGTGATCACTGCCTGATTACTCTTAAAAATGTTTTGTCAACATTTACAAAAGGTGACTGGGCGCCTTGGAATGCCTTCCCATTTGCGAATGGGTTTTCACTACTTGTTTGTAGTTGGTGAAGTATTCATGTTTTGCAACCAGATTTTGGTTGCAAAACAGTAATACATACCATTCTGATTCAGTATCTGGAAGGAATGCCCTAAACACGCCCCTTCCAAATACTGAATCACTATTTGGTCTAAAACAGTATTTTGTTGCAGAAACAAATTGTGTTTCAGTAATTTGTTACACAATTTCAATATGGGTTTTCTACATACCTAAATGCCTTTTTGCAGTCGCTTCTCCTGATTCTGTGAATTGGGCCGTTGGTGAATGCAAAAAGGCTTGATATATTTGGCCCCTTGACTTGTAGTATTATGTTCAATTAAAAGAATATTTATAAACATATGCACACTGGCAGCTTGGGTTACATATCAATGGTTTTTAAAACCTTAGAATCAAGACTTGAATTGGTATGTCGAATTATGTATCTCCAATGGCGGCTCTTCCGCAATGGCGGAGTAGCCTCACCCCAATGCCTGGCTCAGAGCCAGCAAATGTAAAATAAAACGATGCTCTTGAATCATTTTATTTTACATTTGCCGGCTCTGCCAGCGGTGTTGGGAGGGGGGAGGAGGAGTGCTACGTGTACTCCACTCCATTAATGTGCATATGGGTTTTGGCCAGCCATCTTAGGCGAACCAAAATATACACGCGTACTTAGGCTTTCTCCAGCCCAGCTGCATTGGGCGTCTTCACTGCCTGCTCTGACCAATCCCCGCGCTGCTCTGCAGCACGGGAATTGGATGGGAGGCTGGGTCCCAGGGGCTGCTGAGACCCAGTAAGAGGAGAGGGCGAATGCGGCGTGACTCTGGAGGCGGACGACCGCGGCGGCAAAAGGTAAGTTTTATATATTTTTATAATGTTGTGTTTTGTATACCCCCGCGCAATGCCTCCAGCGTGACCCCACCCGCCCACCACCCTTTGTTTATTGCAGCCGCTGCTGTGTATCTCTACCTTTGTGGAGAGAGGGTCAGACACATGCTCATTTGTACTGAATGTTTTTGTGCCCGAAAGTCTGTGTGGTTGGGTCAGGAGAGAGGTCAGAGACCGATGTACTGAGCCTGTCTCTGCTAATGTGAAACCCTCTCTCAAATCTTGTCGTCATAATTTGAGTAGAGATTGTTTTGGTAGAAGTAACATCAGATGATGTGTTTACAAACGCTGCAAAGATGTCTTTAATTCAATTCTTTCTTATTATGCTTGGTTTAATCTACTCTGCTGCTCACATCCTGTGAGGACCCGGGTTGATTTTTAGACGAAACACATTTTCCTCTCCAGCCGCTCTAAAGGTTGTTTGTACTACTGTGGTAGGCACAGCAGATAATCAAACAGCCTATACTTATTCAAGTTTGATACTTATAACAATTCCCATTAAAAAATCGATCAATATTTTTTCTTCTCCAGGCTCTGTTCTTGTTAAATCTGTTTTGATTATGCTTTATTTATTGCCATTTTCTTTTTCTTCATTTCTTTTGACTCTTCTGTTCTTACATTTTGATGTCTTGCGCTGCCGTAAAGCAATGTTGTTGATTTACTATGGAAAGTGGCAATAAGATTATAAATTAATACAGAAGTAGTTATGCAAGATTTGACATTCAGACAGTTACTATCTGCCACATTTACTAGTGTTCTTCAGCCTTCATTTCTCTCTCAGCCTGTAAAAGTCCTCATTCACAGATGATTCCAAACTTCTTGTGTTTTTATTTTGTAATTCCTAGACACCCTCTGCCATCTAAACAGATGCCTGATCTTCATTGTCCTGTGACTTCTCCATTCTCCATCATCCATGCTAACTTGCCATCTATACTGATACATAGGAATATTCAACACTGTAAAACATTGCCAATTCAGGCCAGCTGGGGTAAGAACATGTATGAACAGCTGGGAGCAAAAACATGTATGTGAGCTGTTGCTAAGCTCCTTCACCACCCCATATGTGAGAGGAACTCAGTAGGCAAATCTGAGTATCTAAGCCATTAGTTTATGAGGGGTGTGACTTCCACGTCATGCAAGATGGCAGTGGACCCCCTGAACTCCGTCTTGACACAGAGACTAATGTTATTTTAAGCCTTCGTCTGCCTGCACTTTCATGGTCCGGGCCCACCTTTTGGCTCTGTGATGCTTTCACACCAATTTGTGTTGGCGTGCCACCACGGATGAGTCTTCTGTGCCCCGGGAGTCATAGCAGTGAGCTCCTGACAAACGCGAGCGGCCGCCACTTTGTGACCGTTCGCTCGCATCATCTGCCTTTTCCTGCTTCTCACCTGCTACACTGTTACATTGGTATTGCATTACCATATCTGGCTTCATAAATGCTGGTATGCATTATTAACACCTGGAACCCACTTATTCAGCTCTTTCATGATACTTTACCTGCACTAATATGTATAGCTCTCCAGTGGCCACCGTTTTATTAACATGCTGTCTGTGTCTCAGCTTCCAAGCTTACCATTTAGCCTTTTCACTGGAACATTATCCATATGTCTGGATTTCTGCTGGTTACTCCTTCCTTTGTGGTGATAATGCTGTGAGCCCTTATCAATATTTCTCTTTGCAGGTTTTTTTTTAAACAGGAGTTTTATTGTTTCTCTGTCTTGATGGTCTATAGGTATTACTCCTCCCTGAGATTGTGCTTCTTCATTTCATTGACCATATTACTCTAATCTGAAATTTCTTTTGAATTGCCTCAATTTGTTGAGTAAAATCTTTTGGCTCACGCCTTTTGTATGCTGTATGGGCAGGACCAGGCCCTATCACAGGTCTCGTTATTGTTCCGCCCACTTCTTTAAGATGGCCAACAACCATCTTGCTATGTCAAAGCCTTCTTCCTCTGGCACTAAATCTAATAGGGCAAAAAATGATCCTCCCTCACCTGTCATGTCCTCCCATAATCCGGTTCTGGATACTAATCTCGACGAGATACGAGGTCTAAAGCTTTTTATGTGTGCCACCAATGAGAAACTCCATTAATAGAAGACAGGTGGATTGCTATGGAAACACATTGTTTGATTTGGAACAGCAGGTTAGTACTCTTCAAGATGTGACTGCTAAAATACCTTTTTTTCAATAAGAAATTCTCAAACTTAAATTTCATACTGAGTACCTTGAAAACAGGAATAGACATAAGAATCTTTGCTTATACGGTTTGCTGGAGAACCTTGAAGGTCCTAACCATCTTCTCTTCTTGAAAACGTTTCCACCTGACCTTCCTGGTCTTCCTAATACTCCATCTCTCAATATCCATTGGGCTCATCATCTTGGTCAACTTCAACCTCATTCTTCTCAACCTAGAAGCATTATTAAGCTTTTTCTGGAACTCACAGATCTTCTACAGGTCCTGAAAGCTGACAAAGAAAAGCATTGCCTCACCTGGTCTGGTCACAACATTTACATTTCACAGGATCTTTCCACTGCTACCAATGACAGAAAGAAAGTATTTCTTGCCCCGCGTCCTCAACTGAGACAATTGAATATTTGTTATGGCATTTTACATCCTTGTGTATATGTAAAATCACGTACAAAGGCACATCCAGATCATTCTATGATTCTGTGAAATTAAAAGAGTTTTTTCGGAATGTTTCATCTAACAATATGGACACTCATGTTCAGCATTTTTGAGAACTTGTTTTTGCGCAAGTTGGATTAGTTTCTTTTACAATTCTTGATTGTATGGCTTCTTCTCTATATCCTATTTTTTTTCATGATGTCTCTGCTTCTCTTACTTTGGTGCTGAGTTGTCTCATGCTCATTCTGAATGATCTTTTTCTCAGATCTGGATTCCTATCCCTGATCTGTCTCTTTACTCCTCTGTCCATTCTCTAATCTTTTCTCTGACTCTCTTCTTTTTCTCCTTCCTGTGATTATGTGAGTGATTTTTTGTTTTCTTTTATTCTTCTGTTTACATTGCCTCTATGTCACATCGTTGTTAATACATGGTATCTTTTTATTTCCCTTTCCGTTTTTACAGCTTGTCATCCATGTTCCTGAATCCCTATATTTATTCCCCAACATGGTTAATGTTGTCTCGTGGACTGGGACATCCTGTCAAGCATCAAAAGGAACTAGCTCATTTGTCGAAACTTATTGTAATAATGTGAGTCACTTAATTTGAAATGCCAATGGGTTGACCAGGTTGTCTTTTCCCCTACTATTAATCGTAAAGGTGGAGTTGCCATTCTCTGCCATAAGTTGTTTAATGTACAGATCCTATCAACTGAGTGTGACACACATGGATGATTGGTATTGCTTAATGCCACTATTTATAACAAACGACTATCTTTTTGCAATATCTATGGCCCTGTAAAATCTGATGCTGAATTCTGGCATAGCAGCAAATAAAAATTGATTTCCATTGACAATCCCAACATTATAGTTGCTGGGGACTTTAATGAGTGGTTAGATCCTTTTACAGATAGGACATCCAACTGTAAATTTAAACCTGATAAATCACATAAAGCATTCCAAACTCCTATTACCAGTCATACATTTTTTGACATATGGAAAGCTTGTAACCCTGATACACATGAATTTACGTTTTTTTCAATGTCCACCATACTATGTCCAGAATTGATTATATTTAGGTTCCAAATCTTTACTCCCTTCTATACAATCATTAGAAATTGGTTCTATTTTTATTTCTGACCATGCCTTTGTTTTATCTTCTTTTGATCTATCTCTTAATAACTCTGAACATGGTCTATGGCGATTCAACAACTCCTTGTTGTCGGATCAAAATTTTATCATGGAAGCTACCTCTTTCATAAAAGATTTTTTACAATTTAAGCACTCTACTGACACTTCTATTCATAATAACTAGGACACTTTCAAAGATTTCTTTAGGGCCTTCACTATTGCTTACTCAGACATAAGCTAAATTCCCAATACCTTTCAACTCTTCAACATATTAAAACTCTTAAACATATATTCTTATACTTCTAAATCCCCCTCGACTTTGCAAGAATTGATTAAAGCCAAGTCCACCCTCAATAAACTTGCTACTAATGATACATGCAACATCCTTCTCAAAGTTAAATCTAAATTTCAAGGGGGTCAAAATAAAGCTGGTAAAATGTTGGCCAATTATTTGAAAATGACATCAGAATACAAAAATATTGGACCTATCCATAATGAACTTACCAATAATAATGTGACCTTTGACCTAGCTATTACCAATGCTTTTCTAACATATTACAAATCCTTATATACAGATGATACCACTCCATCATAATGTGATGTTAAAACTTTTTTTTGATGGTCTTCCCAGTCCCCTTTTTATTCCAAATGCTTTCAATGCTCTTGAAGGGAAAACAGCGTTTACAACGCTGTCATTACATCGCGTTACACTTATAACACGGTCGTTACAACGACCGCGTTTTTAGAACGCGACACCTTTACATCGCAAGTCAATAGATCGACTTGCTGTAGGGGGCGCTCTAACCTAAGGAATAGTATAATTTACTATTCCAACACCTTCCCTACTGTTGCGCAGGCTGGAGTTGGAATAGTAAATTATACTATTCCTAATTCCAGCGCACCCCCTACAGCAAGTCGATCTAATGACTTGCAATGTAAAGGTATTGCGTTCTAACAACGCGGTCGTTGTAACGACCGTGTTGTAATAGAACGCGAAGTAAAAGCATGCATTGTAACATGCTATATTCCTCTTGAAGGTGATATAACTCTTCGAGATGTAATTGATGCTATCAAGTCTTTAAAGAAAGCCAAAGCTCCTGGCCCAGATGGCTTTCCTATTAAATGAATCTCTTCTTTCTCCTCTTTTTTACCCCTAAATTATTTGAGCTTTTTAACTCTTTTTTATTAAACTCTAAGGCCAATGGCTCCTTTCTGGATACCCTTACTGTTATTATTCCTAAAACAGATAAGGACCAAACCCTCTGCAAAATTCATCGTCTAATTTAATTAATTAATTAGGATTGTATGATACTTGCTGAAATTCTTGCATACCCTCTTGAAGATGTTATTCCCTCTTTTGTTAAATCTGACCAATCATGATTTATTAAAGGTAGCATTGCATTAACAACGCTAAAATGTTCTCAAACATTCTTATATTTGGTCCCAACTGCAAATACATTATAACTTACCCAGTTCTATTTCACAGAAATATACCCAAATATCACCAGCTCTATAATTCTTTTAAATAACTAATAATTTTCCTCCAGATTCAATACCTTTCACTCCCCTGACACCATTATACAATATTGAATATGATTCCACTCCTAAAGCTTCATTTATATACAAAATCCTATTATCAACAACTACTGTAAGACCTAAAACCTCTATAGAATTATTATGGGAAAGTGACCTTTCTATATTGTTTTCTGTACATCAGTGGGATAAACTATGGCTTAAAATATTTAATACTTCCAAAGCTGCCAATATTACTCAATCACTGGTTTTTATCAATAATAGAGCTGTTATCACTCCCATATTTATCCATAAAATTGACTTTTCTACTTCTCCATTACGCTGGTCCTTTTCCTCCTAAATGGTACTTTAATTCATCTACTATACTATTGTCCTTGTGTGTTTAATTTTTGGAAATCTATTTGGTCTAAATGTTCAAAGATCTTTCAATGTAATATTCCACTATCTATTCAAAATGTTTTCTTTCCAACTATGTCATCTGATTTTGACAATCTTTCACCTAAGCCTGTATTATTGGATCTGTTTATTTCAACTTACTTTTAAGGTTATACTTTCTTGTTGGAAAGAGACTTCTAAGCTATATGTGTTAAAATGGTGGAATCTTATATGTGATGAACATATAATTTCTAGTGTTTCTTCAACTTCATTACCTCAAACAATTAAATCTGATTTATATTGGTTACCTTTCACTACCTGTCTTTGCACTCACCTATATCCTAGCTTTCATAAATCCTCTTCCTATTATTATTTCTTTTCCCCCCTCTTTTCCTTCTCCAGACTCCCTTCTCAGTCTTTCCTTTTTCTTCTTTTTTATATTAAAAAAAATGGAGGTTATCAATTCATTATATTTACTATTAGATTGCTCTTTATTTTATTTCTCTTTCTCTGTTTCACCTCGATTAACAGTTATACTGCTCTGTGATAAATACCAATTTCCTATTATTTTTAATATGTATACTGTTTTTGCTGTCTCAACTTTAATAAAAATATTTAAAAACATACACTGTTAGTTTATGGAAGAGGACGCAGTCTTCAAAAGCATCCAAGATGGAATGTGAGGTTTTGAGAGTCACAATAACGAGCACATATAAAGAGTGATAACAGATTTCAGTCACTATATATATCATGTATTTGTGGTGCTGTACTCATTTTAGGAATGCTGATAAGTACTCTGATATTTTTACCCTGTGAGAAGTGGTGACCGTCTGCTGGGATTTGAGGAACCATGTTTGAGGAAAACTGTTTTCTCTCGCCATTTTTTCATAGTGGTTGTGTAAGGTGCTTCAGAAACTAAAATGAAAAAACATTTTCTATAAGTTCATACTATTTTCCTAAGCCATGCAAGAATAAAAAGACAATATTCTAAGTAAAATATTTTCTTTCAACAGCTGCAGCAGCCTCTTTGGTCATTCTTCTGTGTTCTGCTGCAGATACACAAAGTGTTCTAGTGAACAACTTAAATGCTAACAGAATGGCACCAAAACAACAAAAATACGATAAATGGAACGGGAGACTTGATTTCTATTGTTTTAAATAAAAATAATGACAAAAAGTGCTAGGCACCAACCGTGGTCATCTGGTTGCACTTCACTGGGACCTAGGTGCAATTTAAGGCTGACAGTCATGGAGCGCGGGTCGTATTTAGAAATCAGGCTTGTCCTGGTCAAAGTTTAACCCCTTCCATGCTCATGATGGAATGGTTCCGTCATGAGCACAAGTTCAAGTGTGCTCATGACGGAACCATTCCGTCATGAGCACATGCTCAGAAAATCCCTCTGCTGCAGACAGCAGAGGGATTTCCCATTTTTTTTGTGCCTATTTTTGAATTTCGTTGTAATGACGATCGCGCGCATGGCGCGCAATCGTCATTGCAACGAAAACAAAACTGAAACATAGTTTCAGTCTCTCAGTTTCGGTGCTTGTGGGGCTATCTCAGCCCCCCGAGCACTGAAAAAGATGGGAGAGGTATTGTTGGAAAGGGGAGAATCTCCCCTTTCCAATGGTACCCTTCCCTAGTGGATCCCTGCTTTGGGATCACCCCAGGAGGGCGATCCCCAAGCAGGGATCCACCCACTAGCACCAGGGAGGGGGGAGCAGCCCCTTGGGCAAGGGCCTTTGCTCCCCCCATATTTGTTTGGGCACAGCAGTCTTTCTGCCCCCCCCCGGGGGGGCAGAAAGCCCACTAGAAAACAGGGATTTTTTTTTTATTGACGTTGGGGTGGGGGCTGCCCAAAAAGGGCATGGCAATGCCCCCCCAAAGAAATGTCAGTCTTTCTGCCCCCCTAGGGGGCATATGGGGGCAATAGCCCCTGATCTGCCCGTGGGGGGGCAGAAAGCCCACTAGGCACCAGGGATTTTTTTATTTATAATGTAGGGGTTGGGGCTGCCCAGAATGGGCATGATAATGCCCCCACCCCAAAAACAATTACCACAGTCTTTCTGCCCCTCCCTGGAGGCGTATTGGGGCAATAGCCCCTTATCTGCCCCCGGGGGGGGGCAGAAAGCCCACTAGGCCTCAGGATTTTTTAATTTTTTTATTCAGGGTTGAGGTCAGCCCAGAATAGGCATGCCAATGCCCACACCTCCCCAAAAAAATGCCACAGTCTTTCTAACCCCCCAAGGGGCGGATGGGGGCAGTGGCACTGGGCAGTGGCCTCTGATCTGCCCCCGGGGGGGCAGAAAGCCCACTAGGCGCCAACGATTACACTGGCTTTTTTTATGCGTGGGGGTGGGGGCTGCCCAGAATGGGCATACCAATGCCCCCACCCCCCAAAAACATAGCCACAGTCTTTCTGCCCCCCCCCCAGGGCGGCAGAAAGCCCACTAGGCACAGACTTGTTTTTAGCAATGTGCCTACCTGTGGATTTTGGGCCCTAGCGCAGCCGGCACAGGGAAACCTAGCAAGCCTGTACATTTTTTAAAACTAGACACCAAGGGGAATCCAGGATGGGGTGACTTGTGTGCCTCTCACCAGGTTCTGTTACCCAGAATCCCTTGCAAACCTCAAACTTAGTTTAAAAAAAACAAATTGTCCTCACATTTCTGTGATGGAAAGTTCTGGGATCTGGGTGGATCCACAAAATTCCACCCACCCCGCATTCCCCAAAGTCTTCCGAGAAAAATGGTAACTCACTTGTGTGGGTAGGCCTAGTGCCCGCGACAGGAAACGGCCCAAAACGCAATGTGGACACACCACATTTTCACAGTGAAAACGGACCCTTTTTTTGCAAAGTGCCTAGCTGTAGATTTTGAACCCTAGCTCTGCCGGCACCTAGGCAAACCTAGCAAACCTATACATTTTTAAAAACTATACACCCAGGGGAATCCAGGATGGGGTGATTTGACTGGCTTTCACCAGGTTCTGTTACCCAGAATCCCTTGCAAACCTCAAAATTTATCCAAAAAACCACATTTTCCTCACATTTCTGTGGTGGCAAGTTCTGGAATCTGCGTGGATCCACAAAATTCCACCCACCCCGCATTCCCCAAAGTCTTCCGAGAAAATTGGTACCTCACTTGTGTGGGTAGGCCTAGTGCCCGCGACAGGAAACGGCCCAAAACACAACGTGGACACATCAAATTTACATTGAAAACTGACACTATTTTGTAAAGTGCCTAGCTGTAGATTTTGAACCCTAGCTCTGCCGGCACCTAGGGAAACCTATAAAACCTATACATTTTTAAAAACTATACACCCAGGGGAATCCAGGATGGGGTGACTTGTCTGGCTCTCACCAAGTTCTGTTACCCAGAATCCCTTGCAAACCTCATAATTTGTCAAAAAAACACATTTTCCTCACATTTCTGTGGTGGAAAGTTCTGGAATCTGCGTGGATCCACAAAACTCTATGCACCCCGCATTCCCCAAAGTCTTCCGAGAAAAATGGTACCTCACTTGTGTGCGTAGGCTTAGTGCCCGCGACAGGAAATGGCCCAAAACGCAACATGGACACACCACATTTTACAGTGAAAACTGACACTATTTTGCAAAGTGCCTAGCTGTAGATTTTGAACCCTAGCTCTGCCGGCACCTAGGGAAACCTAGCAAACCTATACATTTTTTAAAACTAGACACCCAGGGGAATCCAGTATGGGGTGACTTGTCTGGCTCGCACCAGGTTCCGTTACCCAGAATCCCGTGCAAACATTATAATTTGTCAAAAAAACACATTTTCCTCACATTTCTGTGGTGGAAAGTTCTGGAATCTGCGTGGATCCACAAAATTCCATGCACCCCGCATTCCCCAAAGTCTTCCGAGAAAAATGGTACCTCACTTGTGTGGGTAGGCTTAGTGCCCGCGACAGGAAATGGTCCAAAACGCAATGTGGACACACCACATTTTACAGTGAAAACTGACACTATCTTGCAAAGTGCCTAGCTGTAGATTCTGAACCCTAGCTCTGCCGGCACCTAGGGAAACCTAGCAAACCTATACATTTTTTAAAACTGGACACCCAGGGGAATCCAGGATGGGGTGACTTGTCTGGCTCTCACCAGGTTCTGTTACCCAGAATCCCTTGTAAACCTCAACATTTGTCAAAAAAACACATTTTCCTCACATTTCTGTGGTGGAAAGTTCTGGAATCTGCGTGGATCCGCAAAATTCCACGCACCCCGCATTCCCCAAGTCTTCAGAGAAAAATGGTACCTCACTTGTGTGCGTAGGCTTAGTGCCCATGACAGGAAACGGCACAAAATGCAACGTGGACACACCACATTTTACAGTGAAAACTGACCCTATTTTGCAAAGTGCCTAGCTGTAGATTTTGAACCCTAGCTCTGCCGGCACCTAGGGAAACCTAGCAAACCTATACATTTTTAAAAACTATACACCCAGGTTAATCCAGGATGGGGTGACTTGACTGGCTCTCACCAGGTTCTGTTACCCAGAATCCCTTGTAAACCTCAAACTTTGTAAAAAAAACCCATTTTTCTCAACTTTCTGTGGTGGAAAGTTCAGGAATCTGCGTGGATCCACAAAAATCCACCCACCCCGCATTTTCCAAAGTCTTCCGAGAAAAATGGTACCTCACTTGTGAGGGTAGACCTAGTGCCCGCGACAGGAAACGGCCCAAAACGCAACGTGGACACACCACATTTTACAGTGAAAGCTGACACTATTTTGCAAAGTGCCTATCTGTAGATTTTGAACCCTAGCTCTGCCGGCACCTAGGGAAACCTAGAAAACCTATACATTTTTAAAAACTATACACCAAGGAGAATCCAGGATGGGGTGACTTGACTGGCTCTCACCAGGTTCTGTTACCCAGAATCCCTTGCAAACCTCAAAATTTGTCAAAAAACCCACATTTTCCTCACATTTCTGTGGTGGCAAGTTCTGGAATCTGCGTGGATCCACAAAATTCCACCCACCCCCTATTCCCCAAAGTCTTCCGAGAAAAATGGTACCTCACTTGTGTGGGTAGGCTTAGTGCCCACGACAGGAAATGGCACAAAATGCAACGTGGACACACCATATTTTACAGTGAAAACTGACACTATTTTGCAAAGTGCCTAGCTGTAGATTTTGAACCCTAGCTCTGCCGGCACCTAGGGAAACCTAGCACACCTATGCATTTTTTAAAACTATACACCCAGGTTAATCCAGGATGGGGTGACTTGACTGGCTCTCACCAGGTTCTGTTACCCAGAATCCCTTGCAAACCTCAAAATTTGTTTAAAAAAAAAACACATTTTCCTCACATTTCTGTGGTGGCAAGTTCTGGAATCTGCGAGGATCCACAAAATTCCACCCACCCCACATTCCCCAAAGTCTTCTGAGAAAAATGGTACCTCACTTGTGTGGGTAGGCCTATTGCCCGCGACAGGAAACGGCCCAAAACACAACGTGGAGACACAACATTTTACAGTGAAAACTGACACTATTTTGAAAAGTGCCTAGCTGTAGATTTTGAACCCTAGCTCTGCCGGCACCTAGGGAAACCTAGCAAACCTATACATTTTTAAAAACTATACACCCAGGTTAATCCAGGATGGGGTGATTTGACTGGCTCTCACCAGGTTCTGATACCCAGATTCCCTTGCAAACCTCAAACTTTGTAAAAAAAAAACACATTTTTCTCAAATTTCTGTGGTGGAAAGTTCAGGAATCTGCGTGGATCCACAAAATTCCACCCACCCCGCATTCCCCAAAGTCTTACGAGAAAAATGGTACCTCACTTGTGTGGGTAGGCCTAGTGCCCGTGACAGGAAACGGCCCAAAACGCAACGTGGACACAACACATGGACACAACACATTTTCACAGTGAAAACGGACCCTTAATTTTGAAAAGTGCCTAGCTGTAGATTTTGAACCCTAGCTCTGCCGGCACCTAGGAAAACGTAGCAAACCTATACATTTTTGAAAACTAGACACCCAGGGGAATCCAGGATGGGGTGACATGTCTGGCTCTCACAAGGTTCTGTTACCCAGAATCCCTTGCAAACCTCAAAATTCGTCCAAAAAACCAAATTTTTCTCACATTTCTGTGGTGGAAAGTTCTGGAATCTGTGTGGATCCACAAAATTCTGCCCAGCCCGCATTCCCCAAAGTCTTCCGAGAAAAATGGTACCTCACTTGTGTGGGTGGGTCAAGTACCCGCGACAGGCAAGGGCCCAAAACCTATTGAGGCAACTTCAAAATTACCTGTCACAAAACAACCTGGTTTTGCAAGCGGGGTCCCATGAGTTTTTGGCTCCGGGCTCGGCGGCCATCTAGGGAAACCTACCAAACCCACACATTTCTGAATACTAGACACCCTGGGGAGTCCAGCAAGGTATGGCTTGCGTGGGTCCCCCAACATTTCCCTACCGAGAATCCCCTGCAAACCTCAAATTTAGCTGAAAAAATCACTTTTGTTCTCAAATTTCTGTGTGGGTAAGTTCTGGAATCTGCGTGGATCCACAAATTTCCTTCTACACAGCATTCCCCCAGGTCTCCCGATAAAAATGGTACCTCACTCGCGTGGGTGGGTCAAGTACCCGCGACAGGAAAGGGCCCAAAACCTATTGAGGCGACATCAAAATTACCTATCACAAAACAACCTGGTTTTGCAAGGGCGGTCCCATGAGTTTTTGGCCCCGGGCTCGGTGGCCACCTAGGGAAACCTACCAAACCCATAACTTTCTGAAAATTAGACACCTGGGGGAGTCCAGCAAGGTATGGCTTGCGTGGGTCCCCCAACATTTCCCTTCCCAGAATCCCCTGCAAACCTCAAATTTTGTTTAAAAAATCTATTTTTTCTCACATTTCTGTGTGGGAAAGTTGTAGGATCACCGGGCTGACACAAATTTCCTACCACCCAGCGTTTCCCCAGCTCCCGGATAAAAATGGTACCTCACTTGTGTGGGTAGGCATAGTGGCTGCAACAGGAAATGGCCCAAATCGTACTGTGGAGACTTCGAAATTACCTATAACAAAAACACCTGGTTTGGGGGGGCACCTTGGATTTTGGCCCCGGGCTCGCCGCCATCTTTGGAAACCTACCAAACCCACACATTTCTGAAAACTAGACACCCTGGGGAGTCCAATGAGGTAGGGCTTGCGTGGATCCCCCAACGTTTCCCTACCCAGAATCCCCTGCAAATGTCAAATTTAGCTGAAAAAACCCACATTTTCCACATATTTTTGTGTGGAATCACCGTGGCGGCACAAATGTCCTACCTCACAGCGTTCTCCTTAGTGTCCCGAGTAAAATGATACCTCACTTGTGTGGGTGTCCAATGCAGAATTGGCTAAAAACCTTTTTTTTTTTTAAATGTAGCGCTTAGAATTCTCGGTGCTATACCCTTATTCCCTATTTTTTGGTCTCTTCCCAGTCACGGGCCCTTGCCCCACCCACACAAGTGAGGTATTATTTTACTCGGGAGACTAAGGGGAACACTGAGGGGTAGGACATTTGTGCCGGCACGGTGATTCAACCCAAAAATATGTGGAAAATGTGGTTTTTTCAGCTAAATTTGAGGTTTGCAGGGCATTCTGGGTAGGAAAACGTTGCGGATCCACACAAGCCATACCTCGCTGGACTCCCCCGGGTATCTAGTTTTCAGAAATGTGTGGGTTTGGTAGTTTTCCAAGATGGCCGCCGAGCCCGGGGCCAAAAACCCAGGTGACCCCTCTTGCAAAACCAGGTTGTTTTGTGATAGGTCATTTTGATGTCTCCTCAATACGTTTTGGGCCCTTGCCTGTCGCGGGTACTTGACCCACCCACGCAAGTGAGGTATATGGGGGAACGCTGGGTGGTAGGAAATTTGTGGATCCACATGGATTCCAGAACATTCCCACACAGAAATTTGAGAAAAAAGTGATTTTTTTCAGCTACATTTGAGGTTTGCAGGGCATTCTGGGTAGGAAAACGTTGGGGGATCCATGCAAGCCATACCTCGCTGGACTCCCCCAGGTGTCTAGTTTTCAGAAATGTGTGGGTTTGCTAGTTTTCCAAGATGGCCGCCGAGTCCAGGGCCAAAAACCCAGGTGACCCCCCTTGCAAAACCAGGTTGTTTTGTGTTATGTCATTTTGATGTCTCCTCAATACGTTTTGGGCCCTTGCCTGTCACGGGTACTTGACCCACCCACGCGAGTGAGGTATCATTTTTATTGGGAGACCTGGGGGAACGCTGGGTGGTAGGAAGTTTGTGGATCCACGTAGATTCCAGAACTTTCCCACACAGAAATTTGAGAAAAAAGTGATTTTTTTCAGCTAAATTTAAGGTTTTCAGGGCATTCTGGGTAGGAAAATGTTGGAGGACCCATGCAAGCCATACCTCGCTGGACTCCCCCGGGTGTCTAGTTTTCAGAAATGTATGGGTTTGGTAGGTTTCCCAAGAAGGCCACCGAGCCCGGGGCCAAAAACCCAGGTGACTCCCCTTGCAAAACCAGGTTGTTTTGTGATAGGTAATTTTGATGTCTACTCAATACGTTTTGGGCCCTTGCCTGTCGCGGGTACTTGACCCACCCACGCGAGTGAGGTATCATTTATATCGGGAGACCTGAGAGAACGCTGGGTGGTAGGAAATTTGTGGATCCACGTGGATTCCAGATTTTTCCCACACAGAAATTTGAGAAAAAAGTGATTTTTTCATCAAAATTTTAGGTTTGCAGTGGATTCTGGGTAGAGAAACGTTGGGGGATCCACGCAAGCCATACCTTCCTGGACTCCCCCGGGTCTCTAGTTTTCAGAAATGTGTGAGTTTGATAGCTTTCCAAGATGGTCACCGAGCCCTGGGCCAAAAACCCAGGTGACCCCCCTTGAAAAAGCAGGTTGTTTTGTGATAGTTCATTTTGATGTCTCCTCAATACATTTTGGGCCCTTGCCTGTCGCGGGTACTAGACCCACCCACGCGAGTGAGGTATCATTTTTATCGGTAGACCTGAGGGAACGCTGGGTGGTAGGAAATTTGTGGATCCACGTGGATTCCAGAACTTTCCCACACAGAAATTTGAGAAAAAAGTGATTTTTTCATCAAAATTTGAGGTTTGCAGGGGATTCTGGGTAGAGAAACGTTGGGGGATCCACGCAAGCTATACCTCGCTGGACTCCCCCGGGGGTCTAGTTTTCAGAAATGTGTGGGCTTGGTAGTTTTCCAAGATGGCCGCCGAGCCCGGGGCCAAAAACCCAGGTGACCCCCCCTTGCAAAACCAGGTTGCTTTGTGATAGGTCATTTTGATGTCTCCTCAATACGTTTTGTGCCCATGCCTGTCGCGGGTGCTTGACCCATCCACGCAAGTGAGGTACCATTTTTATCGGGAAACCTGGGGGAACGCTGGGTGGTAGGAAATTTGTGGATCCACATAGATTCCAGAACTTACCCACACAGAAATGTGAGAAAAAAGTGATTTTTTTCATCAAAATTTGAGGTTTGCACGGAATTCTGGGTAGGAAAACGTTGGGGAACCCATGCAAGCCATACCTCCCTGGACTCCCCTGGGTCTCAAGTTTTCAGAAATGTGTAGGTTTGGTAGGTTTCTCTAGATGGCTGCCGACTCAGGACCAAAAACTCAGATGCCCCCTATGTATCCGAAAATGACATGGTTTTGCAAGGGGGGGTCACATGAGTTTTTGGTCCCGGGCTTGGCGGCCATCTAGGGAAACCTACCAAACCCGATAAAAATGGTACCTTACTCGCGTGGGTGGGTCAAGTACCCGCGACAGGCAAGGGCCCAAACCTTATTGAGGAGACATCAAAATGACCTATGACAAAACAACCTGGTTTTGCAAGAGAGGTCACCTGGGTTTTTGGACCCGGGCTCGGCGGCCATCTTGGAAAACTACCAAACCCACACATTTCTGAAAACTAGACACCCGGAGGAGTCCAGCGAGGTATGGCTTGCATGGATCCCCCAACGTTTTCCTAACCAGAATGCCCTGCAAACCTCAAATTTGCCAATTCTGCATTGGACACCCACACAAGTGAGGTATAATTTTACTCGGGACACTAAGGAGAACGCTGTGGGGTAGGATATTTGTGCCGCCACGGTGATTCCGCACAAAAATATGTGGAAAATGTGTTTTTTCAGCTAAATTTGAGGTTTGCAGGCGATTCTGGGTAGGGAAACGTTGGGGATCCACGCAAGCCATACCTCATTGGACTCCCCGGGGTGTCTAGTTTTCAGAAATGTGTGGGTTTGGTAGGTTTCCCTAGATGGCGACGAGCCCGGGGCCAAAACCCCAGGTGCCCCCCCCAAAACCAGGTAGGTTTGTTATACGTAATTTTGAAGTCTCCACAGTACGGTTTGGGCCATTTCCTGTTGCAGCCACTATGCCTACCCACACAAGTGAGGTACCATTTTTATCGGGAGACCTGGGGGAACGCTGGGTGGTAGGAAATTTGTGTCAGCCCGGTGATCCTACAACTATCCCACACCAAAATGTGAGAAAAAATAGATTTTTCAACAACATTTGAGGTTTGCAGGGGATTCTGGGTAGGGAAATGTTGGGGGACCCATGCAAGCCATACCTTGCTGGACTCCCCCGGGTGTCTAGTTTTCAAAAATGTGTGGGTTTGGTAGGTTTCCCTAGGTGGCTGCCGAGCCCGGGGCAAAAAACTCATGGAACCCCCCTTGCAAAACCATGTTGTTTTGTGATAGGTAATTTTGATGTTGCCTCAATAGGTTTTGGGCCCTTGCCTGTTGCGGGTACTTGACCCACCCACGCGAGTGAGGTACCATTTTTATCAAGAGACCTGGGGGAATGCTGTGTAGAAGGAAATTTGTGGATCCACGCAGATTCCAGAACTTTCCCACACAGAAATTTGAGAAAAAAGTGATTTTTTCATCTAAATTTGAGGTTTACAGGGGATTCTCGATAGGGAAATGTTGGGGGACCCACGCAAGCCATACCTTGCTGGACTCCCCAGGGTGTCTAGTTTTCAGAAATGTGTGGGTTTGGTAGGTTTCCCTAGGTGGCTGCCGAGCCCGGGGCCAAAAACTCATGGGACCCCCCCTTGCAAAACCAGGTTGTTTTGTGATAGGTAATTTTGAAGTAGCCTCAATAGGTTTTGGGCCCTTGCCTGTCGCGGGTACTTGACCCACCCACACAAGTGAGGTACCATTTTTCTCGGAAGACTTTGGGGAATGCGGGCTGGGTGGAATTTTGTGGATCCACACAGATTCCAGAACTTCCCACCACAGAAATGTGAGGAAAGTGTGTTTTTTTGGACAAATTTTGAGGTTTGCAAGGGATTCTGGGTAACAGAACCTGGTGAGAGCCAGTCAAGTCACCCCATCCTGGATTCCCCTGGGTGTCTAGTTTTCAAAAATGTATAGGTTTGCTAGGTTTCCCTAGGTGCCAGCAGAGCTAGGGTTCAAAATCTACAGCTAGGCACTTTGCAAAAAAAGGGTCCATTTTCACTGTGAAAATGTGGTGTGTCCACGTTGCGTTTTGGGCCGTTTCCTGTCACGGGCACTAAGCCTACCCACACAAGTGAGGTACCATTTTTCTCGGAAGACTTTGGGGAACGCGGGGTGGGTAGAATTTTGTGGATCCATGCAAATTCCAGAACTTTCCACCACAGAAATGTGAGGAAAATGTGTTTTGTTTTACAAATGTTTACGTTTGCAAGGGATTCTGGGTAACAGAACCTGGTGAGAGCCAGTCAACTCACCCCATCCTGGATTTCCCTTGGTGTATAGTTTTCAAAAATGTATAGGTTTGCTAGGTTTCCCTAGGTGCCGGCAGAGCTAGGGTTCAAAATCTACAGCTAGGCACTTTGCAAAAAAAGGGTCCGTTTTCACTGTGAAAATGTGGTGTGTCCACATTGTGTTTTGGGCCGTTTCCTGTCGCGGGCACTAGGTCTACCCACACAAGTGAGGTACCATTTTTCTCGGAAGACTTTGGGGAACGCGGGGTGTGTGGAATTTTGTGGATCCACGCAGATTCCAGAACTTTCCAACAACAGAAATGTGAGGAAAATGTGTTTAAAAAAAAAAAATTTAGGTTTGCAAGGGATTCTGGGTAACAGAACCTGGTGAGAGCCAGTCAAGTAAACCCATCCTAGATTTCCCTGCATGTCTAGTTTTAAAAAATATATAGGTCTGCTAGGTTTCCCTTGGTGCTGGCAGAGTTAGGGTTCAAAATCTACAGCTAGGCACTTTGCAAAAAAAGGGTCCGTTTTCACTGTGAAAATGTGGTGTGTCCACGTTGCGTTTTGGGCCGTTTCCTGTCGCGGGCCCTAGCCCTACCCACACAAGTGAGGTACCATTTTTCTTGGAAGACTTTGGGGAAAGCGGGGTGTATGGAATTTTGTTGATCCACGCAGATTCCAGAACTTTCCACCACAGAAATGTGAGGAAAATGTGGTTTTTTTTTACAAATGTTTAGGTTTGCAAGGCATTCTGGGGAACAGAACCTGGTGAGAGCCAGTCAAGTCACTCCATCCTGGATTCCCCTGGGTGTCTAGTTTTTAAAAATGTATACGTTTGCTAGGTTTCCCTAGGTGCCGGCAGAGCTAGGGTTCAAAATCTACATCTAGGCACTTTGCAAAAAAAGGGTCAGTTTTCACTGTGAAAACGTGGTGTGTCCACGTTGCGTTTTGGGCTATTTCCTGTCGGGGGCACTAGGCCTACCCACACAAGTGAGGTACCATTTTTATCGGAAGACTTTGGGGAACGCGGGGTGGGGGAATTTTGTGGATCCACGCAGATTCCAGAACTTTCCACCACTGAAATGTGAGGAAAATGTGTTTTTTTTTACAAATGTTTAGGTTTGCAAGGGATTCTGGGTAATAGAACCTGGTGAGAGCCAGTCAAGTCACCCCATCCTGGATTCCCCTGGGTGTCTAGTTTTCAAAAATGTATAGGTTTGATAGGTTTCCCTAGGTGCCAGCAGAGCTAGGGTTCAAAATCTACAGCTAGGCACTTTACATAAAAAGGGTCAGTTTTCACTGTAAAAATAAAGTGTGTCCACATTGCATTTTGAGCCATTTCCTGTCGCGGGCACTAGGCCTACCCACACAAGTGAGGGACCATTTTTATCGGGATTCTTAGGGTAACACAGAATTGTAGAGCAACTGTTATTACCTATTGACTTTCGATGCATTTCTGCCTTCCAAATGAAAGAAAATGTGTAAAAAAGAAGTCATTTTGAAAAATGACCTATAATTCTCTTGCTAGTATGGGTACTCACAATTTCGGAAATGTGCAAATATCTACAGTTTCTAAACTCTATGGGGCATATCAACAACGAGGCGATAGACAATTATCGCCGCTTTAGCGTCCGTTTTCGGACGGAAAGCGGCGATAATTCTATCGCCTAATCAGCAAGGTCACGCTATCGCGTGAATCCCTGCACTATCGCCCTTTCCCCAACGCCATCCTTGCATCTCTAATGAGATGCAAAGTGGGCGTTACTGGCGTACTCCAGATGGGCTACGTTGTAAATATCGCCGATGTGCACATCGCGATATTTACAAGGCAGCCCACAGGATTATAGCAGACGTTAGATTTTGGCGAAAACGGCCGTTTTCGCCAAAATCTAACGTCTGCTATAATCCCGACTTACCTATGTTAGCCATAGGAGGTGGATTCTGCTGATACGACCCTGTGGGTCGTATCAGCAAGGTTATCGCCCTTTTGCAGGGAACATCGCTGGCCGTTGTTAATATGCCCCTATATTTTGTTCCAATTTCAGAAATACATAGGTGTCTTTCATAACGATTTTTCCACGTATATATTTTCCCAAATTAATTGCTATATACCCGGTACATAATAAAAAACCATTGCAAGACGCTGCTCACTTATTGGCTCTGGGTTCGTCGGGTTCTTGGTGAACCTACAAGTCCTATATATCCCCACAACCAGAAAGATCCAACGGATGTAACAGTATATTTATTTCAAACAGCTGTCTTAATTAGAAGAAGTTACAGGTGAAAACGTTGACACAAATGGCTGTTTTTTTCAACTAATTTTCAATTTTTCCTCTATTCAACTGTTAGTTTCTATAAAGAAACCTTGAAGGATCTACACAAATGACCCCTTGCTGAATTCAGAATTTTGTCTACTTTTTTAAAATGTTGCTGAATTCCGAATTTTGTCTACTTTTTTCAAATGTATATCTTTCTAGGATCCAATATTGCTTTCATACCCATTTTTACCATTAACTGGAAAGAGGTTGAAAGCACACAAAATAGCAACAATAGGCTATGTCTCAGAAAAATGCCAAAACTGTGTAAAAAAGTTTGGTTTTCTGACAAAAGTCTGCTTGTCCCTGAAAGCTGGAAAGATGGTGATTTCAGTACCACAACCCCTTTGTTGATACCATTTGCAGGGAAAAAACCAGACGCTTTCATCTGTAGCCCTTTTTTCCCATTTTTCCCAAAAAAAACAAAATTTAGCTGTGTTTTGGCTAATTTCTGGGTCCCCCCAGGGGAATCCACAAACCCTGCATACCTTTAGAATCCCCATGATGTTGGAAGAAAAGGACGCAAATTTGGCGTGGATACCTTATGTGGTCAAAAGGTTACAGGGGCCTTAGCGCGAACTACCCCAAATAGCCAAAAAAAAGCTTAGCACAGGGGGGAAAAGGCCTAGCAGCGATGGGGTTAACCTTCTGATTTAGTCTCTGAATTAGAGGTCAAACATCCTCAGCAGGGCAAAGCAGCAGGCTGAGACTGAGAAGGGCTCCATGATGCTAAAGAGCCATTGGACAAGGTAGTATATGGTACTCCAGTTACCTAGGGCATGTAGATTAAATGCTATTAGTGGGCTGCAGCCTTCATTGTGCCACCTACTATAGTAGCACTGTAAAACATGTCTGAGGGCTGCAATTGCAGCCTGAATGTGCAGTTTAAACTGCCATTTCGACCTGGCAAAATAATCCTTTTGCCAGGTCTAATCCTTCCTTTTTAATGCTTATAAATCGCCCCTAAGGTAGACCCCCAATGCGCATATGGCAAGGTGCATGGAAGTTGAAATTTCAAAAGTTATTTTTCATGGTGGCAAGGCTGGGCTCCCATAGACTAACACTGGTTTACCTTATTACATTTAATAAGTGCTAAAATAATTTTGGGACCAACTAGAGAAATACTTCTTTCACTCTCATTTTAATTTAAAAACCTTGTTAGCATCAAGATAGCCAACATTAAAATATACATACACATTTGGTCAGACTATCACTTAATAGAGTTTTTCGATTCCAATATGGAAAGCCTCTCATACTCAATCATCAGAGACTAGACTTGTACGAAAATGGAAACAATTAAAAATGAATGAGATGGTGTCTGCCCTTCAGCACACTCTAAGCAACTCAGTCCTTCAGGATGAGTGAGAATTTAAAAACTGGCTAAAAGCAGTGGCTTATTTCCATGTGTCGCTACAGAGACTGCGTGTAACTTATAGGGGAATATTAGCCCCATGGTTTACATAATAACTTTTCTTTGGCAAGCCTATTTGATTTACATAAGTTGCCCTTTTTTCTTAAAATAAAGGTCTCGTCTTTGCCAAAAAAAAAAAAAAAAACAGCAATGGGGTCACGAAAAAAACCCAACAATGGTGCCCCTAAAATAAATAATAATGGTGCCACAAAACAAACTACAATGGTGCCTCCCCTTAGTGGCTTGGTGAGGACTTTCTTATGTTCCTTTCACCCACCACACTGTTGGTCAGAGCTCCTATTCTCACTAGTGTTTCACCCCTCTCATCCCCACAGTTCCCGGCACCCCTTTCCCCCCCTCCTGATCACTTACTGCCAATGCCGCAACTCTCCAGAGTTGCTGCGGCAAGCAGGTCTCTCCTGGGGGGCATCCACCACTCTTCACTCCAGTTCTCTGGAGCTTCCTCCTCGGCATCACCGTTCTCGTCCGGGGAGCCTGTTTCTGACTTCTCTCCTCCTTCAGCCTCTTTTGGTCACAGGGTTCCTCCTCCTCCCTTCGTGACAGCGTCTTCCGGATTTTTTTGACTTCCCCCTTCTTCCCCGCACTGCCCGCGTCCTTCTTGGGGGCCCTCCTTTTCTTGGTCTTTTGGGGCATCCGATTGGCTCCATCGTTGGGCGGGTTCACCATTGGCCTGTACGGGAGAGTTCATGGAGAAAGGTTTAACCCTTTGGTAACCTTTCTTCTTCCAGCCATGCCATCGGCACATTTGCAAGTCGGGGAGGGCGGCATGAGGTAGGTGCTGGGGATCGGTGCTTGACTCTCCCTCACATGTTGGGAAGTGCATAACAGTTAGTTACCACACACTTACAAAGCTCTCTGAGATCAATGCAAAGTCTGGCCACTCCTTTGGCCTTATGTTCCATTACAACTGGGAACAACCATTCAGAGGATTCTAGCACTTCTATCATCCCCTCATTCAACAAACTGTTAATTTCTTTCTTCATAGCTTCTTCAGCCATGATAGGCAGACTTCTCACTTTGCAAGCCTTAGGATCAGTGTATGATTTTAATTTTATTTTATGCATCTAGTTTTCCAAGAATACCTTATGCCTTACCAGAAGAACCTAGAGAATGAGTCTCCCACACTTCACATCGGAACTCAAGAAGATCATGTGCGGCATCCCCCAAGGATCATCCCTCAGACCCACCCTCTCAAGCATGTACATGACCCCCCTGGCCAACACCGTCAGATCACAGGGACTCAACATCACTTCCTACGCTGATGACACCCAGCTCATCATCTTCCTGTCAGAAGACCCCTTCACCAGCAGAGCTAACTTCCACAGATGTATGATTATCATCACCAAATGGATGAAGGACAACTGTCTCAAGCTCAATACCAACAAGATGGAAGTCCTCCTCCTTGGGAACAACACCTCTCCATGGAACGATAAATGGTGGCCTGCAGAACTCAGCCCATCCTCCCCCAACACACCGCGACCGCAACCTCGGTATCATCTTGGACAGGAAGCTTTCCATGAAGAAACAGGTAAACACAGTCTCATCTGCCTGTTTCCCCACCCAACGCATTCTCCGCAAGATCTTGAGGTGGCTCCCAGTCAACACCAGAAGAACCATCCTGCAGTTTAGACTACAGGAACGCACTTTACATAGGATTCACTGCACCCCTCCTGAAGAGACATCCCCAGACAAACCCACCTCAGACACCACCTCAAGAAGCTACACTGGCTCCCTGTCCAGAAGAGATGCCAGTTCAAGATGTTGACCCACGCATTCAAAGCTCTGCAAAATAAAGGACCAGCTTACATCAAAAAATGCTTGACCTTCCACCAACCAACCAACCAGACACATACGATCCTCCTCCCTCTTCCTCGCAGAAAGCCCTTAGATCTGCTGAAGCAACAGCAGAGGACACTCCTTCTCACACCTGGCAGCCAAAGCTTCGAACAACCTTCCCCTGCACCTGAGGATCACCCCATCGCTTCTGCAATTTAGGAAAGGACTCAAGACCTGGTTGTTTGGATGAACAGATCAACACAAAGAAAGCAGCAAATCCAGCACCTTGAGACCCCCACGGCTGATTTGCCGCACTTAACAAGTCCCTGATCGAAACATCCCAAATTCTGTTGGAACACCTGAGGAACATTTTGTTCATAAACATTATGACTTTCTTTGTCATCCCATACTACTGTACACTCTGGTGTACAAGACAGTTCTTCAATGTTTCTTATGCACACACAAGGACTAGCATTAGAGTCTAAGTAAACATGTAAATCTCTTTGGTGAAACTAACTCAAAACAGTATCACCTTTGATCAACACATACATTTTTCCAGGTATCACTCTTTTCCTAAATTCAAAAGTGTCCCAAAAATAACCTGCCAGTTTGGTTTCCCATCATAATCTTTGGGCTTCATATCCGGTTTGTGAAGCAAATTTGTTTCAGCCCGGTTAGCTTTAAAAAAATTGTTTGAGTATTAAAGTTATTTTAGCCCTTGAATCAAAGAAGACTTTCAGAGATTCATGCCCTTCCTACTTGCATAATCATATTAATGTCATCATCACCTTTCAGATCGGAGTCTTGGTCAAAACTGACTTCTTGTAATTTTTTCTTGACTTTTGTGGATTTACAACATTTGGCAAAATGACCCTTCTTTCCACATAATTTACATACGGCTTCCATCCCGAACAGTCTTTAAAATTTGCAATGTGACCCACGTTGCTACATCTAAAACACTTTCCTTGAAATTTTTTACATTGTTTCTGACCATCTTGCTTGAGCATAGAAACGTTTCTTTGCAAAATTTTGTTTGGTAATGGAAGCATTCTTAATACTTTGCCTTTTTGACCCCCATCTTTCACCTGATTATCCTTCTTAATGACATCAACACATGCTTTAGAATGCTTGTGTGTTTTAGCAATGGTCAACACTTCCTTCAGAGATGGATTATCATTTCACCAAAATACTTCCTTAGACTTTTCCAGAGAACAACCTAACATAAATTGATCCTGCAGTCTCTCTTCCAAGGATGCACCAAAACTATAAGAAGAAGTTAACTTTCTAAATTTGTCTACCCTGTAAAAGGAAACTATTAGTTAAAAAACAAAAAAGAAAGACACATGTAACACATAGGAAAATACTTTCTGAGTGAATTCTGATTGAAGAAATTAACAATAAATCGCTCCTTAAAAACACCACAACAAAATGCAGATAATTGTTCGTTAGTCAAGTAGCTTAAAAAAACACGAAGAGCTGTGTGACTTGCCATCTTCTTTATCACCAAAACTGATTGATAAGTATATAATCTAAATAACTGTGACATTTAATGCAAATCCATTCGTTGCACACTTTTATTTGTTCTGCCAATTTCCAAATTAACCTTGTTTCCAAATTATTTCATGAATGTATGCTGAAAATGCACACCGTAGATTTTCCCAAAAACGATGACTGGACTAATAAACTGCAGCGTGCTAATTGATTGCATTTACTTGTTATCAAGACGACTGCCTGGTGAGTGCTCAAGTGTGCTTTTTACAGGGTCACTCTTCTTTTTTTTTAGAAAATGATAGCTTACAAGATGGCCGCTAAGTTGATGGACAACGCAGTACTAGCTGATCAAATTTTAAAATGTTCTATGTTTTTGCAAAGATGGTCACCAGCAGCATGCTACTACATGCTTTCTACAATGGGTATCCCTTGTATATAGTAAGCCATTACTACCAAAATGGCCGCAAGGTTAATCAAGACTGCCGCCAACCGAAACAATTGAGCCAGTGTGCTGGGTGAGCTTAGAACCTGGAAACTCGTAAATCAGGATGTTCCACTGGGCACTGAGTCAGCTGCCAACAGATTAAGGGGCCGATTCCGATTCCGGCCGGAAATCTCTCCGACCGAGCCGGACCCGGAGAGATTTCCGACCGAATCGGACTCTGGCAGTCCGACCGAACGAGTACGATGCGCACGCATGCCATCGGACTCGAGTCGGTCGGACTCCCATTGAAGTCAATGGGAGCCTGTCGTACAACGCGTACACGGGCTCCCATTGACTCAATGGGCACGACGCGAACAAGGGCGCCCCCTACAGCGTGTTCGCGTCGGTGCGCATCGCGGCGTACATGCACAGGTAGGGGGGACCCATGGGTCCCCCCTGTGTGCGACTCGCGCGCCTACGCGTACAGGGGGGTCCGACGCGGACCCCCAAACTCCGGCTCCGACAGCTTTTTCGAGCTGGACGGCGCGAGTCGGTCGGACTGCACGCGGCGCGCATCGTACTTACCCGGCCGGGATACGTCTCCATAGCGCGGTGCGAGTCGTGTCCATGCGAGTCGGGCGGAGCGTGTTGAAGCCGCGTTCGAGTCGGTCGGAGTTTTCGCGGGTGCCTGCATCGTACTCGCTCGGCCGGACCCGCGTACGATTCGGTCGGAAACAGGGCGTCCGAATCGGATCCGGTAAAGCCGAATCCGATTCGGAGCCCTACCGGCCGAGATCGGAATCGGCCCCTAAGTGTGGAGGTCACTCACATCACAGTTCGGACTAACTTGTTGCCAATGTGAAGTTTGAGGGACACCACACAATGGTAAGTACTCTCCAAGTTTTAATAAGTACAGAGAAAAGTGACCTCAGTCACTGGCAGATGCTTGTCTCAGCTCTAACTGTTGTTTGCTTCAAACATCACATTCTAGTCGCCAGGATAAGAATACATAGCTTTCATACTCCATTTGTAGTAACATCTCATGTAAAATAATCTTAACAATGCCTAACTTACACAGCATGCCTAACATACCACAGGGGCCAAACTCAAATTACAACAGTTAGAGCGACAGTGGCACAGGGAATATGCAGAAGATTTTAAAGCAAAATTTAAAGAAGCATTAGTTGAGTACAAAGCAAAGTTAATTATTAACCACATCAAACTTTCATACCAACAGGATAGTGGAAGAAACTAATAAACAAAAATAAACTTTCAAGATTCTTGAGGAACTTACCTCCCCAGGAAACGTTTTGGCTAGGGAGACATTCTATCAGGAACTATGAGATGAATGTAATAATTTTTTTATTGATAAAATACAGAAAATTAAGGATAGCATCACTATCTGCCACGAAGCGGAGAAAGGCCATCTTCCGCCGCACAGGGACCGCGGACCGCAGGTGAAAATGAAGAGACTCCAAAAACTGGAGTGAAGAGTGGTGGTCGCCCTGGGAAGTGTGACACCCCGCCGCAACTCAGGAGAGTTGCGGCTCCTCTGGCACATGTCTGGAAAGGGAGGGGAGGTGTAACGGAAGGTTCGTGGAAAACTAACTGAGATAGGGGGGATATTGAGAAAGGGGGGAGGCAAAAAGCGGCACTAAACTAATGCTGAAACAGCGGTACCCAGTGAAGAGTACTATTCTGCCCTCCGCTTTTCTCTTTAAAAAATAGTTTTTTTATTATTTGTTGTTTGATTTGGATGATGGTGGTTTAGAGCAGAAAGGGATGCCACTCCCTAGTGAGATTTGAGCCTGAAACTGGGCCTGAGAGAAAGGCAAATTAACTGGTGTAATTGTGGTTACCCAAAAAGGAAGAGCACTATATAAAAGAAAACTCCCAGGGACATTTCCCAAAACAGCAAGAGGGAAGATAGGAAAGGAGAGTAGACTGAGCACGATTTCGCTTGTCTTCCTTGTGCACATTTCCCTGCCTACACCCTAGTGGTCACAACAAGAGCTTAAGAAAACAAACAACCTAACAGAGAAAGGGGGCATATGAACTACAACCTTCACCAGAAAAGAGGTCTCCCTAGCACCCCTGGGTGTGGTGATGGTCCCTGTCCTATAAAAAAAAAACCTTAAGCCATTATACTTACTTCGTTCCCCTTGTCTTCTTTCATGAGAACTTGGAACGACCCACTACGGAAGTGCGGATCTAAAACAAAGAAAAGAAGGAGAAGAATACTGCTAAAAGAGGAGAAGAATCAAGAGTTCATTTCAACAACCTCATTTTTTTTTTGATACTTCTCCCCCTAGTTTTTCTGTTGGTATTTGATTCTTTGGCCTTCCGAAAAATTAAAACGCCAAAATTAAGAGACACATCCGACCTCCCAGATTTGTTTTTCGCCCATCCCTCTCACAGTGACTAGGGGCTCTATTTTCGAAAGTAAAAGCAGGCCCCCCCAAGGGTTTCTTAGCCATCAGCTTTATTAAAAGAGTTCACTACTATAGTATAATCTCCTCTGACAATCATACTCAATCAATCTCGCATAAAAGTTGCTGTACTGAGTACCTTTAATCATGCGGATGTGATTCCCTTGCTGAAAAACAGGGATCCCACCAGATGATACAAACAAATTACAGGTCCATCTCTCTGCTCCCATTTCCGGCAAAACTTTGAGAGACTCATGTGGCCCTAAACATTTGCAGGCCCTTACAGGACATGTTTTTCTCCATACGCCTCAAGCCGGTTTTAGTTCTTTGTGCAGCACGGACTCTGTAATTGTGACCTTACTGGGTGAATTAAGATGACAAGATGATAGAGGGAAAGATGTCACACTGGTATTGTTAGACTTGTCTGTGGTACGAAGTAGTGAACTTCATCGGATTAAATCCTTCCTTGAGTACCGTACGCAGCCAGTTAGATTGGAGCAATTTTCATCTCTGCCAAATAAGTTGGAATGCGGTGTTCCTCAAGGATGCTCGCTGTCCCATCACCTATTCAATTTATATATCAGGCCTTTTATTGTGGAACTAATATTCAAAAGGTAGTAGTGCTTACAACTATGCTGATGATTCGCAGTTACTTTTCCATTTAGGCAGAACTACGTCCCTGTAAATTCATTTTCAAAATACAATGAGGCATATTGGCAGCTAGATGGAGAACAGCCAATTGAAACTAAATGTGGATAAGACAGAGATAGTCCAGTTGAATAATAGGACCTGTGTTTGGAACCACCTGTACTGACCAAGTAAACTTAGCTCATTACTGACTCCTTCATTTCAGCCAAGTGCTTAGGGGTTGTGATTGATGGAAATTTCTCACTGCAGTCCCCAGTGGGCTCACTGGTATCTAAAGGTATGTTCCTGCTAAAAACGCTGAGAAACATTGTGCCTTTATTGGCTAGCGAAGCACGGAATTTGTTAGTGATAGCTTATATTAAGACCAGGCTTCGTTATGTGAATGCAATCTATGCAGCCCTGCCCAATGCTATACAGCATAAACTTCAAGTTGTTTTGAACAAGGCAGCTAAGATAATTTTCCTGCATCCTAGATTCACCCATGTCACACCTTTGTTAAAGAAGCTTCATTGGATTCCTGTAAAAAATGGATACAATTTAAGGTGTGCTGCATGGTGTTTAAAAGTGTCAATGAGCTATTGCTCAAATTTGTGGCAGATAGGATTAGGAAATACTTACCTTTGCATAATCTGAGTTCTTCCTATGCAAATAAGTTGCTAGTCTCAAAACACCAAAAGAGCAAGTTGGAACGCAGGAGTTTTACCATGATGCCCCCTATCATGGGAAATTCTCTGCTGGAGAAGATCTGCCAAACTTTACCTCCTTCCAGAAATGTTTGTAGACTTGGCTGTTTAAACAGGCCAACAAGATTCAGCAGGGTAGCTGTGATTCCTTCCAGACATGGTATTACTACAAATGCCAAAAGACCAGTGGTGAACGTGTTCTCTATAAATAACATTGATATAACATAACATACATTACATAAAATAACATAACCACAATGGTGAATTTTTATTTTAAATTACTATTTTGAAAATGCCACTGTTAGAAAGTTATATCAATGACTTTGGGCAACCCAATATACCCTCGTGTGCTTGGGTGATAAAGTTAAACAGGTAAAGCTGCCAACAAGGGATTCATTCAAAGAATATTTTTCTTAAGAAATCTTTAGTATATCTTTCATAAAGTGACAACATATGACACCACAGAACAAATACATCGAAACTTACATGATTAATATAGTAAATACATTACAGTAACCGGGTGTATTGAAAATAAGTTGATTTATATTCAAAATGCAAAAGACGGGTTCAAAAACAAGCAAGTCTCACATACATTGATAACAGAAATCAAAAATGAACCAGAGATGGAAATATACTAGTCATCAATGTATAAATACCCATTTCCGCATAATCAAAAATTAAGTTGATCCTAGGCATAGGATTCAGGACTCAAAATAATTGAATTTAACAATAACAAAAAGGAAGAATGGGTTATATGTTGATGTTTTGGTCTCCATTGCAATGTGTCAATGAAACCATCTTCAGGACATAGATGGATCTTGTGAGATTCCTTAACTCCTTGATCGATGATTTCAAAGTCGACACAGTATATACCGAGAGGGTCTCTTCAATGATACACAGAAGAAGATTTAAAATTGAGATTAGATGACCTAACACTAGGAAATTGGATTTTAGTGTGTTACATGCTCTTTGCACTAGCATTTGATGTTGGAAGCATTTTGAATATAAATAAAATTCTTTTTGAGGCACCCAGTTGCTGTTAGAAAGTTGGCATTTCCTGCCTAAGCCAAATGTGCCTTTCTGATAGAGTTCAAGGTCACCTGACTGTTAATGGCTCTCCTGTGGAATGATGTGTATTTTCCCAGAGATTGGAAAAAGGGATATGGATGTGGGGAAGGGTCTTCCTCTCCAGAGCAGGATAGCCTGTGGGGTTGTACACAGTCCCTTCCTGAGCTTCAAATGGTAGCCTGATAGCTGCACACAGCCCCTTTCTGACTTCAGAAGATGCCTACCTGGTCACTAGAGAATGCAGCTTCTACCTGGACCTGCCTATCCGTTGTGTCTAGACAAACTGGAGCCATGCTCATGGGAAAGGGAAAGAACGGACCAGAACTAGTTTTAAGGTTAGACAAAGGGGTGTTCCTGGCGTAAAAGTGGCATTCCCAGAACCTGAAACCAAAACACTCCTGGCCCTGGGAAGATTGAGAAGAAGAATGTCCTGCTGTCTGAATAAGGAAGGCTGGACCTACTTGCCTCGAACCCAAGACACCCTAAGTGACTTCAAGGGTCAGCTGGCTGAAATCCTGCATGAGCTACAGAAACATAACAAGCTTCCAGAGGCCTTAGCTGCTTTCCACCTGACCCGACCCAACTGAACCTGCCTGGTCCCCTCTGCTGGCCTCTGTGGGCATGAGTCCTGACCCCCAAGTGCTGTCCTTAAGGTCCTGGACCCTAGACTGGAGTCAGAGTGTTCTTCTCCCTGCTTAACTGACGGTTTCACCAGATCTCATGCCAAGTGATGTAGAGCGATGCAGTTCCGCGCATCGCAGCACTGCGCAGCTCTTGCTCTGAGAATTCACTGGATTCGATGCAAAAAGGATGTAGAGTCTCTCATCGCAGCATTGCACAGTTCCTGATCAGTGGTTTCACAGGATCCTATGCAGAATGACACAGAGGCCCTATTCGCAGCACTGCACATCCCAACACCAAGGACAGAAGGTATAGCTCCCAGCGGGCTAAATCTGGTCTGTACTAGGTCCATAGTCCATCTTGGTTGATCTGAGCTTTTCACTTTGTCCTAGTCTGTAGCAACTGGATAGCCATACTTGTTGCTTTGCACCTTTTGACACTATTTTCTCCCTAAAATTTATTAACTCATAACTTTGGTTCAAGTGATTGGATTTTTGCTGTTTTGGTGCAATTTCTTTTTACTAAAATATACTCTGTTTTCCTTAATAGGTTTGCAATTTTTCTTTTATTGTGTTTTCACTTTATTGCTGCTTGAGTGCTGCATAAATGCTTTACACTTTGCCTCCAAGTTAAGTCTGATTGCTTGTGTGCCAAGTTACCAAAGGGTTAAGCAAATTTTTATTTAGTGACTTTTGTGGCTCACCATGACAAGTATTGTGATTATTATTTGAAGTACGTTCTCTCTCCCTTCATTCAATAATCCAATTTCTTTGGGAATCCACTTCTTTGTCCTAGGTACAAGTCGTAGCAGATCCAGCCTTTCAGGTCTACAAATAGGTCTCACCAGAAGGTGCAGTCCTGTCTTCTACAATTCAAAGAACTTTTCTGGAGAGGGTGCACAGTGGTGCCACATTTATGCCTGGCCCTAGTCAGTGGGTGGGGTGACTCCTGCCTCCTCCCTAACGACCAGGGAAAAGATTCTCTGGCGTAACCCTATCCCCTTTTGCAGAGGCTCCTGTTTGCCCTGCAGCAAACAATTCCACAGTGCCCATCTCTACCTAAATCCAACATGGTAGAACCTTTTCTCCTCTGTGGAGGGGTTGTGCCTGGCCAAGGGTATGGCCCAAGAAAATGAGCAGCCCCTCCTTTGTGGTCACTCCGACCCTGTTTTGGGGGCACCTCCTCTCCCACTGAAATAAGTACGTGAATGATTAGAGGGGGAAGGCCCAGGTGTTAGCTACATCTGTCTGTGACAGGTAGGCCTCTTTGAGGTTATGTTTCTGGGCACAGCCCAAATAGTTACCCAGTCAGAAGAACAGAACACCCCTCGTCCCACAAACAAGACCTTTGTCTCACCTCCTGGAGCAAGTTTCACACCTCTTCAAGAGGCCTAATCAGCTTCTGGGTGACAGTTGGAAGCTCATGCACATGGGCTTCTAGAGGCTTTAGTCAGGGAAGAAGTGACTTTGTAAAAGTATCTCTTGAAAAATATTTATTACAAATTTGGCTTTACCAGTGAATTGGGCTTGCAATACATATTTTTAAAAGTCCAAGAATGAACTTTGTTGCTGTTTCCTAGGTGGAAATAACATTATAAATTTAAATATTTTACCCCAATGCTTTGCTATGGAAAAGCTAACTCTGCTACAGTGAACATTTCTTTTGGGGCCTTGTCATTATAAGGACATGGGCAACATTAAACTTTTACATGTCCTATTTTTAAATACCATGCACACTGCCTTGTGAGCATTAAGGTTTATGTAAGGGTGACTAATTCATATTTAAAAGGAGACTTTAGGTCTGTAAAAAGGGTTTATTTTGACATGTTGAGTTTGCAGTTTTCAAACTGCACAGCCAGGCTACTGGGATAGGCCTGCAGTCATGTTTGGCCTATCCCTGTAGTGGGTGGTGAAATTAGTGCTACAGTCCACTAGTGGAATTTAACTTACAGGTCCTGAGTACACTTTGCACCATATACTAGGGACTTTCAGGTAAGGTAAATATGCCAATTAGGAGTATAGACCATGCTTACATGTTTTAACGGTCAGCACACATGCACTGGGTCCTAGTTCGCAGAGTTCCAGTGCACAAAGTCAACAAACCAGAAGCATCAGTCCTAAAAAAAATTGGATGATTTTTCTACAGTAGGTGTTGATGATGAGTGAATATATATATTTTGGTTGAATTTTGCCCTGATACATTTCAAAGTTCTGCTGGGGCAGCAGCAGAGACAGGAGTCACTAAAGGATAACCGAGGGGTAGAAGTTGGTAGCCTATGTTAATGTTGTAGGGGCTCACTGGCTCGCATCCTACCTTTCCACTGACACCAGTTTGTTCACATGAGCACCTCTAGGTCTCAAAAGATTCCTATCACTGGAGGAGTCCCACAGGAATTCATACAGTCCCCTGTCATCTTCAGCTTCTACGTGGAGACACTTGAGGGCATATTTACAAGGAGCTAGCGCCGCCGCAGTGTCATTTTGTTTTACACACTGGCGGTGCAATCAGTGCTCCACACTGCTCCATATTTACAAACTGACCCATTGGGCCCAATGCGTCAATTTGTAGAGGCTTGCTTCATATTATTCCTGCACAAGGTATAATGTTTGCAGGGTAGGCGTTCCCACGTTAAAAGCACGTAGAACTGACCCAGTGAAATATATAAAACCTTTCACTTCATCACTCTACGACTTGACTGCTTCAAAATCCCTATGCCTTCTCAAACCAGGTGGAAGGATTGACGCAAGGCTTTTAACATGGGACTCACTTCTGTATTCTGAAGCATTGCTGGAGTTGCATCAGTCTTACTACCAACTCCAGCAATGTGTCACTTTAGCACCAAAAGATGCATCAGAATTTCTGATGGATCCGTAAATCCTTGAGGCATGGAGCACTGTCTTCTAAATATAGCACATCCATGACGTCATTAGGGCGTTTGCGTCAGGTGCAAGAAATCTGACGCATCAATGCAGATGCTTCAGTTCTTGTAAATAGGCCCCCAGTTGCTCTACTCTCAGATAACAGCATCAAGATGCATCAATATGCTGATGATACACAACTTTACTTGAATGTCTCCTCTGCTTCCAACACCCAATGCTTCAAACACTGCCTGCACATCATCCAAAACTGGATATCCAGCACCTACCTAAAGCTCAACCCAACCAAGACAGAATATTTTGCCAACAACGAGAAACAGTACAAATCTGGCTGAATAACATGAATGTCTGTGTCTTCCATTCCCAACATCCACGGAATGCTATGTCACTTGAATTCACCCTGGACACCAACCTCACCCTCAAGGAGCACACTGTCAAAAACACAAAAACTACTCACTTTCAGTTCTCTCGTATAAAGAAAGTTGAACTGTTTCTCCAGAAAGCAAGATCAGAACAGCTGTTCAAGCCCTCATACTCTTGCATCTGTTCCAGGGCTTCCTATACTCCACAGTGGCAGGGCATAATACATGCTACAGCATTCCTCATCCAAGGCTTGAGGAAATATGATCACCCCCATCTTAATGGAACTTCATTGGCTCCCTTGCTGTCCCGCACCAAATCCAGCTGCACCATTTAAAAAGACATCACAACCAGCACACCCATGTATTTTGCAGACAAGCTCACCATCTTTTTGGATTCTCTGCAAACCTGCAACTAGGACTCCATCGGACTGCAGATTAAAAAGTGTTAAAAGAAAACAAAGTAGGCAGTAGGCCTTTTCCAAATATGCACACAGGATCTGGAACAACATCTCCTATTCATCAAGACTGCATCAAAGTGGCTCCAGTTTAGAAAAACACATTATAACACAATACATTAACTGTCCACAAACCTGCTACCTCTCCTATCACTCGTTGTCATTATGCTTGCCTTTGACTCTGAACATCGCTACATGGCCATTTGTCTAGGATATTGCTATAGAAATATCGCATACATACACACATAGCTCTGGGTCAAAACCACATATGCCTCCCACATTTAGCACCAAAGGCCACTGCTCAGACACCTTTGGCCACAACTCGCCTTGGGCCACTAGCAATCCCTCAGTTTGACACTTGCTGGACACCCTCAGTTCCCCCACTCAGCGTTGCCTTAAAATCTCAAACTGAGGCAATGGGGCCAGTAACTAAATGAGTCTTCATTGCAGAGATCCAAGGAGTGGATGTGGGTTGGTTATCCCAGGGTGTAGCCTTTTGAGTTGTAGTCATTTGTCTACTGCTGGTCTTTCTTTTTTCACAAACAACTCTATGCCAAAGCGACCCAAGTGCATTGGATAAATTGAATGCTTATGTAATGACCAATGTAATATTGTTACATTGTTATTGTTATGCAGGAAAACCTAAAGAAATCAAGACCCACACTGACAAGATATAGAGGACCTGAGTAGTCCTCCAGCCAGTGGTCAATCAATGTAGGTTGTTAAAGTTGTAAGTTGGATAGTCGCTGACAAAATCATCTGTTTTTAAAAATCGGAGAGGAGACTGACATTTCTGAAAACAAAACTACATTTCATTCCAAATACCTTTGCACTTAATCATACTCAAGAAGCGGGAAAACACTTCATATATGAAAACTTAGGGGGTCATTACGTTGCTCGTCGTACCGGCTTCCGCTGTCCTTTCAGAGGCAGTCAGACTGTCGTGGTCTCATCAGAATCCGTCGGTCCGACCGCCGGATTACGATGCATGCATCATGTACTGTGACAGACCGCTGACAGACTGCCGACTCAGTCAACCTTTTGCCGACCGCCATAGGGCAGTGCAGGGATCTCCGGCCGCTGACCGGATTCCGATGTGGGTTTCTGACGGTCTAACCGACTGCCTTGAGTCATCGGAAACAACAGTTTTGAGGTGCATACTCATCCAATTCTGCTTATCCCCAGCAGTCTCCACCATGGATCCCTTTCTCCAGGTCCCCCCCACACCTGAGCAGCTGAACCCCGATGTCTACAATCCTGTAGAAGTGGGAATCCAGGTAAGTCCTTCTGCGGTATATATCTCCATCGACTGGACTGTGCACATTCCGCCAAACTCCAGCAATGGGGTACATGGAGCACAAGGTATATCCCCACATATGTCATGCATGTGTGTGTATACAATTCACGTTTTCTGTGATTTTATATGCACTTAGAGCAACATATTCAGGGATATGTGCATCGCAGTACATGAGACCGCTGCGGAAGCAGCGGTTCCATCGTAATACGCCGGGGAGAAATTGCCCTGCCTTGGCGGTTGGAATCACATCGCGGACACGGCGGTCGGTCGGACGGACCAGCATCATAATGACTCTTTTAGAATTTTGATGTAAATATTGCTTTTTAAAACATATCTCACAGTAATGACTGCTGGTCAGGGATGTCTGTCCCTATCTTTTCTCCCATGTTCAGCTTTACATTTTTTCAGATGTATTATATTGCGCTGGTGATAGACAATGCACACCTTTGGGTGAATTGCTACAAGACAACAAAGTACTGTAATTTTTCCATTACTGCTGCAATAGTAAAGATGGCCAGAAACATTCAACCAAGTCTAGTTTGGGAACTGTGCTCTCATAAATTTGTGAAATTTATGAGGCTAAAATCAACTTACATGACTCTCGGCAAATGAATTTTCATGGAGCTAAATAACTTGATCTGGGTTTAAAAGACGGCATCAATGCAAATTCTGGCTGAAATATTTGTATTATTACTTGGCACCGGTGGGTAGCATTGAATGGTAGCTAGGTGGATGACCTTTGTCATTGCTGATCTCCTCCCAACTTGTGTGACCATTTAGGGGCATATTCTCAAGGACTCATCGCCGAATTATCGGCACTTTAGCGCCGCAAAAGTGGCGATAGATTTATCGCCCTACTCTCAAGCTGGTGCAAACTGCTGATATTGCCAGTTTACCAGCGATAGCTGCCACAAAAAACATCGCCACGGATGAGTGCGACAACTAACGCTAATGATATGCAGAGTAGGCGTTCCCGTGCAAAAACACATGGAAACACCACTTCGCGAGATTCTCAACGACCAGTCAGATCTGCGATGCGAACCAAGAGCAGGCGATAAGGCGCGTTAGCAGCAGGGATTTAACACCTGCCTTTTACTGGTGTTAAGCAGGACGACCAACTGCAGTAGAAAGGGAGCCCAGCCCAGAGCCACATCTGAAGACCAACAGATGCCATGGAGACACTGATCATGCAGCTCGGAGACCCAAGAGGGCCACAACACCCACTGCCGCAACCCCCAGGCACCCCCCCCCGGATTACCACCTAGGCAGTGCAGGACAACGGACGACCCTAAAACGCACCAGCCCCAGAGACTCAATGCCAGAGGAAGCCATTGACCAACACAGGCTCAAAAGGACAACCATCCTCCGCATCCTGACCCACATTGCCCACAGGCTGACGGTACCAACACAGCGGACAACCTACATCCCCCCGCAGACAAAGCTGCTGGCTGTGCTGCACCTGTTGGCCCCTGGTACCTTCCAACCAACAACTGCCCGAGTCGGAGGAGTCACACAGCCAGCCCCATAAAACTCCTTCACACATGTCATGGATGCATGTCCACAAAACCAACGGCAGGCCCCTGTATCCGCACCACACAATAGTTCCAATTCGTAGTGTACCTGCGCAACCACCCCCAATGCCAGCCATGCTAGACGCCTCCGTGCCCCAGACCCAAGATCGTAGTAACCGAAATGTGGGTGCTCCAGGTCATGAAGTCCAGTAGTCAACAGTAGTGTAAAAACAGAACATTATTACAAACACATAAATCAACAAAACGAAAAGCTCAGCCAACGCGTTCCATTCTCAACGGGGAACTTCAACAGGGCAACGTGTCTTCAGAAACCAGTGGGAGAAATGGTGACAATGGTCAAACTTCCGTATAGTCACATGCCTAATCTGGTACAGTGTACTGCACTTGGACAAACCGGAATGCTCAGAGGCCTGATAAACCATGCATGAGAAGACCGTAACAGAACTACGTGTGGCCGTAACCGTCAAAGGAATGAAGAGGAAGGTAACGACCACACGAACTGCTGTTACGGTCACATCATGCAGGACTCATCATACCTGAAAGCATCACAGTGTGTGTCAGCTCGATACCCCTGCCCCTCACTCCCCCCACACTGCGCAGGAACATCTTGAGACCACGCAAGGGAACTACGCCATAGCTGGTGTCACACACGTGTTGGGGGCAATTCACAGCACACGTGTATGACTTGTGCCCCCTGCCGACACTGCACACAATCACCACAACAGCAACCACACGCATGCCATCACTATGCATACAAAAGTGGACCACCGTGGCCTGTCCACCAATGTCGTCGCAAACTCCCCAGGCAGTGTGCATAATCCCCACATGTCCGCAAGTCCGCCACCAACCAGCGCTTTGAGGATGGCCCACATGGAAATGCACTGCCCATCGGCAAGTACCAACTGAACACACCACACACCTCAACTCCACAATCCCCCAACTCACAACTGTGGGAATGCACACGTCACCAATCCACCACCAAAGTGACTACTGCGTGTGTCTCAGTCTCTGCCACAACCTGCCCATAGGCCTACACACACGTGGCCGACCACCTTCAACGGGCACATTCACACTGGAGACGAGGTGGCTACGTCACAAACCAAAAACAACAATTGATGGACAGAATGCAGAACAATGTCGTACATTCACCCCAGTACAGAGATCTGGGCCTAAATCCATCGTTTTTTTGCTCACCAAGCCATTCCAGTTTGGACCCAGCCATATGCAAATCAGTCTTGACCCTGCGCTCACAAACCAACCCGCGCACATCACGATCATCGCATGCAGGGTCGTGTCAGCAAGGGCGGCGCCCCCCACCCAGCCACGAGTCCTCCGCCGTGACCGGTGGTGCCTGCGCGATCCTGTGCACCTTAATGCACCCCAGCCCTGGTCCTCAGCGATGACTGGCTGCCCCTGCGCACCCAGGCCGCAATGCTCACCTGCCACCACCGACGTGTCTCCAAGAGGGCCCACCACGTGTCGGTGCATCCTCCTCAGCCGATCGCTGGATTCCGCGCCACAGGCCCCCAGCGCACCCTGCGGCACCGCAACGCGGAGTCATGTGTGTGCTGACTGCTGCCTGCGCGTACACTGGGGTCCAGCAGGGCACACTGTTCAATTTGAGTCTTGATTCGCTGGATGCCGTATCGAGGCCAACGCATCATCGCAGGCTGCACACCCGCTCAGCTCTTCAGGTGCCACTAACCCTGTGCAACGCAAGTCATCGTCACGTGGCAGTAGGCCCCTGCCAGCCGTAGTGTAGCGGGTGCCACTGACCCTGTGCAACGCAAGTCATCGTCACGTGGTGGTAGGTCTCTGCCAGCCGCAGTGCAGTGGGTGCCACTGACCCTGTGCAACGCAAGTCATCGTCACAGGGCGGTAGGCCCGTGCCGGCCACAGTGCAGCGGGTGCCACCAACTCAGTGCACCGCAAGTCATCGTCCTGTGGCGGTAGGCCCGTGCCGGCCGCAGTGCAGCGGGTGCCACCAACTCAGTGCGACACAAGTCATGGACCCTTCATGATTGGGTCGCGTGGTGCGGATGCCATCATGTCATCTCCGGCAGTGGGGAATGTGTCGTGCTAGGCCCCTTTTATTGGCACTCAGCGCAGGCTACAGCAGCAGCAGGACACGCTCTGCTTTCATCTCCAGGCTTTCATTAAGTGCCCTGGATTCTCCTTAAAAAACACTTGGCACTGAACGATGCCTTACAGAGGCCAGCTGCTCCTCTTGAATTGATTCTTCACAACTGTCTCCCACGCTCAAAATACAGAGGAGCGCAGCGTTTCAAAGGCGCTTGCCACCCCGGATGCTATATTAATAACATTCAAGCCCAATTCAGCTTGCTCACCCTTATATGTCCTGAAGATGAACTCAAATAATTGAGTTCGAAACGCCGTCGACCCCCTACAACATGAACTCCTTTTACTCTGTAAAAATTTTCTAAAGGAGTTCAGACTATTGTTGTCAATGCGATGTCTTTATTTTAATATCACCCTCACTTTGCACGTCATGCTTATTGTCACTTATTGTGTGAGCACCTGAATACTATTGCTTTGGAATAAACATCTGTCATATACTGACCTACATGTCCCTCTTTATATTATTTACCGCTCCCTTTAAGAATTAATTTCCTACACTCAGCCATAGTGCCCCCTGCAGGGTCACTTCTGAATGGACCTTTAGGCCACACCAGAACCACTGTTTCTCAAAACAGCTTACCACCCCAGGTTCACATATTGGGGTACCCTTGTTCTCCTTATTACAGGCCCCTTTTATTGGCAGGGTCACATGTCCTGTGACGCCTGTGCTGGATGGGTGTGGTGTGGGTGTGAACCAGCCCTCAGGGAGTGGCTGTGCCATGCTGACAACTAGACCAGTGATCAGCAGATCACTACAGGGAAGACCTGGGACATGTAGCTTTGTCGTCCCCCCCTCTGAGCGTAAGCAGAGTGGACTGGCATGGCGTATGGCAGGCCAGCGTAGGGGTGGGAACAATGAGCCCGGGGCTCTGGGCGTGCTTCAGTTCTAGGCTGGACAAGGAAGTAACTGATGCTTGTGTCTCTGTTGTAGTGTCTACGCCACCTGGACCGCAATTGGCAATGTTGCACCCTGTGACTCAAGTCCTACGACATGAGCAACATGGACGTAAGGGGGAATCACTGACCCTACATTCATCCATACTCTCATACTTGAATGATCAAAGGCATGACACATCTGTGCGATTCTGAATGTTTAATTCACATCCAGTGGAGTGTTGCAGCTGGAGCAGTACAGGGCCATGCAAACCCCACTTCACATTATTGGCCCGTGGAGGGCCAGCCAGAGTCCTTCAGGGAATGACAAGTACATCGGAAGAGGAAGAGTTCAGTCCGTAGTCTGATCACTGTGTCATTGGTAACCAAACAGAAAATGGCAGTCCATGTCGAGGTCCAAGGTGAGTGTCGTAGAGTGTATCGGGGGACAGTGGAAGGTGATGATGCACAGGGCAGAACCAAGCAGAAACAGGCCATATGGCGGAAATGAATGCTACTGCCTCCTCCTTACCAGTAAGGTTGATTCACCTGCATCTTCATCCTCTGATGTCACATGTGCCTCACACGTGGGTGGTGGTGGATTGCCTGCCGCACTGTGAGGCACTGACACATCAGGGGGCGGAGCTGTGGATGTAGAAGCAGCAGCAGCATTCATCTGCGCAAGGCCTTGAGGCAGCAATGCCATGACGATGTGCTGCAGGGCATGGAAGGTCCCAGCCACATCTCGCTGGTGTGCAGCCGTGGCAGCCATTCTTTCCTCCGTCATCCGCTCCATGTTCTCCATGAGCCCCCGCATCTGTCCCAACTCCCGGCTGACATCGCTGGAGCCACTCTGACTGGACAGTTGTTCTTGTCTCAGTAACATGACTCCAGCGATGTCAGCCATGGATCGTTGGAGAGCATGGAGCGGACTGTGGGTGTCCGTTAGGGACTGTAAGTGGTCCCTGATGGTACTCAGACACCCATGTATGGCATCAAGTTTTGCTGCCGGGAGGTCGAACTCCACCCGCACCTGATCAGCCATCCTCTCCTGGACCTCTAACACACGGCGTTGGAAGGCCATGTGTTGTTCGTGGGGGTCCTGGGAGACAGCCGGGGTGGTAGGTGCTTCCTGCTGTGTGGTCTGTGCAGGGGGTGGGGTCTCCTCGATGCAGCTGAGCTGCCCTGCTCCTGTAGGTGAGGTGCCGTAGCTGTCCATGAACTCTTGGAGGGTGTCGGTGTCGAAGGTGTGGAGGTCCTCTTCGTCATCAGTGAAGAGCTGTTGGGTCTGCTCTGCAGGAGGTGTTGGTTCTCCCTCTGCAATGTGAAGGGGAGATGCAGTTTCACATTGTGTTCACATGTATGTTGATGCATTGTACAAGTGTACATACAAACTGCATGGCAATGTACATTGTGACTGTTTGGGAGGAGCTGCCTATTTGATGCGGGACAGTGGACATTTCGACAACATCACAGATGTGTGTTTGTACTTGTACATTATCATCTCACATTTCCCTGCTATGCCAAATGTGATTGACCAGTTTCTACACACAAGCGGCACCAGTTGTGTCCTCTGTTCTGTTGTGAACGTGTTGCAGTTCATACCACATTGTTGTCAATGTTGATGTGCTCTGAATGTTATGTGTGTGTGCTGCATTTTGGGAGAGTCGCCCTGCAGCTCTGATTTTGCTGCCCCTTATCCCTTTCAGGCGGTGTGTCTTTGACTTCTGTGCTTATACAGTGCTGAGATGTTGCATACTTGGGTAAATTGGGCTCTTGGTGGGAGTTGGGACTCTGGGGCATGGTTTGCCCGCAGATGTGTTGTTGACGTCAGGGGTTGTTTGTGCACGTGGATGTGTCAGAGTGTGACCTGCTCCTTTACGGATGTGGTCCACACTCAGCCACCTCAGTGTCGTGGCATGCAACATGTCATGATATATTGACTGCAGCCATGCTATTCGTCATGCAGTGTCACTTGCATTGTCAGTGTGGCTCACAGACATGCCGCTTTGCTGGGTTTGGCACATGTGCATGGGTTGGTTGTGGGATTGGTGATGTGTGGGAAGGGTCCCATCTGGGCACATAGTCAACGGGGGCCTACTTGCTGTTTCTAGGTGTGCTGCAGTGTGCCAAGGGGATCAGGGACATGATCCAGAGTCATTGTGGGTGTGCACTGTGCTATACTTAATTGTGCATGTGTGACATTGTACCCATCTCCCCCCATCCTCCCAGTCCCTGGTGGTTACTCACCCTGTTGCGGTTGTGTCAGGTCATGTTGAGCAGTGTCCGGTGCCCCAACTCCTGCCACCGTCTCCACACTGATGACTGTGGACACAATTTCCTCCATCTCATCCAGCTCCTCCTGAGGCGCTGGACTCCCACCTCCAGTCTGCATTGCTGCCTTCTGGTTGTTGCTGAGTTTCTGCTTGGTCTTGCGCTTCACATCATTCCAGCGCCTCTTGAGCTCCTCCATTGTCCTCCTCAGCACTCCGACTGCATTCACCTTGTCCAGGATGGACTGCCATGTTTCATTTTTTGTTGCCAATGACACAGTGGAGGTGACGAACAGTTGTTGATGGTGTTCTATCACCTCCGTGATCAGGATCCTGTTTTCCTGCGGACTGAACCGCGTCTTCCTCTTCTTCTTGTCCTTGCCCTTCCCTGTCCCAGAGGCCCCAGGCTGCTCCTCCCCCGGGGGGCTTGTGGGGTTCTGGCCGCCCTCTGTACCTGCTCCGGCTGCCTTCCTTGTGCTTCGCTGTAGTTCGGTTTTTGTTTGTGTTTTTTTTTCTGCTTTTGCAGTGATTTTTCCCGCCTGACGTGTGTGATTTGCAGGCCTGGCGCTGCTTTTCGCTGATTGTCTTATCCCGGTTGGGCCCATCGCAACTTTTTTCGCGTTCGGGTTTGGATTTTCATCGCCATCTCGGTAATGTTATCGCGGACATTTGACGCGTTATCGGGAGACTATCGCATGTTACCGCCGTGTTGAAAATACGACGTTAACACGGAGTTATTTTCCCGCGATAGACGGCGATATGAAAACTTGCGTTAACCTATTTTGGCGATGTTTATCGCACGTTCTTGAGAATATCCCCCTGAGTTTGATAAATAGCAGGACTAGCTGATATGTTTCAAAAGCATACATTTAAATTAGGTGTCTCGAGAGAATACATGTCTAACATGAATGTAAACAATTTGGTACATACTGATTAAAATATCAATGTGCTACTGTAAGTTAAGCTACATCAATTATACTGCTTCTTGAATTCTTCTTGTGTGATATACAATCGGGTTCAACAAAGCGGCACCAAATTACTTTTAGTAGTTCAATTTCCTTTGCTGTAAAACATTTGCACTTTTTCTCTTTTAAGTGTGTATGTACAACTGGACAGTCATGCGAAAAGATGAATAGTTGAATATTCTTTCTAGGTTAGGAATTTAAAATGTCAGAATCAGAACTATGGTCTCAACGTACAAAGACCCATAAGGAAGCCATTATATGCAATTTACATTGATTAGCATTCAAATGTGAGTACAATTTAAAATGCGACCTATACACTAGTATGTCTCATTGAAAATTGTACATTCACTGAAGATCACAAATTGCCCTGTTTAATGAATGGTAATTAGGAATTTACAACCCCTTGTGATTGGCTGTTAATGCAATGCTGGTGGCCTGCAAGGGACAGCACACAAGGGATAAGGCAGTTGGGAAGCTGGTAATTGGAATCGCGACCAATGATTGATACATTCAGTTGCGACTCCTAAACAAGAGCTTTCTAACTGTAAAAGAGGCTTTGTACACTTCAAAATACTCTTGTGGTCACCAGCACTGTGATATTGTGATTCGCAGTCATTGTGACAGGCTCTACATCATGTCAGTTATAAAGTCTGGATAAACATTTTTGTGGAAATAAACGTGTTCGCTCAAACATTCAAGACTGTAATTTTTAATGGTGGTTAAAGTTTTTGGTTTACTAAATCAATTAGGAAAGACATTTGCAAAAAAATCTTACAAAACATCAAAACATTTCTGTCAGAGATTACAGTGTTGAATGTAACTCACAGCCAATGCCTTTCATGCAGTTAGCAATGAAATGCTTGTAAACACTTCCTTGTTAAAATTTGATTCTCTACTAAACAAAGTACATATCTGTAAAGGACACAAACGCTCTAAAAGCAATGGGCAGAGTGATGTACTTCTATATAAAAAACATTAATATGTATGAATATGTGTAGGAAAGTAGGATCTGCTTCTATGGTTACCCCCACTTTTTGCTTGATGTAATACTGTTTCTGAGTAGTCGGACTGGGATCCTGCTAATCAGGACCCCAGTCTCTCTGCTTTCTCCCCTAAATTGTTATGGTAAGTACTTAGGTACATCCCAGATTGGATACTGGGGTACCCTTATCAGTCCCTAGTATATGGTACTGAGGTACCCAGGGCACAGGTACCCCAGAAGTCCCCCATAGGCTGAAGCAAGTATTATGACAAGACAGAAGTGTCCTGAAGCACACCCATTACTTTTCTTCATTTAAGTTCGTGTTACCTTATTTTTTCAAGTTTGGCGTGCAGCACCCGTAATTGGTGCGCCGTTCCTTTCGCACCTGAACATGATTCATTCAAAAGTGGTGGCCTGCTGGTTTAGCAGGTCACGCGGGTTGCACAGCCGTATACGCATTGGTATCTCAAAGTAATACTCATCCACCATAGTAATCAAATTTTGTTCAGTTTTATTTTCTCATTATTTGTCCTCATTATTCCACATTTTATCCATCACGTCAAAAGATATAAAATTTGTTGATTTTTTAGCATTTAATTGTTCGATGTATTGCCCATCCAGGCCTATGCATGAACATATAGCGAATGTCAAGTCCTCCACAAGATTCGATTCACATCCTACTCAATGCATTTCGGTTAAAAAACCTTCGTCAGGAGTATCTATAAGTTATTAAGATATATGTTTCAGTCACGTTGCATGTACTCCACCTCATAGTGTACAAATATTAACTAACTAATGTCCCCTTCTTATTTAGTGCCAAACGATTTGAACTTCAAATGCCAATAAATCACAATACCGTACCCCCGTAACATAAATCCAAGCATCAACTAAAAAATACAAATCATGTCATGTGCTCCTCAATCTAACCACAGGCTTTAAACACTTCATCCTGATTTATGAAACCATTATACTTTAACCCACACACCCTCCAAAAAACTAACCCACTGAAAATCAAACCCCTGTAAACCTCAAACCACCCCCTGCCCAACTAACATAACCCCCCAAACAAACTACACTGCTTCCCTATATCAAGTTTATCACCATCTCCAACCCCCGTGCGTACCTGATGTAAAACTTGCAACGCCTCAACCTCCTCGTACGCGCTCGTTGTTTATTTTACGCGACCATACTAATCCTCCCAAATTTAAATTGATGTTACCTACCCCACCTCTATGGTCATTGGTGTAAACCATCACGTGTTTCCCCACCACCACCAAATCACATTACCTGTCATCATTTAAAGTGCTAACAGTGCTAATAAACCCTCACACAAAGTCCCCCTCTACCCCGTAAACACATGTGTTGTAAACATAAACATTACGTGCATTTGTATACCAATATAAATATTTATAAAATGGACAGTCCATGTCAATGACTTCTCTGTAATCCAAACGTAGTGAACTTCTTTTGACGTGAAATCCGATGTCATCCTTTGCTCTCAAGTTTTTAATTTTTCTTACGTCGGAGTGCTAACAGGTGGTGAAACGGTATGTATAACGACAAGACAGAAGTGTCCTGAAGCACACCCATTACTTTTCTTCATTTAAGTTCGTGTTACCTTATTTTTTCAAGTTTGGCGTGCAGCACCCGTAATTGGTGCGCCGTTCCTTTCGCACCTGAACATGATTCATTCAAAAGTGGTGGCCCGCTGGTTTAGCAGGTCACGCGGGTTGCACAGCTGTACACACATTGGTATCCCAAAGTAATACTCATCCACCATAGTAATCAAATTTTGTTCAGTTTTATTTTCTCATTATTTGTCCTCATTATTCCACATTTTATCCATCACGTCAAAAGATAAAATTCGTTGATTTTTTAGCATTTAATTGTTCGATGTATTGCCCATCCAGGCCAATGCATGAACATATAGCGAATGTCAAGAGAAAATAAAACTGAACAAAATTTGATTACTATGGTGGATGAGTATTACTTTGGGATACCAATGCGTATACGGCTGTGCAACCCGCGTGACCTGCTAAACCAGCGGGCCACCACTTTTGAATGAAGCAAGTATTATGCCACCTATTGCACCCCTTACGAAAGATATAGATTTCCCTATATCTAAGGTCACTGCACTTAAAACCTATAAGTCACCCCTACAGCAGGCCTTTTCAATCTTGAAGGCAGGGTGCTTGGTTCTAAGTGTGAGGGTGCTCCTGCATGAGCAGGACACTCTTACAGCCTTCAGAGTCCATTCTCCCGGGTTGTACGTGAGGCAGCCATATAACATATAGAGGGGCACCGTGTCATTACGTGATGACCATCTCCAAACTGGCTGTAACAAACCCTGTCATGTTTGGCATCAAACATGTTGGAATCATACCCCCACACTGTAAACGCTGTGGGCGGTATGATTCCAAGCACTGTAAAGGCCCTCCGTTAGGCCCTCGGTGCTCCTGGTACCAGTCTTCTAGACTCAGGCAGCCCAACATGGCTGCTGCCGGCCAGAGACACGATTCTGCCCTCCTGCTGCTGAGCCAAGCTCCAGCAGGGGAAGTCAGAACAATAGGCATCCTGTCACAGGGAGGTGTGACCACCTCCCAGACAGGGTTTAGTGCATTGGGGCAGGGTGGGAGCGCTTGCCAGCGCCACATAGTCTGCGTGCAGGACACATTTGGTGACCTCCATGCATAGTCCAGCTCAAACCAGTTCAGGGAGCCATTGGCTCTCGCTCTGCGTGAAACTGGACAAAGGACAGGGGAGTATCCTCCCCCTTGTCCAGCCCCTCCTTAGGGAAGGACCCCTGTATTGTCCCAACCCTTTCCTTAGGGTATTTAAGGGCTTACCTGTGGGTGGGTCCCTAGATTTGTCGTGGGACATGATACAATTCAGACACCACTTCAACTTTGACCGTCTGGGCACTCTGGACTTTGCTGGACTTCTCTCAGGGTATCAAGGATGCAACCGGGAAGACTCCTGCTGCTCCTGATCTCTTTATCCTGCTTGTCTGCTGCAGCGTCCGTGCCTGTACTCCATACAGGAACCCGTCCAGGGCCTGTGGACATCCAAGACACCTGAAGGAATCTCCCTTGAAGTGAAGTAGTTACTTCTCTACATCTGCAGGCACCGCAACCAAGCTGACCAGTCTGCTGATCATGGAGTCCTATAGACTCTGAAAGGCTCAGCAACACAGGTGGTGGTTCTCCACATCTGAAGAGGCCTGCCCTGCCCTCTCACCAAGTTTGAGGCCAGTATACCTTGTTGGAGCCGCAGGATCCGAACCCCTGTGCACCGCGTCGACTTGCAGTTGCAAAGGCTTGTCGGCTTCCTTCCACCAAGATCTTCGGGCTCCAAGTAGCCCCAAACTCAAGCATCTCCAGTGACCAGAATCTTCGACCAGACCACATTGCTTGCACCGTGGGCCTGCTTCTTAGGTAGTTGCTTGAGGTCCTCTTGCGACTCCAGTGCCTCCGGCCTGGGGTCCTGTCAAGGGACACATTTGAATTCTTTTAGGCTCCCCTGATTGCTCGGGCCTGCCCTGACTCCCCTGCTTGTGGTGAGTGATCTGGACCTTGCTGGTCCCGACATTGCACCTTCACCTACTCCTTCATTGGTTGCAGTTGCCAAGGCCTGTTGGTGCTCCCGCCGGACACCGACCCCTCAACTCTCGACATCCGATGTGGGACAACTAGTGTATGCCTTCCACAGCGTCACCTGGTCCTCACAGCTGCAGTTCCAAGGGCACCGTCAACTCTCTCACAACACCCGACATTGGTGCGCATTCGTCTTCCGTGCCTCCTGGCCACTTCCAAGTGGCATAGACTCTTTCCCCTCTGCTTTCAGTTACTTCTCAACTTCAATCCACCTTTGGGTTCCACCAGTCACTTTCACCTTCTCCAGCAGCGGCATCTTTCTGAAGTCTCCCATCGAGTTCGATGACGGTTTCCGATGCCACTTCACACCCATGCACCCGGCTCCCCTGGGGCAGGTATCCTGGTTCCTAAGGTATCCAAAGGTGGGGTGGCTCTCCAACCTTCTGTCTTCCACGGGGTGTCTTCAGGGTCCACTGGGAAGGGTTCTCTTTCTTTAAATTGCAACCGCAACTTACACATTGATTTGTACGGAGAACGCGGTTGTGTTCCTACAAAGCACACGACCTCCGTGGGGCTCCTAGATACTCACCTTGTGTAGATACTTGGGTCCCCGGTACTTATGAATATTGTCTTGACCCGAGTTGTGGTTCACATACCACTATTTTAGTATATGGTTTGGTCTCCCCCTGGGGACCACTGTGTATTCTGTGCTACTTACCTGTTTCTATTGAAACGTATTGTGCGCATTGTGTATATCTCCGGCTAGGAGATATCTGTATGTGTTAGTGAGTGACTTATAATAAATACATATTTTTATAAATACACTGTGTGGTTCTTTTTCACTTATTCTATACCTATAAGATTATGTTCTGGTAAAACAAGCTGCTTTACACTCCCTCTGGACTAAGCCTGAAGGCTGCTCTCCACAGCTACCACTTAGAGAGCTTTCTAAGGTTGTCTGAGACCACTAAAATGCCACTAAAATCACCATAAGGGTTGTCTGGATCAGTGCAAGGTGTCCACTTACATAAGTGTACATCATATACTGAGCCAGCCTCTCACAATATGTTTATATCCAAAGGAACCACAATAAGCCAAAAATCATTTCTCATATTGAGAACTCCTGTTGTCAGTTGTTTTTTTTAACCCCAGGAGACTGTCTTTTGTCAGAAATAAAAATCTGCGCAAGAGTGAGGCGAGCTTGGTTTACAGTGGATGATGAGGGAACGTCAGGGAAATAAATAAATACAACATACAGTAATATTATGATTTGTCAAGCAACATATGTATTTTTAACATACAAGTCTTCAACAGTCCTACCCTACCAGTATGGAGGCATAGGAGCTAGCCGAGGTAGATCAACTTCAAAACGTCACTGGGAGTGGAGTCCTTCGAACTTTTTAGTTCCAATAATACCATCCTACTGATCTTGTGTTTTTAAAAAAAATATATATATTTTATTGAATTTGGTGTTAGTGTGTATTAATCATGGAATTGAAAATATAATAGGGGAGGTCTTTCTTGCTATAAATACATCAATGTGTATATACAGACTGTTGGACTTGGCCCTTTCTGCAGGGTCATCCCAGACATTTTGCCTTCACTCCTCCATTTTTACGTAATTAGTTTTTGTTGGCCTTAGTACTCTGCTCACTTTACCACTGCTAACCAGTTCTAAAGCGCTTGTGCTCTCTCCTTAAAACATATGAGATTGGCTTGCACCCAATTGGCAAATTTAGTTTACTTGTAAGACCCTAGTAAAGTAGCACCACCTGTCCTAGGGCTTGTAAGTTAAAACTACTAGGGGGCCTGCAGCACGGACTGTGCCACCCATTTAAGTAGCACTCTAAACATGTTTCAGGCCTGCTATTGCAGCCTATGTGTGGGCTGTTTTAAACTGCCATTTCGACCTGGCAGAATACCCAAATCTTCCTTTTTAATACATATAGGTCACGCCTAAGGAAGGCCCTGGACATCCCCAAGGGCAGGGTGCCGTGTATTTAAAAAGTTGGATGTGTACTTTTGAGGTTTAAATGTCTCTTAAATTCATGTTTCACTACTGCAAGGCCTACCTCTCCCATGGGATAACATTGGAGTTACCTTATTACATTTTATAAGTGTAATTGAACAAGTAACATTTAATTTTTGGTGTCTCTGGAATTGAAAGGTAAAATCCTAACTTATGGTGAAGCCACATTTTAAATAACAATTCTAAAAATGCCACTTTTAGAAAGTTAGTATTTTCTTGCCTTAGCCATTTGATGCCTGTAGCCTGTCTCTAGGTCACATGACTGGGTGTAGTTGACAGTTGGGCTTTGTGTATTCCTCCAGACAACCACACACAATGCAAAGCTTAGGTGTGACTGAATGGGACATCACTGGCAGGATGGGAGGGAGAAGCTGGGCCCAGACTTTCTTACACTTGAATAGGCTGTATCCTGCCACCACACAAAGGGCTGCATACCCCCTGTAGTTAGTAAGGAACCACGGCCAGAAAGGAAGTGGACCTGTACACTTCAAGGGCATACCTCTAGAAGCTTCTCCACATTTCAAAAGCAAAACTGGGTATAAATACATGTTAATGTTAATGTTAATGTTAATGAAATTTATAAAAGCGCACGAATACCCGGAGGTGTCTTGGCACTGAGGACCACAGTGAGCACATTTAGCGTCTAGACCTGAAATAACCAGGTCTTTAACTTTTTCCTAAAACTCACTAAGGAGCTAGCATTCCTGAGTTCCATTGGAAGGGTGTTCCAGAGTTTGGAGGTGCCATAGTGAAAGCTACGGCCACCCCAATGCGCCGTGCGGATTCTGGGGACTGTAAGAAGTCTAGCCCCCTCCGAACGTAAGTGTCTGGTAGGTTTGTACCATACAAAGAGATTCTGGAGAAAAGAAGGACCTGCACAATTCAAAGCTTTGTAGGCAAGACACAGAGCCTTAAACTTAATACGCTGGGAAACAGGGAGCCAGTGCAAATTGCGGATTTCCTTAGATACCGTTATATGCCTGGGGATGTTAAGCAAAAGACGAGCAGCTGAATTTTGGACCATCTGAAGCTTCTTTAAACACTGCTTCTGCACATTCAAATATAGCCCATTACAGTAGTCCAACTTGGACTGAATAAGAGAGGTAACTACCGTTTTTATGGTATCCACAGGGACCTCAGACACCAACTCTTCAGTACACTTTTGGACCTATGGATACTCTGACTGCCACAAAGACTGCTGCCGAAAGGACTGCAATTCTGATGGACTACTGCTCTGAAGGAAATGCTACCCTGCTGGTCTGACCTTATGCCTGCTGCCCTCTTGCCTGGGTGAGAAGAGAACTACACCTGCAACTTCACCCTTGAACCCAAGACACCAAAGTGACTCCAAGGGCTAGTCTGCTGGACTCCTTATCTGAGCCTCAGGAGGGTAAAGGCTCCCCAACATCCTCCACCATCCCCTGGACTCAGCTGAAGTGAGTTCCTTATCCCCAAATGGGCCCCTCAGGGTCTGAACCCATGGTGTAGCTCAGGGAGCTGCACTCAAACATTTGGTCCCCATGTGACCGCGAATGGGACCGTTCCTACTGAGACCTCACCGCTTGCACCGTGATTCAACACGAAACTCCGGCAGCCACCTCTTCACGCTACAGCATCTACCACTATTGTGGGACTGCGAACGCAAAGCTCCAGCAACTCCTGCATTGGACACCTGGCATATTCTTTGTGCTATTCCCGTATCCTCCTGCGATGCTCTTCCTGCTCCTCGCGGCACCCTACATTGTAAATGGGACTCTTGACACGGATTTGAGAAGGTAAACTTCAGCTAGCCTAACCTGTTGACTGTAGCTGGCCTGTGCTCCATTGCTGTAGGACTGAAAGTGTGACTTTGACCCGGTCCTCCGCAACCAGATATCCCTAGTTTGCGTTTTGTGCTTTTTGGCGCTATTTTCACTAAAATCTTGAGAAATTAAAAATGTCAGTTCTACTGATTAGATTTTTGTTGTTATGGCCTTGTTTTATTTATTACATTTTACTTTACTTTCCTAACTTCATGTGAGATCCATGTTGTGTGGTGTTTTTCACTTTATTACTGTTTGAAGTGTTGCACAACTACTTTACACATTGCTTTTAAGTTAAGCCCTACTGCTCGGTGCAAAGCTACCAAAGGGTTGAGCACAGATTAATTTAGAGTTGGCTTGACAAAGATTGTGGTTGCTGCTTGACCATGGCTCACACCCCAAAAAGCCAATTTCTCACAATGGTGATCAGTGATGAAGATTTGGGCTTGTTTCTTTTGCAGTGCCATACAGTGGTTTGGTGTATGCTATCATCCCATAACTGAGACCAATTTGAGGTCTAAATTGTCCCTGATTGGCCTTTTTGATTTTTTTTTTTTAAACTCTCTTTCTGACTTTTGTGCTTGAGATCACACCTGCAAGAATGGAGTTTGAGGTGGCCAACATGGATACCTACACTGTGGCCCGGCTCAAGGAGTTCTGCAAAGAGATGGGACTTGCAGCTAAGAGCACCACCAGGAAGGTGGAGCGCCTAAAAGTGCTGAGCGTCTAGGCGGAAGCCCATCAATCACTGCTTGAAGCCACAGGAGAGGATAATGAGAAGGATGGGCCTGGAGAGTACCTGCCTGTTTTACCACCTGCAGTTGAGTGGGATGACTTGACCCCTGAAGTGGAGCCCCTTGCCAGAGCAGGGTGCAGTGTATCTTCCCACAGTCTGTCCCCAGATGAGCTGGCAGAAAGGTGAGTGGATAGGGTATTCAAGCTGCAGGTTGTCCAGTTAAGAATGGTGGAAATGAAACTGGCCATGGAGGAGAAGAAGTTGTCACTGGCTCATGAACTGAGTCTGAAGGAGCTGGACCTCAAGGACAGGCAGGCAGAGTCCAGCAATGATAGTGGCAGCATTTCTATAGTGCCCTCTGGAGACAAGAGGTTCCATATACATAAAGGTCTGGTGCCTGACTTTGTTTTGGAGGATGACATTGAAATGTGGTTTGAGGCTTATGAGATTGCTTTACAGATGCATAGGATCACTGAGGAGGATTGGAGGGTTAGACTGTGGAAGCATATCCCTAGCAAAGGGAGGAAGACCCTGCTGGCTCTAGTGAAGGGGAACAGGATGAGGTATCCCCCATAAAGGAAGCTCCTGTTAGTAAGTATGGCCTTAGCCCATTGAAGGATAGGCAGGAGTTTAGGGACAGTCAGAAACTGGCCCAACAGACCTGGGAGGATTGTGTGTATTCCTTTTGCAAGGCACTGGATGGTTGGGTGAGGGTCAGTGAAGTAAAAGATTATCAGGAACTGTACAATTTGATTTCAAAGGAGCACGTGTTCAGTCTTTGTTTTAAAGAGCTGTGCTATCACTTCATCGACAGTAAGCTCTCTGACTCCAAGGAGCTTGCTAAGGAGACAGACCACTGGCTCAGCACCAGGGTCCATAAGAAGTTACCTGGGAGTGACGCCAATAAGGGTGGTTTAGGGTCCCTACAGCAGAGTGAGGGGGAAGTCATGGGAGACACAGACAGTTTCCAGACAAAGGGGGGAAGAAAGGGTTCCCATGCACCTTCTGAGAAAATGGGAGAAGGTTCTGGTGGGCGGTGTTCCTGGGCGCCCCATTTCCAACCACGCTGCTATGATTGTCCTCAATTAGGTCACAAGCAAGGGGACTCTGTTGGTCCTAAGAAAATACCCACTGGTGGGACTTCAACAGGGGTGGCCATTGTGGCCTCAATCAATCAATCAATCAATCAATCAAGACATTTGTAAAGCGTGCTACTCACCCGTGAGGGTCTCAAGGCGCTGGGGGGAGGAGGGGGTGCTGCTCGAACAGCCAGGTCTTGAGTAGCCTCCTGAAGGTTAGCAGGTCCTGGATCTGACGTAGGAGCAGGGGGAGGGTGTTCCAAGTCTTGGCGGCGAGGTGGGAGAAGGATCTGCCGCCGGTGGTTGTTCTTCTGATGCATGGGATGGCAGCGAGGGCGAGGTCGGCTGTGCGGAGCTGGCGGTTCGGGGTGTGGAGGGTGAGTCGCCTGTTGAGGTAGGCCGGTCCGGTGTTGTGGAGTGCTTTGTGAGCGTGGGTGAGGAGCTTGAAGGTGATCCTCTTGTCGATGGGGAGCCAGTGTAGGTCCCTTAGATGGGGAGTGATGTGGCTGTGGCGAGGTGCGTTGAGGGTCAGGCGTGCAGAGGCGTTCTGTATGCGCTGCAGTCGTTTCAAGAGTTTGGCCGGAGCTCCGGCATAGAGGGCGTTTCCATAGTCCAGCCTGCTGCTGACGAGGGCTTGGGTGACTGTCCTTCTTGTTTCGGTGGGGATCCATCTGAAGATCTTGCGGAGCATGCGGAGGGTGTTGAAGCAGGAGGAGGAGACGGCGTTGACTTTCTTGGTCATGGAGAGTGTTGAGTCGAGGAAGAACCCCAGGTTGCTTGCGTGGTCGGTGGGTGTCGGGGCGGCTCCTAGTGCAGTCGGCCACCAGGAGTCATCCCAGGCTGAGGGGTTGGAGCCGAGGATGAGGACCTCCATCTTGTCCGAGTTCAGCTTCAGTCGGCTGGTCTTCATCCATTCGGCGACGGCCTTCATTCCTTCGTGGAGGTTAGATTTGGCGGTGAGGGGGTCCTTGGTGAGGGAGAGGATCAGCTGGGTGTCATCGGCGTAGGAGATGATGTTGAGGTTGTGCAGTCGGGCGACGTGGGCGAGCGGCGCCATGTAGATGTTGAACAGAGTCGGGCTGAGGGATGAGCCTTGGGGCACGCCGCAGATGATCTTGGAGGCTTCGGACTGGAAAAGGGGGAGGCGGACGCGCTGGGTTCTGCTGGAGAGGAAGGAGGTGGTCCATTCCAGAACCTTGTCTCGCATCCCTGCGTCGTGGAGGCGTGTGCGTAGGGTGCGGTGGCAGACAGTGTCGAAGGCGGCTGAGAGGTCCAGGAGGATGAGGGCCGCGGTTTCACCGTTGTCCAGCAGGATCCTGATGTCGTCGGTGGCGGCGATGAGGGCGGTTTCGGTACTGTGGCCGCTGCGGAACCCGGACTGGGACGTGTCCAGGATGTTGTGCTCCTCGAGGTAGCGGGTACGTTTTCCGTTGGCGATCTTCTCGATGACCTTCGCCAGGAATGGGAGCAGGGAGATGGGCCAGAAATTCTTGAGGTCTGTCGGGTCCGCCTTGGGTTTCTTCAGTAAAACGTTGATCTCGGCATGCTTCCAACTCTCCAGAAAGGTCGCGGTCTCGAAGGAGATGTTGATGACTTTGCGGAGATGGGGTGCGATGGAGGCGCTGGCTTTGTTGAAGATGTGGTGCGGGCATGGGTGTGATGGAGAGCCGGAGTGGATGGTGTTCATGGTTTTGATGGTGTCGTCGTCGTTCACATTGGTCCAGGCGAGCAGGGGGTCAAGGTGGAGGGTGGGCGTGTGGTCTGAGGCGTCGGTGGCTGCCGGGGCGGTCTGGTTGTTGAAGCTGTTGTGGATGTCTGCGATCTTACGGTGGAAGAAGGTGGCGAGGGAGTCGCACAGGTCTTGCGATGACGGGATGTAGTTGGTGCTGGAGCTGGGGTTGGAGAGTTCCTTCACGATGTTGAAGAGCTCTTTGCTGTTGTGTGCGTTGCTGTTGAGGCGGTCTTTGAAGGAGGCCCTCTTGGCGGACCTGATGAGGTGGTGGTTGCTGCGGATGGCGTTCTTGTGCGCTCAGAGGCTGTCCGGTGTCTGTTCGCTGTGCCATTTCTTCTCAAGTTTCCGGCAGGTTTGCTTGGAGGCCTGGAGGTCTGCGGTGAACCAGCTGGCTTTCTTGTCGGTGTGCCTGTTGGAGGGTTTCTTGAACGGGGCGAGGGTGTTGGCGCAGTCGTTGATCCATCGCCTGAGGTTGCGGGCGGCGGTGTCGGTGGGTTTGGGGGGTGGGCTTCGGGCGAGGGTGGTGTTTAGCTGGTCTTCGGTGACTTTGCTCCAGCTGCGGCGGGGGGTCGGTTGAGTGCGGTGGTGCGTGGTGGGTTTCCGGAAGGTAAAGTGGATGCAGCGATGGTCGGTCCAGTGGAGTTCGGTGGTGTGGCTGAAGGTGACATGCGAGCTTGCGGAGAAGATGGGGTTGAGCGTGTGACCAGTGGAGTGGCTGGGCGTTATGACAAGCAGTCTGAGTCCGAGGTTGGCGAGGTTGTCGATCAGGGTGGTGGAGTTGGTGTCGTTGTTGTTCTCGAGGTGGAAATTCAGGTCTCCGAGGAGGATGTAGTCTGTGGAGGCCAGGGCGTGCGTGCTGACGAAGTCGGCGATGGAGTCGCTGAACTGGGGCCGTGGTCTGGGGGGTCTGTAGATGAGAGTTCCTGTGAGGGTGGTGTTGGGGTCCGTGTGGATCTGGAAGTGTAGGTGTTCGGCGGTGCTGAGGGTATCGTCGGTGCTGGCCGAGACCTTGATGGTGTTCTTGAGGACGATGGCGATTCCACCTCCAACTCCGTTGGTGCGGTCCCTGCGGGTGATCTTGTAGCCGTCCAGGATGGCTATGGCAATGTCCGGGGCCGAGGAGGCGTTCATCCAGGTCTCGGTCAGGAAGGTGACGTCCGGGGAGGACGAGTCGAGCAGGTCCCAGAGTTCGACGGCATGCTTGCGTGCGGAGCGGGTGTTCAGAAGGATGCATCTGAGGTGGTTGAGTTCTTTCTTGGCGGGAGGGTTGGCGGCTCGGAGGCTGGTGAAGCTGCAGTTCCGGCATGTGAAGGGTCCATGGGTGTGCTTCGGGGCGGCTAGGAAGCAGGTGTGTGGTCGTCCGGGGTTGAGTGCAAGGAGGGTGCTGGCGTCATAGCGGCAGCGGTCCTGGCTGCCGTGGGGTCCAGGGGTCCTGGCGCTGGTCGCGGTCCAGGCACGGACGGCGGCACGTCTAAGGCAAGCCCGTCTGCGCGCGTCAGCTGCGCGGCCGCGCAGCGGTCGCCATAAGAAGGGGAGGTTGGTGGGAGGAGCAGCTGGGAGGCGGGAGGGGACGAATACCCAGGTGAGGCAGGGGCCTCGAACTCACGGTGGCAGCAGCAGCAGTGGGCAGAGGGACACGGGCGCAGTCTGGTGGTGCTGTGCGGCGTGGAGAGCGACCTGCCTGGAACAGGGTCAGAGGTTGCTCTCTTCACCGCGCAGCAGCCGCCATAAGAAGGGGAGGTGGGAGGGAGGAGCAGCTGGGAGCCGGGAGGGGACGAATAGGCGAGCGGGGGGCGGGGCCGCAGGGGACGCAGCGGCGGGAAAACGGGCACAGAAGGCAAAAGGGGGCACAGAAACAAACAATAACAGCAATAGGTCTGGGGCACAAATCAGAAAAAGAGGAACAGTGGAGCGAAAAAAGCGAAGTACAGGAATTACCCAGGCAAGGCAGGGGCCTCGAACTCACGGTGGCAGCAGCAGCAGTGGGCAGAGGGACACGGGTGCAGTCTGGTGGTGCTGTGCAGTGTGGAGAGCGACCTGCCTTGAACAGGGTCAGCGGTCGCTCTCTTCACCGCGCAGCGGCCGCCATAAGAAGGGGAGGTGGGAGGGAGGAGCAGCTGGGAGGCGAGAGGGGAGGAATAGGCGAGCGGGCGGCGGAGCCGCAGGGGACGCAGCGGCGGGAAAAACAGGCACAGAAGGCAAAAGGGGGACACAGAAACAAACAATAACAGCAATAGGTCTGGGGCACAAATCAGAAAAAGAGGAATAGTGGAGCAAAAAAAACGAAGTACAGGAATTAACCAGGCGAGGCAGGGGCCTCGAACTCGTGGTGGCAGCAGCAGCAGTGGGCAGAGGGACACGGGCGCAGTCTGGTGGTGCTGTGCGGCGTGGAGAGCGACCTGCCTGGAACAGGGCCAGAGGAGTACGTAGTCCTCCGGGGCAGGTCATAGACCATGCCATGACCTCCCTTAGCTGGGGGATAGATTCAGAAGGTAAGCTAGTGATCCCTGAGATTGGGGTCATCACTTCCACAAGGTCAATGTGAATGGTGTCCCAGTAACTGCTCTGTGAAACACCAGGATCAGCCAGACCATGATGGTGGAAAGGCTAGTTTCTCCAGAGAAGTACACTGGCCAGGTGTGTCGGGTAACTCAGGCCCATGGGCAGGACTTCTTCCGCTCTATGGCCCTGGTATCTCTGGAGTGGGGAGGTGACCCAGAGAAGGTAATAATTAGTTCCCGGATACATTCTGGGAAATGAGTTGCCCCCGGTGTCAAGGGGAACTGGGAGGGGCGTCTGCCCAGGGCACACTGACAGTTATGTATTGTGGGGGATACTACTCCCAAGCGAAGGTTACGGGATCCCAGATGGAGGGGTAGGTTGAGGGAGGACTCAGAGTACAGACCTTGGACTGAGTGACCAGTCTCAGAATACCACCCCATAACTGGTGTGAGGTAGAGTGGAAGTAGGGTGCAAAGCAATCAGGGATACTGCCACTCATTCTGAGAAACCTTGAAGTTCAGAGAGCCCAGGGTGGCCTGGGGCCTGGCACTTGGCACTGACAGGTGTCAGTGGCCTCTGTTGGTTGCTGTCCTTGTGTGCACAGTTCTCTTTGTGTTGGTGACAGAAGTGTGATCCAAGGAGTGGAATAGGCTACTTCACCTTTGTGGCCATGGTGGGACTGTCTGCCTACTGGGATGCATCTGTGAGTAAGTTATGGTTAGGTGCTACACAAGTGAGGTCCACAAGTGAAGAGGAGAGTCCCCCATCGGTCAGTTCAATGGCTTAGAAGAGCGCAGGAAGAATGATCCAACTGAGTTTAAAAAAAACTTAGAACTGACATGTGCCCCTGCATAACAGGGCCTTTGTCCATGCCCTATCGCCTAAGCAGTGAAGCCCATCAAAGTATTGATTAGTGTACCCTGTGTTTTGGCTGGAGGCGGAGTCATGTTAGACTTGCCCCTTTCTGCAGGGTCATGCCAGATGCTTTTCCTTCACTCCTCCATTTGTGCTAAATATGTTTTTGTTGGCCTTAGGACTCTGCACACTTTACCACTGCTAACCCAGTGCTAAAGCGCTTGTGATCTCTCAATAAAACATGTAAGATTGGCTAATACCCAACTGGCAAATGTAGTTTACTTGTAAGACCCTAGTAAAGTGGCACTACCTATGCCCAGGGCCTGTAAATTAAATGCTACTAGTTGGTCTGCAGCATTGATTGTGCCACCCACTTAAGTAGCACTTTAAACATGTCTCATGCCTGCCATTGCAGCCTGTGTGTGCAGTTTTAAACTGCCAGTTTGAACTAGCAAAATAAACCTTTTGCCAGGCCCAAACCTTTGTTTTAAGACATATAGGTCATGCATAAGGTATGGATGCAGTATATTTAAAAAGTTAGACATGCATTTTCTTGCCTTAGCCATTTGGTTCCAGCAGCCTGTCTCTGGGTCACAACTGGGAGTAGTCGACAGTTGGGCTTTGTGTATTCCTTCTAGACAGCCACACACTATGGGGAACTTAGGCGTGACTGAATGGACCTTTACTGGCAGGATAGAAGGAAAGTAGGGTACCTGTGCTCTTCAAAGGCATGCCTGCCTCTAGAAGCTTCTCCCCACTTCAAAGTTACAACTGTTTTAATTGTAAGACCCTAGTAAAGTGGCACTATCTGTGCCCAGGGCCTGTAATTTAAATGCTACTAGTTGATCTGCAGTACTGATTGTGTCACCCACTTAAGTAGCACTTTAAACATGTCCATGCCATTACAGCCTGTGAGTGTGCAATTTAAAACTGCCATTTTGAACTTTCTAAATACACCTTTTGCGAGGCCCAAACCTATGTTTTTAAGAGATATAGGGCAGGCATACGGTAGGACCTGTACATCCCTAAGGGAAGGGTGAAGTGTATTTAAAAAGTTGGACATGAACTTATAGGCTTACATGTCTGGATAGTGAAAAACTCTTTTATTTTCACTACTGCAAGGCCTACCTCTCCCATAGGATAATATTGGAGTTACTTATTATATTTTATAAGTTTAATTTCCAAATGAGAACAGGTAGCCCCTTTATGTTTAGTGTCTCTGGAATTGTGATGAAAAGCCCTATCTTATGGTGAAGTTGGATTTTAATTGCCACTTTTAGAAAGTTTGCATTTTCTTGCCTTAGCCATTTGGTTCCTGCAGCCTGTCTCTGGGTTACATAACTGGGTGTAGTCGACAGTTGGGTTTTGTGTATTCCTCCTAGACAGCCACACAGATTTGGGAACTTAGGTGTGACTGAATGGACCATCACTGGGAGGATAGGAGGAAAGAGCTAGGCCCAGCCCCACTTACACTTGAATAGTTGTGTCCTATCTCCACACAAAGGGCTGCATAACCCCTGTAGTTAGTCTGAAGCCAGGGCCCAGAAGGCAGGGCACCTGTACACTTCAAAGGCATGCCTACCTCTTGAAGCTTCTCCCCGACTTTAAAGTCACAACTGGGTATAACTACTGGACCTCAGACACCAACTTTTCAGTACACTTCTGGACCGCTGGATACTCTGCCAGGAAGAAGGACTGCTGTGCTGCTAAAAGGACTGCCAGTCTGATGGACTGCTGCTGTAAGGAACTGCAGCTGTGCTGTGCTGACCTGCTGCCCTCTTGCCTGGGTGAGAAGAGAACTGGACCTGCAACTTCACCCTTGAGCACAGGACACCAGAATGACTCCAAGGGCTCATCTGCTAGGCTCCTGATCTGAGCCTCAGGGACATAAAAGGCTCCCCAACGTCCTGCAACAGCCCCTGGACCAGCTGAAGGTAACTCCTGACCCCCAAGTGGTGCGTCCCAGGTCCTGAACCATTAGTATGGCTCAGGGAGATGAATTCAAGCTTTTGGGCTCTTTGCACCATGAATGAGCCTGCTTGCACCGAGACCTCGCCGCTCGCATCACGATTCAATTTGGAACTCCGGCAGCTGCTTTTTCACACTACAGCATCGACAGCTAGCAGGGGACTGCCGAAGTGAAGCTCCAGCAATGCTCGCCCCAGATCCCAGGCCTGCTCTTTACACTACTGCGGCACCCTCCATCAATGATCTCCATGCCCTCCCATCCCCCTCCATCACGAATGGGACTATTGGCTTTTTGGTGCTATTTTCATTAAAATCTTTAAAAATGTATAACTTCAAATCTACTGATTGGATTTGTTTTTTTATCTTAATTTATTTATTAATTTTTTTTTTATTTTATTTGGTGTGTGATCCTTTTTGTGTGGTGTTTTTTACTTTACTACTGTTTGAAGTGTTGCACAAATACTTTACATATTACCTCTAAGTTAAGCCCGAATGCTCAGAGCCAAGCTGCTAGAGGGTTAAGCACAGGTTAATATAGGGTTGGCTTGTGCCTTACCCTGACAGGGATTGGGGTTGCTGCTTGACCAGGGCTCATACCCCAGTCAACCAACAACCCAATTTAGCACACATACAAGATAAAATTAGATGATTTACTACATCTTAACTGGTTAAATCACTTGATCATTGTAGTAAAATTTAATTATGCATGTTATTTATATCATATGTTCTAAGACATGCAAACACAGGAGCACATCAACAAAATGTTCATATACCTGCAAAATATAATTAGTAAACATTGTACATATTTCTTTCAAGATGCTATTGAAGGAAAATGTGGGAGACAAACAACACAATCAACACATCACAGATGATATATTTTACAAAAAAACTATTCTTTCAGGTTTAAACACATATTAGCATAACATGTATTTGTGAAGGACATCATTGTGTCTTTTACTGCTGAAATCACAGATGTTTATTGTTACCAAACTCAATGGTCCTCATTTTATGGCCCTCACAAGGATGAAGAGCTGAGTGGCCCTGCATGGATTCAAATGTATCATCATGAGGTCAAACACAGATTCCTGAAGTGGATGCATTAGTTCATCTAACCACAAGACCCAACTACTGTTCTATTGCCCACCAAGGTTCCACTTTCTTGAATTTTTTTTACAGCTACTGTGGCACATTTCACAACTAGTGAAATACAGTGCCATATCTACTGTATTTTAGTCCTCCCCTATCACCTCTCCACTAATACAGCCTCTTAACCTGCATGGCTGAAGATAAGAGAGACAGGGAATCAGACTGAATCCTGGACATTCTATAAATAGTTTACAAGTAAAGATCCTCACACCTGGCCATGGAACCGCTGGCGTGTCGGGCCAGAACGGGACTGGACTATACGGGGCTGGCCATCAATGGCATATATCATCGCATAGCACTTTATGCGGATGACTAACTCCTTTTTTTACAAAACACAGGTAGAGATTTGCAGGGGGCCAGAGGTATGTTAGAAGAATTTGGAGCACTTTCGGGATTGCGAGTAAGCTGGCAGAAATCTAAGGTATTCCTTGTGAAGCCTATTGGACGACCTCCGGAAGAGCTGGGGACCTTACGATGGGAGCCCACATGCCTAGAATACCTGGGGGTGGCGGTATACCATGATATGGCGGACCAGGTAGAGGGTAACGTGGGAAGGGGGATACGCGCTCTCCGCGCCTCCATGGACTTTTGGGGGTCCCTTCCGCTGTCAGTGGCAGGCAGGGAGGCCCTCCTGATGATGGTGGAGCTGCCCCGTCTGCTATACATATTTGGGACTCTCCCGATCTGGATCCCATGTGCGGCATTTTGTGAACTAGACTCACAGATCACAACGTTTTTGTGGGGGACGGGGTGCAGACGAGAGGCACTACGTATGCTGTAGCGCTCTACAGCCACGGGAGGGCTGCAATGGTTCGTAAGATGGTTGGCGAGCAGCAGAGACCCAGAAAGGGTGCAACCACCATTTACACCAGAACCCCAAGTCCTAACGAAAATACTGTTAAGGCTGAGACAGAGGCCCCATAGGAAGACGGATGAAGAGACGGTAATTACGAGGTGCTGGCGAGATGGCTACAAAGATCGGCCTGCAGGGTCCCCTACTCCCCAGACATACCCATCGATATGCTCCGCCAGTTACCGCATGGAGGGAACTGGGCTGGGCTAGATGACTGGAAGGACGCAGGGCTGAAAGTAGTCGGAGACCTCTTTAGAGACACCCAAATGATTCCATTCGAGGACCTACGAGAGGAGTTCAACCTCCCACAGGGGCATTTCCTACTACACAGAGCTGTTATGGCGGCATTCCGAAAACACTGGGCGATGGGGGTGACTGAACCCAAAGCGCTAGACTGCTGTAGATATGTAGTCCTATCCGCAGGTAGGATTAAAACAGTCTCTTGCATATACAGAGCCATCAGGGGGGATGTTCAGAGGCCCATGGAGCGACTGCGAACACAGTGGGAGGAAGACTTAGGGGTACCAATTATAGAAAAAGACTGGGATGCTATTGTGGAACACACCCTGAAGGTCTCTAGGAACGCGAGGTTCAAGCTCATAAACTACTATGTGCTTCACAGGGCGTACCTAACGCCAGCTAGAATCAGGCACTACTTCCAAACGGAGGAAGCGGCATGCCCACGATGTGGGAATGAAGAGGCACACATCCTGCACATATTGTGGGATTGCCCAGGCTTAAGGGAATTCTGGGAAGAGGTACTAGCGACTGTTGAGAGTGTCATAGATAGGGTAATTGAGCACACATTGCGCCGCTGCATACTTCACTGGTTCCCACACACGGCCAAGATGAAGACTACTGGAAGATTCCAAGACTTAGCATTTGTACTTGCGAAAAGGGAAATCACAAAGAATTGGAAGTCCGCAAGAGGCCCCCAAATAGGGAGCTGGAGAAGGAAAATGGAGAAATGGGCAGCTGCAGAACATAGAGTTTTACTGCGAGCAGTGAACAGAGGTGTAGGAAACCTAGAAACAGCGAGGGCGTGGGAGAACCTAGTGAATGACCTACAAATGCCAGACCTAGACGATACAGCAGACGACCAGCCGGACTCGCCACTACAGAACAGGGACACTGAAATAGGGACGCTGGAGATATGAGAGAGATAAAGGTCCTACGCAGCGCGCGAGAGCTGCGACAGCCCCTGCTTTCCCTCACCCCCGTCCACCTATCAAGCATCGCCCACAGTAAGAACAGCACGGATAGACGAAGGAGTAGCACACACCGCTGACAGATACAACTGACACTAAGCAACTTGTTTAGGGGAAGGGGAGAGGGAGTTGAAAGTTAGAACTGGTTGAACCTGATGACCTATGTAATCTGAACGGATATTAACATGGAAGAATGAGAGAATAATGTAATGTATACTATGGAACACATGTTTGATACTTGAGATGTAGAAAAATTCCGTGAATGTTATGTGCACTAAATGCCAATAAAATATGTTTAAAAAAAAAAAGTAAAGATCCCCACACTTCGCCTCACTCCAATCTGTTCTATTCTTCTACCTCCACTGCTCCACCTACCCATCCAGACAGCCAGCATTGTAAGAAAGAAAAGAGACTGGATGTCATGGAGACTGCTGGAAATTTGACCACTTCTTCTCCACTGGATTCTCAACAAAGTCCCTTGCTTCACTCTATTGTAGTCCTCTGTTACCACAGCTCCATCCATCTTGCTAGACCACAAGAAAGAAAATAAAGAGAAAAAATATAAAACAAGTAAACTATAAGAAGTAGATACAATACCCAGGAGCTTATCACTCCAAGCATGTTCATGTGCTCACTATGCCAATGGAAACCAAGTTGCACCTGAATGAAGAGCACCAACTAGAGTGAAACAGAGCTTGGATTGCTTGGGTTTCTGTTCAGGGAAGACCTGGCCTGGCATTTTGGGCTGGACGGTTCTTACTGGAGCATGGTTGAGACTGATTTGCACATGACTGGGTCCGAACTCAGGTGGCATGGTGGGCAAAGGAATGATGGGTTGGAATGCTATCCTGAGCAATTGCCAGTGGTTAGACTTGTTGCAAGTGTTCCTCCCATCACCTTTTAAGTGGTTGATGTACCACCCAAAGTGGGAAGGGTATGCCCATACATGTGTTACTGGAGCCAGGCTGCACCTGACTGACAAGTCCCAATCAGGATGAAACCAGTCTTGGGTTGCTTGTGTTCCAGTTGAGAAAGGACCTGGCCTGGAGATTCAAGCTGATCTGTTCCTACTAGAGCAGGGTCACAACTGATTTGTATATGTATGGGTAAAAACTGAGCATAGTGTGCAAAAGAGCAATGCCTTCAATATACCATACACAGATCAAAGCTCACTCTGAGGCAGGCAGTCAAGAATGCATGACAAGGGATCTAGGACAACAATGCTGGTTCTGCCGATGTCACTGATATTGTTTTGCAGGTATATGCAAAAACAGTACAATAGGTGGTAGGTATGGTGGTCCAGGTAGTCCTGGTGGTTGTAGTGGTGGCTCTTGCTATAGACTCAGTGATTTTATGATGCATCTAATGGTGGTTACTAGTCAATGAAACACCAAGTAAGGACTCCTCTACTGACAAAACATTTGCTACTTTCAGCACATTGATTTTGTCGTTGCTTCATATGGTACTTCACCTGAAGATGGTTCTGATGATGGTGAAACCATTGTTTCTCTTGTGCCGTCGATATTACCTCTGTCATAGGAGATGATTTCAGTGATGAGTGATAGTGCTGAAGGCAGAGCTGGCTGGTACTGCAGGTGGAATGTTGACAACTCTAGTTACTCCCCTGAGCTTTTTCTTAGAAGGATGCTATTCCATAGCTTCATCATCATCACCACTGGATGTCGGGTCACACATTGATGACTTTCAATGCAATAACTTAATAACCCATTGCAAAACGGCCAAACTGATAAAAAGCATGATCTATCTTAAATTCACAGTACAATAGAGGGAATGATCTCTTATCGGACATTCAAAACCTAAAACAGCTGTTGAGCAACACAAACCTACCACCTTTATACTATTAGGTCTCTTAACACGTTTTGACATGATACAACAATGCCTCCTTAACTGAAATCTGTACTCAGTGGGAATACAAGGAAAACTTAAGGGGTGGATGATTTCCTTTCTTTTGAGTAGAGTACAGACTGTTGCACTTCCACCATACTCATCTCATCCGATACACATGCATATCACTAACCTCCCCCCTCCACTGACTGGGACAAACTCCTCCCCAAGCACTATACTCGTCACCCCTTGTGCCTTACCTCCAGTGGGAAGCTGTGCCCCCTTGGAACATTTGGAATTCCCTTTCTAATGACCATATTCAAAGCACTCATAGCACTTGAGGGGCTTGTTCTTACTCTTGTCAGGAACGCTCCTATTCTGGTGGCCAGATTGGGTATGGGACCCTTTCCCCTGTGAACTCTTTTGGGGACCTTGTGAGATCTCCTCTTTATCTCCCCTGCCCCTTTCTTCTGGTGGGAACCCTGACCACCCTTATGGGAGCCCTCCCCTCAGATGCCTTTTTGGACACTCAGATGCTGACCCCGAGGTTTACCTCTTCAGCCGTACTGGCAAAAGTAATTTGTTTTGATTGTTTAACAGGAGCACCTGCAGGGTTAACATGAGGTTGAAGCCTTCTGGAGGAGTCTGCTGCTCACTAGATTTTTCAGACAGTTAAGGGTCTATTTTTGAAAGGGCAAATGGTTGCTACTGCATCACTCAGGTGAACAGAATACCCAGCATTTCAATACAGAGAATAAATGTGCCTATCCAGAGGGTGGGGGAAGAATGGGAACTTTGGGGCCTATTACGATGGCGGTCGGATGACCGTGGCCCGGCCGGCGGTGGCAACCGCCGGACCTGCAGCGGACATCCGCCCACGATCGCAAGCCAGAAACCGCCGGTCAGATTAGGATGGCGGTGGTGACCGCGGCGGTGGGAAATTCCGACCGCCGCTTTTCCGCCGGTTGCCATCCGCACTCCTGCCTGGCGGACAGAGCAGGACCGGGATAATGGTGGTGGTGTAGAGCAGGCTCCGCCGGCAGGATTATGATGCCGGCGGTAGCCAGCCTTTCCTCAGCGGTCAGACCGCCATGGAAAGGCATGCGGTGATTGTCTTCTGGGGGCCCGTTGCGGGCCCCCAATGTTTTGTGGGCGGTGTGGGTGCACTGGGGGGGTACCCAAGGCCCCCCCCTACATTTCCCTGTACCAGGTGGCAGGCACTGTCCAGTGCCTGCCACGCAGTGCAGGGAAATGCAGGACATGCTCCTTTTGACATCGCTGCGGTGCTGCGTGCATCAGCAACCGTCGCAATGTTAAAGCCTGCGATCCGACCGCAGCGGTCGGATTTCGAGCAAGGAACGTCGTAATACGACCGGCGGTTATGTCGCGGGCCTTGCGGACGGTCTTCTCCCGTTACCATGGCGGTCGGGGAGGTTTTCCGACCGCCATCGTAATAGGCCCCATAGTTGGTGTTGAATTGAGGGTTGTGCTGTTGCTGAGACCATGCACAGGTATCTCAAATTCTGAAAGGATTTTGCCCCGTGCTCCACAGGTTGCAGTCCAAGACCCTCCTCTGGATCCTGGTCCAATTCCTCATCATCATCCAGCTCCTCCTCCTCCTCACTGTCTGTGGGGGGCTGATGGGCCTTGGCCCATGCCCTTAAAGTCTTCTGGAGCTCTTCCTTCTTGATGCTCCTCTTGACAGGCAACCCGTTATCTGGCAAAACTCCTTGAGCTGGGACAATGTGTAGCTCTCCAGATTGGCCAGCTCAAACTCCATCTTTGCAGGAAAAATCACAAATCCAACAGGCAGGTTGAAGCAGGATAAATTTGGAAAAATCAAAAATGTCAATCAGGGAAAATAGAAAAATATTAAAGTGTTAAACAGGGAGCATAGAAAATTATAAATTCCAATCAGGGAGAATTGACTCACATTGGTAGTGTACACCAAATTACTGTAAGGTACTGCACAAACACAAGTCCTATCCTCTCCGTTGATCACCAATGTTAGAAATTGAGGTTTCTGAACCACAATCCTAGTCAGGGTAAGTCAGATACACACCCTAAATTAACCTTTGCTCACCCTCTGATAGCTTTGCAGGCATAACATAAGAGACAATATGTAAAGTATTTGTGCAACACTTAAAACAGTAAACCAGTGAAAATACCACACAAAAAGATACAACACCTGGATAGAAAATAGAAATGTATTGAACAAAACAAGACCAATACGACAAAATCCAATAAGTAGAACTGGAGTTATGAATTTTTAAATCATATCTTGAAATATAGTGCTTAAAAACATAAAGCATCAACCGGGGCTATCTGGTTGCACTGGATCTGGTCAAATCTGAAAGTTCCGGTCAACCACGATGGAACACTGGTCGGATACAGGAACCAAGTCGATCCTGCTGAAAAGTGCCTTGGTTGCGTGGTTGATGGAGCCGAGATGCGTGGAGCAGGAGTTGATGCACCTGGGGCCGAAGTACAGGAGTTGTAAGTGATGCATCGTTGTCCAGCCATGCAAATCGGAAATGCATAGTCATCAAGCCACAGACTGTAGGCGATGAGTCGAGAGCTGGAGGCAAAGAGCTGCGCAGAGGGTGACGTGATGTCCTCAGCCCTTGTGGTGGCGGCTATGCATTGGCGTCGAGGGAGATGCGTTGGTTCTGACAGGTGCAACATCGTCAATGCATGGATTTTTATAGTTGCAGCACCTTTTACCCTCTTCCAAGGGTTCAGGACAGGAGTGGCACCACTTGGCAGGGCAGGCTTGTAGCAGTGACTCAGAACACAAGGCAAGCAGACAAGCCCTTGGGGGCAACTCTGGTTTCAAGTGGGTCAGGGCCAGTCTTTATCACCCAGGCAAGGAGGGCAGCAGGCAGCACACAGGTCAGCACAGCAGAAAATCTGTTCTTCCAGAGCAGCAGTCCAGCAAAGTGGTAGTCCTTCAGTAGCACAGCAGTCTTTCTTCCTGATAGAGTATCCAAAGATCCAGAAGTTTACTGAGTTGGTAGGGTCATAAGTCCAGTTATAATATGCAATGGTGCCTTTGAAGTGGGGGAGACTTCAAAGAGGGGCTTTGAAGTGCACAGAGGTCCTCCCTTCCTGCCATGGCTCCAGACTCACTACAGGAGGTTAAACAGTCCTTTTTGTGGGGACAAGACACAGCCCTTTCAGGTGTAAGTGTGAGGTTGTGCCCAGCTCCTCCATCCCATCCTGTCCAGGATGGCCCATCAGGATGTTGATGGGCCATCGGTCCAACCTAAGCTCCCTTTGACACACTAGTTGCATTTAAATACAGGCCCTGGGCACACACAGTACACTTTACTAGGGACTTATATGTAAATCAAATGTGCCAATTGTGAATAAACCAATGTCACCATGTTTAAGGAGTGAGCACATGCACTTTAGCACTGGTTAACAATAGTAAAGTCCCCAATGTCCAAAAACAGTTCAGCAAAAGGTGAGACAAACAGGTAAAAAGTTTGGGGAAAGACCACCCTAAGACTGACAGGTCTAACACCTGTATTTGGCCTGCACTGGTACGTAACACTTCCACTCCCTGGGACAGAGTTTACTTTCCTTACCCAGGCACAATGATTCCTCAGATCCAGAATGAACCAATAGATACTAGAGTTCAGAACGGGTACAACCAAAAATGCTATTTGTTGGTCAGTCTTATCTCACTTTACTACTTACATCACTGTAGCTGTGGTTAAACTGGACTTCACATGGCTGAAATAAGCTGAAAGCCAGAACCAGAAGCTCACTCTTCCCCCATCTGATACCTCCATACGTATCTTGGGGCTGGACGCTCACCTCCAATTATGGCACAAGCCTCACCGGAACCAGACTATGGTTACTGACGTTCTCTGTTAACCATCTGGTCTATATCCTAACCTAAAACCAGGGTTTATCTGTTAATATAGAACAGTGACTCTCTTGGTGCAAGCCAAAATAAACCAAAGAATGCTAGCATCTACAGAACACTCAAAAACCCACCGCTACAAAATACTTGAGTGCCAATCCTGCATAGCTTTGTCTTGCACGTGGGTTTAAAACCATGTTGCACTAGTAATTCTTCATCATCTTGAATAAATGAAGTTATTTCTAAAATGCACAGCTACTCCGGGGAGTTTCCCAGCACTAGGAAACATACACTAACTAGAACCCCATTTAGTAAGCTGCTGCAAAAGTCCAGGTTTTTAGAAACTTTCAGAACTAAAGTTTATTGTCAGTCTTGCAGAGCTGCAGTGGAAGATGGTTCCAGGCTTGGCTGCCAGGAAGGAAAGGGAAGAGCTCCCCTTCTCCATATACTTGATTTACAGGATATATACCAGGCCCGCATTATCAGACCGTAGAGTGCGCAAGGGAAGTAGTGTGTCTATTGGAATAATACCTTGGACTAGAGCCAAAAAAGGGTCTAAAATGGTCTGTTAGACTCAAAATATAATGAGTCTTTTCCTGTTTTTGGAAGGACCACCACCATTGCTATTTAAGTGAAGCATCCAAGCACATCAGCATATTTGTTGCAGAATTTGGTCATTTTCTCATGTCTTGACTGTCCTTAATTCGTGTATAGACATTTTTATGTCTTCGATATCTAGGGATACACCACGATTTTCCTTGGCCTCTGCCTCTATTGTTGGTAGTCGTACCTCTTCTAATATTGCCTTTATCAGTTATTTATGTGTTCCTTCTTGTTCAATGCACAGCTAGGAATAAATCTCTTTCCATCTATTGAATATCTCTACATGAACAGTCAATGCTTGGCTCACTCCATCCTATATTGCTGATACAGTTTTGTTACCTTTTCCCATTTTCTCTGTCCACACTAATAGATGCCTGCTTTACCTACCCTCTCCCAGTGTTGTTTTATGTCATACCTAGAGTTGTGCATTCCTACTCTGATTCTGGCTGGTCTTGTTCCTTCAGTTTCCACATTCTGACACTGTTGTTGATTTTTGCTATGGCTCGTTGTCTTTCTATGTTAAATTTTTTCTTTTCTAACTTAGCTATTTCACTGATAGTGTGTTCTTAATTCTGTGTGATGTGGCCATACACTTCCATCATATTGTGACCTTTAATGCCTCCCGTGTAGTTCCAGCTGAGTTTATGATGTCTTTATTTGGGTATGCAGAAAATCGAGTTGGAAATGTCGACCTACACAAATATTGAGTTGGAAATATAGTGACACAGAAATATCGACGGCAAGAATATCGTGGTCAAGAATATCGAATTTAAGGTAAGAAATAACGTTTTCAAAAATATAGAAGTCATTAATATCGTTTGCAAAAATATAGTTTAAAATATAGATTTTTTAATTAGTGTTATGTATTTTAGTTGATATTTTAAATGTATGTGATGTATGTTTTTTTGAATAAGTATTGTTTATGTTTTTTAATATATGAGTTAAATTTTTAGTAGTTATCAATTTTATTGTAATTTTTTTTGCGTTTTTTAGTTCCGTAGCGGGTTGTGGGTTTATAGGGGAATAGGGTGGGAAGTAATTTAATTATAATAAATTAATGATTATTTTTTATTTATTAATATTTATTTAATTGAGATTTTATAGTGTTAATTGTGGGAAGTAATTTTTGTAATTAATTATTAATTGTTGCTAATTAATATTAATAAAATTAATTGGTAATTAATTATGGTAATTGTGTAATTTTCTTAGGTGCAGTTGTGAGGTTTATAGGGGTAAAGGGTGGGAAATAATTTTTTACTAATTAATAATTAGTTGTTAATTTATATTAATTAATTTATTAAAAATTAATTATGGAAATTGTGTAATTCATTTTAGGTGCGGGTTGTGGGGTTTATAGGGGTAAAAGGTGGGAAGTAATTTATGTTTAATTAATTAATAATTAGTTGATCATTTATATTAATTAATTGATTGTAAATTAATTATGGAAATTGTGTAATTAATTGTAGGTGCGGGTTGTGGGGTTTATAGGGGTAAAAGGTGGGAAGTAATTTATGTTTAATCAATTAATAATTAGTTGATCATTATTATTAATTAATTAATTGATATTTAATTAGGGTATTTGGTTATATTTTTTGTGTGTGGGTTTTACTTTTATAGGGGTAAAGGGAGGGGAGTAAATTAATTTTACTTACTTTATAATTAGTTGTTAAGTACTATTACTTTTTTAATTGAAAATAAGTTTTAATTTTGTAATTAATTTTTTTACAGTTTATTTCTAGCTGTGCAATGTGGGGATTATAGGGGTAAAGTGTGGGAAGTTAATTAATTTTTATGAGTTTTAATTTGTTTTTTAATTAATAATATTTCTTTAATTGGCAATTATGTTAATTATGGAAGTACATTTTTTTAAATTTAGATGTGGTTTGTGAATTGTATGGTGTTATAGGGTAGGAAATAAAAAAGTAAATGTATGTAACAATTAATGTTTTTGTTTCTAAATAGTTTGTAATTAAAACATGTTATTTGTTTGAAAATAGTTTTTTATTTTATTTAATATAATATTTGTAGGATTTGTCATATGTATTTAACATTATATGTTTTTTTAAACTTTTTAATATTAAATATATTTGTTTTTTAATATTTAACATATTTATATTTTTTTTATTTTTTTTGTTTTTTAAATATTTTTGTTGTTGTTAATATTTTGTTTGTTTTTAATTTTCAACTGACTGTAGTGGGAATATTAATTGTTACCCCTCCGCAATCCAACACTTTCCCTACTGTTTCACTCATTGGAGTGGGAATCGTGAATTTTATCCCATCACTATCCAACACTTTCCCTACTGTTGCACTCACTGGAGAGGGAATAGTAATTTTTACCCCTCCGCTATCCAACACTTTTCCTACGGTTGCAATCATTGGAGTGGGAATAGTACATTTTATCCTGCCACTATCCAACACTTTCCCTACTGTTGCACTCACTGGAGTGGGAATAGTAATTTGTACCCAACCGCTATCTAAACACTTTCCCTACTGTTACACTCAATGGAGTGGGAATAGTTATTTTTACCTCTCTGCTATCCAACACTTTCCCTACTGTTGCACTCACTGGAGTGGGAATAGTAATTTTTACCCCTCCGCTATCCAACACTTTCCCTACTGTTGCATTCACTGGAGTGGGAATAGTAATTTTTACCCCTTTGCTATCCAACACTTTCCCTACTGTTGCTCAAATTGATCAGGCAATCATGACATTTTATAGCACTGTAAATAAAAGGTGTTACTTTTACTCGATTATAAGGTACTCATGTCTTATTTAAACCCCTTAAGAAATAAGGGCTTTTAGACCTCAGCAGCATTTGAACCTGTGACTTACAGGCAATGGCGGCCGGCACAGATAAGAGCGGTGGGCGGGGCTGGGATGGGGTGGGGAGAAGTCGACAGATGATGATAGGTAAAATTAAATAAATAAATAAAACCACTTACCTTGCGTTCACCGCATCACTGACTCGGCGATGCAGCAAGCACAAGGTAAGTGGTTATATTTTATTTTTTATTTAATTTTACCTATCCTGTCATCTGTCGACTCCCCCCCCACCCCGCCCCACCCCATTGCTCTTACCTGTGCCGGCTGCCACTGCTTACAGGTTTTATACGGATTTCAGCAGTGATCACTTCAATTACTTGACTTGAATAAAGTGCACTTGCGCACGTGCGTAGAGAACAACATGGCACAGGCGGAAAAAGTCCTTAACCTTGGCACAGTCATGTACAATACTTTCTCTCAATTCCCCCATCACCAAAGCACAAATGAAAAAAGGTCGCTGCACCAGGAATATTTCAGAAATACGATTTGCATTCTTACCACAGCCTGTGAGAGAAGAAAGAGGGTCTTTGAGAACCTGCTTTGCATGTTGTTTGCAAGTCAAACAAACAAGAAAGGTGGTTTGTTCGACTGCACAATGGGAATAGCAATGCATTTGGAGATGACATTGGAAAGAAAGCGATTTCTATTCTGCTGTTGGAATATTCAAATTCTTCAGACTACATTCTCTCCATCATATAATTGTGAGGTTAGTTTGGCTTCCAGTCCATTACAAACCCTTGTAAACAGGATACATTCCATTGGGCTGAGCAAACATTTTCAGCGGACAAATCATTGGAGCTGTTTAGGGAACAGTAATGATTATTACTTTTTTAGGCCTCGTCTCCAGATAGCTTTGACATGACATCGATTCCATTCTTAACATATGCTTCCAGTGAATTTGTGCCATCTTTTGAGTCAGCCAATTGCTCACGATAAGACAGTCTTCTCGTCTAAATCAGTTGCCTGCTCCTAATTAGATTGCTAGTCTCTCTATTCTTGTGTCTGGCTCACTAGGGCAGTGTTGTGATTGGATAAATTGTACCCTTCCACAGACTACGTAAAATGACTCTTTTTTTCTTTCTTTACTTAGTATTGAGCTATCAGATGTGCATGTGTTAGCTTGTTCTTTCCCCTTGCCTAAGGTGCCCTCTGCGTGCTCTGTTTTCACTTCCCCAGTACTCCCTGTCCCACTTCCTTTCCTGGTCCCCATGTTACACGATTTTTTCTTTTATTATTATTATTGTATTTATTTATTTTTATGAGGGTCCGGCAGCTTCAACTGCTGCCGGGTTGCTCGCTTCGAGTGCAATTATTATTTTGTTTCATTTTAACCGTCCCCCGAAACTCTTCACCTCACTCCCCATTCCTCATCCAGTATTATTTTTATTTTTTACAAGTGGCCAGCATCACTAGAGTGCTTTGAACACACTTCTTTTTAAAAAATGTTAGTTTACTGATTTGACATGTCCATCCATTATGTCAGAATGGTAGATTGAGAGAAGAAAGCGTCACCTGTATAGGTAACGTCCCCCTGGGCACAAGCTAATGACCACACTATTGGGCCGATTCCGATCTCGGTCGGAGGCGCACCCAATACCATTCGGTCGGGAAAAAAGCCATGCGAAAGATGTTTCCCGACCGATCCGTACAGCACACCGAACGAGCAAGTACGATGCGCACAACAGCAAAGAATCCGGCCGAGCCGTACTCACCCAAACCAGGTCCTGTTCTCCGACCGAGGCGAATCCGGAAACGCCGAATCTAGTCGCACGGAAGGAAAAATGCAGCCCCGTCCGGCCGGACAAGTACGATGCGCTTTCCGTACGCGCCGAACCCGTCGCTACGCACGGCACGTCAAAGCATCCGGGAGAGGCGCACATAAGCTCCGATTCGCGCCACAACACGATCCACGGCTCCGAGACGAACACGGCAGCGACGAGGACGAGGCGAAGCGACGAGGACGAGGCGAAGCGACGAGGACGACGCGAAGCAACGAGAAGGACGAACGACACGAACCAACCATGAATCCCTTCGTCCCGATCATACCAATATTCTACATTTACTACCGGAACAGGCACGGACGCGTACGGCGCAGAAGGTAAGCCAGACACCAACCACAAAACACATACAACACGTACACGACACATCACACACACACACAGGGATGCAGAATATACTTACATCAGCAACAGCAGCACCATAGGGGCGGGATGCCCATCACCAATGCCACATATGCACACAGGGGCCTGAATGCGCACCACCACCCCTACCCAGGGGTGGCATGATGCCTACCACTACTACCACCCTCACCCAGGGGGGCAGGATGCCTACCACTACCACCACCCTTAGCCAGGGGGCAGGATGCTTACCACTACTACCACCCTCACCCAGGGGGGCAGGATGCCTACCACTACTACCACCCTTAGCCAGGGGGCAGGATGCTTACCACTACTACCACCCTCACCCAGGGGGGCAGGATGCCTACCACTACTACCACCCTCACCCAGGGGGCAGGATGCCCACCACTACTACCACCCTCACCCAGGGGGGCAGGATGCCTACCACTACTACCACCCTTAGCCAGGGGGCAGGATGCTTACCACTACTACCACCCTCACCCAGGGGGCAGGATGCCTACCACTACTACCACCCTTAGCCAGGGGGCAGGATGCCTACCACTACTACCACCCTTACCCAGGGGGGCAGGATGCCTACCACTACTACCACCCTCACCCAGGAGGGCAGGATGCCTACCACTACTACCACCCTTAGCCAGGGGGGCAGGATGCCCACCACTACTACCACCCTCACCCAGGGGGGGCAGGATGCCTACCACTACTACCACCCGCACCCAGGGGGACGACGCGAAGCAACGAGAAGGACGAACGACACGAACCAACCATGAATCCCTTCGTCCCGATCATACCAATATTCTACATTTACTACCGGAACAGGCACGGACGCGTACGGCGCAGAAGGTAAGCCAGACACCAACCACAAAACACATACAACACGTACACGACACATCACACACACACACAGGGATACAGAATATACTTACACCAGCAACAGCAGCACCATAGGGGCGGGATGCCCATCACCAATGCCACATATGCACACAGGGGCCTGAATGCGCACCACCACCCCTACCCAGGGGTGGCATGATGCCTACCACCACTACCACCCTCACCCAGGGGGGCAGGATGCCTACCACTACCACCACCCTTAGCCAGGGGGCAGGATGCTTACCACTACTACCACCCTCACCCAGGGGGCAGGATGCCTACCACTACTACCACCCTTAGCCAGGGGGCAGGATGCTTACCACTACTACCACCCTCACCCAGGGGGGCAGGATGCCTACCACTACTACCACCCTCACCCAGGGGGCAGGATGCCCACCACTACTACCACCCTCACCCAGGGGGCAGGATGCCTACCACTACTACTACCCTTAGCCAGGGGGCAGGATGCTTACCACTACTACCACCCTCACCCAGGGGGCAGGATGCCTACCACTACTACCACCCTTAGCCAGGGGGCAGGATGCCTACCACTACTACCACCCTTACCCAGGGGGCAGGATGCCTACCACTACTACCACCCTCACCCAGGGGGGCAGGATGCCTACCACTACTACCACCCTTAGCCAGGGGGCAGGATGCCCACCACTACTACCACCCTCACCCAGGGGGCAGGATGCCTACCACTACTACCACCCTCACCCAGGGGGCAGGATGCCCACCACTACTACCACCCTCACCCAGGGGGGCAGGATGCCTACCACTACTACCACCCTTAGCCAGGGGGCAGGATGCCTACCATTACTACCACCCTCACCCAGGGGGGCAGGATGCCCACCACTACTACCACCCTCACCCAGGGGGGCAGGATGCCTACCACTACTACCACCCTTAGCCAGGGGGCAGGATGCCTACCACTACTACCACCCTTAGCCAGGGGGCAGGATGCTTACCACTACTACCACCCTTAGCCAGGGGGAAGGATGCCTACCACTACTACCACCCTCACCCAGGGGGCAGGATGCCTACCACTACTACCACCCTTAGCCAGGGGGCAGGATGCTTACCACTACTACCACCCTCACCCAGGGGGCAGGATGCCTACCACTACTACCACCCTCACCCAGGGGGCAGGATGCCCACCACTACTACCACCCTCACCCAGGGGGGCAGGATGCCTACCACCACTACCACCCTTAGCCAGGGGGGCAGGATGCTTACCACTACTACCACCCTCACCCAGGGGGGCAGGATGCCTACCACTACTACCACCCTTAGCCAGGGGGGCAGGATGCCTACCACTACTACCACCCTTACCCAGGGGGGCAGGATGCCTACCACTACTACCACCCTTAGCCAGGGGGCAGGATGCTTACCACTACTACCACCCTCACCCAGGGGGGCAGGATGCCTACCACTACTACCACCCTCACCCAGGGGGCAGGATGCCCACCACTACTACCACCCTCACCCAGGGGGGCAGGATGCCTACCACTACTACCACCCTTACCCAGGGGGGCAGGATGCCTACCACTACTACCACCCTCACCCAGGGGGGCAGGATGCCTACCACTACTACCACCCTTAGCCAGGGGGCAGGATGCCCACCACTACTACCACCCTCACCCAGGGGGGCAGGATGCCTACCACTACTACCACCCTCACCCAGGGGGGCAGGATGCCTACCACTACTACCACCCTTAGACAGGGGGCAGGATGCCCACCACTACTACCACCCTCACCCAGGGGGGCAGGATGCCTACCACTACTACCACCCTTAGCCAGGGGGGCAGGATGCCTACCACTACTACCACCCTCACCCAGGGGGCAGGATGCCTACCACTACTACCACCCTTAGCCAGGGGGCAGGATGCCCACCACTACTACCACCCTTAGCCAGGGGGCAGGATGCTTACCACTACTACCACCCTCACCCAGGGGGCAGGATGCCCACCACTACTACCACCCTCACCCAGGGGGGCAGGATGCCTACCACCACTACCACCCTTAGCCAGGGGGCAGGATGCTTACCACTACTACCACCCTCACCCAGGGGGGCAGGATGCCTACCACTACTACCACCCTTAGCCAGGGGGGCAGGATGCCTACCACTACTACCACCCTTAGCCAGGGGGGCTGGATGCCTACCACCACCCTTAGCCAGGGGGGGCTGGATGCCTACCACTACTACCACCCCCACTCATAGGATGGACAATGCATGACACAACCAGCACACCACAACCTAGGGAATACAAGAAGAATACATCCCCCCAACACCATGACAAGCGTGAGTAGACTGTGTCAAATGCCTACAACACTGAACATGACTTTGAACATACAATGTGACCCCCTAGCACATGTGCCACACATATATGTGTGTGGCACCCACAATGCAAGCAGGCCATGACCATTGTGGCAATGGGGTCCAAACCCCCATCATCACAGTGACCAAAAGGTAAGTGTGGGGTCCATAGCTGAAGCACATTTTGAACATTGTGGCAATGGGGTCCAAACCCCATCATCACAGTGACCAAAATGTAAGTGTGGGGTCCATAGCTGAAGCACATTTCGAACATTGTGGCAATGGGGTCCAAACCCCCATCATCACAGTGACCAAAATGTAAGTGTGGGGTCCATAGCTGCAGCACATCTTGAACATTGTGGCAATGGGGTCCAAACCCCCATCATCACAGTGACCAAAAGGTAAGTGTGGGGTCCATAGCTGAAGCACATTTCGAACATTGTGGCAATGGGGTCCAAACCCCATCATCACAGTGACCAAAATGTAAGTGTGGGGTCCATAGCTGAAGCACATTTCGAACATTGTGGCAATGGGGTCCAAACCCCCATCATCACAGTGACCAAAAGGCAAGTGTGGGGTCCATAGCTGCAGCACATCTTGAACATTGTGGCAATGGGGTCCAAACCCCCATCATCACAGTGACCAAAAGGCAAGTGTTGACAAAGTAAGAGGTGCAACTGCCAAACTGCATGGATGATTCCTGGTCACAGAACAACAAACACATCAGTGGCAAAGTAGTGTATGTGTCCCATTGCAACATAAATTGGGGGAGCCAAATCCTGCAGTGCAAATAAGACATAACTTTGGCCATGTGCAGACAAACAACACCCATGGGGGCTGACACCGTCAACAATCATCAATGACACAATGACAGAAGTGACCATCCGAATGCAGACCCACATATTTGCACCAATGGGCACACACATGCAGATACCCTGTGGAGACTGCAGATGTGAGGCGAACAGATACCATACCATGGCAGCAATGGGACACACAATCAACAATTAGCAACAAATGAGGGCTCCCGTCCCATCAGCCTGGTCATGGAAGTGCCAACGGAATCATCAGCACAGATCCAACACACTTGTTTAGCAATGTTGCACTGACAACACAGATGAGTCCTTCCCCATTGATGCCCAAACCTGCATGTTCACTGGAGATGGCCACACGGTCAGGGAAGTAGACGAATAGAACAATGGCAGGCACAACAGATGTGCAGGGGTGGAAGCCACAGATGTGAAGTTGCCAATCTAAGTAGGAAATCTCATTGCCAAATACTGAACACATGACACCCTCAGATGCTGCTATGGATGACATGGATACACCACAGGATAGGACACATAACCCCTGGACCACATGGGTTCCTGCACAGTAACACTTCATTTTCATGAGACCAAATATCACCATCACTGCAGCAAGGGCATTGTTAGCATCATCAACATCATGTACATCAGAAGCAAAAGCACTAGAGAACAGAAAGTTGCTTTATTCAGCATATGTGGCATTAAAAGTAGAAGTCCGGTAGAACATAAACAAAGGCCAATGGCCAGTCCATCAACAAAGTCACAAGTGGGTGACAGTGGCAGATGCCACCCTACACATGCCTGCACAAAACCAGGGACAATCCACTAGGAGGGGCAACCGGGGGTAGGCCAGGCACCGCAGGGACAGGATCAGGGCTCACCAGGAGGAAGCAGGGAAGGGGTGGTGGGTGCTGGAGAGCCACTGACAACTGCAGTGGAGGTGTCTGACATGGTGTGTGTCGGCACAACTGGGGGCATGGCTCAGATGTTGTGGGTGCCGGCACGACTGCAGTGGACCCTGCAGATGGAGTGGACAGGTCCGCCACTGCAGTGCCCAAGTCAGACAGGGTGGTAGTGGACTCCACTGCAGTGCCTACCACCAGGGGAGGAGAATGGGGAACAGGCAAGGTGGGCTGGACAGAGGGGGAGGACACCCTCACCACATCAGTGGCACAGACAAGCGCAGCAGGGGGTGTGGTGCCGGGAGAGCAAGTGGCAGGGGAGAAGGCCGGAGCCTCTTGGGGATGGTATATCTGTGGGTGGGGGAACCTGGGGCAGGGTGTGGCGGGGGCACCTGTGGAGTGGGGGCCTGAGGGATGGAGGAAGGTGACCTGGTGCTTGAGCTGCAGGGCGGCGGCGGGGTCTTGCTCTTACCACTCCGGGGGACTTGCGGGTGGGGGCCTCAGTCTGTCTGCGCCTGGGGAGGGTGTCCGGGGGTGAGGGGCACTCTGCTCCGTGTGGGGGCTTCCTCTTCCCCCTGGATGCTGGGGCAGCTGGATCGGAGGGGAAGAGGCCGAGGTCACTGAGGAAGAGGCGCTGGGTCTTTGGGGTTGCAGGTGAGGCAAGGGAGGGTGCTTTGGAGGGAGAGGCAACTGAGGACTGCGCAGTGCCCGTGGATGCGTGTGTGTGTACCAGGGCCCCATCCCCTGTGAGTCTGGTTTCAGTCCCCTGACTGTGCGTGCGTGTGCGTTTAGTTTGTGGCGTGTGTGTCTGTGTGCTGGATGTGTGTGTGCTGGTGTGTGCCTGTGCCGGTGTGTGTGTGCTTGGGACGGGCAAGGTGCTGGGGAGTGTGGATGGAGCAGAGACAGGAGGGGTGCAGGACTGTCTGAGGAGGGACACTGCTGCCGTCAGGGAGGAGTCCATGGACCTGTTGCCCCTCTGTAGGTCAGACATGCCCGATGAGATGCCCTCCATGAACGACACCAGCTGAGTCAACAGTGCGGTGTGCGCATGGAGGACACTCAGCATGGCTGTCTGCCCTACATGGAGCTGGCGAAGGAGGTACACAGACTCCTCACTCAGGGCAGCAGGGGACACAGGGGCAGGGGGTGCAGTGCCTGGGCCAAAGGAGACACGCTCCCGAACATGGGAGCCTCCACGGACCTTGGGAATGGGAGCCGATGGGAGGGCGGTTGTGGTGCTGGTGGTGGCGGGGACAGCAACACTAGCTGGGGTGTGGTGGCTGCTGACACCCGCCTCCACAAGGGAGTCATCCTCCGAGTTGCTCTGGTCCTCAGCTGAGGTGGATGGTGCTGAGGATTCCTCGGTGTGGCTCCCCTCGCCCTCCGTGCCACTGGGTCCCTCCGACCACTCCTCGGCTGCTGACCCAGTCTGGCTCTCTGGCTCCTCCTGGTCCGTGGAGCTGTCCCCTTCCGTGGCCGTGGATTTATCTGCAAACAATGGGGAAACAGACAGACATCAGTCACCTGCACAAAACGCACACACCACTGTGAGCACAGCACATCACAGAGCAAGCCCTTGCATCATTAGTTGTACATTGCTAAAAGTGCCCTAACTGAACAGGAGAAGCCAATTGTCAGTCTGATGCCAAGCATGGCACTCACATCCCACATGGCCTTGCACCCATCTGTCTGGTGTCTGTTGGATTGCAACACCCCAGTGTGGACACATGCACCAAGTACACAGTAGTTGGACAGTGCAGAGGACACGGTGTGGACACATCACAGCTCTTGCCACTGAGTCAGTACAGGTTTCCGGATGAAAGGGATGCCCAGAGTCAAATAGGAAATGCATGTGATGCATACCAGCGACAGACACCATGATGCACCCATGTCCTGATAGCCAGCGCCACTATGGTGTGCATGTAGCACATGTCACTCCCCTGCAGGACCACAAATAAGTTGACACATGCCATGGCAGAGGCATGACTGTTAAGTCATACATCACTATCTCAGTGATGTATGACTTGGCAGCCAGACAACAACACTATGCACTGTGTCACAATAGTAGGTCATGGGGAATGCAAGTCCTGGAGCTGCACAAGTGCACATGTACATCCCCCACACAACACATCATCTCAACCCTCATCTGTCCAGGTCACACCTATTGGACATATGGGAGACCTGTGACACTACCCTCTGAACCTGAGCCCCTCACAATTTGCTGTGAATGGGGAACAGCTGCCTGAACATCACATTCGCATACCCCAGTCTGCACGGGCAGCTGATCAAACACCTATGTGACACACAAGTATTGTCTCCTATGGTCACATCTCCAGGGGCATGCTGAGCCCCTACCAAGAAACACCCCAGCAGTCCTGGCAACTAATCCACAGCACACTGACACAGAGGCAGACACCGGAGGGGTCAAATCACTGTGCACAATGTGTCAGCTGATACACGGGAGTGGGAGTACAGAGTGCATTGCATGGCCTGGAGTAGGCATGACTGTCCTGCTCCACATGAATGAGGGATGTGCCCTGGACAGTGGATAGCTGGCTATGTATGTGTGACACACGTAATCTGCACACTCCTGGGGCACAAACATTGTTCCCACCCGCTGCATGGGCGTGTGCCACATACCCCAGGCACATGTGGTGGCTCAGCAAGTGGACCGCATATCAAAGCAACACACAGATCACATGTCCAAACCCAGGCGTTGTGTGAACAATGGACCCACCCATGATGCCCACAACAGAGTTAGGGAAACAGATGCTGTCCCCCACCTTTAGTGAAGCAAACTGCAAGGACACAGTCCCAAGTGACACAATTCCCTGACTGTAAGGGCCACACCTGGGTATCAGATGAGCAGTGGGCAGTGCACAATAGAGGGACATGGCTCCTGGACAACATGACTGCTGCACTGTGGCAGTTGAACCAGGCCAGAGGAGGGCACAAAGCATGTAATACAGAGTTCACAGTGCAGTCTTTGACTCACCCCCTCCTTGCTGCTGTCTGGCCTTCAGCTGCCCATCCAGGTCTGGAAAGACCACCGCCAGGATCTGGAGCATGTGGGGGTCAGGGTCCGTGTTCCGCCCCTCCTGCGAGGAGGCGACAGCTTCAGCTGGACCCGTGCAATCCTCCGGGTCCAGCCCCGAAGGTCCTGCCACCTCTTCTGGCAGTTGCGGATCCGGCGCTTGTAGACCCCCACGGACCGGACAGCCCGGACGATGTCCTTCCAGATTTCCTGCTTCCGATGGGCATTAACCTGTGAGGATGACAAAGTGAAAAGGCCATTACCACACATGCAACATATCCGTGCATGACACAGTTGTATATACATGTCTCAATCACAGGGGCACATGATGTACACAGGCAGTGCAAAGCTGACCATGGACAGTTTGCCAGACGTCACTACATGGTATCATTGCATGGGAAGTAAAACCATGTTCAAATGCACTGTCACTGCACCATACCTGTCCTGTGCAAGTCACTACACACTATGGGGGGTGACAACTACTCAGTGAGCCTGCTAGCCAGTGGCGTGCAGACTCTCAGCCTTGCTAGTCAGACAAAATGCACATTCAGAAAGGCAGTGCACAGAACACTCACCTGCTCCCCTGGTGTCCCATACAGCTTGCTGTACTGTGGAAGTAGGCTGTCCAGCAGGGCCTGGTTCTCTTCAAGGCTGAAGGCTGGGGCTCTCTCCACAGTACGTGCCATTGCAGGGTCCAGAGGGGCAGAGACAGCAGCAGTGCAGTGGCAGATGTCGTCTTGGAGCATGTAGTGCAGGCAAGTGGGCTCTCAGGGGAACAGCCAGCAATATATATGTGCTGGAGAGGCAGATACTGTCCCTTGTGTCCAAAGTGATAGGTCCAAGTCGTTTGCATCTTCTGAATCTGGCCAATCCATGGAATAGCAGCACCAAAACACGCCCACAGCATCCTTCAAATCTTCAACTTCATGACATACATGATTTTGCAACATTGTTGTGGGTGACCAACTGATTTTCCAGCAACCGACTCGTTCGAAATTCGAAACGCGTCCGTTGCCAGGCAAGCCCATTGTCAATGGGTGCGCACCGATCGGTCCATTGCGGTACAACGCGCACAGGGGTACAACGCGTACCCGCACACATTGAAAGCAATGGGCCGGCCGGAGGCACCGATCGGTCCATTGCTGTTCAACGAATCACTGTACATGTGACTGGCATATGTCAGCATGCCTGTCTCAGATGGACATATGCCAGCCACAGATAGCTCCCAGGGAGTGAGGGGCACACCTACATCACGACAGCCTGTCCAAACTTTATCATAAGGCATGTAAGGCTGCATTTCCTATTGTGTGTATGTTGGTGTACATTTTGTCCTGTGGGTGTCACCTGTGGGCAGCCACCCCCAGGCTGTGCACGTGTTCATGGGGACAGGATCCTGGGTGTTACGTGTACGTGACCACTGTGATGTGCAACTGTTCATATCTGTGCATGTGCCATGGTCACATTTCACAGTGGTGTATGTGTATGTCATTTCACATACCCCGTGAGTCCCATGTGGGACGGTATGTTTGAGCCAGGGTGTCCCAGTGGCACAATAGTGATGGTCCTCCACAGTCTTTGTGCATGTGGTGTTTACAATGTCTCTGATTTCATGTGCACAATGGGAGACAGTCTCCACATCCATGTTGTGTGTGCATGGACTCTGATGTTGTGCGTGTGTGTCACAGACGTCCATGTCTGTCCTGCCGTGGCAAGTGGGGCCACTACCTGTGGGGGTCATGGTTGTTTTGCTGTGGTGTATACATGATACTCCATGTAATGCCAGTGTCCATGTGGCATTACAGGGTCCCTGGGAATGTACCTGTCGTTGAGCTGTGGTGCCTGGGGCACATCTGTCCTCACATGTCCCTGTGGGGGGTTATTGTGACACGGCAGCAGGAGATGGGAACTGTGACACGGCCTCATGATATCCAATGGGCCAACCTGGGACTAATTGATGCCACCTGTTGGACCGTGTTGACAGATGTTGGCCATGTATGTACCATACATGTCCTTCCGGTACTGCACACTTCATGTAGTTGTGCCTCATAATGATGTATGTTGGGATCTTGAGTGTGTTCAATGCCGCATATGTGGGGTGACTGACAATCTTGCTTACTTCTCCTCTGCACTGCAGGGCTCCTGCTGTCCATCGGCCATTCCCAGACCTGGCAACGATGGTGGAACGGGACAGCATCCGACGGTACCGCTTCACCAGGCAGCTGATTGAGGATTTGGCAGTGCAGTTGTCCCCACATTTGCAGCCTGGCCGGCCGTATCCTACAGCGCTGACCCCCAAGGTGAAGGTGATGGCAGCCCTACACTTCTTTGCCACTGGTACCTTCCAACATACTGTGGCGACTGCTGGTGGGATGTCACAGACCATGTTCAGCCGTGTGCTCCGCGATGTTTTGGCGGCAATGTTGCTCTTCCTGAACCAGTACATCTATTTCCCTAGACTGCGACGACTCACTGACGTGAAGAGTGACTTTTATGCCCTGGGGAGGATGCCGCATGTAATTGGCTCCATTGATGGGACACATGTGGCTTTGGTACCACCACAGGCCCAGGAGCAGGCCTACAGGAACCGCAAGCACTACCACTCGGTCAATGCACTGGTGGTGTGTCTTGCAGACATGACCATCACACACGTGTGTGCCCGTTTCCCTGGTTCAGCACACGATGCCTTTGTGATGAGGAGTAGTCGCATCCCCAGGATGATGGCACAGATGCAGAACCAGCGTGCCTGGCTTGTCGGTGTGTACTGACTTTGTGCCATTGTGTGTGATCTGATCTGTAGTATTCCGCCCACTTTTCCAAGTCAGCTAATGTGCACTTGTCTGTCCGTAGGTGACTCGGGATACCCCAACATGCCGTGGTTGCTGACACCCCTCAGGAACCCTGTGACACCTGCCCAGATGCGCTACAATGAGGCACATGGTCGGACCAGGAGAGTGATTGAGCGGACCTTTGGTCTCCTGAAGAGCCGCTTCCGCTGCCTGGACAAGACCGGAGGGTCCCTCCCATATGCCCCTGCGAAAGTGTGCAAGATTATCATCGTCTGCTGCATGCTCCACAACCTGGCAGTGCGGAAGGAGTTGCCTCTCATCCAGGATGACAATGACCAACATCCGCCACCTGTGGAGGATCCTGGCCTGGACCACGATGCCAGTGACGATGATGATGATGATGGTGATGGTGATGTCCGCACACAGCTCATCACCAACTTCTTTAGCTGAATGTGAGTATCCTGAGGTGTCATGTCAATGATGTGAGTTGGCATGATGTGTGGGTGGTGCTCTGGTGCTGTGGGAGTGTGTCCATGGGCCACTTGACTGGATGTGTGTTGCGATGTGTGGTGACAGGTGGGCTGTACTCCCCAACAGTGTTGACATGCTAACTTGGTTCTGGGTGGGTATCTTGTAACATGTATTGTGCATGTGTTTTGCTGTTCTGTCCTGTACTCCATTGCTTTTGACTGTGTGTCATTTCTGTCCTTCACAGGGTACTTTCAGATTCGTTTGGTCAACTGTGTCCACCGACGACGTGATTGCACATCCAGGCTGGTAGCTGTTGTGTCCCTACAGGTGATGTGCGCCACACCCATGGACTTCCTTCCGTCTACAGTTGTTGACTGTGTGCCCGCTGCCAGGTGGGGTTACCTTGCATCTGTAGTGGTTACGGCATGTTGCAACTGTGTAATAAACCTGTGCTTCACTTTGTGATGTGCGTTGTCTGTGGTCACATATTTGACTGCCATTTGCTTACTGCACCTGTGGGCTACTTGACTACAACTGGGAATGGGTGTGGTGTCTGTGCATTGCACCGTCTTCCCTGGCAACATCAGTGTAGGCAACGAGTCAGATGGCCTAGGTGTGTATGTGTCGTGTAGCCCTGGTGGTGTGTCTCCCTCATGTGTGTCACGTTTCCTGTACTCACATGCCTGTGTTGTCCTTGCTGTTGCAGTTCGCATACACAGTGTAATTTTGCAGTTCATCATCCCCATAACAGCACCCACGTTGGAATCACGACAGAGGCAAGTATGGTGTATTAGTGTGTTTATTGTGATACATTTGTGTTAATAGTGCATAGGATGGGTTGTGCTGTACATGAATCTTGCAATCCCAAGTTCCTAGGTGAATTGAAAGTCCGGGTAGACAGGATCCCCAGTATCGGGGCCACAGTTGTCTGACACATTGGTCCAACTTGTACTCCCCATGCAATGTGTGGGAGTAGTGTTGCCGTCAACAGGGTGAACAGTCTGTACACAAAGGCGAACATCCAGAACAGGTTCAGGCTTCCTGGGAGTTGCGCTTGGCCATCGGCCTCTCACTTTTCCCTCCTCGGACGACCCCTCTTCTTGGGGGGCCCTCAAGTGCAGGCTGCTGCGGTGCAGGGGACTCTCCGCCAGAGTCCTCCTCCCTCCCTGTGGCAGTTGCAGTTTGTTCGGCACCAGATGTTGTTGGCACACAGGGAGGTGTGGACTGGTTGCTGTTCATCTGGCGGAGGCATTGTAAAATGTCCCTGTGCACCGCCGTCATCTCATGCAGTGCATCCTACTTGGACTCCACGCGGGACATGTGTGAGTCCACACGGGACATGTGTGACTCCACGTGGGACATGTGGGAGTCCAAGCGGGCATGATGGGCAGCCTGCTGCTGTTTAATGTCTCTGAGGAGCCCCACTACCTGGCTGAGCTCTCCGGTGCTGGACTGGTACGCATCAGCTATGCGTACCAGTTGTGGGTCATCATGCACACCAGCAACGTCTGCAAGCAGCGACCTCTGTCTCCCACCCCTCCCACCACCCCTGCTGACATGTGCAGTGTGTGCAGTGGCACGCACAGATAACCCTGGTCCACCTTGGGGGTTGGTGGTGGTGGTGGTGTCCATGGCCCCAGGTTGGTCCAGGGTCACTGTGCTGGTGTTGCTCCTTATTCTGTCCATGTCGGCAGGGATGGTATTCGTGGTGACAGTCGTTGTAGGGGTGGGTGCAGGGGGTGCAGCTGGTGGTCCTGCTGGTGCTGCAGCTGGTGGTCCTGCTGGTGCTGCATGTTGACTTGCACCGGATGTGCCAGGTTGTTCTTCATCGTCCGAGGAGGACAGAGGCTGTACGACGCCAGTGAGCTCGGCATCCTCTTGAGCCTGGGACTGGGACTCCTCAGCGTCTGCTGCTGTGTCCCCATCATCACCTGTTTTTGGGAGACACAAACAATGTATGTCAAGTTTCTGCAGGCATCAATGGTTGACACACATGACAGTTGTGACTGTGCCTCTGGGTGCGGGCCTGTACATTGCATTGTCCTGAGTCGTCACAGTCAGGGGTTGATATTGGTGTGGCACATTGTCCTGCATTATTTGGGCATTTCTATGTATTTTCTGGGGTGTGAACATGGTCTGCATTGGTTGTGTTTGGTTGGCAGCCGGACCTCCTTCCCACCCACCCAGCCAGTCAGTTATCCCACCATGGAACGTGCTTGCGTTGCAGGGAGTGTAAGTTGTCTCTCAGGATGTCAGTCAGTGGTGTCCTGCTGTTTGTTGGTGCACAGTTGGCAGCAGGGCCTTGTGCTCCCCACAGCAGTAGCCAGTGTCAGCCATCTTGTGAGTCCTCCACTTCCTGTGATGTGAGCATGGTTCAGGGTGGTGTTGATGGGACAGTTGTGGGGGTGACCAATATCAGTGACTACGACTCCCATCATGCTATTGCCTCCACCCCCCTTCCCAGCATGCCCATGCTTCCTTCCTTTTGACTCTGCTTCCCTGTGGGGTGGGCTGGCTGTGCTGACAGGATGGCTGGGAGTGTTGTCCTGGCAGTTGTTTGGCTAAGAGTCCCAAGAGTGTCCCTGTGCTTCACACAACATAACCCAGGGTGGTGGTTCTTTGTGGGATCTTGTGTTAGGATGGGGGGCATTGCATTCTACCAGGTGGGTTCTGGGGAGTTTGTGTTGGGGTGTGTGTGAGGGGAGGTGCTTGTGACTATGGTCAGTGCTGCAAGTCCCCTTCCCACCCAGCTAGCCAGATATCCCACCATGGAACGTGCTTGCATTGCAGGGAGTGTAAGTTGTCTCTCAGGATGTCAGTCAGTGGTGTCCTGCTGTTTGTTGGTGCACAGTTGCCAGCAGGGCCTTGTGCTCCCCACAGCAGTAGCCAGTGTCAGCCATCTTGTGAGTCCTCCACTTCCTGTGATGTGAGCATGGTTCAGGGTGGTGTTAATGGGACAGTTGTGGGGGTGACCAATATCAGTGACTACGACTCCCATCATGCTATTGCCTCCACCCCCTTCCCAGCATGCCCATGCTTCCTTCCTTTTGACTCTGCTTCCCTGTGGGGTGGGCTGGCTGTGCTGACAGGATGGCTGGGAGTGTTGTCCTGGCAGTTGTTTGGCTAAGAGTCCCAAGAGTGTCCCTGTGCTTCACACAACATAACCCAGGGTGGTGGTTCTTTGTGGGATCTTGTGTTAGGATGGGGGCATTGCATTCTACCAGGTGGGTTCTGTGGAGTTTGTGTTGGGGTGTGTGTGAGGGGAGGTGCTTGTGACTATGGTCAGTGCTGCAAGTCCCCCTTCCCACCCAGCTAGCCAGATATCCCACCATGGAACGTGCTTGCATTGCAGGGAGTGTAAGTTGTCTCTCAGGATGTCAGTCAGTGGTGTCCTGCTGTTTGTTGGTGCACAGTTGCCAGCAGGGCCTTGTGCTCCCCACAGCAGTAGCCAGTGTCAGCCATCTTGTGAGTCCTCCACTTCCTGTGATGTGAGCATGGTTCAGGGTGGTGTTGATGGGACAGTTGTGGGGGGGCAATATGTGTGACTGCGACTCCCATGATGCTATTGGCTACACTGACTTGGCCAGCATACACAGAATTCCTTCCTTTGAGTGTTCTTCACTGTGTGTTGGTGTTGTTGTGGTGGCTACATGTCTGGATGTGTTTGTTAGTTCTATTTGTGCCACTGCCTAGCTGTAGTTGTAGTTGTTTGTACATGTGATGGCACAGTTGGATGTGACTTTTTTGATGGCATGTGTTGTGTTTATCTGACTGACATACACATTTTGGGATGATTCTGTTCTGGTTGCTGTGTAATTGCTATGAGTGCATGGTTTGACTCTCCCTTGACAGTGATGTGTGTGTGTTTTGTGGCAGTATATTGTGTACATTTGTTGTGTACTCACCAGGCTCTGGGATGTCCTCTAGTCCATATACGCTCACTGGCGGAAGGATGGCCCGCACCTTCTCCTCCCAGGGCCTGAGGTATATTGGCTTGGCAGGAGGGCCACTGCCGGTGTGTTGGCTGTTGATGTAGTCTTGCTTCAGCATTTTCCGTACCCTCCTGCGCACGTCATACCACCTGTTCTGGATGTCGGTCTTTGTGCGCCGACATGGTGATTGGGCGTTCACCCTGTTGATGATCCTCTCCCACATCTTGGTTTTCTGCGACATGGGGGTCTGTTGGACCAATGTGCCAAACAGCTGTGGCTCCACCCTGAGGATCTCGTCTACCATGACTTCCAATTCACTATCTAGGAACTTGGGATTCTTCTTGGGGGCATGGTGATGGGTGGTGATGGTGGATGATGTGTGTGTTGGTGTGCAGGTGAGGGTGTGTGAGTGTGTGTTTTGCTGGGTGTATGTGAGGTAGGTATTTGTTGGTGTGCTGATGGTGTGTGGCTTGTGTGAGGGATGAGCTGTGGGTGTGTGGTTGCTTTCTCTTGGGTGCTGGCAGTGGAATGGCATTTGCAAAGGCTCATGGTAGTGATTTGTGTCCTTTATATAGGTGGAGTTGTGGGTGTGTCTTTGTTCTCTGTCCCCACCCCCAGTATTTATTGGCTTGGTAATTGCTTGTTTGGCCTTTTTTTGGGTGATTTTTCCTTTGTGCTGTTTGTGTATGTTGGAAACGTTCTTGTGACCGAGTCGGACCCTGCATTGGTCTCGTATGGTGTTCTCCGTTTCGTTCACGCTGTGTTTGTGCAGTTTTCTATGCTGCGTACGCGTCGGTCGCAGTGTATTGTGTTGCTTCGGCTCGGTTTTGTATGCGTGTCGGTCGTACGGCTTGTCCTCCGTCCGACTCGCTCGTGGTTTCGCGCCTTGCATCGTACTTTGCGGTTTGGAGTTCGCGTGTACGTTTCGGTCGGATTTGTTCCGGGTGCGTGTCGGTCGGTTGGATTTGCGTGTTTTTCCGGCCGGATTGCTGCTTTCCGTGCGGCTCGGTCGGTCGACTTTGTTTCGGTACGTGTCGGTCGGATTTTTCGCGCCTTGCATCGTACTTGGCGTGCCGTGCGCCACGGGTACGTGTCGGTCGGTATTTTTTCCGGATCCGAGTCGGTCGGTGCTTTTTCCGGCCCGAATCGGAATCGACCCCTATGTGTGGATATAAAACAGCTGTCAGAAATATTGATAACGAACAATGGATGAATCCAAACTGTGAGAAATTAACTATAATCTTTTTAATGTATTTGGGTCATTGATATTCCAAAAGTCATATCGGTCCCATCAGTGAAAAATATACCATGAAGCTTCAAATAAACATTTCAAAATCCCGATGCATTTCGGGCTGTCAAAGCCCTTCATCAGGGGCAAATGATCTGAAATAAAATCAGCAAAGGATACAATGAAAACAAACAGTCCGTCCAGCCGAAATATACTATACATGCTACAAGAACAAATACCAAACATCAAAGTATGATACCAGTGTCAAGTGCTGTGATAGTGAGTGATAAAGTTTTGCGTGACGAAATATTAAAAAAGTGAAGCGAAGTGAATCAATCCTAATCGAAAACTGAGCCAAGTCAAAAGAAATGTGAAGTGGCGACGCTCGCGTGCAATACTAAAAAGTGAGAAGCAAACATATACCGAACAACGAGGATGCCAAAAGTGAAACAACAACGTGAAGACAAAGAACTTAGAAGAACGTCTCATGAGTTGAAAAACTTGTAAAGAGCCCAGTGCATAACAGTTGCAACCGTGTTGATGACACACTAACACCACGAGTGATCGAAAATAGGACTGATAAGGTGCTCACCCCAGACCAAGAATAGGACAGAGAAAACACTCACCGGTGGTCCATGAAGCTACCGCGTAAGAACGCGTTAATCAAAAGTGTAAAGACGACCATGCAACGAGGATGAAATATATATGAAGAAGGACTCACAAATGAGCCAGTGTGTAGTGAAAGTGTGACGGCCATCTTGAAACATCCAAGAGGATGTATATTACAGTGCAAGTACTCATGCAAAACCCACAATAAAACCGAAAAGAACACACAACGGTGCTCCTAGAAGCTGCCGCGTGAGAGCGCGTTGATCAAGAGTGTTAAACCGACCATGCAACGTGAATATAATGTGTATAAAAAAATGACTCACAAACGAGCCGGTGTGTAATGAAAAAATAGCGGCCATTTTGTAACGTCCAAGAGGACGTGTACTACAATACAAGTGCTCAAGTCTTATGAGAATTGTTGGCGTACTTAAGCAGTGAACAAAAATAGAAAAAGGAAGATTGCGTATAAAATCATATGTCTGAGATGAAAAGTGCAGTGAAAAAATAAAATAAAAAATGAGTGCGAGCAACAAGCAGTGATGAAGTGTGACAGTCGAGGATCAGAATGGAAAGTAATGCGACCAATAAGAATGACATATAACCACGAACAAACGAAAATAATAAGGAAACAAAAAAGATAGTCATGAAGTATGTTAAGAAAACCAAATGTGTATAAAACATAAACAAAAAAATACCGTGAAAGAAACCTAAATAAGGAAACATGTAAAGAGGGTAAAATATTTCAAATCCCAAAGAGACCAGGGGGTTAAAGATAACACGAAAACTCCATTCTGTCATTTAAACCAAAAGGTTTCAAAGAGTTCAAAGCCTTGATCCAATAGTTCTCTCTCTGTAGAAGATGAGTACTGTTATTTCTGCCTTCAACCTTCTCCACGATTTCCAGAATGAGGAATTTTAATTGGCTGATGTTATGATTGTTATCTGAAGAATGGTAGATTGGAAATGGCTGCCTTTTTCCAACAGGCATGCACAAGCATGTGTCAAAACACATGCCTGCTCACGTCACAATGTCTTTTGCAACTGATATCAATTGGTTTTGTCAGTGCTTGTTCCATCTTGAAGGGGAGAATGCATAAAAATATGTACAGTACTGGGGATTGTCAAATACATGGAGGGAACAGGTTGGAATGCATTAAAATAATCCAGCAACTCATGCATAAGTGAAAAACACAAAATTGATTAGACCAGTGGAGGACATATGATTCATTAACTGAATTGCTGACGTCCGGATCTAGAGCCTTGGGCTTTAACTGTGACGTTGGTGCTTACCATGATGTCTTGGTATTCTGGCCAAATCACCTAAACTCTGGGAAAAATTAAAACAGTAATGGTAAATCTGCCACAAAATGCTTTGCATACTGTTTGCGGGGTAACAGCATGTTTTGAGGTTGGCAGATGATGATTATCTTGGTTCAGCCTAGGTGTGGAAGCACTTCTATGGGAAATGGTGGTGATCGCCTTCCTGCTTAACAGGCGCTAGCTACCATGGCTGGCTTAGCTACCTCTGTTGAAAGGCTACCAGAAAAAGGGTGGTAGACTTTCACAGAAAAGACACTATGGTGTCCTTAACATGGGGATGTATCGCCAACATGTTAGGGAGGGTGGGAATATGGGCACTAGAAATGTGTGCACGTTTTAGGAATTATGGGGCAGATGTGTGCATATCTGTTCACAAGATACTTGCCGCAAATTCTAACCAGTATTTTTGCACCCATTAAAGATTTTGAAAAAATGATCTATGTACCAGTTTTTAAAAATCCGAATCATAGTGGGTTGCAATCTGACCTCATGACTTTATATTAGGTAGGTCGCAAATTACAACTATTATTATGATTGGAGGCCATCACAGGTTATAGTGGCCTGTTGGGAGGAGCAGAGAACAATGATTTCCTTTCAATAAAGTAAACTTTTTATGTTAAAGATGGCCCATTTTCCTTAAAGGAAACAGGAATGTTTTTAAAAGTTGATTTTTTTTTGGTTTGTTTATTAGTTGGCAGTGGTCCCATGGACAGAAGTTGGAGTGGAAAGCAGTCACAGAAAAGTAAACTTCAATGTGGTCCCTGATCTTGAAGGCAGGTATGAGAGAAAAGGGAAATTTTGTTGAAATGGGGATGAGTTCTACTGGAGTTGGGGGAGGTGTGGCAGCAGCATAGATGGAAACCTATTTATCAAAAGGAAAACATGTGATTGAAAAATCTGTGACAACAGAGGATGCGATGGTGGTAAGAGAAAGGAGAGTAAAGAGATTAAGCACAAGAAATTGCCATAAATGGAAATAGCTAAGCCATTAGGCACTCTGTGACAAAACAAAAGTTATGGAAAAGGAATTATGTAAAGGGTTTTAACTTATTCAATAGGGAAGTGCAAGCAAGGGACGGGTTGAAGGAGGAGTAGAGGGAGATGTTGTGGCGGCCTAGGGTGCTGGTCACAATTGGGAACTGGACAGAAGCATTTTTAATCTGTGCAAGTGAGAAAGTTCGGGCCACATGAACATCCCTACTTAACAAGATGGTCTTTTTAGCTGTTTGAGAGGTAGGAGGGAGAAAACAATCGCCATTAAATCACATTACCGTATAACCAATTTGGTTACACAATAACTAATTGACAACTAAAATTGGGATGAGTAAGATTTAATTACAAATTCCGAAATAGATTGATATGAATCAGTCTCAACATTACAGAATAGAAATATAGGACAAACAGAATGAGTCCAAATCTCCTAAAGAAATTTACCCTATATAAGAAAAATCATACAACTAATTTGGTTATAACGATGCAAGTAATGAGAAAAGAAAATCATGAACACACTAACTCTCCCTACACTACCTTAATCCCCTTCGCTGCTAGCTGCTAGGCCTCCCCCCCCCCCCCCCAGTGCTGAGCCTTTTTTAGGCTATTTGGGGTAGTTTACGCTTAGTCCCCTGTAACTTTTTGTCCACATATGGTATCCCCACATATGGTATCCATGCCAAATTTCCATCCTTTTCTTCCAATATCCTGATGATTTTAAAGGTACCCAGGGTTTGTGGATTCCCCTGGAGTGAACCCCCAGAAATGAGCCAAAATGCAGCAAAACAATTTTTTTGGGGGGGAATGGGGAAAAAGTGCTGCAGAAGAAAGCGTCTGTTTCTTTCCCTGCAAACGGTATCAACAAAGAGTTTGTGGTGCTGAATTCACCATCTTCCCAGCTTTCAGGGACAGGCAGAAAAACAAAATTTTCTACACAGTTTTAGGAATTTACTGGGACATAGCCTATTTTTACAATGTTTTGTGCTTTCAACCTTCTTCCAGTTAGTGGTAGAAATGGGTATGAAAGCAGAAAGCAATGATGGATCCTGGAAAGCTATGTATTTCAGGAAAGTAGACAACATTCTGAATTTATCAAGGGGTCATTTGTGTAGATCTAGGTTTTCCTATAGAAACTAACAGTTGAAATAAAACAAATATTGAAATTGAGTAAAAAAAAACAGCTGTTTGTGCCAACATTTTCACTTGTAACTTCTTCTAGCTATGGCAGCTTTTTTAAAGCAATATACCGTTACGTCCGCTGGATCCTTTTGGTTGTGGGGATATATAGGACTTGTAGGTTCACCAAGAACCCATGGTAGCCAGAGCCAATAACTGAGCTGCACCTTGCAATGGGTTTTCATTGTGAACCGGGTATATAGCAATTCATTTGGCAAAATATGAAGAGTGAAAAATAGGTATCAAGAACACCTATGTATTTCCAAAATGGGAACAAAATATAGAGTTTAGAAGCAATACTTATTTGCACATCTCCGAAATTGTGGGTACCCATACTAGCATGTGAATTATAGGACATTCTTTTTACACATTGTCTTACATTTGGAAGGCAGAAATGAATAGAAAGTCAATAGGTAATAACGGTTGTTCTACAATTCTGTATTCCCCTAAGTCTCCCAATAAAAATGGTACCTCAGTTGTGTGGGTAGGCCTAATGCCTGCGACAGGAAATGGCCTGAAACGCAACATGGACATATCACATTTTTCTAGTAAAATCTGACCTTTTTTTTTGCAATGTGACTAGCTGTAGATTTTGAAACCTGTACAGCTTTGAGAACTAGACACCCAGGGGAATCCAGGATGGGGTGACTTGTGTGGCTCTCACCAGGTTCTGTTACCCAGAATCCGTTGCAAACCTCAAACTTTGTAAAAAAACAAAACACATTTTACTCACATTTCTGTGATGGAAAGTTCTGGAATCTGTGTGAATCCACAAACTTCCACCCACCCAGCATTTCTCAAAGTCTCCCGATAGAAATGGTACCTCACTTGTGTGGGTAGGCCTCGTGCCCGCGACAGGAAATGGCACAAAACGCAATGTGGACACATCAAATTTTTCCACTGAAAACTGACCCTTTTTTTGCAATGTGCCTAGCTGTGGATTTTGAAGCCTAGCACAGCCGGCACCTAGAGAAACTTAGCAAACCTATTCATTTTTGAAAATTAGACACTTAGGGTAATCCAGTATGGGGTGACCTATGGGGCTCTCACCAGATTCTGTTACCCAGAATCCCTTGTAAACCTCAAACTTTGTCCAAAAAAACGCATTTTCCTCACATTTCTGTGATGGAAAGTTCTGGAATCTGCATGGATCCTCAAACTTCCATGCACCCAGCATTGCCCAAAGTCTCCCAATAAAAATGGTACCTCACTTGTGTGGGTTGGCCAAGTACTCCCGACAGGGAAGGGCCCAAAACATATTGTGGAGACATTGAAATTACCTAACACAAAAAGACCTGGTTTTGCAAGGGGGGCACCTGCGTTTTTGGCCCCAGTTTCGGCGGCCATCTAAGGAAACCTACCAAACCCACACATTTATGAAAACTAGACTCCCGGGTGAGTCCAGGGAGATATGGCTTACGTGGATTCCCCAACATTTTCCTACCCAGAATCCCCTGTAAACCTCATGACCCCTTTTGTAAAACCACGTTGTTTTGTGATAGGTAATTTTGATGTCTCCACAATTTGTTTTGGGCCCTTGCCTGTTGCGGGGATTTGGCCCACCCACACAAGTGAGGTACCATTTTTATCGGGAGAACTGGGGGAACAAAAAGACTGAATTTGCCCAAATGATTTTTGGGGGGTCCAAAGGCCCTTGCCCAAGGGGCTGCTCCCCCCTCCCTGGTGTCTAGTGGTGGATCCCTGCTTGGGGATCGGCCTCCTGAGGCAATACCCACGCAGGGATCCACTATGGAGGGGTACCATTGGAAAGGGGAGATCCCCTTTCCAATAATACCTCTCCCATCTAACTTGGTGCTCAGGGGGCTGAGGTAGCCCCCTGAGCAATGAAGCAGTGAAACTGAAACTGAGTTTCAGTTTTGGTTTCTCCGAAATGATGTCAGCGCGACGTGTGTGCCGATCGTCATTTTGGAGAAATTATCAGAACACCCTAGGGAGCTGGGGAAGCTCATCCTCAGCTTCTGAGGGTGTTTTGACTGAAAGGAAATTCCTCTGGTCCTGTGCCATGTGCAAGGACGGCCGGTAGTCGTCCTACGAACATGAGCACGGTGGCGTGGGACAGCTCCCGGCTGACCCACGCATGCAAGGGGTTAAAAGAGACAACTCTAAACTAATAAACATTGAGCAAGAATGTATAATATAAAGGTGTCAGATGACAGAGCATTCAGTAGAAGAAACTCTAACCAAGGGTCATGTAGCATAAAGCCACACAAAGAAGAAGAAGATGTCTACATAAACGTCATAAATTCCTAAGATGTCTCTCTGACCCTCACTAAGTTACAGCGTAAGATATTAGTCTGCATTCAAGGTCAATCATGTGATCAGCTCTGGTAACTTTCCAAGATTCAGGCACAAATTGGCTACTGGCACCACCTTTCCCATATCAATAAGTTGCTACTTCATTCGTCCTTGGCCATTCTTCTTATCCTCCATGGGAACTTGCCTCCTACCACATTTTTTCTCTGCCAAAATCCGTCTTCACATTCCTCACTATTTTACTAAAGCACAAACCCTCCTTTACTGAAAAAATAAAGCTTCGTCCACACCTGCAATAAAAAAAAATACGAGCAAGCACATTCTACATTGAAGGCTAAATACAAATTAAATGTTAGACCTAAACGTGAGCTTATGCTGAAACCATACTTGAGGCTGTGAAATCATGTCAACTTAATGGTGCACAGGTTTACAAATACGTGCACATTACCAAACACATAGCAAATGCAGTTTCTCAACAAATAAATAAATTGCAAATGATTACTTGAAAATGCCATTTCGAAATACACCAATATGCTTATAATTTCTTGCTACATCTATAAAGTCTAAACATTAGTCCGCATATATATACCATATCATCAGCTTCACAATGAGACACGTTATAAACTTTAGCTTTCTCTTAACATATTAATATATAAGAATTGCAGGAATTTCTATTAGTCACATTCCTAGGACAACATTTATAAATCTCATTAGTTTTCACTTGGAATATTTTAAATACACAATACCCCATCTTCTCTTAGTAACATTAGTCACGCAGAATATATTTGAGTGCTGACTACACATGATTATAATGCGCTCCTACAATATCTTAGGGTGGAACTCATATTACGCTGCTCCAATCCCCCTTTGATGGCATATCAAGCCATCACATAATCTCTTGATCTTATCTCTTGATATTATCAGATTAACCAACCTAAACCTTTTTCGTGGCAATTGCTTTTTGTCTGAATTCCTCCAAATGCTTTATTTCAATTCTCATAATCACTCTGTCTCTTCTTCAACTCCATGCCTTCTCTTTTTCGAGAGACTCCTTTCCTTTCCTTATATCTTCTATACACCTTCACTTTCACAATCACAACCACTGAACAAATAGCAATGACCAAAAGAGGTCTCAAGATGGAACCAAATATACCACTATCCAAATTGGCAAACCATCAACTGAAGGAAGTGGCCCGATTAGGGTCACCCGGGTCACTCACGACCACCTCTCAGCCTTCCATACCAAATGAAGAGTCGGTCAGACAGTAGAGAATACAAACCAATATCTATTTATTCAGGTACACTCAGAGTGGAGCCCAGTCTGCCCAGTCGCTTAAGAGTGCTGCAGAGGGACTACCTTCAGCAAGCATAAAGATACATTATGTACGTTTCAAAACCAATGAAGACACGCCCACTGTGGAATTTTCCAAGCAGATGCAGCAAAACAGTGAAGTACAGAAAATAAGTTTTGATACTGAGGCTGGGCACACACTATCTACTACTCAAGGTCGCTCTGCCCGTGCCCGCCACTAGACAAGTGGGAGACGGCCTCTATCTAAAGAGAAAGGTATGCGCTAATAAGAACAGAGTATTCATTAGTGAAACAAAACTTAGTCTTGGAGACACACAACTCAACAGAGGCCTTTTCTCGGAAATAGCAAAGAATAAGTTTCGATTATAACTCAAAATGGCGCTGACATGGAAAATGGTGCCACAAATGCTAACATACATAGAACAATGCGCAAACATGGATTTTCTATTCTAACACAACCAATAGATCTAAGCCCATTCCCAACTGAACTTCAAACAGCTGCGGTTGAAAATCCACTCAATTCTTTTCGTATATCAGTAATGTTCTTTATATACCTCTGTAAGTCCTTCCTTTTATCCGCCCTCCTTTGCGAGCAGATAATTTAAGGCAAGCTGACTCGGCAAAACCATAGCCCTAATAGCAACCATTTCAGTATTCACAAGCAAGAGAGCTTGAGCATTACTAAGAGATAACCTATCAACTACAGTAGATAACTTTCTAATCTGGATGTCATTCAATATCACCCCCACATTTGGTATTATAGCACCAAAAATATCTCCCACAATCTCTCCAGCACTAGCACTTTGTTTAGGCCTAGATTTTTCCTCCCAAACAGGATGATCACAATTTTCTACCTGATAAATCTTTGGAAACACTACTCCTAAATAACATGGGCCATACCATTTATTTGGCAATTCAAAATAGGTATAATTCCAACAAATAAAATAAACCCCAGGAATCACAGGATCACCACCATCTCAAAGCAAATTCCATGTACCTCGGACTTCAAAGGCATGGTCACATTCACTCTTCCCTACAAAGGTAGTATCAGATTCATTATTTTCATTTTGTATGCACAGATTTCCTTGGTGTTGCCAATCTAATGTCTATGGTCCAGTGTTCCCTGCTGTCTGGTGATCTTTTTCTTCTTGTGACCAAATGGGAAAGTTGGTTTCTTTAGTTGCATTAGCCTGTACTGCTCTATATCTAGTCTCTACTTGTTTAAGAATGTATTTTCAATGTCAGTGAGAACACAGGTCAAGTTATGTCTATGTGCATAAGCAGTGCCTAATGTTTTAACCCGGCAAAATATCTACTGCGGTTTCAGTAATCTAAGCATATGAATGTCTATTCAGGTGTTAAAGGAACTTCAGAAAGAACTAAATCATAGTTGAATAATACTACTGAAAATTACCCTTTCCATAGAAAATCCTCAACAATAAACTACAAGTGAAACCATATGCTAGAGATATATGATGGTAAGTAATACCTTCGACTACAGAAGTAGGTAACTGCACAAACATAGCAATTCCTTGCTTCCATAGTGTTGACATATTTATAAAGTAACCTAGTGTAAGCATATTGGGGCAGATTTACAAGAAAGTGACGCTTCTGTAGAGATGCGTCACTTTCCCTGCGCCACACTGAGAAACCCTTGCGCCACCATGGATGCGCCGTATTTACAATACGGCGCACCATGGCGCAAGGATTGACAGATGCGTCAGAAATTCTGACGCATCTGTTGGGGCAAAAGTCACCCATTGCTGGAGTTGTGTTGCAAGCACGACGCAACTCCAGCAATGCTTTTTGAGGCCTATTCCCACTACACTGCGTCACTCCTTACGCCTGCTTCAAGCAGGCGTAAGGTTTTGACGCAGTGGCGTCCTAGAAGTGACGCAGTGAAATCTTGTAGATTTCACTGAGTCACTTTTATGAGGCCTTCCTGCGTGGGAACGCTCACACCCTGCATACATTATACCTGACGCAGGTATAATGTGACGCAGGGCTTTACAACGTGACGCATCTCCCTAGATGCGTCACGTTGTAAATAGGCCGCATTGTTTGCGCCGCTGTTGCGTCAAAAAAGTGACGCCACTGCAGCGCAAAAGTCACGCAAGGGGCTTGTAAATCTGCCCCTTAATGTGTAATCTCCTCTAGATAAATCTACATGTAAGTTCTTTTCTCCTAATGAGTCTAAACCTCCATCTACTTCATGTGATGATTTCTTGTCAGGAGTGGGTTCTACCTTCTATAGTGCTATTGGAATTTGAATATAATCCTACCAGCAGTATTATTAAGCTCAATACTATAATTATTATTATTGCACCTCGTATGTACCCTTATCTAAGGTTAGTAGTATTGGTTTCAATACTATTTAGACTGAGACCAAGTGCATAGAGAAATAGCAGCAACAGAATCTTCTCTGTAGGTCTCCACCTGTGCAAACAACAAAACCAGCTCTTGTTTGTGTTCAAACTTTATTTACAAATCTATGTACAATCTTTGTGAGGCTTTCCTAGCCCTACTCCATGTTCTTCTAGATGGCAATCCTAATTTTATTCTTTTTCCACTCCGGCCTAGGTAATCTTCTTTTAAGGAAATCAGTAAAGTTCTTTCATTATCTCTAATAATAAAGTTCATTAATGAGCATTTCTAATATTATGATTTTCAGTCCATCAACAAGTACAGGAAATTCCCTGAATCCAGATAGGGAAATTCAGCTTCATTCAGTAGCAGGTGTCTCAATGCACTCAGCCTTGTCGGGTAAGGAAGTTCAAAAGTAAAAAGAAAGTTCAGATCAAGTTCCGAAAGTCTGAGCGGAATCTCCACTATTATGCCAGATTCTCCAAAATCCGCCTAAGCTGTCATGCGTAGCAAGATAAGCCCCCTCAGGAGAAGAGTACCACCAACACAGCACCCTCGATCTTTTGCACCTTCATAGATTAGGTCCTTCACTTTCGTCTCAACTCAGCTCAGATTCTCCAGATGTTTCAGCTATGGGTGCAAGTGTGCTATCAGAGGACAACTTGAGTCTCCTCCTTGCCTGCTTGCTTGGCCAGCTTTCTTCCACTGGCACTCGTGGTCCCACAGCACTAGCTCCTTCTTTGAGATCGGGATCTGACTCATTCACCAACCATCTTCTGAGTCAGCTTCAACTTCTGATTCACCTGGACCCCCTTAGATTGTTCAAGTGCTGTCTCAAACTCTGTCTCGTCCCCTACAGCTTGCCGGCCTCTACCTGTGGCCCTTCGACCACTGCTGGTGTCTCTTCTGGGATAGGCGCTGATACTCCTTCAAGGGGACAGAGGAATCTATGGGTGTGGGAAGTGTGCATCCAGTTAGGAAGGCCACCACACTTCACTGCAGTCGTAGTGACTAAGATCACCTTGTACGGACCTCACCATCGAGGCTTAGGAAATTCTTTCTCACTTGCTTTATCACCATGACCCAGTTGCCGGGACTACGGTCATGACACTGCTCCTGATGTGGTGGGGCTGTCGCCACTACAACCTGGTGAGAAACAGAGTGAACCACATCAGCAAATCCTTGACAGTAATCGAGCACCAAATCGTGTGTGGTGTTTACAGCATATGTGCAGGCACAGCAGGCAATTGCATAGCCCTCCCCATTTTCACCTCATGGGGCGACAATCCTGTCCTTCAATCTGGGACACTGCGAAGACTCATCAGCACAAGAGGCAAAGCGACAGACCATTTCAGAGACGTTGAAGCACACACTTTAGACAACCTGGATTTCAGAGTGCCATTGACTTGATCCACGATGCCTAATGTTTCTGGCCGAAAACTACAATTTAGTTTCTGCTCCGCTTGCAATGCTGCACATAAGATTGTCAGAAACTCATTATTAAAATGAGTTCCTCAGTCTGATTCTAAAGAGGTTGGCTTTCCGAATCTCAGAATGAACTCCCTCAATAACAGCTTAGCTACTGTGAGACTGTCACATCTCCAAGTCGGGTAGGCTTCCACCCAACGTGAGAAAATGCACACCATTACTAAGATGTACCTCAATCCATTGCATACTGGCATCTTGACGAAATCCTGCTGCTTCCTGTTGAAAGGACCTTCAGATTTCCCAATATGACTCAGTGTAACAGCAGCTCTTTTTCCCACACTCATTTGCTGACAGATCACATACCTGTGACACAGTTCTTCAGTCATTGCTCGAAACTGTGGATTAAACCAAGATTGTCTAAACAACTTCACCACGGCATCCCTTCCTACATGCATTGACCCATGGTAGCGCCTTGCCATTGGTGGCAACATACTATTGGGCAGCACTGGTCTTCCATCCCATGAAGCCCAAATGTCATTGTCTCGCTTCACACATTCTGCTCTAATTCAACCCTACTGGTCCTCCTCAGGAACTTCCTCTTATAATCTCTTCACTTCCTCCCATGTATCAGCAATGGTTGTCAAATGGTTGAAATTGGTTTCATCTACTACCTCATTTGCGTTTTCACCATTGAAAGTGAAGACATTCAGCTGGCAGTACTGTGCAACTTCATCTGCATAACGGTTCCCAACTGTAACAAAATTGTTTCCTTTGCAGTGAGCAGAGCATTTGATAACAGCAATCTGATCAGGCATTTGTAAAGCCTCCAACAGCTTCCTCACATTTTCTCCATTGTAGATAGGGAACCCTGATGAGGTCTTGAAGCCCCTTTGAGACCATAACGGTCTGAAGTCATGAACAACACCAAACCCATACTGGCTATCAGTGAATATTGTCACACTCAGCTGGTCTGAAACACAGGATGCTCGGGTAAGGGCAATCATTTCGGCCACCTGCGTGGAGAATACTCCTTGAAGCCAGGTAGCTTCCACCACTCCCATAACAGTACATACAGCATTGGCAGCCCTTAGGTTTCCCTTATTATCTCTTAGACAACTAGGGTTTAATCAGAATCATGCAATGGCTTGTCCATTAAATAGGGACATGGCTTGGTGCACAGCTCAGTGACAATGAGTCATGTTCTACTTTGATCTCATCCACATCACAATCAGGTAGTGGTAACAGTGTGGCAGAGTTCAGAACTGAACATCTCTTCAGAGTGACATTACCAGCAGCCAAGATAGTCTGCTCATACCCGGCTATAGTGTCAAGTGCTGCGTACATGTTCTAGTCAACAAGATTTCAACAGAGTGTGGTACATAAAGAGTCAATGGATGACCCCTCACAATGCTTTCACATCTTTCATTGCTGACACCTGTCGCCGCAACTGATTTGAGACATCAGGGCAATGCTGATGCTACTGGGTCTAGAGTAGCTAAGAAGTAGACAACTGGTCTACAGCATATCCATGTTTCTGGGTGAACACTGAGAGAGCGCAACCTTCCCTCTCACTGAAGAAAAGCAAAAATGCTTTATTATAGTCATGCATTCCCAGTGCAGGGGTGCAACAAAGACTCTCGTTCAACTCCAGGAATGCATTCAAACAATCATTGTTCCAGGGTACCTGGTCGGACACATCCTTGTGTGTCAACCTCTGCAGAGGTTTGTCCATTAGGGAAAAGCTGGGTATCCCCTGAAGACTGTATCCGACCATTCCCAGAAACATCTTGATTTTCTTCAGCTTGCAAGGCAGATTTATTTGCATGATCACTGAGATTCTCTCTTGTGACACCTTTCTCACACCTTTCACAATGTGATGTCCTAAGTAGAGAACTTCTGTCATACAGTACTGCAACTTATTTGTAGACACTATTATGTCTGTTCTCAGCCAATAGTTCAACAAGGCAATGGTATCGGTTTTACATGCATGTCTGCATTCGGGATAAATCATGAGTTATTTAGAGCTTGCTGTGGCATCGGGGGTTGTGGCACCTGCATTACAGGACCTTGGGCAGCAACTGAAATTTGAAATCTGGGCGCTTTCTGAGGTTGTAAACCATTACCCTGCAATGGACTAAGCCCTCCATTCTGCTCTTGATTTGCAGGATTAAGACGAAACTAGTGCTTCCTATGCCCCAACTTATTACAATAGTGACATGGATTAGACTTCTTTAAGGTGGCAACATCAATTCCAGTCTTGTGATCTATGGGAGCCCCTTCTCCCTGCCCCTGAAATCCCCCACCTTGTTGCACTGGAGCCCCGGACTGGTAGACTCTCTGCATAGCGACAGTGTTCCTTACAAAAGCCTGATTTATACCCCTCTTTGAGCAGCCTTCATCTGCGCCATCATCAACTTTTCTTTCAATCTCATCACAATAATATTTAGCATGATGCAGAATTTCATCAACTGACTTATTCTGCCAGCAGATCAAATGCTGTTGAATCATCATACTAATTTCAGGTCTCAATCCAGTCACAACTGGACTCAAACTGCCCCATATCCCTGGGTTCTAGAGTGTCCATCCCACTATACTGTCTGAAAGCCTGCAACAATCTTTTGTAAAATAGATGAATTGTGTCATTAGGCTCTTGAGTCGTCCTGTCAATCTTTACCCAATAAATTTTGTGAGGGCACCTTAGCCTTCAGCCAAGTAATCACCTGATCATATTTCTTCATTACTACAGGTGACGGACCATGCATCACTGCGTCTCTCGCAGGCTCACCTTCAGGCCATTCAGTAGCTATTTTACATGCAGACCACAAATCACTAGGAACTACAATCGCAAACAGTGTATTCAAATCAATCCACAAAGTGATCAACCTGTTGTACCACTCTACAGGCTTCTCTTTCAACCTCAGGAAATCATTGGTAAATGCCACAAGATCACATCTACCCGAAGGTAAATGTACATAACCTCCACTTGCTACCTCTCACAAAGGGAAAGTCTTGACACTAGTTCCCCTTTCCCCTAAGGGAGGTGGTTCTCCCATTGTTCTTTTGGAACTCTTTCTTTTAGCCCATCTTTCTTCCCATTTGTCCAATGTGCTCCAAATCCGAATGCTCAAAATGAATTCTTGAATTTGAGTCTTCAACCCTGGTAACCTCAGGTTCTCTGTATCCTGATCGCTAAATGCAAGTCTTTGGTTCTTCTGTAAAGCCTTTGTCCGTTCTATGCCAACATCATATATTTGAGCCAACTCAGACAATTTCTCATGAGCCTGTCTCTCTCTCCTAGTAACCTCTTTACTCATGAATAGCAATTTGCTTTTTTGGTTAGTATCTATTCCGTTAAGCTCTAGGCTTCCGCTTATCATTTCATTTAATTCAGTGTTTAATTTGACCACATCAATCAAATCCACCTTTATAGCCGATTTTATGATTCTGTGGCTTGTCTCTGTACTCATTCATTTGAATAATGATTGTGCACCTTCAACCATTGCTCTAAGTCTTGAACATCAAATATGTGCTGGCCCTCAGAAGTTCTTTTTGAGTAGTACTCTCTTGAGGTGTTCTGTTATGTACATTTAGGAGTGTTTCCCATACAGGAGAATCTATACCTGCCAATCCAGGAAAGCACCTTATGGGTCTGAATCCATTCTGTACTGCAGAGGGGTCTGCACTAGCTGTGCAAGGTGAACTAGCATTCATTGGAGTTAACGGGACAAATTGCACATTGGGGCTGTATATTCCTTTCTCTGATGCCCTTACTTCTGTAGATACAGGCATTTTCTGTCTTCGGTTCCAAACCAAACTAGGGTTATACATGGGGACTATAGGACCAATGGTAACCAGTACTGTAAGAGAATATTTGAAGTTGAATTAGAATCCAGACGAACCAGCAACACACACTCCCATATTTCCTCCAGCTACAGTTTTTGTCATACCTGGCGATATGACCCCAACGACACCAGAGCTTGGAACTACTGGTGCTGAAGCAACCCCAGAGCTTGCAGTGACATCTACACCTTCCCCGCTTCAGTGTGTGACTGATTATATGCGGAAGGGCGTTCTGCTAACAGTCCATCCAAAAGGCTATCACTTTTGTCACTATCACTGTTCTCATGTCCATCTCCCAAAATGTTCTTATCCCTTTTCTTTCTCTCTCTCTTCCAGCATCATTCCCCTCACTCATTGTGGCAGAGTATAGTTTTGCTCCCTCAACCATGTCTACCCACCACCTCTTTAGTTGTTCATCTCATCTTGTGTCTGCGTATGCATGCATCACTTTCTTCATTCTCCCTTGAGATTTGTCTCTTTGTTTTGAATGCGCACACATTAAGCATTTCAAACTGTGTAGGTCAAGGTAAAGGTTTCGTTGCAAACAAAATTCCTCTCAAATTGTTAATTATCCTCAAATTAAATGTACCATAGTGTGAAAATTCTAATGCACCTTCGTTCTCTGTGACCTTATGCCAATTTTTAAGCCAGATAATGGTGTGAAGCCAACATTTGTCGCCATATGAGCTGCCGTATCTTCCGCTGGTGCCTCTTCGCCCATTCTAACAGGTATGTTCACATTTCCTTGAAGCATATCCCTTATTGCTCTAAAGAATCTCGTTTTCAAATCTTTTATCTGAACAATTGCAAATCAGTTCCAAACTCAAGAAATTTCAAGTTCAGTATGAATGTGACAATCAATAACAGCGCAGTACCCAATGACGAGCACAACGAATCCCAGTGCGGCGTTATACCAACCGACCTATCCCAGAGCGGCACATTCTGACATCACTCTCGCTCCTTGCAGCGGTACACCCTCCTTCACAATTCCTCACACGCTCTCTCATTCACTCTTATTATATGAAAAATGACAAACATCAATTGTCTACTCCACTAAAAGAATCAATAAAATTCAATCACCCGAAGAACACACACAATCACAAATTAAATCAGTGGGCAATCACTTAACTCAGTATAGTTTCCCTTGTGCGCAAAGGTTCACAACACTAATCACAACTCTATCTTGCACCCAAGAAAAGATACCTATCTCAATTGGGCCGTCAACTATGTCTCACAATAAACCCCACAAAACCTTAGCAGACAATTGCAACACAGTGTCTTCTGCACCTTTATTATGTATTTTGGGATCTAAGGTCACGTCGGACCCAATAACCACTGCAACAACAACTTACCACCACATTCACACAACTCGCACAACATCTCTGACAGACATCACACAATCAGTAGTTCACCACAAGCTAAGCATTATCCTCGTACACACAACCCTACTAATACTCACTCCTCCACCGCTGTTCCAACACATGCCACTGAAACTCTGTCTATTCTCTGAGTCTTAATCGATCCTGGGCTCTGTACTAGAACTACTGGGGTTGGGTCTAGACTGTTCTAGGTTAGGTTATTTCACCCTCTACTTCAAGAGCAAACCACCCTACTCTGCTACCAACTGAGAAAGCTTGGGCCCACTTGAACATCCCTACTTAACCAGATGGACTTTTTAGCTGCTGGAGAGGTAAGAGGGAGAAAACAATTACCATTAAATCTCACTACCGTATAACCAATTTGGTTACACAATAACTACTCGACAACTAAAATTGGGATTAGTAAGGTTAAATTATAAATTCAGAAATAGATTGATATAAATCAGACTCAACATTACAGTGTAGAAATATAAAACAAACTGTATGAGTCCAAATCTCCTACAGTATCTTGGGGTGGAATCAAAATGACGCTGCTCCACCAGCATCAATTGTGAGAGGCTCCCAGAGCACTGTGTCGTGCTGTTGAAGTACATGGATGTAATCTTTAAGGCCTTTAAGATGTCGAGTTGAAGTGCGGGGTAGTTGGATTAAGATTTATGGCTGCAGTGGATGGCACCTACATTCAACATACATGCTCTTAGCACAACAGAGCTTTATAGAAGAGGTATCATAGCAGTGGGAGTAATTGCAGACAGGTGAGTATAAGTAAAATTTCACTAGTGCCAAAGAATTCACCAGCCTCAGTGTAGGGTTGAAAGATACCCTGTGTAGTATGGTTTATCCAAAAAACAAACATAACTAGACCTTTGACCAGGCCACAAAAGCCATGGGATCAAGGGGAGAGGACTGGGCTGCAGAGGAGAGGGGTGTTGGGGGAGGGGAAGATTGTGAAGCCTTTCCTGATTGCTGTACAGTCCCATATCTCAAGTACAGTCCTGGTAGGTGTGGCAATGTGTGCAATCTTGGGACGACATTGTTTTGGTATAGAGTCTAGATCCCATAGCAACCTGAAGGCCACCACGCAATCCATGTGTAGCCATGGTTTTTAGACTCCTGAACTGCCCATTATGATATATATCAGAGGTGCGCTGCCCAGTAATACTCCACCATGCTAGGGCAGGCAAGTCCACCCCTTGAGGAAGGGAGGAGTGGTAGCTTCTTAGAGATGCATGGTTTTGTCCACTCCATATATAGGTGTGTAGTTTGGAGAGCAAGGATGTCGGCCTCGGCTCTCGGGGTTGGGATTAAATGAAATAGGTAAGGCACCCTAGGCAGCATGTTCTGTTTTGATCATGTTGCTATGCCCCAGCAAGATGATGTAGAGGGGTTCCCATCTCCGGAGATCATCTAGAATGTTGTGTTGCAGGGCCAGTCAATTGGATTTGGTCCAGTCCTTAAGGCAGGGGTGATGTTGAGGCCCAGTTATCGGATTCAGGTATCCATTGGAATAAGGCTAGGGTCTCGAAGTGGGAGATCAGGCCCATCAGGATGTGGAGATTAAGGTCCTGGGATTTCTCTTTATTGTTTGAAAGCCATAGACCCTCTCATAGCCATCTCCACATCCAAATGACGAGCACGGATGGAATTTTGCTACTGACTGCCTTTTCCATCAGGTGGGTCATGCGTCTGTGATTAACATAACTGTGGGGCTGTAGGAGGCCCATATGGAGGGGTCATTTCTGGTTTTCCGGATGAGTACCATTTCAGCCTTGCACATTGTGGGAGTAAGGTTTGTGACAAGGTCAGATTTGAAGAGTGGGGCGAGGTGGTCAAAGAGCAGAGGCAGAAAGAGTTGGTCGAATGGAGTTTTCCCAGCTGGGTAAGTTTAGATGGCTTCCTGAATTTTTACATGTTGTATTAGAGACTCAAGAAGGTTCCAGTGTGCAGGATGTAGAGTTGCATGTTAACAGGTATGCCTGAATGTCTTTTGAGGTCTCAGCTCCACCCCCTTAAACAGGGCTTGATAAAATTCTTGGAATGCTCTCTGTTTCTCCAGTCACCTCTTTGCCCAAGTGCCATTGCGTCCCTCACCAGGGCTTTGTGTGCCTTAGCTTTTTGCCTGCGCAGTTTGCAAGCAAGGAGAGTTTCCACCTTGTCACCCTTGTCGTAGAAATGCTGTTTTAGGTATAGTAGCGAGTGCTCAGCATGGTTTGTTGTGTGTGCTCCGAGTTGGCCACACAGTGTGGCTAGCTTCCTATGTGATGCCCTGGAGGGATACTGGTTTTCTGGCATTCTAGCACCTTTATTTTGGCTGTTAGGGTGATTACAAACAAGCGGGATTCCTTAGGTCTACCGATTTCAGGTGTGATGAGGATACCTCAGATTGTCACCTTGAAGGCATCCCATTTTGTGTGCAGGGAAATGTCAGGATGGGTGTTGGTGGAGGATTAGTCTTTAGTAGCTGGTGCTACAGTTTCTCAATTTTTCTGGTCCCACAAAATATTGAGTTCTAGGCAGTGGCAGCCGGCACAGGTAAACGCAGTAGGGCAGTGAGGTGGGGTGGGGCGGGGTGTGAGGAGTGGCACTCGGCAGACTATGGAATAGGTATAATTAATTAAATAAATAATACCTATTCCGTCGTCTGTCGGCTTACCCCCGCCGTGCCCTGCCCCACCCCATCGCACTTACCTGTGCCGCCGCCGCTGGTTATAGGTGCCAGCATGCATGCCCCGGTGGGGGGCCATGGCCTCTTGACTAAGATATCTTCACGTTGGCATGGTCTGATATGGAGATTCCTGTGGTCTCTGCCGAGCCCATATATCGCAGGAGGGAATGAGAGATGAAGAAGTGGTCAATCCGGAAGTATGTGGTATGGACATGGGAGTAATAGGAGTAATATTAGTAATCCCTAACGCCCGAATAGAGAAACCCCCAAGCATCAACCAGGCCTAATTCGGTGACTTCTCTCCTAAAGATGGCCAGCATCACTCATATTTCCTGTTTGGAGTTCTGGCTTCTGTCGTGTTTCACGTCTCAAACTAGGTTGAGGATGTCTCTGTCTAATATGTCCCCCTTAGCGTCCTTCATGTGATCTCTATTGAGGGCACATAAGTTGAGGAGTGTCAGTGGGGTACCCGCTCTCAATAGGTGGAGTTTGAGCAAGTGACCTCACTTATCCTTGAAGACTGTATGTTGCCCCTTTCCTATGGGCGCTTTGCAGAGTATGGCAACTTCTGCTGCTTTCCCCATGGTGGATGTCCAGAATTCATAGGGATATCATCAGTGGCGTATGTGGGGCTGGTCCTTCAGAAAGAGGTGGGTCTCCTGCAGGAAAATTATGTCATAATCATGCTGTGTTAGGTATCACCAAACTTGGATATGCTTATTGGGGAAATTTAGCCCCTGGATATTCAGGGAGGGGAGGTTAAGGGAATGGAGGTCTCCCATCTAGTGAGCTTGAGGTGCACAAGTAGCTTTGTGTATGATGCCTCCTGTCTTCGTCCCCTTTCCCTATCCATACAGAGTCTTCCCTGGTATAACAGATCTATAAAAGCAAGCAAAACATATTGACACATTAGGCCGACAGGGCTAGAGACAACATCACTTGGTGATTTGTATGGTTGCCGGCACAGTCCCACCCAAGAGGTGTGACCCTCTGGCATGGATGTTAGGGAGAGCAAAGCCCCCGGAGTATATGGGAAGAGAAGGAAGGAGGGAGGTGGAGAGATAGAGCACAATAGTAATGGATTAAGTTCCTGAGTCTTGTCCACAGTTCGGCATCTCTGATTTCTCACTTGGGTGGGTATTGTTGTTGTGGGGACAAATCGATCACAAGTCCATCAGGGTGCGGTCTAACTGGGCCTGTTGGGACTCTACATAGGGGTCGGAATTCATGTTTTGCAGGTGGGCTGATGTTTGCCTTTGCGGTATTGAAGGATCCGGGGTCTGGTGCCCTATGATCTGGAGGACTGAGAGACTGAGTGCCAGTCTGAGCACCAGTCAGGTAATCTGCATGGAGAATTCTAGTCCCTGTCCGTAGTACATGGACAGCTGTTCTGGGGATCCTCAATCCAGTGCTTTAGTGGAGGTTCCTCACTAATCCTGCATTCCCCCAATCTTCAATCCAAATAGTGACTTGACCGAGTGCCGGGGGTCCAGATGAGCTCTCAAGGTGTGCTGAGTGTTGGCTGCCAGATGGTTCCCCCGCCATCACACCTGGGTAGTAGAGAGTTCGTAAGGGGGCTTGAGGAGTTCACTGTGGGTGGGACGCTGGGCTGTGGAGTGTTGTTGTTGAGCAGCAGGGATCCACATCTCACTCCATTCCTGGCTAGGTCACACCCACTTTTGATGCATTTTAATGGGGTCAGTATGGTGACCTTGTGGGATGGGGCATTGTGGAGCATTCCGTTTTTTTCAGATATTGCAGGAGGTTGCAGATTTTACCTGTTTTAGCAAGGAAAATAGTGTGGGAAGCAATGGCCGGAGCAGTGGCAGTTGGTGAGTAATGGCTTTAGCGTTGTGTGACATGCATTTCCATAATAAAAAATTGTTTTTTGGGGTGGATAATTTGGTGTTCATGCATATTGAAACAGGCAACCTGCAAGGTACGTTCATATTCTGAAGTTGCTGAGAGATTTTGTATTTGGTTGTGTGTATATAGAGTGAGTCACACTACTTTGTAAACATTGAAACTGTGGATACATTGTCTCATTTGCAGTGGCACAGATTCTGTAGCTTTTTGCCAGAAGTAGATTTATGTGAGTCGAGGATGGCTGATGAGCTAAGGAGAACAAGTCTGTGAGGATAGCAGAGGTAAATGAAAAATCATTAGCACCTTACAATAGGAGAGCATACCAGCAGGCATGGTTGGAATCTATGGCGTTAGGCGGTCATTGTTGCAAAGAAGGTGAAAGAAGATTTATTGTGGATCTCTAAGGGAGAGGGTTGACCAGTGCAAAAACATCAGGTAAGTAAGCAGATGTGGCATTTTAAGGAAAGTTATTTTAGGGATAATACTCTACAGCAGGGAAAATGGGATGAAGAATTTGGGAGGTTTGGTAAAGGAGGCAGGGACAGTGAAGAGTAAGGCAGCCAATTTGAGGATTCTCTAGGGGAGGTATGTTTCAACAATCACAAAGCTCTTTTGCTCATGTTTTTGTCATGGTTGTTCTTTCAGGCATTTTGAGAGGCTGAGTTGCTTTGTTTTTTAGTGAAGGTATGGGAAGTGGGGTTGGAGGTTCAGTTGAGGAAGGTAAAATAGATCAGAGGATGAAAGGACAATTGATTTGTCTATGTATCTACCAAGTTAAAGAAGTTTGCCTGGTGCAGTGTTGGCAGTTATATGCAGTAGTAGATTTGGTGGTTACAGGATATTTCTGCATGAGAAGGATTCAAAGTTTGCGAGTTTTAAGTTGGTAATCATTTTGAGGAGGGAAGTATTGAAGTTGAGTTTCCTAGATGCATATTTTGCTACCCTTTCCTTTCACACTGGAACAGCTACAGAAATAGATCTGAGGGGTTTCCTTGTGAGGTGATATGACACTTGGATGGATGGGGATCAACTTGTTTCAAAAGATATGTGTCAAAAGTGGCTGATAAGGAAAAGGTGTAGAAGTTTATGTTATTTTTGTTGTTGTTTAGGTTGCGTAGCTGGCCTTGAGAAAGATACAGTGGTGATGTGGATTTGTGGCCATTGGTTCATAGAGTTGCCGGCCAGACAGGTGGAGACCAAGTATTACAATAGACTTTTTAGGTTTTGGCAATAGTAGAGTTGAGATATGGTGGTATAGTAGGTGGGGATGCACTGGGGGCAGTTGTTGCCAACACTGGCAGACTTCTTTATGGGTAGGGGCTGCTGAGATGTTTTTATTGTTCATCTAAGTGAGAATGAATTGGTACAGGTTAAGGGTTTAGCTTTCTTGAAAAGCATGAAGTGTGATTTCAAGGAAATGAAAGTGTTGTGGGCAGGGACATTGCTGTTGTGGACCTAGCAGGTGCCAAGGAAGTTGTGGTGAGTAGCCTTTAAACAGGGGGTGATCAATGGTGCATATAGAAATGTGAGTAGGGAGATGCAAAACGTTTGTCATGAGGACAGGATTGGTTGTGTGAGGCACAGTGAGATTTCATACAAAGATATGCAGTACTGCAGTATTTTTTAGATGATGGGGTACATCTGTCAATGATACAGATGGAATTGGGGACAGAATTGTATCTGATGGAGAACAGGTACTTGGCTACATTGTTGGTGGAAAGGTGTTGGGTATAAGGAGAGGAAAAGAGTAGCAGAGGACAGATAATGCCTCAGTGGGTTTGTTTCTTGTTGGTATATTGATAGGTTTTTAGGTGAAGGTCACAAGAATTGGTTGGTCTTGCTACTGGTCAGGGTCCAGCTCAAGTGAGAAAGTGGTTTCAGGTTGGAGGGAGTTGTGTAGTTGTAGGAAGTTGGAATGCAATCTCTTTAGACCTTGGGGCCTGAGTTAGGTTTGGGTGTTTGAAATAGGGGGGAATAGTTGAGAGGTTAAGTACAGTAAGTAATACAGGAGTTTAAGGGGAGTGTGTTGGTCAGGATTACTTTGATGTCTAGAGAAGTAGTATTCGGTTAGGCATTTTTCAGGTAGTTAAATTGTAACATGCACCTGCTTCATTAAAGTAGGATATTGTCCCATATTGCTTGTAGACAGAAAATGTTTATTTCTGGGTTCCTTTTTGTTGTCCTTCTTCTCCGGTCAGGTCAGCTGTGGCTTCTTGCAATGGTTTGACTCTGTCAGGATTTAAGTTATGAAAAAATAAGTGCCAGGGCTCTCGTCAGGAGGCAGCTTGCACCAGCCCATTGCTCCTATTAGTGCTATCTATAACAGGACCAACTACTAACCATGAAACCCTTCAATTGGGGAGAGGATGTGGTGTAACGGCCATAGCTGCCAACTTTGGAGCTGGGGAACCAGGCACGAGTCTTGGCATACGCTCAACATCCTGTGAATCTGGGGAAATCACTTAATCTACCTGTAACTACCAAAAATGAATGTGTCCTTAACTTGTGCTCATGAAAAGCGCTCCAATACCTTTGGGTCGAGTTTGAGCTGTAAGCGCTGGTGTCGAGGATTAAATGCAGGTGGCGAGCATCAGAAATCACCTGCTCAAATGCACCCTGTGATATTTAATTTGTCTGCCAAGCAGAGCAGGGAAGGCAATAAGCGAGGCTGATTACTTAAGTAACATTGACACGTTATATTATAACACTATATGGCCTAAGTACTGTGGTAATAAATGCAATAAAACATTTCTTAAAAAGAGTAGGTTTTAGTTTGGAAGAAAAGTCTTCTCTTGCAGTTATCACTGCTTAAATAGCAATTGACAGCATTTCTCCTTCAAGTATAATGAAAACTCACTGACTGTCGTTTCCAATTTTTAGTTTGAAAGCCATAAGCCCCTGGTATGCAAAAATTGGTCTAATGCAAGCTTTTTCAAATGTCACTGTACTCGTTTGTGGCCTTTGCTTCTCTACTCTGAATCAGCATTTTTTAAAGCTGTGGTAGGTGAGTAATTGAAATTCACCAAATTGAATAATCAGCAATGAAGTAGGGCAGGCAGCCTGACAACGACCTGCGACTAACACTGTTCATGAACAATCTCCTTTTTTTAAAGTTGCAAAACATTAAAAAGAGGAAACAAATGACAGAGTCCGAAAAATGACGACTTCCAGTAATATGATTAATTTCAGATCTTTGGTCCAAAGATGGTGTACTGTTTATTAAGTCTTAATGATGTGCTTTAGAACACAGCTTACTTTTTCCTTAGAAAGCTAAAGACGTAGGATAGTTGCTTAATCTGTTGTTAAACTGGATCCGTCTCATGAAGCTTTTCATGAAGTGTGTACATTTTCAGCAGACACTGCTCAATTATATTGGAAATACTCAGCATTTCATTTGCTGACTGTGGCATGAATTTCAAACTACCGAGGCTGAGTACCAGCAGTAACTGAGTGGATTTAGCATACTGTTTCATCCTGTGTGTCCCCATTCCCTGTATGTATGAGCTGGTGTCTGGAGTGCTGAGAGTGAATGATGGTGTCTGTGGTGGAGTGGAGTGGAAGCTCTGAGATATGTACAGTTGAAGGGAGAAAGGAACCCTGACAGGGCCTGCCTGTTATTACTGTAACCTAAAGGCCTAACGTGAATTAGAGAACGTACCTGAATGGCTCCAGACTCTTGTATGAAGTCCCTCCCTCTAACCTCAACCCATACCTATTAGTCATCCCAAGGCTTTATCCCAGATTATCTTTATTCTATGAACAGACTTGTAGGTTTGGTTTCCTGACATTACGCATTGCTGCTTAACATTGTCATTGTAGCAGCTAGCAATAATATTGTCAATATGGGCATCAATGTATGACAGTGTACCATCCCTTACCTAGCAGATGTTCAGCTGGCTGATAGTGTCTCACGTTACGTTACCTATCAGCACCTGGCCCCCACCAAGTTATCATGGAGCTAAAACTGCAGGTAGGAACAATATAGAAGCATCCGTTTTAACAGGGGGAAGCAGCCAGAGATGGTCCTCAGTGGCACTCAAATTCGGAGACAAACAGTTCAAATGTTTTTCCAGCACAAACCCTCAATCACCTAAGGGCAGAGGGTGGGGGGCTATTCACTACATTGTTTAGGAAGAAAAGCGAAAGAAACACTCTCTTACGCTACATGAGCCATCACCCTAGAAACCCCAGGGATAACTTACCCTTTGGTCAATTTCTCTGACTCCGGAGGAACTGTACCAAAAAAGAGGACTTTTTCATTGAATCAGATAATCTCATACTTAGACTATCAGAGAGAGGTTACCCCAAGAATCTGTTAAAGAAAGCACACAAACGGGCATGGTTCTGCCTTAGGGAGTTCCTACTCGAACCTAAGCAAAAATCCAACCTGGGACAGAAACGCATGATTTGTGTCACCACATTCTCCACACAGAGTAATGAAATCAAGAAGATCGTGAACCGCCATTGACATTTGGTGGCAGATGATGTGGGGATCCCTAACCCATCCATGCATGTTTTCAAAAAGGTAGAAGCATAAGGGATCACGTGGTGAAATCTATGCTCCCTATGCCCATTACAATGAACCTCAGTACATTATAGCAGATACCACCTGTCAAAGGTCATTTTAAATGTGGAAGATGTAAAGCGTGTTCCATGACAAAAGAGATCAAGAGCTTCACCCACAATAATCGTACACATACTCAAAGGGATCACACCAATTGTAATACGATGGGAGTCATCTATGCCATCACATGGCCTTGCGATTTCATGTACATTGGTCAGACCACACAAAAGATAAAAACATGCATACTGCAACATTGCAGTAGAATAAGATGTAAAGTTCAGGGGGCACCCCTTGTGGATCACTTCTCCACAATTGGCCATCTAGCAGATACCCTCAAGTGGTGGGTGGTGGAGAAAGTCAGTCTGAACATCAGGGGTGGCAACTTCAGTAACATCTTAAATATACGGCAGTGTAAATGGATTCATGTCTTTGACTGAGTCCCCAGGGGATTGAATGAATATGAGGAGATTGTACGACAAGTAGCTACCCTGAATAATGGCTGATTCTAACCCCGTTTTTCTAAGTATACCTTATCGACTCTTTAGATCCAGGACCCCTTGGGGCATTGAATGGTCGCGCAGGATGGAGTGACAAGCTAATCTATATTTGTAACACCTTGTAATAGGTGGCATTGTAAATACTGTAAATTTTTGTTTTATTTGCTGCAGGTCATTATATATAATCATTTCTTGCTTTACGACTCACAACATAGTCTATGGTCACGTTTCTATCCTTTAACAGGAGGGTTTTATTTATATTTCCAACAGGTAAATCATGTACAGAACTGAACAATATGTAATTAACATAACTGTCAGGATCTCATAATGTATTGACTATGAGTAACCAATGTTTTTATATCTGGTACCACTTTTTGCATATAAGATTTGCCCATCTGCAACAGTTTCGTTTTGGTTTTGTCTGATGTATGTCATGAGTAACGCTGTAGTCAGTGTAATTGTATGTGAATATGACGGTCCATCATCCGTTTATTTATCTTGATATCAATCCATCTATCCTTACCCTTTTTCACTTTTCCCATTCTCTGAGCACCTAGAATTCTGCTATTTGTGACGCCCAATTGGGATCCTTTAGATGCGTTCTTCTTCCTTTTAGTTTTTTGACTGAGTTTCCCAAAAATCTTTTAGCTATCAGGAGTGATCGTGATTTAGCACGAACACTGTAAACAGACCTATGACTGGTGATAGCATATGATTCACATTGCACAGTTGCCATTATAGTGGGACATAGGGTAGCCTTTTTTCCATGCCCATTACCGCTATGTGGACCGCCGGTGACAGCTCACGGCGGCCGCATCAGAGATTCCTGCCGGGACGTGCACGTTTGACGTCCTTGCTAGTATTTTACCCGCGAAGACAGACACTTTTGCTTTCTCGCTCTCTCCCGCGGTGATGGGTTATTTTGCTTTTGGACTCACAGCATTGGCGAGGTAAGACATGTCATCCCCGTGGCTCCTACCAATACTTTTTTCACTGATTCATTTTTTCAGGTGCGATAACCCCTTTACTAAAAGATATTTATTCACGCTTATTTTCAGACTTGTAAGGAGATGGTTTTTTACCCCCGCAGTGAGGAACAGATGTTCCTCTTGTTGATAGTGGTGATTAAGGCCCCCTCTGTTTACATGGATTCAGAATAAGGTAGGGCTCTATTTTGTCTCAACACGTGAGTGAGCATATCAGTTTTTCAAACACATTGTGGTGTTTGATCCTGGTTTCCTTTACTTATCTATGTGACTCTTATAATGCCCTTCGATTTTAATCAGTCTGGACATCTTTGAAACTTGGAATTCATTTTGGAAGCTTACTTAGGGGCATCTCGTTGTGAATTGGATTGATCCCTCATTTCTTGAACAACATAATCGATATGGATTGTCCGGACCAATACTACGGTCAGTGTCCGGAGATCTTTTTTATAATCTTTGGTGGTCATGCCACAGGAGTATAACAGAGGGATAGGTTTTGATTTGGTCCTTTACTTTGTTTAGGTTGTCTGTTAGTCCTGGTGAAGACCCGCATGTGGAGATAGAAGTTGCCCTCTATGCACAAGACGGGTCAAAACGTCGACTCACCCACTCTTTTTTATGGCCAGTAATACAACTCAGTGGCTTTCGCCTAACGTTTAGAGTGATGCATTTCTGAATATGGGACATCATTCTTTAAAATAGGCCATCTAAGAATGAGATGGAACATTTAGACTGTATACAGGCCTAACATTGGTTAGGTCAATTTAATGACCCATTCCAACCAGTGTTTTACAGGTAAATCATAGTAATTTTTTGTTTCTCATTTCTCCTTGATTTCTTATCTCTCCTCGTTCACAATTGCACATGAGCACTCTCTTTCCATGCTTCTTCTGGCAACCTGTTACTGTCAAAATGACGTAATGAATATGACATATTTATATAGATTCTATAAAACAAAGATTTTTCGATCATATAAATTTGTCTTGTGTCCTTCTCTCTGTGTTATTACTCCTTGTACAAGTATAACTTGTAGAATAACCATTTGGATTGAATCCATTGTTTTCACTAGGATGTTGGTATATAAATAAGACACGCCGGGACCACTTGTTGCTTTAACTGCACTCATTACCCTCAGTCAGCTTTAAAAAATCTGCCTGTGGCACATTCAGCATGCATCCAGCCTTTGAAGACCATCTGCCACCCATAAAAGAGCCCAAGATAGTCCTATGGGAAATCTTAAACTGATTCTGAGCCAATCTCTGTCAATCTCAGTGATACTCTGCCAGTTCTCATATACCTTCAACTCATCCTCAGACAATCAGCAGGGACATCGCTCAACTATCACAAACCCTGAACAGCCACTCAGATCTTCAACTGGCCCTCCATTATCACTGATTTATTCTCCAGAAAAAACTCTTCTGGCATTCACACCAACTCTGCCAGGCTCATAATTTTTTCAAAGCCTCGCTACTTGGGCTTAACCGTCCCACTGTAGTCCGAAATAACACACCCTCTGCTGATTCTACATGACTCAACAGACCATTAGCTGGCCTAAAGAGGCTATTATGTAACTCTTAGAAGCCCTTTGGCTATTACATTTCCTTCAGGCACTTTCACAAAGTCTCAGATGGCCATCACAGACCCTCATCCCGACCCAGCCAGTGCTCAGAGACCTTGATAAACTTCCACTCTTGAGTGCTAGGGCTTATTACCAGAATGCCTCTTTTGACCTTCAGGCCTCATTTTCTGACCCTCGTATATGCTCAACACCTCTGCTACCCTTTAAACTAAGGGTGTATTAAGTTGCAAAGACAAATGCTTAACAACTTCATGTTTTAAAAATTCACTCCCTTTGTATATCATGAAGTTGGCAAATATTTAAAAAAAAAGAAGTGAAATGGGTTCTTTTTTAACAGTAGAATTATTCCTACTGGGTCCCGGGGCTGTGTGCACTCCGTTGACCAGATATTTACCATTACCGTTACCATAGTCCTGGCCATCCAGACCAAATTTCTCACCACAAGAACCCCCAGAGAAGGTATTCCTTCAGTAGAAAATGGGATAAAGTAGCTGCTGAGCGGCATCCATTGTGGTTACGCACTACCATTCACTGCGTTGCTCTGATTGACAGCAGGGAAAAAAATCTCACCAGCCTAAAGACACACCCATCATGAGTGAGAAATCCAGCTGCAAGGCTAGGCTTCGGTTGAAGCTAAAGTCTTCAAAATAGATAAACATTTCTTGACTTTCCTGTACTTTGTTGGTGACTGTGAGAGGCTGGCTCAGTATATGATGTACACTTTTGTAAGTGGACACCTTGCACTGATCCAGGCAACCCTTATGGTGATTGTAGTGGTCTTAGACAACCTTAGAAAGCTCTCTAATTGGTAGCTGTGGAGAGCAGCCTTCAGGCTTAGTGTAGAAGGAGTGTAAACCAGCTTGTTTTACCAGAACACAATCCTATAGGTATAGATTAAGTGAAAAAGAACCGCACAGTGTATTTATAAAAATACATATTTATTATAAGACACTCACTAACACATACAGATATCTCCTAGCCGGAGATATACACAATGCACACAATACTTTGCAATAGAAACAGGTAGGTAGCACAGAAAACAAAGTGGTCACCAGGGGGGGACCAAACAATATACTAAAATAGTGGTATGCGAACCATGACTCGAGTCAAGACATTAGTCAGAGGAGGTAAAAGTGCCGGGAACCCAAGGAACCACCCAAGGGGGGTATCTAGGAGCCCCAGGGAGGTCGTGTGCAGTGTGGGAACACAACCGCGTTCTTCGTACAAATAAACGTGTAAGTCGCGGTTGCAATTTCAAAGAAGAAGGACCCTTCCCAGTGGACCCTGAAGAAACCCAATGGAAGACAAGAGGTTGGAGAGCCACCCCACCCGTGGATACCTTAGGAACCAGGATACCTGCAACAGGGAAGCCGGGTGCATAGGTGTGAAGTGGCGTTGGAAACCGTTGTCGAACTCAATGTGAGACTTCAGAAAGATGCCGCTGCTAGAGAAGGTTAAAGTGTCCGGTGGAACCCAAAGTTAGATTCAAGATGTGAAGAACCTGCAAGCAGAGGGGACATAGTCTATGCCACTTAGGAGTGTCCAGGAGGCACGGAAGACGAATGTCCACCGATGTTGGGTGTTTCAGGAGAGCTGACGGTGACTTTGAAACTGCAGCTGTGTGGACCAGGCGACACTGTGGAAGACCAGGAGCCATAAACGAGCTGTCCCACGTCGGATGTCAAGAGTTGAGGGGTCGGTGTCTGACGGGAGCACCAACAAGCCTTGGCAACTGCAACCAACGAAGGGGGAGAGTGAGGTGGAATGTCGGGACCAGCAAGGTCCAGGAGAATCACCACAAGCAGGGGAGTCAGGGCAGGCACCAAGCAATCAGAGGAGCCCAAAGAATGCAAAATGTGACCCTCGACAGGACCCACAGGCCAGAGGCACTGGAGTTGCAAGAGGACCTCGAGCAGCTACCAAGGAAACAGGCCCACGGTGCAAGCAATGCGGTGTGGTCAAACATTCTGATCACTGGAGATGCTTGTGATTGGGGCTACTTGGGAGCCTGAAGATCGTAGTAGAAGGAAGCCAACAAGTCTTTGCAACTGCAATTCGATGCTGTGCATAGGGGTTCGGTTCCTGCACCTCCGACGAGGGATACTGGCCTCAAACTTGGTGAGAGGGCAGGGCAGGCCTTCGTGGATGTGAAGAACTACCACCTGTGTTGCTGACCCTTTTGGAGTCCATAGGAACCCAGGATCAGCAGACCAGTTTAGTTGCGGTGCCTGCAGATGCAGGTAAGTGACTCCTTCACTTCAAGGGAGGTTCCTTCAGGTGTCTTGGATGTCCACAGGCCCTGGACAGGTTCCTGTATAGAGAACAGGTATGGACTTTGCAGCAGACGTGCGGGCAAAGAGATCAGGAGCAGCAGGAGCCTTCTCGGTTGCAGTTTTGATGCCCAGAGCGAAGTCCAGTGAAGTGCAGAGTGCCCAGACGGTCGAAGTTGAAGTGGTGTCTGAATTGTATCTTGTCCCACGACGAATCTAGGGACCCACCCACAGGTAAGCCCTTAAGTACCTTAAGGAAAGGTTTGGGATGATACAGGGGTGCCTCACTTAAACGGGGCTGGAGAAGGGGGAGGATACTCCCCTGTCCTTTGTCCAGTTTCGCGCCAGAGCGGGAGCCAACGGCTCCCTGAACTGGTTTGAGCTGGACTATGCATGGAGGGCACCAAATGTGCCTTGCCTACAGATTATGTGACGCTGGCAAGTACTCCCACCCTGCCCCAACACACTAAACCATGTCTGCGAGGTGGTCAGACCTCCTTGTGACTGGATGCCTATTGTTCTGCCTTCCCCTGCTCGTGTTACAGCAAACAAATGATGGACGGAATGCTGACAATGCAAACATTCTCCCCCAGTCAAAAGATATGGGTTAAATCCATCGTTCTTTTGCCCACTACGCCACCCCAGTTTGGACCCAGCCATATGCAAATCAGTCTTGACCCTGTGCCCCATGGGAACAGTCCAGACCGAACTGCCAGGCCAGGTCCTCCCTGGACCGGAAACAAGCATCCTGGGACCTGTTTCAGGGTATGTCACCCTTCTTCAGCCAGGCTAGCTTGAATCCAGTGGCAAAGTGAGCAAGGGACCCACGTCGGGGCATACCCAGCCCACTTAGGGCGAGAAGTGTTACAGCAAACAAATGATGGATGGAATGCTGACAATGCAAACATTCTCCCCCAGTCAAAAGATCTGGGTTAAATCCATCGTTCTTTTGCCCACTATGCCACCCCAGTTTGGACCCAGCCATATGCAAATCAGTCTTGACCCTGTGCCCCATGGGAACAGTCCAGACCGAACTGCCAGGCCAGGTCCTCCCTGGACCGGAAACAAGCATCCTGGGACCGGTTTCAGGGTATGTCACCCTTCTTCAGCCAGGCTAGCTTGAATCCAGTGGCACAGTGAGCAAGGGACCCACATCTGGGCATACCCATCCCACTTAGGGCGAAAAGTGTTACAGCAAACAAATGATGGACGGAATGCTGACATTGCAAACATTCTCCCCCAGTCAAAAGATCTGGGTTAAATCCATTGTTCTTTTGCCCACTACGCCACCCCAAGTTTGGACCCAGCCATATGCAAATCAGTCTTGACCCTGTGCCCCATGGGAACAGTCCAGACCGAACTGCCAGGCCAGGTCCTCCCTGGACCGGAAACAAGCATCCTGGGACCGGTTTCAAGGTATGTCACCCTTCTTCAGCCAGGCTAGCTTGAATCCAGTGGCACAGTGAGCAAGGGACCCACGTCTGGGCATACCCATCCCACTTAGGGCGAAAAGTGTTACAACAAACAAATGATGGACGGAATGCTGACAATGCAAACATTCTCCCCCAGTCAAAAGATCTGGGTTAAATCCATCGTTCTTTTGCCCACTACGCCACCCCAGTTTGGACCCAGCCATATGCAAATCAGTCTTGACCCTGTGCCCCATGGGAACAGTCCAGACCGAACTGCCAGGCCAGGTCCTCCCTGGACCGGAAACAAGCATCCTGGGATCGGTTTCAGGGTATGTCACCCTTCTTCAGCCAGGCTAGCTTGAATCCAGTGGCACAGTGAGCAAGGGACCCACGTCTGGGCATACCCATCCCACTTAGAGCGAAAAGTGTTACAGCAAACAAATGATGGACGGAATGCTGACAATGCAAACATTCTCCCCAGTCAAAAGATCTGGGTTAAATCCATCATTCTTTTGCCCACTACGCCACCCCAGTTTGGACCCAGCCATATGCAAATCAGTCTTGACCCTGTGCCCCATGGGAACAGTCCAGACTGAACTTTCAGGCCAGGTCCTCCCTGGACAGGAAACAAGCATCCTGGGACCGGTTTCAGGGTATGTCACCCTTCTTCAGCCAGGCTAGCTTGAATCCAGTGGCACAGTGAGCAAGGGACCCACGTCTGGGCATACCCATCCCACTTAGGGCGAAAAGTGTTACAGCAAACAAATGATGGACGGAATGCTGACAATACAAACATTCTCCCCCAGTCAAAAGATCTGGGTTAAATCCATCGTTCTTTTGCCCACTACGCCACCCCAGTTTGGACCCAGCCATATGCAAATCAGTCTTGACCCTGTGCCCCATGGGAACAGTCCAGACCGAACTGCCAGACCAGGTCCTCCCTCGACCGGAAACAAGCATCCTGGTACCGGTTTCAGGGTATGTCACCCTTCTTCAGCCAGGTTAGCTTGAATCCAGTGGCACAGTGAGCAAGGGACCCACGTCTGGGCATACCCATCCCACTTAGGGCGAAAAGTGTTACAGCAAACAAATGATGGACGGAATGCTGACAATGCAAACATTCTCCCCCAGTCAAATGATCTGGGTTAAATCCATCGTTCTTTTGCCCACTACGCCACCCCAGTTTGGACCCAGCCATATGCAAATCAGTCTTGACCCTGTGCCCCATGGGAACAGTCCAGACCGAACTGCCAGGCCAGGTCCTCCCTGGACCGGAAACAAGCATCCTGGGATCGGTTTCAGGGTATGTCACCCTTCTTCAGCCAGGCTAGCTTGAATCCAGTGGCACAGTGAGCAAGGGACCCACGTCTGGGCATACCCATCCCACTTAGAGCGAAAAGTGTTACAGCAAACAAATGATGGACGGAATGCTGACAATGCAAACATTCTCCCCCAGTCAAAAGATCTGGGTTAAATCCATCATTCTTTTGCCCACTACGCCACCCCAGTTTGGACCCAGCCATATGCAAATCAGTCTTGACCCTGTGCCCCATGGGAACAGTCCAGACTGAACTTTCAGGCCAGGTCCTCCCTGGACAGGAAACAAGCATCCTGGGACCGGTTTCAGGGTATGTCACCCTTCTTCAGCCAGGCTAGCTTGAATCCAGTGGCACAGTGAGCAAGGGACCCACGTCTGGGCATACCCATCCCACTTAGGGCGAAAAGTGTTACAGCAAACAAATGATGGACGGAATGCTGACAATACAAACATTCTCCCCCAGTCAAAAGATCTGGGTTAAATCCATCGTTCTTTGCCCACTACGCCACCCCAGTTTGGACCCAGCCATATGCAAATCAGTCTTGACCCTGTGCCCCATGGGAACAGTCCAGACCGAACTGCCAGACCAGGTCCTCCCTCGACCGGAAACAAGCATCCTGGTACCGGTTTCAGGGTATGTCACCCTTCTTCAGCCAGGTTAGCTTGAATCCAGTGGCACAGTGAGCAAGGGACCCACGTCTGGGCATACCCATCCCACTTAGGGCGAAAAGTGTTACAGCAAACAAATGATGGACGGAATGCTGACAATGCAAACATTCTCCCCCAGTCAAATGATCTGGGTTAAATCCATCGTTCTTTTGCCCACTACGCCACCCCAGTTTGGACCCAGCCATATGCAAATCAGTCTTGACCCTGTGCCCCATGGGAACAGTCCAGACCGAACTGCCAGGCCAGGTCCTCCCTGGACCGGAAACAAGCATCCTGGGACCGGTTTCAGGGTATGTCACCCTTCTTCAGCCAGGCTAGCTTGAATCCAGTGGCACAGTGAGCAAGGGACCCACGTCTGGGCATACCCATCCCACTTAGGGCGAAAAGTGTTACAGCAAACAAATGATGGACGGAATGCTGACAATGCAAACATTCTCCCCCAGTCAAATGATCTGGGTTAAATCCATCGTTCTTTTGCCCACTACGCCACCCCAGTTTGGACCCAGCCATATGCAAATCAGTCTTGACCCTGTGCCCCATGGGAACAGTCCAGACCGAACTGCCAGGCCAGGTCCTCCCTGGACCGGAAACAAGCATCCTGGGATCGGTTTCAGGGTATGTCACCCTTCTTCAGCCAGGCTAGCTTGAATCCAGTGGCACAGTGAGCAAGGGACCCACGTCTGGGCATACCCATCCCACTTAGAGCGAAAAGTGTTACAGCAAACAAATGATGGACGGAATGCTGACAATGCAAACATTCTCCCCCAGTCAAAAGATCTGGGTTAAATCCATCATTCTTTTGCCCACTACGCCACCCCAGTTTGGACCCAGCCATATGCAAATCAGTCTTGACCCTGTGCCCCATGGGAACAGTCCAGACTGAACTTTCAGGCCAGGTCCTCCCTGGACAGGAAACAAGCATCCTGGGACCGGTTTCAGGGTATGTCACCCTTCTTCAGCCAGGCTAGCTTGAATCCAGTGGCACAGTGAGCAAGGGACCCACGTCTGGGCATACCCATCCCACTTAGGGCGAAAAGTGTTACAGCAAACAAATGATGGACGGAATGCTGACAATACAAACATTCTCCCCCAGTCAAAAGATCTGGGTTAAATCCATCGTTCTTTTGCCCACTACGCCACCCCAGTTTGGACCCAGCCATATGCAAATCAGTCTTGACCCTGTGCCCCATGGGAACAGTCCAGACCGAACTGCCAGACCAGGTCCTCCCTCGACCGGAAACAAGCATCCTGGTACCGGTTTCAGGGTATGTCACCCTTCTTCAGCCAGGTTAGCTTGAATCCAGTGGCACAGTGAGCAAGGGACCCACGTCTGGGCATACCCATCCCACTTAGGGCGAAAAGTGTTACAGCAAACAAATGATGGACGGAATGCTGACAATGCAAACATTCTCCCCCAGTCAAATGATCTGGGTTAAATCCATCGTTCTTTTGCCCACTACGCCACCCCAGTTTGGACCCAGCCATATGCAAATCAGTCTTGACCCTGTGCCCCATGGGAACAGTCCAGACCGAACTGCCAGGCCAGGTCCTCCCTGGACCGGAAACAAGCATCCTGGGACCGGTTTCAGGGTATGTCACCCTTCTTCAGCCAGGCTAGCTTGAATCCAGTGGCACAGTGAGCAAGGGACCCACGTCTGGGCATACCCATCCCACTTAGGGCAAAAAGTGTTACAGCAAACAAATGATGGACGGAATGCTGACAATGCAAACATTCTCCCTAGTCAAAAGATCTGGGTTAAATCCATCGTTCTTTTGCCCACTACGCCACCCCAGTTTGGACCCAGCCATATGCAAATCAGTCTTGACCCTGTGCCCCATGGGATCAGTCCAGACCGAACTGCCAGGCCAGGTCCTCCCTGGACAGGAAACAAGCATCCTGGGACCGGTTTCAGGGTATGACGCCCTTCTTCAGCCAGGCTAGCTTGAATCCAGTGGCACAGTGAGCAAGGGACCCACGTCTGGGCATACCCATCCCACTTAGGGTGAAAAGTGTTACAGCAAACAAATGATGGACGGAATGCTGACAATGCAAACATTCTCCCCCAGTCAAAAGATCTGGGTTAAATCCATCGTTCTTTTGCCCACTAAGCCACCCCAGTTTGAACCCAGCCATATGCAAATCAGTCTTGACCCTGGCTCAGCAGCAGGAGGGAAGAATCATGTCTCTGGTTGGCAGCAGCCATGTTGTGCTGTCCGAGTCTAGTAGAATATACCGGGAGCACTGAGGGCGTAACGGAGGGCCTTTACATTGCTTGGAATCATACCTCCCACACCATTGACGGTGTGGGGGGTATGATTCCAACATGTTTGATACCAAACACAACAGGGTTCGTTAGAGCCAGTTTCGAGAGTATGACGGAAAACAATGGAATGGCAGTGTCGGAGACGCACTAGAAGAGAGCGCGGTGCGTAATAGACGTTTTCAATAACACAGATCGATTTTAGAAGAAGGATGGGCGCACTACATGAAATTCAAAGCTGTATGGTTTTCTTGAGATTTTAAGCCCTAATGATGTCCTCATAGGATGAAATGCGTTGGCTGGATTGACTCAATCATGTACTTTTTTGTTGAGAAATTGGATTGAACAATAAAGTCGGAATTGTTTTTCCAACTAACAAGATTACCGAGGGATTTTCTTAGTGTGGTGTATAAAGAATGGATGATACATGAGCACACTGCTTGGAACATTTATCATCACTGAAGGATTGAAAAATTACACACTCCTTTTGCATTGATTGTAGTTTTGTTGTTCGTGGCCCAGTTGCGGTGGGACCACATAAGGTAGAGCATGATCAGAGCCTTGAAACAAGCATCCCGGAACGTACACCTGTGTGCACTTTGTTTACCACCCTCACCGCTAGTTATTGTATATAGTTTGAGATGGTCATCGAGTAATGACGCAGTGCCCCTCTATATGTTATATGGCTGTCTCACAACCCAGGAGAATGGACTCTGAAGGCTGTAGGGGTGTCCTGCACATGCAGGGGCACCCTCACACTTAGAACCAGGCATCCTGCTTTCAGGATTGAAAGGCCTGCTATAGGGGTGACTTATAGGTTTTAAGTGCAGTGACCTTAGATATAGGGAAACCTATATCTTTCGTAATTGGTGCCAGCACCAGCTTACACAGGCTGCAATCGCAAGCCTGTAGAGATAGTTTGAATGTTCTCCCATAGGTGGTATAATACATGCTTCAGCCTAAGGGGGACCTCTGGAGTACCTATGCCCTGGGCACCTTAGTACCATATACTAGGGACTGATAAGGGTACCATAGTATCCAATCTGGGATGTACCCAGGTAGTTACCATAACAATTTAGGGGAGAAAGCAGAGAGACTGGGGTCCTGATTAGCACGATCCCAGTCAGACTCGTCATAAACAGCAGAAGCAGCTCCTACTTTCCTACAGTGACATTGTATATTTGACCCACCATTACCTCAGACACACACATTTGGCCTAAAGAAGTCCATAGTCTGTGCTCTGTGGTACTTGAAAGTGTATAGACCTCTTGCCACCAGATCCCATTTCCTTGAATCCATGGAACAGCTCCTCATCCACTTGTTGCCATTGTACATGCACTCACTGTACAGTCAAGCACTCTACTAATTTACAGCTCCAAGGGTACAACCTTTGCTTCAAGAAAAATCTGTATTTTAAGTCCTACCACAGAAACGTGGTGTGCATCTTTGAGCAATCTCAGTCTTAAGCTGTATGTACATATGTACAATTTTATACAGTTGTTAGATGCCACCTACAGTTACTAGAGTCTTGCATTTAAAAATAAAACATTAATGAATGTCAGCACCAGTGCAGGTGTTCAGGGCAGGGTCTCAATCAAGGTGATTGTGTCCATTCACCTCTCATGTGCCAGGGCTGTCTCACAGGGAAACCTGATAACTGAGCACCAGCTGCAGCCCCTTAGCAGTAGACCCTCAAGATAGGAGGCGGCAGTCAAAGGGAGGTGGGCTAGGCATTCATAAATGAGCAAGTCACACAATATTACTCAATAATAGATTGCTCAGTCTGGGTTTTCACTTTACCAAGCAAATGTTCTTTATTCTAACATTAGACAATGCACCACAATTGCACCCTGTAGGGTGCACGATTTCAACAGCTATGTAATTCTAATGACTATAGAAATATTCTAAGAAATATGGGAAACCTAGGCAGGTGCTGACTCAGTGATGCTTCGTGTGCAGCTTCATTTCTGGTCAGGGACCAAGAACTCATTCTGACCCCTTGAATAGTCTAGTTGAAGATCAGTAGCTCCCCAATCTGTTGCCTGTGCTTGGTGAGAGCAGGTTTGCCCACTCATGATATAGCTGAAAATCAGTCCTAGAGCTGTTATTGTAGAATGCGGTCACAGAGTTGGGTTATGCTAGCCCAAATTTGCCCCTGCGCCGCATTCTTCCAACAGCTTGTGAAGGGTGCAGATCAGTTGTGGGTTGCCTGTTCTCGGAGTCACTGTATCATGGCCAAACAGTGGTGGCAAGCGCACAGATACATGGAGAAAAGTAAGAAAGGAATTTGTAAGTGAATTACAGATGTCCCTAGAACCTGCCCTCTAGGATCCGCCCGGGAATGTAGATGGTGGTGAGAAGTCAGGTCATAGTGTTAGTGACAAAATAGTTTGGTGTATATAGCAGCAACTGCAGATTTGCAGATTAGTTTTTATTGCTGTAGCGTACTTTTGGGGCACACACGTAAGTGGAAAGATTGAAGTCTGCACAGTCTATGCGGGAAATTCTGTCAGAACATGGAGGAGTATCATACAACAAGTGGCGGTGACTCACTACTGTCTCCTTGCAGCTCAGCTCTCCCTCTTCTCTCATGGTGCAGGTTCAGTTGCTAGGATTAATGTGCTTCTCTCGACAACTCCTGTCTTATCTGGACAGACTTACTCAGCAGGCGAGGCAGACTCCTTTCCATGGCATGCCCACAGTGCTTCCAGGAGATCATTGCAATTTTCTCAGGTAATGACTCCTCAGCAGATTCGCAAAGCTGGCTGTCAGAAACACCAGCCATGGAACTCTGAAGATTCTCCAACATCTAGCGGGATGTAGTCTTCTCTTGCCAGTGAGAAGTCCTAAAACACTGATCTTGTGTTGCAGTTTTTCTCTAATGCTCTTTTCCATCTTTTATATAGACTGACTGTATTTGTGTATTTTATATGTGTAGCCCTGAGACTGATTCAAGGCAGTTCTGCCACCTTGTGTATACTTTCTCAAACAGGTCGGCCACACTCTTTGTCTTCAGGTGATCGTGGTCAGGAGGTGGTAAGGATGAAAATTTCTACTGGGAGGCACCCAAAACATGCACACAACAGTTCCTCGTCCATGCAAATGAACTGTAGTGCTGGACCCGGTTACATATGGCTGGGCAGAATATAGTGTGCAACCATGAAGGTTGTCTGTTCCTACGAATATATGCACTTTCCACATAGTATGTTGGATTGGAATGGTAAATCTGATAAACCTTGAACTCCTGCTCCTTTCTTCCCTCCTTCTAAATATGGGGGCTTTTCAGAACGTTTTTACATTGGAGTTAGATTAGTAAATCCGACTTCCACCACATATACACACTTTCTCCAATGTTTGTAGAATGAATTGGAATTAGAATAGCAAATATGGCCCCCATACATGTACTTTCCCCAGTGGCGCACCACGTTAGGTATGGGCGGCCACTGAGCATTGCTGGAGTTGCGTCGCGCTTGCGACACGACTCCAGCAATGCGCCGCCCTTACGCCATCAGATGCGACACGCATCTGCCTATCCTTGCGCCACGGTGCGCCGCATTGTAAATGCGACGCATCCGTGGTGGCGCAAGGGTAGACTTGCGTGTCGCATCTCTTCTGGCGCATCCCTGCTGATTTGCAGGGATGCGCCAGTCGTTGTAAATCTGCCCCTTAGTGTTTTATTATAGTTAGACATGGCATTTACTGTCCTAGCCCCTCCTGCACGGGAGTTGTACCTTTGTTTTAACAAATCTATGGCTTGTTTCATTGTGCCTCCCTATAGAGCCTAGCTATATTTTGTTTGTGTTGTAGTGAAGGACGGAGGACATAGCTATGTCATTAAGAGAAGCCATGTGGATTAATCGTTTGTCCTGCAAGGTGTCTTAAGCTAAGCGGATAGTACCTTGCTCCCTTAAAACCAAAGAAAAGAAGCATGCTAGTAAAAAGGAAACATGTGGACAGGAATGTTTTTAGCTTTGTTTTATGTATCATTTGAGGCATGAATTGTACAATGATTACATAGGTTTTTGTACTGTGTATTTTATGTTTTTATTATTTACTGAAAAGCTAAATCAATAAACTTGACTTGACTTGGCGCTGCACAATATTTAGAGGACTGGAGTTAGAATAGTGAATCTGACTCTTTTTTTTTTTTTACAATTTCCCCAATGTTTTGTGAAAGTGAAGTTAGATTCATAAATAGTACCCCACAAAATTTAGCATTTTTCCTCGTGTTTTTTTAAGTGATCGTAGAATCTAGACTAATATATTAAATGAACATACTTAATTTAACATTTTATATGATATATAATTTGATATTTTTTCTCTTTTTGTTCTCTTTAAAAAAAATATATTATTTTATAAATCGTCAGGAAAATAATATTTATCATCATTGTAATGTTCTTATAAATAATGTATATATTTTGGATGCACAAGTGTTTATTTCAAAATGTTATAATTAATTAGAATAATCAAAAGGAATGTACTTTATACATTTATTGTTTTAGTTAAGTTTAATACATATATAGGAAATGTAAACGTTCACATAAATTTATATGGTAGTATTATATAAACATTTTGGGGCATATTAGCAAGACCCACGTTAAAATTATCGCCGATTTAGCGGCAGGAAACTGCCGCTAAAACGGCGATAATGGGCTTGCTAATATGCGTTATGGAATTCCAATAGAAGCCCAGGTTAGATGTCCTGCACATCTAACCTGGGCTTCTATTGGAATTCCATAACGCATATTAGCAAGCCCATTATCGCCGTTTTAGCGGCAGTTTCCTCCCGCTAAAACGGCGATAATTTTAACGTGGGTCTTGCTAATATGCCCCTTTAATTTTTAAAGATTGCATGTTTCGAAAATAAAATATTTTCTTTTTTTGCAAGAAAATATGCAAGAAAATATTACATACTTTAATTAAAAAAATAAACCACCAATTAAATATATATCTTACTAAATAGAAATGCATTTATATAATAGAAAGTATCAATTATTTTTATATACTCTATTATTGTAATCAATATTTAGGTTAATTTATTTTTCAGAATTAATATATATGCGTAGTCTGTATGTTGGTAGCCAATATTTTGTATTTGCAATATTTTTGCATTAAGATACATCTTTAGTCAAAATTTTGATATGTAGCCATTTGTGTTATGAATTATATTTTTGAGGTTGGTAGGAAGCTTCCCAGCACAAGTAAAGGCCATGTCCGAAATAAAGACTCTTTTAACCTCCTGAGGGCCTATGGCCAGAAATTTTTGAAAAATGTTACATTGTCTGAGGCCTATCTCACATAATTATCATCATCATCAACCAACTTTATTTCGCACTTCAAAAAATGTATAAAAGTACAGATAAAAAGGCATTTCATTACATTTAAAAGCCAAGCATAGAATAGATACAATGCAAGAACCAGAGAAGTTTTTACCCTTCAGGTTAAAATAGAGTCGAATAGCAGCGATCATAAGTATTAAAACCAAGTACATCGATTAAAGCAATGGTCTTAAAGTGCGATAGGTGTTATACTAAAAACCTTACGGGTTCTCAAGGCAGCCAATAAAAAAGAAGCCAGTGCATTCTGTTAATATTGGGCCATCCAAATAATTTATTCTCTATAAGCAATCTACCGTCCTGTCCGTGTGATAATAAGGCGACCCAATCGACCTTACATTTCCTATTTTTCTGTTGTTTGTATATAGTAGAGAGGAAGATTTGTATTGTTCCACTCTTAAATAAATTCTCCTTGCACGGTTTAGCCTCAACTCTCTCTCTATTTTATCAATTAGAAACTCCACTGGCAGGGCCAGTGGAGTTTCTAATTGATAAAATAGAGAGAGAGTTGGGGCTAAACCGTGCAAGGAGAATTTATTTAAGAGTGGAACAATACAAATCTTCCTCTCTACTATATACAAACAACAGAAAAATAGGAAATGTAAGGTCGATTGGGTCGCCTTATTATCACACGGACAGGACGGTAGATTGCTTATAGAGAATAAATTATTTGGATAGCCTAATATTAACAGAATGAGATTTCATTGAAATCTGGTCAGAATGAAACGATGCTGGTTGTTCTAAACATATCCTAGATAAGAATGAAAATGTTTGGGTATCTGCGGTATACTATCGTAAAACTTTACAGATTGTTTCTCTCTATGACTATCTCACCTGTCACAAATAGTTTTCGTTAAGAAAATTTCCTTCGATCTAGATTTTGGAAAATGTTAACAAAGGGATGGGGTGTCATATAAGAAAGCAAGTCCCAGCGAAGTTAAGGTTTGTCTAACATACGATAGCCAGGGGATTTTATGAGCATGAACCAGGTTCAGGATATCTTTCAAGATTTTCTGATTCAAACCCACAGTGTCCCTTTTCCATACTGATAACCAAAGAGAGAGTGGCGCTAATTTAACGGCGTCAGTAATGAAGGGCGTACTGGCTTCTTTATGTACAACAAAATTATTACATGCTAGTGGGACTGACAACAACCTTTTGATAAATTTATCTTCTAAAACTTGGAGTGCTGTCACGTCAGTTATCCCCCAGATTACTGCCCCATATAGGGCGGTTGATAATATTTTAGCCAAATAAATTTTAGACATTTCTATTATCGGCTTACAGCCCAATTTTTGGGAAAATCTAAATGTAGCAGCAATACTTTGGGCCATTAAGTTAGTTCGACTTTGCAACATCTCCTTCCAATTTTGTTTATAGTCAAAAACAACCCCTAAATAGTTAAAGTATTGCTCTATTTTTTCCCCATCTAGATGGTATCTCATCGTCTTCTTTTTATCACCACCCATTGCCATAATATAAGTTTTGGCTTTGTTTACGTGTAGGTCCAAATCGTGCAAAAAATGCTGTGTAGTGTGTGATGAGATTGTGAAGTGCCAGAGGAGTCCTCGCCAATAGAACTGCATCGTCTGCGTAGAGGAGGATAGGGAGGGGCGACGTCAATACTAGTGAAGTGTCTTTCGAGATGTTAATTAGGGCATCATTTAATTTGTTGGTGTAAAGGGCGAACAAGAAAGGGGCCAAAACGCATCATTGTCTGATGCCTCTTTCAATTTTAAATAGGTTTGTGCATTCGCCATGCTTCCCATAGCGTACCATGGCTGTGGCGTCCAAATAAAGCTCTTTTATAAAATGTATAATGGCGTCGTCCACTCCCATGTACTTCAAAATAAGCCAGAGTTTGCTATGTGTCACGCAATCGAAAGCCTTAGACAGGTCCATGAAAGCCATATATATTTGGGCCTTTTTTACCATGGTGTACTTTCCTAACATCAGTGTCAAATTAAGACACTGATCTATGGTTCCCCTGCCCTGCCTAAACCCGTACTGGACTTCTGTGAGGATTTTCTTTTCCTCTGCCCATGCTTCCAATTTGTTTAGCAATAACCTACTCATATGTCTGGCTGTGCTATCAAGCAATATTTGGCAGGAATAGAAGCATCCCCTTTTTCATATATCAGGATTATATCAGATTTTTTCCATGAAGGAGAGGGACCAGTCTTGGATATAGCATTAAAAAACACACAGTTAAAAGTGAAGACCAGAAAGGAATGTCTGTGAGACCCCATCGGGCCCTCGTGCTTTCATAGATGGAGATTGGGTCAGAGCAAGTTCGATTTCCTCAAGAACAAAAGAGAGATAAGTAAAGACCTCTGTGTCGGGGCATGCATCTACAATAAGAGTTTCCCATTTTTTTAAAGATTTTCTGAAAATACCTTACCCAGGAGTCTTTGTCGATGTGTACCTCTAAGGAAGGTCCACTATTATCTTTCAGAAAAGGCTAATTAATTACCTTCCAGAAAGCGGTGCTGTCATGGAGGGATGAGGCTTGCTTTAGATTATCCCAGGCCTCCGATTTAACCTGCCTCAGCTTGCTTTCCCTTGCTAGTTTATAAGATTTCCTCAACATACGAAGAAGCTCTTTATTTCTAGGTGGCATTTTGAGAGCGTTACGAAGGTTTGCAGAGGCAGCGGAACAATTCTTATTAAACTGCTGATGCGGAGTGATATATCTTGCGGATATTAGGTGAATAAGCTGTGATTTTAGGTAGTTTAAAAGCTTACTGAACGCTTCAGTTACCTGCGCTTGATTTAAGGATGGATCCAGGCAGATTTCTATATCTTCCTGATTTGCCACAAGAAAGCTCATAAGAAGGGTGGCCACGTCAACCTTATCCCATTTTAAAATAAAGCCATTATTTCTAGCTAGGGTTGGTTTAGGGACTTTAGTACCATTGCGAATTTTCGAATCCTGCCATGATAAGGCACAGGAAAGCATGGCATGATCACTAAATTCTGTAGAATTTGTCTGTAGCTTAGTTAAGCTTGATCTAAGTGTATCAGAGGAGATAACATAATCTATCGGGGACAGACATTCATCCTTGTGAAAAGTAGGGGAAAATTGCCCAGTGTGTGGATCTATTTCATTATGTAACTCGAATTGACACCTCATTAAAATACTATTTATAACATTGCCCTGGGCATCATGATGAAAATAGGGAATAGAGACATCCCTATGGTCTACGATTCCGCATAAATCCACAGTATCTCGTGTGCATGTCTTTGTGTTAAAATCTCCCAGCCAGATAACTCGCATAGGTTTAGGGTGGGACTCTGCTAGGTCCTCTATTAAGTTGTCTAAATGCTGGGGTACCACCTCAGGGTTTTGAAAGTTGTTATTGTAATAGCTCACTAATAATAAATCCCACATATCGTTCTCTTTAATAACCAAAATGTGAAAGTAAGGGGATGTATTTATAAAACTTAAAACGTTAAATGCGACCACTTTAGATATCAATGTAAGTAAACCTTCCCTAGGCCTACCCCCTGGAGAGGGCAAGGCTGAAGTTTGGAACAACCGATACCCATTAATAAAGATTGGTGCGATCTCCCAGGTTTCTTGTATACTAATAATCTGAAAATCGGCCAAGGCAGCGAGCCACTCCTCCTTATTCCACTTGCTATTGTAGCCTGCTATATTCCAGGACAAAAGAGAGTAAACTAGATTATGTACGCCCGAAGTATGAACCTTGGTAACCTCATGGGAAGGATCTAAGATATGTAAATCAGTACAACTCCGATGTTCTGTTTCCCCCTGTGAGGACCGTGTAACACCATTTACCTCAACCCCTTCACTCTCTATTCGGGATAGCATCTGGGGTTTCTGGTTATTAACCACTTGTCAATCACAACAATCCAGGCCTGATAATGGAGCGAACCTGTTGGATGTGCAAAGGTTCATGTGATTGTTCAACGAAGGCCTGATAGCATTTATGAAGCGATCCGGGGCTGTGATTGAGACCTTTTCATAGTGAGAAGTCTGTGCTTTATAGAAAAAAACCAGGAATGCAGAAAAGATCTTGATCACTATTTGGGGGGCTAATAGGGGCTGAGAAAGTAAGTCTCTTACAAGTTGTGGGCAATCAAAATTTAAGACGACGCAATCGCCCTTGTGTACCTTTGGGGATGGACCAACCCACGGGATACTCAGCGCCATTATTAGATGATTCTGAATTAGGTACCCTGGCCTGGTATAATTGGATAACCAATGGCGCGATTTGGCCATAAGCTGGATGGTGGATTCTCTTTGTGATGGTCTGAGCACTGGAACATTTACCAAAAGTAGGACAAAAGGACAGGCCGCGGGCGGAAGGTTAAGGGTTTGATGTTTAAATTCCCTATGATTCTGCAAAGATTCACTGTGGGTGTGGTTGGTGTGAGTATGGATGATGTCACCAGAACCCTCCAATGGCTTGTTAATAACTAATCTGTTCTCACAGGCGGACAGGGGTAGAGGGCCTAAAGATGTCTCATTTGAGGGCCTTGCTGTTAGGGTCGGAACACCCCCACCTGGCTGTGTACTAGATACCAAGGTAAGCCCAGATTTACCCACAGCTGGGGACCTTCCAGTCTGGGAATAGAGGTGCTGGCAGTGGGGGGATTATTAGTGGTATGTGGAGGGTGGTTATTAGAAAAGATTGGCTGTATGGGAGCTCTGCTGGAATTTAATAACTCTTGAAGTTTCAGTTCAATATTGTCCATACGTAACAAAATAGGATTTAACATAGAAGATAATCTAGCGCAAAAGTCCTCAAGAGGGGCCAGGGACCGCGACAGTTCAAGATTGTCCAGAACCAGGCTCTGCGCTAATTTGTGAAGGTGTTGATTTCCTTGGTTTCTTTGGTTTGAAGGAGGGAGGTTCTTTATGAGGTCCTTTCTTCCTCTTGCCACTTGTGGTCAATAAGGAGATAGGCTTCTCTACGATGGGGTGGTTAACAGGAAAGGGAGTGTCATTAGCCAGTGCAGGTGCAATTGATGGCGAATTACTGCACTCAACGACACCCTGACTAATAGTGTTAACATTAGGCTCAGTAACTATAGCGGTAAGCAAACCTTCAGACTCATCGTGAGCACCGTCCCCCAAAGAGAGTCTTCGCTCCGACAAGCCGATCTCCATAGAAATTGCAATAGTCGCTTTAGTTACGAGTCATTGGTGGATATGGTTAACTCTGGGGTAGATGTAGTGATTATCTTCTTCTGAATCATCCTGATCCAAGTATCAGACAGCGCAGGACAGGGCAGGTGTCAGAGGTTAGAAGAGGTGGCCCAGCCCAGCCTCTTCCGGGCTCCGATGGGCCCGCCCTTGGCCCGGGGTTTGCCGGGGCATGTCCCCACACACGTTCCACGCTGCGGGGCCACGACGTGCTTTTATGAGCGTGTCCAGGAAACAGGAAGCAGTGGCATGGGGAGATAGGAGTTGTAGTCCTCTCCCCAGTGGTGCTTGGTGGTGCACGGCTCTCCCCTCGGCTGACAGGCAGGTACAGGTAAATGCGGGGCCGCGATGCACTTTTATGTGCGTGTCCTGGAAGCAGTGGCAGGGGGAGATGGGAGTTGTAGTCCTCTCCCTAGTGGTGCTTGGTGGTGTACGGCTCTCCCCTCGGCTGACAGGCAGGTACAGGTAAATGCGGGGCCGCAACATGCTTTAATGCGCGTGTCCAGGAAACAGTGGCAGGGGGAGATGGGAGTTGTAGTCCTCTCCCCAGTGGTGCTTGGTGGCTCTCCCCTCGGCTGACAGGCAGGTACCAAATCAATCAAATGCATCATTGAGTCATCAAAAATTAAACTGTGAAATAATTTTGTCTTATATGATTGATGGATTCTATGCCGGTACATGGATAGTGGATACATATTCCCTGGCACTACAATGCTACGTTTTTCAAGAACAATTTGTGTTATTTTACCTAGAAGGTTTGTTAGAATTTTCACATGACTAAGGCCAAAGATGTTCAGATACCCCTTTGGAATCAATTACACTTATAGTAGTAAGATTGGTTAACGTCATAAAGTGACAGTAATCTCAAAAGTGTCCTTTCTTTTTGATGCTGTTCCTCTGAACTTTGAGAGATCCAAAGACAACAATTCCAATTCACACTGGTAAGTTTTCCTTGGGTCTGTAATCAAATAATGATGGAATGGAAGAAACTTAGAAGATCGTTACTTAAGGGTCCTCGAGCATTGCATTTTCTAAGGCTCTTGATCGGAAAGACTCCAACTGCAGCATGTGCATATAGAATTGTTTTAAACATAATTCTTGCAGAAATGTGTAATGTTTAAAAGCAACCACTGCATTGTACTGCATATAAGATTGTCATCAAGATACAAATAGAAAAGACATATGCACCTGCTCTGTGGGGATGCACATGGAAGTACGTAGTGCCCATATTGTCATAAAGTGCACACGGGGACATGTTAGTCTCTAAGGGGACATTCTAGGCAAGTGGGCTCCCTTTTAGGCTTATGAACAAATTTTAGGTTACTCTGTTGTGTAAGTAACAACTTTGGTGTAACTCTGCAAGCTGTGCTCTCCCACCCACTGGTGACAGGGGTGAACTTGGTTATATATACCAGTGAGGAATGTGAAAGATAGGTTGTGGTAGCCTTACAAAACACTATTCAATGTGTAATTGACATAGAAGTATTGCATCTGGGTTACTAACAATCCCCTAAAGGGATGAGGGCCACCGTGGTCACAGCAACAACCCTTTTTTCATTAGTCACAGTATCACACAGTGTTCCAAGAAGAATAAACCATTTTAATTAAAACGTATTTATTACCACAGTAATAATCTGTTTCTCATGAAATCTAAAACAACTACACAGAATTTGATAAATCCAGCAAGAAGACAAATGATAAATAACGAGAATAAAACAAACATTCCTAAAGTGTAATCTAAAATTTCATCTAAAACCTAACACCCCAACCAACATCTACATCTATGCACTATACTATGAGAACTAAGAGAACATGGAAGGCAAAGCAACTTGCAGTCTAGAGTTTATTAGGGATAAGAGACACAATGTATACCGCCTAAACAGCAAAGACTGTCTTTATCAACAGAGGCGTGAAGACAGTGCTCCTCACGAAGGGCAAACACACGCTGTTGATTGGTCTTCCCCTGAGATTCAGGTTTATCAGCTTCAAGCGAGATGTAGCATCTGCAGAGTGTGAAGTGTGCTGGCAGTAGGTGAGACAGTCTCTGGCAGAATTTCATGTGACAATCTGGGCAAAGGATCTCTCATGTCAAGTGGTCAAGTGGTAGTCCTAATAAAATGAAATCTTATCAGAAATTTGAATTTCTGACATAAGTTTAGGAATGGCTGAAATAGATTGTGTGCATCAAGTTGTGTGTCCCAGACGTTTCCTTATGAGTGTATAAGATAGGTCTGGGCAGTGAACTCCGCTCCGCTGGCGGAGTTTGCAGAGTTTTCCGCACTCTGCGTTAGGTGGAGTTCCGAAAAACTCTGCTTCACGCAGCGGAGCGGAGTTTTTTTCCTCGCTCGTGTTCGTCAACATCAAGTTGGCGTGCGCGAGCGAGGAAAATCCACCTCCCAGTGCGATTTTTCCTCGTTCGCGATCGTTCACATCAAGTTGGCGATCGCGAGCGTGTAAAATCAACCTCCCGGCGAGATTTCTCAACGCGGGCGGTCAGATTTCTTATTGCGAGTGGTCACGTATGCTCGTGACCGCTCGTGTTGAGAAACTGTCCGTTTGCGTTGAGAAAGCTGCCGCTCGAGTAAAAATCTACTCAAGCGGCAGAAAAGGAAGCAGCGCCCGCTTGCGTTGTGCATGGTGCCGTTTGCGATCATTGCACAGTTCGGACAAGCATCTGGCACTGAAAATCATCGTGAACAGCATTTATCTAACGCACTCCGCCGCTCGCGGAGCTTCGCATAGCACGGCAGAGTTTTTTTGCACTTTGCAGAGTTTTGCGTAGCGGAAGTGAAGGAAGTGGCCCGCTAGGGCCACTCGGGTTTTTTCACAACCACCTACTATGCCTTCCCAAGAATGAAGAGTCGGTCAGACAGTAGAGAATATAAACTTACATGTTTATTAGAAATGCTCTGCAGAGGAGTCCATCATGACCTGCACCCTAAGATGTCTGCCGAGGGACTGACTCCCCAACAGTCTACGGTGAGTAATCATTCTTCCACAAGAGCCTCCAGTCCCGCCCACCATGGAAAACTACCGGCCTGAGCCGAACATGAACAAAGGAGGCACATGGAGATGAGCTACCACCTGCCAGATGGGTACATGTTATCAGAAACCCAAGGCCACTGCGCCGGGTCTCAGCGTCTCCTAACGTGGGAGCAGAACTACACACTTAGATTGGTATGTGAGAGCTGAATTGTCTCCTCATTTGCAGGTCGGGAAACAGCCTTGAATAGGAAGGAAAAATTAATAACGAAATACAGTGTTCTGCTGAGGCAAGCATTAAGAGCCATGAGGCCTAACTCGGGCACATTCTAAGCAGCCTAATAAGGATTGCAAAAAACAAAATGGAGTCACACTCGCTAACTGAAGCCTGCACATTGCGGGGATAACTCAGTGGGTTGCATGAAGTGAATACAACTGGCATCTATTTAGCCACACATTGCTAACCTAATATAACGGAAAGGAGTGCGTTGCAAGGATGGGATTTTAAAACCTAACAGACCCTCCTTTTAGCATGGGTGGCTAAATGCTTTATTGCTATCCGGTAGGGTCTTTACAATTCTAAGGGAGAGGGAGGAATTACATAGTCACTCAGATAACAAGGGAAAAACAAGCAACACATGAGCATTGAAATCAGTTAATATTCAAAGATGCCCTCCTCAATGAGCATCAGATCCTGAATCTCCTGCATCATCATAACAGGAATCTTGTTGTCACTTCTTGGCAATGTAGGAGTAGGGGTAATTTTACTCATACAATAGGTGCAACAGGCTGGGAGGCAGTTAATGCTTAAGCAACAGGTAAAGATGACTCCTGCAATGGCTATTAGGACAAGTAATATCTTCCAATCCCATGATGTCACTAGACCCCAGAGCCACCCTGTAAGGGACCATGAACCATTATCCTGATGGATATCTGATGCAAGTCTGTGTAATTTCTGTATTGCGGAGTACACAGTAGGGGCACTATCAGGAATGTACACACAGCAGCTGCTGCCGATGATGCGACCGGCTCCACCCCTGTCAGCCAGAATGATGTCTAAAACCATCTGGTTTTGAAGAGAAACGAGCCTCGTAGCCTGAAGCTCGACGGTAATGTTAGTCAGTATACCAGCAGTTGTATTGATAACCCCCTCAACTACCCTAGCAAGGCGACGAATATTATGACTATTGAACATGGGACCCCAGAACGGCAGAATGCCCTTCATTATATCGGTAAATTGCTGCAGGGAGGTATCTGTATGATCAATATCGTTTGGATCAACCACTCTCCAAACTCGGGGTGCTGGGACACTCCTACGCTGCAAGCGGTGAGTCTTGTGGTAGTTGGGAGGGGCTATATAGACAGGGGGAAGGAGGTAAGAAAGGTAGCACCACCCTGACCATCCCTCAGGGAGCCACACATAACCATGAGTACCATAAACAAAATAAACATTAGGTGGTGGGATCAAGGGCGGACTTTTGGGTATTCTCAATATGGAAGTGGTGTTGCATCTAATGTCTCCCACCTCTATATCTCCCGCCCCTTGAACACAAAAAGGGGCCAATACGTCTACCACTGCCAGGGGTATGGGCTTATCTTCAGTGACATTGCGGACTTGGAAGGATTGGTAATAGTCAGATATATTGAACTGTGAAAACCTATCTCTATCCATCCCTGTTCTGTTTGTCATTCTACCCCGGTCTGCTGCTCTGAGGCAAGTGCTTAGAAACACTCGATCGAACCGCCCATCTCCCGGGGAGATACCAGAGGGGGACCTATGCTGAGAGTGCACATTCATTGTCAGAGAACGGGAACTAGTACTTCTGCTTTCCAAAGAGTCTGGTTGGGAGAATGAGCGAATCAAGCTAAGTAAGGTAAACCATCCCTCACAGCTACTAACATGAGATAGAGGCATAGGCAGCAAGTTCTCACTTTGATGCGTGACGGAAGGTAGCAAACCACATACCCAACATTTCGTTGTATTATAGACAGCATGCGTTTGATACAACGTCTGAATAAAAACATTGTCCTTATAGGACTTCCGGTGCTCTTCTTTGTGAGGCGCTAATGTACCAAACATATGTTCGGGAGGGGCAGGTGTAGTACTGATCCAAGCATGCACAGGATATTTTTCTTCCAGGAAAAACAGCACCCCAAACACAAATATCAAAGAAAGCAAAATTATTACCACAAACAAGATTTTACTCTTAGTGGACCAAGAGGGCCAAACAGGACCATCTGGAGTGGGACGCGGAGCCGCAAAGGGCTGCTCCTCATCAGGGATAGGGCGACCAAAGGGATACATTTGGGAAACTTCAAGGGCAACTTATAGGTGTCAAGAGGGAAAGAAAAAATTCACGAGCTAGAGCCACTTATTGCAACCACAGTACCAGGGGGCATAAGTCACCCAGCATCCTTTTAGAGCCCCGCTGGCAAGCCCCTATTGTTCATCAACGACGGTTCTATGAAGCACTCCCACGGAGGAGCAGCGCGATCGCAGCCCTTGCAGCAAAACAAATCCTTCTTCTTTCAGGATAGGGCACCCTTCCTCCTGGGCAAATACCCTCAACTATCCTGTCCAGTGTCCAAGGCAGTGCACCAGTGTTGTTCGCCCTAGTCTAATACAGGCACCTTAGGCACAGCACCTGCGCCCTAAGCCCAAGTCCTTCCCTAACTCCTAGACTGTTCGGCTGGTGCACCGTCCTTTTTACAGGGCCTCAAATTGTACTTGGTAACTCCAGGCACTGTTTCATCAACAAAAAGGGGCAGAAACTCAGGATCAGATGGGCATTGAGATTCAGATTCCAGTGTGTTAGAGACGGTGTTATCCGGGGTGGCCCTTATCTCTGGTGGGATCGCCTCAGACAGAACTGCATCACTTTCTTCGTCTGTCTGCGCCCACCTCACTCGGGCATCAGAGAAGGGAACGAAGTGTGGCACCTTCTCACACTCCTGATTACTGATGCCTTCGTTGACCCAACGGTCGTACGGAAGTGGGAGAGGCACCCTTTTTACATGAGATGTATGGATCCAGTGCATACTGCCATCCACCTTTACAGCTGTTCTGGTGGCGAGAAGTACGATGACTGGCCCCTTCCACCTCGGCTCCAGGCTGCTCTTTCGTTGGAAGTTCTTAACCATCACGTAATCACCGGGCTGTATGCAATGCCCGGGCCCCTCTGGTACTGGCCGCAATGTGGCTTGTATCTGTTGATGAAGAGAACGAAAATCTTTAGACAATTCATACAGGTAGTCTACAAGCAGGGGGTACTCTATCTCAGAAAAGCGCTTGGGTCTGGGGACGCCCCAAACATTAGCAGGGGGTCCGAAGACCACCTCGTAAGGGGACAGCCCTGTTCTAGAATGCGCTGTCGCTCTGGTAGATAATAAAGCCAAGGGTAATGCATCTGGCCATCGCAATCCTGTGCTTTCTTGGATCTTTGCTAGCTTCAGTTTGAGAGTACCATTGTACTTCTCAACCAGGCCTGCCAACTGGGGATGATTCGCTGCATGAAACTTCTGTTTAATATGCAAACCAGTGCACACCAACTCAATGACTTTTGCATTGAAGTGACTTCCGTTGTCACTCCAGATCACGCGTGGCAATCCATAGCGCGGGAAGTACTCTTTTAGAAGTGCCTTCGCCGTCGCCATAGCTGTATTCTCTTTGGTGGGATAAGCCTCAATCCATTTACTGAATGCGCAGATCACTACTAGCACATACTTAAGGTTATTAACTCATTCCATTTCGATGAAATCCATCTGGAGAACCTCGAAAGGGAAGGAGGGCGGTGCGAAATTACCAGCGGGTGTAGGGGTGCCGTTCCCAGGGTTATGCTTCAGACAAATGATGCAGTGCTTCACTAAATGCGTGGCTGTCTTAGCGATATTATCATTCTGCCATACTGGGTCCAGCTACTTGCATATTCCTTTGGCACTAATGTGCGCCGGGCCATGGGCCATGGTAACAACAGAGAGCACATATGAATTAGGCAGCAGCCATCGCTGCTTCCCTGACAAGTCAGTCCAACACCCATCCTCATCCAAGCGACCTGTTCTCTCCTCCCACATTGCTAACTCATCTAAAGTCGCCTCACCCTGGATTTCCCTGACTTCCTCCAATGTGTCTTCGAATATCCCATTGTCTGGGACCCACCTAGCGGGACCTGCCACCAACATCTGTGTCATCTTTGATCGAGCTGTCACCTTAGCTGTCTGGTCTGCAAAAGCATTTCCCCTCCCCACATCATCTGTAATAGCCTTATGAGCGCTACATTTCACTATTTATAACTTACTGGGAAGTGTCAATGCGGACAGCAATCTATGTATCAATGGCCCGTTTTGAATCCGCAGTCCATGCGAAGTCAAGAACCCTCTCTCTGCCCAGAGGCGCCCAAAATTATGGGCCACCCCAAAGGCGTACTGGCTGTCGGTGTAGATATTAACAGCCAGTCCCTCACTTAACTCACAAGCCCTGAGGAGGGCAACCAACTCTGTAGATTGGGCCGATTGGTGTGGGATACGGGATGTCTCAACTACAGTGTGTAACGTTGTTATTGCATAGGCTGCAGTGGTGGTGCCATCTGGTAACTTGAAACAAGAGCCATCGACATATAGTTCCCCTTGGGGTTCAGATAAGGGAACATCAGTCAGGTCTACCCATCCTTTCGTTTCTTCCTCAGTCCAAAATAAGCAATCATGGACATCATTGCCCTTTTCTTCTGAAGTGAGGGGTAGTAACGTGGCCAGGTTCAGAGTAGCACATCTTTTGATGGTAATGTGCGGAGCAAACAGGGTCAGTTCATAGCCAGTCAGACGTGCACTAGTAAGGTGCTGCGTCTTTGTCTTATTCAATAGTGTATCCACAGCATGGGGTACCATTACTGTGAGAGCAGTATCAAGGACGAGCCCTGACGATTGTCTGATAGAAAATGCCACCGCCGCGGCAGCTCTCAGACAGCTCGGGAGCGCTCTGGCGACATTATCAAGCATGGCAGAGAAGTAGGCGCAGGGTCTCTGCTTACCACCGAAACCCTATGTTAGAACAGAAAGAGCACAACCGTCCACCTCATGCACGTAGAGCACAAAAGGCTTCTGGTAATCAGGAGTACCAAGCACAGGAGCAGAGCAAAGCACAGTCTTTAATTGCTCAAAAGCTTGCTGGCATGCAGGTGTCCAAGGCAGGGGTTCATGCACATCTTTTGTGGTCAGGTAAAGAAGGGGTTTTGTTAAAAGGGAGTAATTAGGGATCCAATGCCGACAATACGATGTTATCCCTATAAACGCGCGTACCTCGCGTTGGGTTCTAGGGACAGACATGCTAGTGATGGTAGCTATGCGCTCAGGTGTTAGTCTGCGGCCCTCCTTCGACAGTAGGTGACCTAAATAGGTGACCTCCTGTCGACAATACTGGAATTTGGAAAGCGACACCTTGTGTCCATGGTGCACCAGATGCAACAATAATTTAACTGTGGCGTCTTTGCAACCATCCTCATTGTCCGAAGCAATAAGGAGGTCGTCAACATACTGCAACAGCACATTACCAGGGGGAAGCTCCAAAGAATCCAATTGAGCTTTCAAGGCTTGACTATAAATACTAGGGCTTTCAGTATAGCCTTGTGGAGCACGACAGAATCTAAAGCTCCGACCGGCTATTGTGAATCCAAACAGATATCGGCTATCTGTATGAATTTGTATGCTGAAGAAAGCATTTTTCAAGTCAATTACAGAGAAAGATTTCGCTGATGGGGGAATTATTGTTAAAATCGCTGTAATGTCCGGAACCACAGGGTATTGGGGAACTACGATCTTATTAACCTCTCTGAGGTCGATCACAAAGCGGTAAACATCAGGGTGGGCATCAGGAGAATCCAAGGGGGCCTTTTTAAGAATAGGAAGAATAGGGCTATTACACACATTTGCCGTAGTCTCCTCAACCACACCAGACTCAATCAAATCCTGTATTATTTGCAATAAGGCCTTTTCACCTGCCTGGGATATCTTGCACTGGGGAATACGTGGCAATTTAGCATTGTCTCTGATCTGTATAGAAACTGTCAGGATCCGGAGTAACCCCACATCTGTGTCTCCTGTAGCCCATAACATACGTGGCACATCTCTAAACTCAGCTGGAAGGGGGGCATCTTAAGCAAAGCACTGTTTGGCACGGGCTACCTGCGGTCCAATAGTCATGTAAACACCGTCTGGAGAACAGAAAATTGTTGCATGCAACCGTTTCAATAAATCGAGCCCTAGCAAGTTTTCCCCGCAATTTTACATCAGTAAAAATGTTGAATCGACCGTGAAGGGGCCAATAGTCAAAGCAAGAGGCTTGGAAATGGGGCTAATGACCGGTACGCCTGAGAAACCCACCGACACATTGTTTTGGCCAGACAGAGCTGCCCCTGGGACCAGTGAACGAGAAACAGAGCTATTCATAGCCCCTGTATCAACTAAAGAAATTTCAGTAGTACCCTGTAAATCAGCAGTGACATAAGGTCCATTCTGATCTATAGGCACAGGAACTGGTCCCTCACCCTGTCCTCAGCTGTCCTAGCTATGAAACAACCCTGTCACTACGTCCATGTCATAATCATCATGATAATACTGCCGTCCTCTGGGGTCATCAAAATAATTCCCGCTCTGCCTATTGTGTGACGTATCCTCTGACTGTATCCCCCCTCTACCTCCTGTTCCTCGCCTGTGTCCTCGAAAACCTTGACCCCTTGGGGCCTCACCCTTCTGTAACAACTCCAGACACTCATTCCACCAATGTCCCTCCTTTTTGCAGTACGCACATTGATTGAGCCCGAGGGGCGCGTTTGACGCGCCACCTCTGCCAGACCGCTGTTGGGCCGAACCCGACCCTCTGCCTCGTCCATTTCCCCTCGCAACCTGCTGCATCAATACCCTCATCTTCAGATCCTTTGACTTTTTCTCCACCCGTTCCTTGCCCTCATTCTCTCTATGTTCGTAATATTGTGCCATACTCAATATCACGGATGGGGATGATGTCGTCCAAGTACTTTCCGAAGCATGCAACCGTGATGCAATCTTGGGAAATAAGTTAGTGACAAATCTGTTGACAAATAAACGAACACCACCCTCCTGCGACAGGTCCTGTCCGCTAAAATCTAAGAACACCCCTTCAAATCTAGTAAAGAAATCCGACACACTTTCATCCTTCTTCTGGCGACATGCAGTCAACTTATCCCAATCCACCCTCTTTGGCGGGATAAGTGAATGCATGTATGTGATAATACGCCCTGGCAAAGCGAGGAGCTCTGCTTTTGGCTTGTCTCCAGGCTTACGCTCCTTATCCCAAGCCCCGATCTCATCCCATGTGCCCCCAACTCTAGTGCATGATCCTGCGAATGGACTTCCCTCCATATGTCCACTGGTACCAACAGGCCGAAAAACAACTCTATGTCAGCTAACGTCATTACTGTAGAGGAGGCTGCCTCCGTCAATTCTTTATAATATGCAGTAGGGTTCTTCCGGGGGTCCGGCAGCTGGCCCTTTAAGGATAGGACCTCACTCCTCTTCCAAGGAGTATAAATCCATTGCTCCAGAAACCGAGCGTCGACCCGTTGTCTAATCACAGCATTGGTGGAATCGCGCAGTTCTGGAATTTCAGGGTGGTAAATGGGATGAACTTCCCTCATGGGATGCTGTGTCCCCATTGTCGGAATCTTCTGGAGCAATCTACCTCGGTAACCCACTAATGTCGTTATATTGCTAAAGACCTCATTAGGAGCCATACCTGCAGCATATACCCTATCTTGAATGTCATATATTATTTGCGGTGCAACACCTTGAAAACACTGTTCCCACAACTCTATCAGCATCGCTGACATATGTTTGAGGGCATGCTGCTGTATAAACGGCTCGTAATCTTTCATCACACTCCACACATCCTCCACGCTATAGATCGGGTGCCGAGCCCACTGAGCTGCCTGATTCACCACCATTTTCTTTTCCTCATCACTCATCGCAGAACGCACCAACACTTTATCCATTCGATCTTGCGCTGCTGTCCAGTTCACATCATGCACTCCGCACGCGGGAGTTTCCACATTCAACTGTGTCTGGTGTGTCACACTCACGGGGGAGGGAGCAGACGCAGAGACAGGTACCATCAGGTAGGGAGACAGGGTGGTAGGGGTGAAAGGGGAGTAGCAGTCAACACTGAACTAACAGACTGGGCAGGGGCGCTAACAGCACCCGCCCCGGTGACTGGTGTGAATAGAATCAATTAATCAATCAATCACAGAATTTGTAAAGCGCACTACTTACCCGTGAGGGTCTCAAGGCACTAGGGAAAAAAGAAAAGGGGGGGGTGCTGCTACTGGTCGAACAACCAGGTCTTGAGTAGCCTCCTGAAGGTCAACAGGTCTTGGGTCTGTCGTAGGCTTAGTGGAAGGGTGTTCCAGGTCTTGGCGGCGAGGTGGGAGAAGGATCTGCCGCCGGTGGTAGTTCTTCGAATGCAAGGGACGGTGGCGAGGGAGAGGTCGGCGGAGCGGAGTTGGCGGTTGGGGACGTAGAAGAGGAGTCGTCTGTTGAGGTAGGCTGGGCCAGTCTTGTGGAGTGCCTTGTGTGCGTGGATGAGGAGTTTGAAGGAGATTCTCCTGTCGAAGGGGAGCCAGTGCAGGTTCCTCAGGTGGGGGGTGATGTGGCTGTGGCGTGGTACATCGAGGATCAGGCGTGCAGAGGCGTTTTGTATGCGTTGCAGACGCTTGATGAGCTTGGCCGGGGCTCCCGCGTAGAGGGCGTTCCCATAGTCAAGTCTGCTACTGACGAGGGCCTGGGTGACTGTTCTTCTTGTGTCTGTTGGGATCCACCTGTAGATCTTGCGAAGCATGCGGAGGGTGTTGAAGCAGGAGGATGAGACTGCGTTGACTTGCTTGTCCATGGAGAGCGTTGAGTCGAGGATGACTCCCAGGTTGCGTGCGTGGTCGGTGGGTGTCGGGGCTGCTCCCAGCATCGTTGGCCACCAGGAGTCGTCCCAGGCTGAGGGGTTGGAGCCGAGGATGAGGACCTCTGTCTTCTCCGTGTTCAGTTTTAGTCGGCTGATCTTCATCCAATCGGCGACGGCCTTCATTCCTTCATGGAGGTTGGATTTGGCGGCGAGGGGTCCTTGGTGAGGGAGAGGATCAGTTGAGTGTCGTCGGCGTAGGAGATTATGTTGAGAGTCGTGTTGTCTGGCGATGCGTGCGAGCGGGGTCATGTAGATGTTGAACAGTGTTGGGCTGAGGGACGATCCCTGGGGTACGCCGCAGATGATCTCGGAGGCTTCGGATCGGAATGGTGGGAGGCGGACTCTCTGGGTTCTGCCGGCGAGGAAGGAGGTGGCCCATTCCAGGGCCTTGTCTCGGATCCCTGCGTCGTGGAGGCGTGTGCGTAGAGTGCGGTGGCAGACAGTGTCGAAGGCGGCGGAGAGGTCCAGCAGGATGAGGGCTGCGGTCTCACCATTGTCCAGCAGGATCCTGATGTCGTCGGTGGCGGCGATGAGGGCAGTCTCAGTGCTGTGGTTGCTGCGGAACCCCGATTGGGATGGGTCCAGGATGCTGTTTTCTTCGAGGTATCGGGTTAGCTGTTTGTTGACGATCTTCTCGATGACCTTGGCTGGGAACGGAAGCAGGGAGATGGGCCGGAAGTTCTTGAGGTCTCTCGGGTCCGCCTTGGGTTTTTTGAGTAGGGCGTTGATCTCTGCATGTTTCCAGCTCTCTGGGAAGGTCGCGGTCTCGAAGGAGAGATTGATGACGTTGCACAGGTGGGGTGCGATGGAGCTGCTGGCTTTGTTGAAGATGTGGTGCGGGAAAGGGTCTGACGGGGAGCCGGAGTGTATTGTGCTCATGGTCTTGATGGTGTCCTCGATGTTCACGCTGGCCCAGGATGGCAGGGGGTCGTGGTCGATGGTGTGCGTCGGGTCTGGTGCATCGATCTTAGTTGGGGCTGTCTGGGTGTTGAAGCTGTCGTGGATGTCGGCGATCTTGCGGTGAAAGAAGGTGGCGAGGGAGTCGCACAGGGGTTGCGACGGCGGGATGTCGTTGGTGTTGGAGCTGGGGTTGGAGAGTTCCTTCACTATGTTGAAAAGCTCCTTGCTGTTGTGTGCGTTGTTGTCGAGGCGGTCTTTGAAGGAGATTCTCTTGGCGGAGCTGATGAGGTGGTGGTGGTTACGGATGGCGTCTTTGTGGGCTGTGTGGCTGTCCGGTGTCTTATCACTGTGCCATTTCTTCTCTAGTTTCCGGCAGGTACGCTTGGAAGCTAGGAGTTCCGAGGTGAACCAGCTGGCTCTTTTGGTGGTCTCACTGTAGGTGAGCATTTTCAGCGGGGCGAGGGTGTTGGCACAGTCGTCCATCCATCGTCTGAGGTTGCAGGCAGCGTCGTCGGTGTTGGATGGGTCGGAGGGAGGGCTGAGAGCGAGGTTGCCCGAAGTTCGTCTTCGGTGACTTTGCTCCAGCAGCGGCGTGGGATCTGTAGGGTGCGGTGGTGTGTGGTGGGTTTCTGGAAGGTGAAATGGATGCAGCGGTGGTCGGTCCAGAGGAGTTCCGTGGTGTGGCTGAAGGAGACGTGGGAGCTTGAGGAGAAGATGGGGTCAAGCGTGTGGCCGGCGGAATGGGTCGGTGTTGTGATGAGCTGGCTCAGACCGAGGTTGGCGAGGCTGTCGATCAGGGTGGTGGAGTTGCTGTCGTTGTTGTTCTCCAGGTGAAAGTTCAGGTCTCCGAGGAGGATGTAGTCGGTAGAGGTCAGGGCGTGCGTGCTGATGAAGTCGGCGATGGAGTCGCTGAACTGGGGTCGGGGCCCAGGGGGTCTGTAGACAAGGGTGCCTCTAAGGGTGGTGTTGGGGTCCGTGTGGATCTGGAAGTGCATGTGTTCGGCGGTGCTGAGAGTGTCGTTGGTGCTGGTCGAGACCCTGATGGTGTTCTTGTGGACGATGGCGATTCCTCCTCCTACTGCGTTGATGCGGTCTCTGCGGGTGATCTTATAGCCGTCTGGGATGGCTATGGCGATGTCGGGGGCGGAGGAGTCGTTCATCCAGGTCTCAGTCAGGAAGGCGACGTCTGGTGATGATGTGTCGAGCAGGTCCCAGAGCTCAACGGCGTGTTTGCGTGCGGAGCGGGTGTTCAGTAGGATGCACCGGAGGTGGTTGAGGTCCTTCTTGGCGGGCACCTCGGTGGCTCTGAGGCTGGTGTAGCTGCAGTGCCGGCAGGTGAAGGGACCATGGGTGCGTTTCGGGGCGGCCTTGAAGCAGTTGTGCGTCCGTCTGGGGTTGAGAGCGTGGAGTGTGGTGGCATCGTATCGGCGTCGGTCCTCGAGGCTGGTGCGGGGGGCGCGCGGCCCAGGGGTTCTGGCGCTGGGCGCGGTCCAGTCGCGGACGGGCGCAGACGGGCTTGCCTTAGGCGCGCCTTCGGCGCGCCAGCGGCGCGGCCGCGCCGCGGCCGCCATATATGGGGAGGTGGGAGGGAGGAGCAGCGAATGGGCAGTCAGGGGGGCGGGGCCAGAGGGGACGCAGCGGCGGGAATGGAGAGAGGCAGCGAGGGGCACAGAAGGCAAAATGGACACAAGGGAGGTGGGGGCAGCGAGGGAAAACAGAGGAAAACACGGGCACAATACAGTGGGGGCAGCGAGGGTACAGAAGGCAAAATGGACACAAGGGAGGTGGGGGCAGCGAGGGAAAACAGAGGAAAACACGGGCACAATACAGTGGGGGCAGCGAGGGTACAGAAGGCAAAATGGACACAAGGGAGGTGGGGGCAGCGAGGGAAAACAGAGGAAAACACGGGCACAATACAGTGGGGGCAGCGAGGGTACAGAAGGCAAAATGGACACAAGGGAGGTGGGGGCAGCGAGGGAAAACAGAGGAAAACACAGGCACAATACAGTGGGGGCAGCGAGGGTACAGAAGGCAAAATGGACACAAGGGAGGTGGGGGCAGCGAGGGAAAACAGAGGAAAACACGGGCACAATACAGTGGGGGCAGCGAGGGCACAGAAGGCAAAATGGACACAAGGGAGGTGGGGGCAGCGAGGGAAAACAGAGGAAAACACGGGCACAATACAGTGGGGGCAGCGAGGGCACAGAAGGCAAAATGGACACAAGGGAGGTGGGGGCAGCGAGGGAAAACAGAGGAAAACACGGGCACAATACAGTGGGGGCAGCGAGGGCACAGAAGGCAAAATGGACACAAGGGAGGTGGGGGCAGCGAGGGAAAACAGAGGAAAACACGGGCACAATACAGTGGGGGCAGCGAGGGCACAGAAGGCAAAATGGACACAAGGGAGGTGGGGCAGCGAGGGAAAACAGAGGAAAACACGGGCACCGAGGCCACAAGCGGAGGGGCGAGCTTACCAGCAGCAGCAGCGGGCGGACATCACAGGCGGAGCTGTGTGGTGGGGGAGCGACCTACCTGGCAAGGTCAAGGGTCGCTCTCCTCACCGCGCAGCGGCCGCCATATATGGGGAGGTGGGAGGGAGGAGCAGCTGGGAGGCAGGGGCAGCGAATGGGCAGTCAGGGGGGCGGGGCCGCAGGGGATGCAGCAGCGGGAATGGAGAGAGGCAGCGAGGGGCACAGAAGGCAAAATGGACACAAGGGAGGTGGGGGCAGCGAGGGAAAACAGAGGAAAACAGAGGCACAATACAGTGGGGGTAGCGAGGGTACAGAAGGCAAAATGAACACAAGGGAGGTGGGGGCAGCGAGGGAAAACAGAGAGAAAACACGGGCACAATACAGTGGGGGCAGTGAGGGTACAGAAGGCAAAATGGACACAAGGGAGGTGGGGGCAGCGAGGGAAAACAGAGGAAAACACGGGCACAATACAGTGGGGGCAGCAAGGGTACAGAAGGCAAAATGGACACAAGGGAGGTGGGGGCAGCGAGGGAAAACAGAGGCAAAACACGGGCACAATACAGTGGGGGCAGCGAGGGTACAGAAGGCAAAATGGACACAAGGGAGGTGGGGGCAGCGAGGGAAAACAGAGGAAAACACGGGCACAATACAGTGGGGGCAGCGAGGGCACAGAAGGCAAAATGGACACAAGGGAGGTGGGGAAGCGAGGGAAAACAGAGGAAAACACGGGCACAATACAGTGGGGGCAGCGAGGGCACAGAAGGCAAAATGGACACAAGGGAGGTGGGGGCAGCGAGGGAAAACAGAGGAAAACACGGGCACAATACAGTGGGGGCAGCGAGGGCACAGAAGGCAAAATGGACACAAGGGAGGTGGGGGCAGCGAGGGAAAACAGAGAAAAACACGGGCACAATACAGTGGGGGCAGCGAGGGCACAGAAGGCAAAATGGACAGAAGAGAAGCAAGAGGGGCCGGGGCTGAAGCGGTCGCACCAGAAACAGGAATGCTAGAAGGGGCGGCACTAGGGGCCAAGGACTGAGAGGTCGGGACTGCCGGGTATATCCATTCAGGGGCATAAGGAGGAGGAGGACGAGAATCTAATAGTTCTTCGACGAAATCATCACCTTCCTCCCTAGCAACATAGCACATACCTGTCTGTAACCGAAACTTTCTATCTGCACATTCTATACTCTTCTCTACGTTCCTTCTTTCATAGGCTACTGCTTTCTGTGTTATCGTTTGCGTCTGCCTCTCCCGGGCCTCTTTCTCTGCCCTCATGCATCGCTGCTTTGCTTCTTTCTGCCACACTCTCAGAGAATCAAACATCGACTGTCGGCTCCTCCTAACAAACAACTTGTCCTGCAAGAAGTTCAATTTCTGTTCATCAAATGAGCTAGTAAGTGACCACTGTAACTCAGCATTGTCCCTCGTATATTTATGCCACAATGTGCTAAACATAACAGGGCCAATACCATGTTTAACATAAATGTCAAAATTTGGAGAACCCTCTGGAGGTGCAGGCTGGCTCCCTTCCAGTCGAGCATCAGTAGAACAACATCGACATCCAAAACACCCCAATTTGCTGAAACAAGGCATCTTAATATAAGACACATGCACTGTCCCTAACGGACAAGTATAACACCAACAATCGACAAACAAAGACAAGATAAAGTAACAATTATTAGTCACGGAGCCAAACAAAAACGGTCCAGGGACCACTCCCTACAGTCCGGAGACTGTGTCAAATCCAAGAAGACAGGCTCCAGCCCCAGACCTTTTCGAGCATTAGCCAAATTACCAGTTGGTCTGGCAGATTGTTCGCGGGCAGTCCCGGGCCTTTTCAAGCACGGGCCAAATTTCCAGGCGGTCCAATGAACTGCTCGCAAACACTCTGTGCCTTTCCAAGGGTCCGCTGACCCACCCAGTTCAAGACAAGACAGACCGGAGACCGTACCAAGACACAGCCTGCCGACTTGTGTCGTTCAAGCAAGGCAGTTCAAAAACTGCAGACAAGACAGTCCGGAGACTGTATCAAGGCGCAGCCCGCAGGCTTGTGCTGTCCAAGAATGGCGCCATTTTTCCAAGAATCAAATCACTCCCCTGGTGCACACAGGTCGAGTCAAGCTATTCTCCACTGCCGACTCTTCGGACCAAACCGTCAACTCCAAGGTTTCGCCATCTCAGGACCCCAGCTGGTGACCACTAGATGAGGGGGCGCCTGATCAGCCGGGTGGGGCAGCTGCAAGAACCAAGCTCGGTCTTGTGTGGGGTATCCCAATCTGCCCATCCGACCAAACGCACCCCCCGACCCTACAACCCAATTATGGGTGAATCGGATCACCTTGCGGGGTCCCTGTTCGGGTGCCAACTGAAGGAAGTTGCCCGCTAGGGCCACTCGGGTTTTCTCACAACCACCTGCTATGTCTTCCCAAGAATGAAGAGTCGGTCAGACAGTAGAGAATACAAACTTACATGTTTATTAGAAATGCTCTGCAGAGGAGTCCATCATGACCTGCACCCTAAGATGTCTGCCGAGGGACTGACTCCCCAACAGTCTACAGTGAGTAATCATTCTTCCCCAAGAGCCTCCAGTCCCGCCCACCATGGAAAACTACCGGCCTGAGCCGAACATGAACAAAGGAGGCACAGGGAGATAAGCTACCACCTGCCAGATGGGTACATGTTATCAGAAACCCAAGGCCACTGCGCCGGGTCTCAGCATCTCCTAACGTGGGAGCAGAACTACACACTTAGATTGATATGTGAGAGCTGAATTGTCTCCTCATTAGCAGGTATGGAAACAGCCTTGAATAGGAAGGAAAAATAATAACGAAATACAGTGTTCTGCTGAGGCAAGCATTACGAGCCATGAGGCCTAACTCAGGCACATTCTAAGCAGCCTAATAAGGATTGCGAAAAACAAAATGGAGTCACACTCGCTAACTGAAGCCTGCACACTGCAGGGATAACTCAGTGGGTTGCATAAAGTGAATACAACTGGCATCTATTTAGCCACACATTGCTAACCTAATATAACGGAAAGGAGTGCGTTGCAAGGATGGGATTTTAAAACCTAACAGAAGTCCGCGAACTCCGCCCAGGCTTAGTATAAGATAATAGGAAGTAAATTCAGACTACATTATTTCAGCATCATACTGGACTCCTTGCTCACAATGAACCACCTGATCAACGCCGTATCCTCATCATGCTTCCACATGCTCCGCCTGCTTCGAAAGACATTCAGATGGATTGCCACTGAATCCAGAAAGATGGTCCCCCGCTTACTCACCACCAGCAGACTCAACTGCAGCAATGCACTCTATGCTGGCGCTACGCAGAAACTCCTCATGAAACTACAGAACATTCAAAATGCCGCAACCAGCTGGTCCTCAACATCCCCAGCCACATCACCGAACACCTTTAAGAACTCCACTGTCTCCCAGTCAACAAAAGAATCACCTTCAAGCTCCTCACACATGCCTACAAAGCCCTCCACGATGCAGGACCTGCATATTTGAACCACCGTCTCTCATTCCACATACCCGCCAGACACCTTTTCTCCGCCCAACTGGCCCTGGCCACCATCCCCCGGATCCACAAGACCAGAGTAGGAGGAAGATCCTTCTCCTATCTCGCTGCCAAGACCTGGAACACCCTTCCTCTCTACCGCAGGGAATCCCCTCTGCTGACCCAATTCAGGAAGGATATAAAGACCTTTGACTGAACCCCAGTGCCCAGACGGATCTGCAGCCCCCCCAGCACCTTGAGACCCTCACAGATGAGTAACCACACTCTATAAACCCCAGATTGATTGATTTATTGATTATATGTCTATATGTGTTCTTATTGTTGTATGTTGAGACCCTCACGGATGAGTAGCCACACTCTATAAACCGCTGGTTGATTGTTTGATTGATTGATTATATGTCTGTATGTGTTCTTATTGTTCTATGGTGAAAAGTAGACATCTGACCCAGACGAATGCCGCATCAAGTGTTCTATCTGTGTCATCAATCAAATGGCTTGATGCTGTCACACTTCTTAAAAAGATATGGTCCAACAACATCTGAATCTAATAGGAGACATGACAATGATTGTACATAAATCGAGAAAGATGGCAACATCCATTGTTTGAGGTTTAGAAGACGGTGAATTCCATTAGCCAACATCCAGTCAGGGCCTAATAGGAGTCAGACATTAGCTTATTTACTTCATCCCCAGCTTGTACGTGTGAATGTGATGTCGTAGGTGCATGTCTAACCAATAGGGATTTATCTAATGTATAAGCAAATTCTCTCTCTCAAATTACTGAGGTCTAAAAACAAAATGAATGCAAAATGTCCACTTAAATGTGTGTGTAAAGTATAATAAAAAGCATTTCATATCAAACATATGAATGAAGCATAAAACAAAAGCAATCCATTCATCATAGATGTAAAAGCAAAGATGATACATATAATAAATATAGCAAAACACAAACACTTTCAAGCCTTGCATTGTTTCAAATAATCAATGAATATATTATAGTCTACATAAAGGATTTATGCATGTTGGTGATTAAACATACCAGTGATGATATGGAATAGCCAAAAATATAAAACAAGCCTGGATTTCACAGAGGGTACACAATGTTCATAGTGGGGTAGCTAGTGAAGTGGGGAAGCCTTTCCACCCAATTATTCCTGGCCATTGGTCCAGTCTAAGCTACAACCTGCCACCCTCATTCTGTTCAATTTTCTTAAAAACAAGGAACTTATGTGACTTGAATCCACTAAAAAAACACCCTCCTCCTAGTCTAAGAGTGAGGGATACTTGAAAATAAGTGAAAGAGTGAGTAGATACCTCACGTACGCAACACCAGGGAGGCTACCAGCAGGTTCTCGCCAGCATGCCCACGTGTATCATCATCGGTTATCTACTCACTTAGAAAAACTGAAAAGTGTGAATAGTGTCCAGTAGGAGAATAGACAGAGTAGAAAAGATTTTTAACGTACTCCAATATATAATACCCCGTGTAATATGTGAATAACAGAGTGTTCTTAAAATAAAATTGAGATAAGACTCACAGTTTATCCAGCCCTCTTTATTCGTATTTGCGAGCTTACTCAAAGTAAAAGCACTGCATGTTGCAAGCCTTGTCAAAGTGGGCCAACATGTTTCATTGCCAAAGCACAGTCACGGCAAATTCGTCAGGGCACGAGGTGTGTCATTCACCTTACTGGACAGAAACCCTGTACTGCGGATTCACTAATGCACAATAAAATATAATAAAAACAATTCCTTGTTATCTCACTGATCAAGTGGCTCAGAGCTTCCCGTTATCTACTCTTCCCCACATATAGCCCCAATTACCATGTAGAGGCCGAGGACATTCATACCGGCCAATACCATGCCAAACAGGAGTTCTCAACTTCAGATACTTCATTCTCATAAAGCACTTCTGTTGCTTTTCGTGGTATCTGTAAAAACACACACCATCAGTAGTCGTGTTCATATCCCGCCGTATGTATCAATCCGACTTCTATGTACTCAAATCCATTCCATCAAATAGAAGTCAGAAATTGGTGTTTCTACAAGCCCCCTCGCTCGCACCCGATTATCTGACCTCCCCGTCTACTACAACTCAGGGGATTTGGTCCCATCTCCAAGTAACCAGCTTGTTATCTGATCACCTCGCCTCCCGCCTGCGGTCAGTCGGACTTCCATTCATTACATCCAGCCACTGTGTCTGTGTCTATTCCAACGATTGTCAGCATCCCCGTCACCCGAACCGGGTCCCTACTCCTTACCGCGTCTATCAGCTGCACTCGCCTTATCTCGTCCCAGCCTTCAATTGACGCGGAACCTGGACGTATTTAAAAGGACCGCGCATTAAGCTCTACGTGTGTTAGTGTGATCACGTGTCGTCAGGGCTGTCCGGTCTTGACTCTAATGCGGGCGCCATTTTGTAATGGGTTTCCTTCCCAATTCACAACATTTAAACTAGCTCGTGCACAACCTCCAGAGTCCATAAATCACAGCCAATAAATACTATCGCTGTCCATGAACATTACTACTATGGTTGCCATCCCTAGTCAATACCACACTTTACGAATTCAGTCAGGTGTTGAACCTCTTGCTGTAACTCAGGGACTCCATTCTTACAACCCCCCCACTTCTTTTACTCATTTATTCACTTTTCTGGGGCAACTACCTCTGTTGCAGTACGTGTTGACTCGTGTGCCTGTTCACATTGTTTTAGGAATGGACAGGAATTGTTTAGCGTTTACAGACGATCAGATAGCAGCCATCCTATCGGGACCGTCTTTGTTCCCTGACTCCCCTTGGACCAATACAAGCTCTGTCAGAGAAGAATGGGAAAGACTGGGCAATACCAAAAAACGACAAGTAAGGGTAGCCCTACATGGGGCTTTGATGACTGAGTATCTCCGGGCGGGAGCTGCCCCTGCTAGTTTATTGGTCAGGATAGAACCGAGGATTTTCCTTGAGGATAAAAAGTTCAGGGTTGATTGGAGTTATATTGCCAATAAATGTACAAGAGACTGGCTGATCTTAATTATTAATACAGCCAAGAGACTCAGTGATGAGTTATTGGCTGAGATTTTAGAATTGGAAGAGACTTTGAAAAGGGACACGACCAGCGCCGACACAAAGGAGCAGTTGCAACGGATCCAAGAGGATTTGGAAGACGACAAAAATTATGTGGTCAATCAGAAAATAAAAGGCCTGAAAAGGAATTTAGATAGATACTCACATGAATGGACTTTTCCTTATGTAGAGGATAAATATTATCAACCAGGCAGTGAGCAGGCTCCCCAATCGAATTACCAAAGGGGAGGGCGGCAGCAACAGAGGAGAACTCCTCAAAACTGGACTTTTGACAATATATGCAGTGAAGAGGAAGAGTCAGCACAGGTGACCAATCAAGGGAGGGTGCGATTTGACCCAAAAACTACATCAAATGAAGATCTGGGTGTGCTGTTACGTTCTTTTTTAGGGCAAACGCAGAGGGGCAACAGGGGTGGAGGACAAAGGGGCAGAGGCCGTGTTTGTCAAAACCAGGGACAACAATGGCCAATGTACTCGCCGCGAATAACACGCAGTCGCGGGAGGACTATGGGGCATATTAGCAAGGGCACTATCGCCGCTTTAGCGGCACTTTTTGCCGCTAAAGCAGCGATATTTATATCGCCCTATCAGCAACTGTCTCTAACAGCAGTTAGCGACAGTTTGCGGGCATTAGCGCCCGTTTTTTTACCGCTTTGCATGTCAGCGATATTTATCGCTAATGACATGCAAAGTGGGCGTTCCCGACGAACAAACCTGGGAAACACTCGCTAACAGGCCTATCGCCTATTAGCAAGGTGGCCATGGCCCCAGTTAGCGACGTGAAAAGTCGCGCTAACCGGGTCATCGCTATTTATTTAACACCTGCAATTAGCAGGTGTTAGCCATACCTAACATGGGGGTGGATTATGCTGATAGGACCACAGGGTCGTATCAGCAAGGTGTTCTCCCTTCTCCATGCAACATCTCTGGTTTTTCAGCGATGTTGGCCCATTTCCTCGCTATCGCTGGAATATTCATCGCCATAGCGCTAATCGTTGCTAATACAGCGTTAGCGTGGCGATATATTCCAGCGATAGCCGGCGATAAAAAAATCGCGCTAAGCAGGGTTAGCGATGATTATCGCTCTTCTTGCTAATATGCCCCTATGTTCTGAATGACATTGTAATGAATCTATCCAGTTATCAACTAACAACTGATGAACATAGGGTCTTGAATAAAGGTTTGGGCTATGTCCCCACCCCAAGGCATGACGCATTTAAATGCAGAACGGAGTTCTATGAAACCATGAGGAAGATTAAACTAAAAAAGTTTTTTGCCATGAAAGAAGTTGAGTCCCAGTCTTTATTTACAACTAATTTATGCCGTCCGTCCCAGTTTGTCCTCCAAGTTCATCTACGGGCCCAGAGGTCCTGGTGTTTAAACGTAAAGTCTTAGAAGAAATTTCCAAGTTAGAACAACTGAACACACATCATACATTTAACAACATGAGTCAAAATGATTGGAAGGCGGTGAAGAGTCTACAGGACAATGACCTAATAACGATCAAGTCTGCTGACAAAGGCGGGGCGATCGTAGTGATGAACTCAAGTGATTATGACACTGAGGTCCATAGAGTATTGAGTGAATGGAAGAATTTCCATCCCCTGCTTAGGGATCCCCTAATGAATTACAGGAAGTGATCAATACGAGGGTAGCTGAGGCAAAGAGTAACAAATGGATCACGAGTAAGGAGGCAGAGTTCCTGATTAATATCAAGCCCAGGACACCGGCCTTCTACATACTCCTGAAGGTGCACAAAGCCCCGCCTGGATGCCCTATAGTTTCAGGGATTTCATCTGTCCTGGAGCCGTTGTCGCAATTTGCGGACTTTTTCTTAAGGGAGTCTGTTCTTAAACAACCCTCATATGTCAAGAACACAACGGACATCTTGAACATCTTAGAAGATATGGACTTTGATCCCACTTCGCAGTTTCTTGTAACAATTGACATTGAGTCATTGTATACAAGCATACCCCAAGAGGCCACACTGGTGGCAGCAGCGCGTGCCCTTGGGGCTCAGGAGTGGTTTTATGACACCCCTCAGTCCTTCGTGTAATGGTGCATTGAATTGGCCCTAACACGGAATTACTTTTGCTACAAGGATGACTTGTATTTACAGGTGTCCGGGACATCAATGGGCGCAACTTTTGCGCCCAGTCTGGCCTTCATCTATGTAGGCCAGTTTGAGGAACATCATTTGGACCATCCGTCTAACCCCTTCCAGAGACATATTTGTCTCTGGAAGAGGTATATAGACGACATCTTGTGTATTTGGACCGGCGAGGAGGGAGGCCTACTTGAATTTTTAAATTGGCTCAATGGTCGAGACCCCTGTCTAAAGTTTAGTTGGACCATTAGCAGAGGACACGCCATATACTTGGACTTGAAGATTGTGGCACAGGATAATAAACTTTGTACGATGGTACAAACGTCTTCTTTGGGTGGCTCTAATATTGAAGCGGTTTCACATGATATGGTGGATAGGTCAGGTGGGAAGCTGGAGAGTGGTGAACTTATTATACTGCGACCCTTGGATGACTATACTAGATCTCAGGGTATGATAGAGCCTAGTATTGATATTCATATAGCTGATGAGTCCAATAACTCCCAGAATTTAAATTTAAATCTATTGTCTTGGAATATTGCAGGTATTGGCCAGAAACTATGTGATCATGACTGGCTAAGATATATAGAGAGGTATGATGTTTGTCTATTGCAGGAAACTTGGGCTATAGAGAAAACTTATATAGATGGATATGCATCCTTCAGTGTAGACGCCAAGCCAGCCCTTCATTTTGGTAGAGCTAGTGGTGGACTTTTAACTTTGATCAAGAATGGTCGCTTTAGCTCTGTCACTACTATTGAAATAGACTGTCTAGATTTAATGGGAACTTTAGTCACCTTATCGTCTGGTCTTTCTTTGGCAATTTTTAATATTTATGTAAGGCCAACTCGATCTATTGATACGTCTACGACTTTAGCATTATTGGACACTATATTGGATAAACTACCCCCGGATACAAGAATTATAGTGGCGGGAGATTTTAACACCGGCTTTGAACCCTGCTCCTTCTTATCTGAGACTACTGTGGAGGAAGACGAGCAATGGGGAATTCCTACATTGCAGGTGCCCCTGAGGAAAAATTTCACATCATGTGCTTTACAGATAGTTTCACTGGTCATTGGTAGAGGTCTTAGAGCCCTAAATGGTCGTACTACCTCTGATCCCCTGTGTGCACCAACATTTAAGAGAGGTATGTGTGCCAGTATAATTGATTATGTATTAATTGATGTGAGATTGTGGCCCCTATTAGCTGATATGAAAGTCAACGTTAGGTCTGATAGTGATCATAACTCTCTTGAAGTGGTACTTTGCGGGAGAGCTTTTGGTTTCTGGGTGTGCTGCTATTTTTACAAACGTTCCTGTAGCATTGGCTACCAATAATCGACGTGCTGTTAGATGGCCGGAAGTTATGGCTAACCCGGATGTTTATTCAAAAGTTTATAAACAGTTTATTACCTCTTTTGACCCTTACGAGGGATAGATCCAGCAGGAATACCTATTTTATCAGTCCATATGCAGTTGTTTGATGGTCTTCAAAAGATATTCTATAGAGAGGTGACTACTACGAAGTCGGTACACTTTAAGTATCACGACTGGTTTAATCCTGCTTGTAAAGTAGCGAAGAATCTATTAAAAATAGCTATTGATGAGGGTGACAGAGGTAAAATTCGTACCGCTAGAGGTTTTTATAAAACACAGCTTGGAAAGGCTAGAAGAGATTGGGAAGATGAGTTTTGGCAGGATCTACTTGCAGCTACAAAAACCAAGGACAGTAGATCGTTTTGGAAATTGGTCGCCCAGAGACACTCCGAAGGAGTAAAATACCCAAGTTTTAATATACCACCTGACAACTGGGTAGCTCATTTTTCATCATTGTATTCGCTAAGGAAGCTTGATGATATTGACAGTGGTACTAATATAGTGGAGGACGCTATTTCGCCATGCATAGTGCAAGAACATCATAATAACCCTGTCAAATTCAGTCTTGAAGAGACAATTTGTGCAATTCAGTCTCTTAAAATGGCCAAAGCGCCGGGACCTGACAAAATCCCGGGTGATCTTTTTAAGTCAGAGCCGTTAATCTGGTCAAGCTATTTTAATCTTCTATCGAATGCTATCTCTGCCGGGGAGCGATCCCTGATTCATGGAGGGGGCTGAGATAATAACTATTTTCAAAAAGGGTGATGCTAATAACCCAGCTAATTATAGGCCAATTAGTTTGCTAGATAACGCACTAAAAAGTTTTTAGTCGCCAAATCCTGAACAAATTAATTGAATGGATGGAAGAAAAAGAAATACTTTCCCCCTTCCAAGCAGGTTTTAGAAGTAAAATTAGTACTGTTGATCAGATTTTTAGATTTACATTATTGTACTGGAAGACTGTGCTTTTACGTAAGGGTGTGCTGTATGTGGCTTTTATTGATCTTAGAGCTGCTTTTGATCTTATTCCTCGATCGAATCTGTGGCAGGTTCTTATTAATATGGGTGCTCCCAGTAATCTTGTATATTTATTGAGTAAATTACATGAAAACAACTATGCTAAAGTACGCTGGGGACCAAATGGAGAACTAACCGATTGTATTCCTATTGAGCGGGGGGTTAGGCAAGGCTGTGTCCTTGCCCCCACTTTATTTTCCCTTTATCTAAATGATGTGGTTAATGTCTTAGAAAACTGTGTAAATGATTCCCCTATGTTAAACGGTAGGAAGACACCAATATTGCTTTTTGCGGATGACTCCCTACTTATTTCAAAGTCCCCTATGGGTCTCCAGATCCTGGTTAATACATTTTTAGGGTTCTGCAATGAGAGGGGACTTGAGCTTAATGTTAATAAAACAAAATTTATGATTTTAGGTAAGGGGGTCAAGAAAGGTAATCTGACTATTCGGGTTGGAAAAGACGTCCTTGAGAGGGTTGAAAACTTTGATTATTTGGGAGTACGATTTATGGATAATTTTAAGTGGTTAGATCAGATCATGAAAAGTAAATTTCTTATTGAGCATAGGTCAAATGCCATTTTGAGAACACAAAAGAGAACGGTATCTCATGTGGTAGCCCCGGTTATGGAGATTTACCGCGCAAAGGCGCAAGGGGCTGCTCTTTATGGAGCTGAAGTATGGGGCTATGTTGATGCTAAGCCTCTTGCACTGGTAGAAAACAGTTTTGTTAGGAAAATGCTATGTCTACCCCAGAGCACACCTCTTATTCCATTGTATTTAGATCTAGGATTGAAAAGAATATCAGATTTAGTGGCTTTGAAAGTCTTGATCTACTGGGTTCGTCTTTGGTGTACACCGGAGCTAGTTGATTATAGAGAATCCCTGACTGATGTTTTAAATATACCAGGTGCTCGATCGCTCCCATGGTTTAAACACGTGTTTTCGTGGGTGAGTAGATTAGGTCTCGGTAGATTTTGGGATGACCCTACTAAACTTAAGAAAGTCGATCAGCATCTTCTTAAAACTACTTATTGGAATTTTATCAATGAATGTGTACTAAGGAAAAATTATGTAGGATCTCTGACCAATAGTTTTTTGATTTTAAATCTACTCCATTATTGGAAGATTATATGGATTTTATACCTTTTGCTTTCCCTAAAAGCCTTTTTATACGGTTTCGCTTGGGGACCTTGCCTATAAGATCATTCACACATAAATGGAATCCTGCACAGTCAGAATTGACTTGCCCAATGTGTAAACAATGTGATGAAAATGAATCGCATTTGCTATTTTTTTGTCCAGAGTATATGTCCCCTCGTAGGAGGTGGATTATTCCGCTTTGCCGGGAATTGGGACTTGTACATTACCAAATTGCATTACGGATTCTAAAAACTAATCTCTCCCCTAGAATAGTTGTAGCTGTTAGCAAATTTTTAGAGGCTATCTGGTATAAGCGCAATGCAATTTTAAAGATTAGATCAGTGTAAGGATTAAGGATGTATTTTATTGCTTTTATTGATTGATGAATTGTTTTATTCTGTATTGTTCTGTTAGGTGTAATTTTTAGGTATTGTCTGTTGTTGGATCATATGTATAGTGCTAATGAAATTATTGTCTTTTAACAATTATGATATTATTGCTGCTGTTATTCTACCCAACTATGAATCACTATGCACTTTATTTATGGACCTATTGTTGCTATTATATTTTTTACAATTGATATGTAATTTGAGGCACTATGCATTTTAAATATGGACATACTGATGTTATTATTGCTGTTATTGTACATATATTTGTTGCGTCATTGGTCATTTGATGTATAGGATGCTGGTTGATATTATTGCTGCTGTTATTGTACCAATCTATGAAGCACTATGCACTTTAACTATGGACCTATTGCTGCTATTATATTTTTTACAATTGAAACGTAATTTGAGGCACTATGCACTTTAAATATGGACATACTGCTGCTATTATTGTTGTTATTGTACATATATTTGTTGTGTCATTGGTCATTTGATGTATAGGATGTTGGTTGATACTTTGATGGTTGCAATAACCGAATAAAGTTATATACTACTACTACACCAGAAGGGGACAGACAGGAACTCTGTCTTACATTATCAGTCATTCCACCCCAGGGCACTGCGGGATAATTTGCCCGTAGGCCAGTTTTTAAGGTACCGAAGAAATTGCTCAAAGGTGGAAACATTCACCCAGCGAGCAGAAGATCTGTCAAACAAACTGGTACAGAGAGCTTACCCTAAAAAAGTGATCAACAGAGCACGTAAGAGAGCTCGTAACACCCCGAGGGAAGTCCTCTTAGAAAGGAATGTCAGACAATCTGAAGAATGTCTGCCTTTGGTAATGACCTATGACCCCTTAGCATCAAGCATCAGACAGATAATGCGTAAGCATTGGCCACTGTTGTCGACTGCAAGTTTAAAAATGCCTGGCCCCAGATTTGCGTTCAGAAGGGCGTGCAATTTAAAAGATAAGTTGGTACATACTCGCCCCCTGAGAAAACCCAATACAACACTACCAGGTGGACATTATCCATGTGGAAGTTGCTCGGTTTGTACTCTGACCGAAAAAACCAATGAGGTACAGTTGAGGAGCGGGAAAACATGGTATTTAAACAAGTTTTCCAACTTTAACACGACAAATGTAATATACAGACTCACGTGCCAGTGCGGGCTGTATTACATTGGGTTAACCTCAAGGAAGATTAAGATCTGCATTCAAGAGCATTTAAGCACCATAAAAGCAGGCAAACTTACAACGCGTTTGGTACAGCATTTTGTTGAACAGAAACATGATCTGAGAGCACTCAAGTGGGTGGTGTTGGAGAGAGTAGTGGCTGACAGTGACTGTATCGACAGGATACTTGCTACAAAAGAAGCCCGGTGGATTTTTGCCGAGAAGGCTGAGGAGCAGGGCTTGAATGATTCTATAGAATGGAACAAAGTGAGTCGCTAGGACGATTTTTAGTTTCTGGGCCCCTAGCGCTCATGCAATTTGGTAAAAGGAAATACCGCTCCTTTGTTTTGGTGATGTTCACCCTTGCTGACACTTATGTCTCAAATTGGTGAACTAATGGCAACCATATAAAGGATGATGAAAATGAAAAGTTTAGCCAGATGGACATGGGATGAATGGATACTGTCCCTGGTTTTACGAAATTAAAATTTGGTGAAGAAATTGGTGAGGTTGTTGCCCCATAAAAGTGAATAAATGAGTAAAAGAAGTGGGGGGGTTGTAAGAATGGAGTCCCTGAGTTACAGCAAGAGGTTCAACACCTGACTGAATTCGTAAAGTGGGGTATTGACTAGGGATGGCAACCATAGTAGTAATGTTCCTGGACAGCGATAGTATTTATTGGCTGTGATTTATGGACTCTGGAGGTTGTGCACGAGCTAGTTTAAATGTTGTGAATTGGGAAGGAAACCCATTACAAAATGGCGCCCGCATTAGAGTCAAGACCGGACAGCCCTGACGACACGTGAACACGTGATCACGCTAACACACGTAGAGCGTAATGCGCGGTCCTTTTAAATACGTCCAGGTTCCGCGTCAATTGAAGGCTGGGACTAGACAAGGCGAGTGCAGCTGATAGATGCGGTAAGGAGTAGGGACCCGGTTCGGGTGACGGGGATGCTGACAATCGTTGGAATAGACAAAGACACAGTGGCTGAATGTAATGAATTGGAGTCCGACTGACCGCAGGCGAGAGGCGAGGTGATCAGATAACAAGCTGGTTACTTGGAGATGGGACCAAATCCCCTGAGTTGTAGTAGATGGGGAGGTCAGATAATCGGGTGTGAGCGAGGGGGCTTGTAGAAACACCGATTTCTGACTTCTATTTGATGGAATGGATTTGAGTACATAGAAGTCGGATTGATACATACGGCGGGATATGAACACGACTACTGACGGTGTGGGTTTTTACAGGTACCACGAAAAGCAACAGAAGTGCTTTATGAGAGTGAAGGTTCTGAAGTTGAGAACTCCTGTTTGGCATGGTATTGGCCGGTATGAATGTCCTCGGCCTCTACATGGTAATTGGGGCTATATGTGGGGAAGAGTAGATAATGGGAAGCTCTGAGCCACTTGATCAGTGAGATAACAAGGAATTGTTTTTATTATATTTTATTGTGCATTAGTGAATTTGCAGTACAGGGTTTCTGTCCAGTAAGGTGAATGACACACCTCGTGCCCTGACGAATTTGCCGTGACTGTGCTTTGGCAATGAAACATGTTGGCCCACTTTGACAAGGCTTGCAACATGCAGTGCTTTTACTTTGAGTAAGCTCGCAAATACGAATAAAGAGGGCTGGATAAACTGTGAGTCTTATCTCAATTTTATTTTAAGAACACTCTGTTCTTCACATACTACACGGGGCATTATATGTTGGAGTACGTTATAAATCTCTTCTACTCTGTCTATTCTGCTACTGGACACTATTCACACTTTTCAGTTTTTCTAAGTGAGTAGATAACCGATGATGATACACGTGGGCATGCTGGCGAGAACCTGCTGGTAGCCACCCGGGTGTTGCGTACGTGAGGTATCTACTCACTCTTTCACTTATTTTCAAGTATCCCTCACTCTTAGACTAGGAGGAGGGTGTTTTTTAGTGGATTCAAGTCACATAAATTCCTTGTTTTTAAGAAAATTGAACAGAATGAGGGTGGCAGGTTGTAGCTTATACTGGACCAATGGCCAGGAATAATTGGGTGGATAGGCTTCCCCACTTCACTAGCTACCCCACTATGAACATTGTGTACCCTCTGTGAAATTCAGGCTTGTGTTATATGTTTGGTTACTTGAGTGGAGGGCAGCCTGGATGTTTACCCTCTAATGCTCCTGTTTGTGAATGATATGGAATAGGCCAGATTAAAAATATGCAATATGAAAATAAAGGCAAAAATTAAAAAGATTCTTATTAAAAAGAACAGTTTTTCTTCAGTTCATAGAAAATGCAGGCTTTTGTGGTACACATGGTAAATTGTTATTCGTTGGTCGACTAACTTGTTGAGTTCATTACTCATCAGAAGACATGTCAACATCGTCGGGTTCACATGCAGCATACATGTGATCTTTGATGAATCTGTACAGAGAGTGTTCATAATCAAAAGTCTGTGTATTTGATGAACCAGCAATAGGTTGCTCTTCTGAGGCACTCAAAGTACATTGTGGCTTTTCTCCAGGGAGGTTGAAAGATAACAGAAAGTCAAATCATTCATCAAGAGCTGCGTTGAAAAGTGCCACCGATGATAATGCTCTGTCATAGGTAGCATCCTGTAGAAGGGACAGATGCATTGCTTGGCATTGTTTCTGGTTCGCATGTAGAGGTTGAATAATTATTTCCATAACAAGATAAGCCACTGCGGGCTGCTCCAGATGTAAGTCCAAGATTACTTCAGTCAGACAGTTTATGCACCAGAAAACAGGTTTTACTTGTGTAGCGCCCATTTTAGGTAAGGTAAGCATCCTGTGCTCGCTGATCTAAGGTAGCCAAGTATTTTCCATGTAGCGTGCTAGAGTCTCACTGCAGCTTTGTTCTGCTGGATTTTGTACTCCATGTAGTTGATTTCGTTGTCGGAACAGGAGAAATATGATGATACCACAGCTGATTAGCAGTATGAGCAGGGGCGGTGCGTCCATTGGGGCGTTGGGGCATAGCCCCCCCGCCCGCAGCTCCCTCGGCGTCTTTGAACCTAAGTAAACTGAATCAGTTTACTTAAGTTCAAAGAGCCGAGGGAGAACTGACAATCATGTCAGTCAGCATGACGTCGGACCGCCCACCCCCTTCAGAGTCTGAAGGGGGTGGGCGGTCCTGCGTCATGTTGACTGACATGATTGTCAGAGGGACCAGGGGCAGCAGGCAGCACTGCAGCACAAGTGCGCATGAGTGGGGAAGGGCACCGAATTTTCGCGCCGTGCCCAGTCATGCGCACTTGTGTGTGCACTGGCTTGCGCATGCCCATTAGGAGAGCGAGGGTTGAGCAAAGGCTCAAACCTCGGTCTCCTAATGGGCAGGCGGGCGAGAGGTAACCGTGCCCTAAGCCAATCCTGGCGCTGCCAGCAGCGCCAGGATTGGCTGAGAGGGGCTGTAGGGCCAAACGGAGTCGGACCCGAGGCGGCGCGGACGGCGGACCTCCTCAGGTAGGATTTTCTTTTTTTATTTAAAAAATCCCCCGGGCCCCCGGCACAACCCCACCCCACAAGCCCCCCCCCGCGAGCCACGTCTGGAATGGAGTAACCGAACTTTTCAAGTAGGGAGCAAAGTTCACATACGTTACCGCTGCAACTGGTAGTCAGTCAGCTGAGCTGTCCCACTGGACCCCGGACGTGCCTCGTGCTCGCAGATCACAGAGGAGCTGAACACTTTCTGCCACCTCACTGGATCTTGCAGCGTGGTGTACTTAGCGCTCACCTGCAGGCGCTGAACCCCCGGAGCTATCTAACGAGGATTGACGCCGCTGGTGCCAGGGTCTGCATGGATCTCTGCAGCGGGGAGTCCATCACCGGACAGTTTCCAGCACATTTTTATAAGGGGGTGGGAATTGGGATGGGAAGAATGTACAAATGCGCCTGGAAGTTGGTTCAGTTAGCTCTATGTGCTATGCAGAAATGAACTCCTACTAAAGATTAATCGTATGCAGATTGTGACAACAACAAAAAAACTCTGAATTTGCCGCGTGCACAGACAATTGTGTCAATTTTCCAAGACCCGGTGGCCGATTATAGAACACGAGCTCCACTTAGGAGGCAACTTCGGGGTCCGGGATCCTGTTTCATATACGTCATCTGAAATAGTGTGTCCAGTTGTGTTGTAGTGTGCCTGACTGGGCACAAGGGCAGATGGGCACATGTGAGGTAATATGGATGTGTACATGTTGGGCATTTTGTTTACTTGGGAGTGGAGGGGGGCATCTGAATTATTGCCACCAGTTTAGAAGGCCTCCTGATGAGCGCTCTTTCCGGATTACGAGGCAACATCTCAAATATGACATTAAGTTCATTTTGTCCCATCTGGAGAGAACACTTGAGGATTGTGTCCAGTTCCAGAGACCTCTTCTAGACCATTGGATCTGCTCTTGAGGGCACGTCTGGCCACATCTGGAGTTTGGTGTCACTTGTAGAGGTTCCCTCTGCGGTGTGTTGTACAGTTGAAGTATTGTGCCCATTTCTGAAGGCGGGGCGCTTACTGAATTTATCAAGTGTTCTGGTAACGTTGAGGCCAATCCTGTTCGTCAGGCACGCGCAATGCATGTGCAAAGAATGTAACCCGAGAGGTGTAGTACAAAGTTTTCAGAGGGCGTGTCAGTGTGGTCCTTTGTAATTTATTCACTCCCGCTGACTAGTACAAAGTGCTGGTATGAGCCATTTCTTCCTTCCTTTTGACTGGGCAACTAACTGGAGTCGCCCAGAAGCGGCGTCTCTTTGCCTCCTGCAGCCTAACTTTAGTTTTGTGTTTGGTTGGCAATGGGATCTCACATTAGAGCAATAGCCATTTCAGCTAAAACACCTTTTGAAATGTAGTTCCGATCGACCCCCTGACGACACCCGGCCGTGAAGCTCTTACCGCTCCTCAGTGAAGCCATGGCAGCTCCGTCCTTGCTTCTATTTACCGACAGGTCTGTACACACTCTCATAAAAGCCAGCTTCCAATGCAGTCTTTCATGCATTTCGTTTGTGCGTTTGCCTTATGTTTTTTAGTAGTTCCCGTAATTGCACACATTTTTGAAAGTGCTTGGCAATCATATATATCATATATCTCCCCTTTCAGTCTTGGGACGCGTATACCCCCATCTCCCCTTAGCCCTGCGACCAACCCCTGCTGGGTCCTCGAATATTACAGTGACGACCCCCACACCTGGTCATAAGCCTCCATTAAAAGGGCCCTCCGGGGAATGATGTCACAATGCGCCACAGAACCCTGCTGACGTCATCAAAAAGCCACATTCAGGAATGCCTATCGTTGGTGATTTAGAGATTCAGGATTAGATTTCTTTTCTCTGCACAGCATCTTTTAAGACCTGGGACACGCATGCCTTCCATCTCCCCGTAACCCTGGAACCAACACCAGGTATTTATTTGAGTACTCCTGCTGAGTCCGCCCTTGGATCCTGAGGCCCGAACACACGTCCAGTATTCTCCCACGTTCTGGGAAACATGCCCACACCCCACCCTTCAACCTTGTGCCACCTCAGATGCCCTGCCTTTCGCTTAGCCCGGCTGCTGAGGTGCCCCTCCCCTCCCATAATTGACTCTACACAACCTGAAATGTGACACCAATTTAAAAAGCTTTGGAGTGGGGGTGCAAAAAAGTACATGAAGCATTGTGTTTCTGCCTTTGCAGGAGGGGCTTCTAAAAGGGCGACGATCTCGAATCCCCACTGTTTCACTTTTCCAACAGTACTTACTGAACAAAACTTAAGTTCTGAGATTCTTCTATCTATTCTGTCTTCCCATCGGTAATAAAAATCAGTGAGTTTCTCTGTCTTGTTTTGGCAGCACGTGGCAGTGCGCGTGCCTCCCGGGCTTGCAGCGTTGACAGGCGCCCCGGCGAGCACGCTTATTGTGTCGGAGTTTTGAGTTCTTGTGAGTGACTTCGGCACCAGTGAGTGTGTGCTGCGGGGCGTAACGCAGCCTCCTGCGGCGCAGGGGGTGGGTCAGCCCTCCAGAGGCCCCAATTTACCCCAAGGCCAGTGAATACCTGTGACAGACAGAATCAGCTAATTTTGTGTGGGTGTACTTGCACAGTGGTTTGGTTGTGACTTGTTATTTTCTGTGCTTTGCTTTGCGTACACAGTGATGCGACATTGCCAGGTGGTTGCTTCCCTTTGCAGTATGAGGGAAGGGACAGATGCTCTACCAAGAGATGTTCGCAGGCCTTCTACTATGTACATTCCGAGGGCAGCAAACAGATAGATGATGCTCACCATGTGTCGCTATTTTTTTATGTTGGTGATAGACTCGGCTGTATGTAATGATTTGCACAGCACATCTGTTCTTTATCGTCTCTGAAAGGCGCCTGGACCCATACTGTGTGTTAAACAAAGATGGCCCTACAGAGGGTGTGAACAGATGTCTCTATCGTAACGTTGAAGAAGCCCACAACTTTTGTGTTTGCGACCATATTGTGTCAGTTGTGCCTCGTAAAGGGTTCTAGGTGCCAAGTTAATCCACCGCCCTCTGGCATTTAAACATCAGGTGCGATCTGGCAATATTTCTCACCTGGTATATGTGTTTCCTTTGCGGAGAAGTCCAGTAGTGCCGCAGAAGGGGCATTCTTTTGGAAAACCAAGTGTAGAAATGTTCCAAGATTGTGAATATTCATTCACTCGTTGGTGCATTCCATAGATGCCATCTGTATTGCTACAGCTCTCCTTTTTACTTGTCGAATCCGAGTGCTTCAAAGCACTTGCTGTATACATTTTGTTTGCAATGGATGATTGTGAAGGGGTATGCACATTAGATTGATGCAGGTGTATCAAGAGATCAACACGCTGTGCAGTATCCAGCTTGATCGCACCTATGAAACTTGCCATATTGGCGCAGGGTCTTGACTTTGTTTTCTGTGACAAATCTTTTCCCAGCAATTATGGGATGTGTTTCAGAGTGGAGGTTCTACCTTCTTGTAACAAACCATTCTACCAATAATATAAAACACTGTGGTATAGATTGATGTGACTCGTGCTGCACTAGTTGTTGGAAGAGACGGGCACTAAGGAAACGACAGGGATAAGAAAACAGCCGAAGCAGATGCGGGAGAGAGACAAGCAGCAAAGAGAGCGAGAGATAATAGAGGAGGAGGGAGTTGGAAGAGACCTAAGAGACACAGAAAAGACCGGGAGTGAGGCAGTGACAGGGGAAACAGAGGGAGTGACCGAGAAGCTGCAAGACCGAGCGAGAGAGAAATGAGAGAGGAAATTGGACAGAGAAAGAGACAGCGGAATAGAGATAAGAGCTGAAAGAGCAGGGAAGAGACAGTCAGTCAAGGAATTAACTTGAGTGCAGAGAGAGTAAGACAGAGAAATAGACAGGCACAGACAGACTGGTGGCCGTGACAGGGGAGAGCAGAGGAATGAGCATGAGGCTTTGAATAGAGGGAGGAGACAGTTGGAATCATACTACAGTCACAGATCCGAGGCAAGGAGGGAGACATGGGCAGGAGAGAGACTGCCAGGGAGAGAGAGACAGTGCACAGACAAGCTGAAGGGAAGGGTAGTGAAACATGGAAGGAGAAGGGGGCATTTCTATTTACTTTTCGAGTTTATGAGCGGTTTCAGGGCGCGCACACTGAATATGGTCCCCAGAGTGTCAATAGGGCACATTATCAAGGATAAAACATCAAAAAAATATAGACAGGTGTGAGTCTAGATTTTCTACACCTAACACCACATATTGTATTAATTGTATTTATATAGTGACTCTACAATAGTCTACAGTGATGAGTACATATCACAAGAATTACCACTTGCTATTGTTTAATATGCTAAACTGAGGGAGACATTAAATGTACTGTGTTCTGCTATAGGTGATGAACTTGCCACATAGAGAATTTTATGGCGTTCCGGAGCATGAGTTGTGTTTGAGTGTTGCTTCCTTCTTTATTCCTTTTTGTTTCCTTTGGCTCTCATTCATAGTATATGTACAATTGCTAAGTGCTTGTATTCATAAACCTTCTACTCTATTTAACCCCTTCCGTGCTTCCGTCGGCCAACGGCCGTCGCGAGCACTACCTCGCTAGTGCTGCGCACGTCCGTTGGCCGACGCGGCCCCGCCCACTCTTTTAAACTGCCGCACCGCGGCGGAATTCGCGCCGCGGTTAAGTGGTTAAAGGTATTTTCTGTATTCCTGGTATGAATGGCTCCAAACTAAATGGCCAAGAATGAGTTCTGGTGTTGGAATATGCAGAAGGGTTCAGGTTTGTGCAGTAGAATGTGATGAGTTTTCAACTTCCAGAGAAAATATAGAGAGGACATGAGATGAGAGAACTCTCTTAAGGGCATACTTTTTGAGGAGGCCCTCTGCTTTTGATTGCAGTGGCTCAGTTTATTTGGTGATTCACAATTCCAATCATGGGTAAAACATGGCTTGTTGAACATAGATGAGATGTACTTGCAAATTGTTTGATTGCATATTGCATTTCAGGTTTTCAATTTGACCAATCCTTTGACTTCTTACCAACGAAATATGAGTGTCTTCCTGGTCGAGGACCACACTGCTTTTTCTCTTATCTGTCTTGTATCAAGACCCTGCTGGACTATGGGGTGAAAGAAAGCTTGAATAAGCAGCTACCTATGTTATATGACATCTCTTTATTAATGTAATAACTGCACTTTCACAATTGCTTTATTAACCATCCTGCTTTCTCAAATTTGCTTGAAAATGCACCATTTGTCCACTCTTTTTTCAGTATGCCAATAATTTTACACCCCACCACTTTCAAATGTCACCAGCCACCACTGAGTATGAGTATTGGAAATCCTCCAAAAAGGCTGGAGAACAAAGAATGAAGCAAAGACAGAATCAGTCCAAATACTACTTTAAATCCAGTCATCAGACCAGATGCAATGTTCTTAAAGACATGTACAATAACAGTTGTCACAAACGAATTGCATATTGTTTGTACTATATCTGCAAAATATGTTGGGTGCCGCATTTGTAACATCCTCTGAATTTCTGAAGCAGTTCCGACTGGCTGCAGATTATAAACTTCAACCTCTGAAGTCAAAGGGACTTCTTTTTGTACCAGAACAGACAATAATTTATTTGATACAAATACAAAAGAATCCTCGGGTCTAGAAATAAACAAACTATGAAGAAACAGAAGAGATTATATCTCGGAGCTCACAGGGGGATCCTTTCTTTAGGACGAAATCCCATCACCCACCAAAGGTGGCATGCTTCATCAGCTGGGATTCTCCTCTTGGCGGGAAAACCTAGCCCCGCCAAGGGCTGTTGCCAGGTTGAGGTGAGGCTTATTATCCGTACGACACGGGTAGAACCAGTATTGTAAGCAAAAAATACCCCAGCAGGATTACTGGTTTTGTATTCTGCACTTTCTTTCTAACACTTTGCACTTTGTTCGCAGTAACACTACCTATGGTCCTGACGAAAGCCGTGACACCTAGAGGGTCTTTATGGCTGAAACATGTTGACCTGTCTTCATCACACATATGCAGCAATATAGTTAAGCTGCAGGTGCACTGTTTTTAACCCTGGCACCAGGAACGAGTTAATAAAGTTTTCCCCTTCGCTCTTGGTAGCTAGTTTTAACACCACTATCCCCACTTTTTGCTAGTTTTGTTGCGCTGCACTCGTCACCCAACCAGTCCTTTACCTCACATCTGCAGGATTTAGTACATCCAAGATAGAGGTGGATTAAAACAACCCTGAGCTCCTCCCTCTCAGAGAGGGGGTTGTAGCCCTTGGCGGGGCTAGGTTTTCCCGCCAAGAGGAGAATCCCAGATGATGAAGCATGCCACCTTTGGTGGGTGATGGGATTTCGTCCTAAAGAAAGGATCCCCCCGTGAGCTCCGAGATATAATCTCTTGTGTTTCTTCGTAGTTTGTTTATTTCTAGACCTGAGGATTCTTTTGTATTTGTATGATTATTGTCTGGGGAACAAATCCTTGCAGGTCTCTAAAACTTCCTCCGGACCCCCCCCCCCCCTCTGTGTGTTTTTACCAACAATTTATTTGAATCATTAAAAAGCATACATTTCATTCTTATACTAGGCCAAGGGAAGTTCCTAATGCTATTTGGAGGCAGAGGATACAATAACAACCCACAACACAATTTTTTTTAAAAACTTTGATCAAGTAGAGCTAGCTGGGTTCCAACACACAACAAGTAACATTTGTTAAAAATAAATGAGAACTGTTATTCAGAAGTGTGGGAATGGATGCAATGGGAGAAACAGATTAAACACAACTTAATCCTGGCATCAAAGCACTACACATTCCGTGCAATGATATGGTGTCACATATTAGGGAGTGTCCAAGGGGATTTCTGTAATTTGCTGAAGTAATCTACCCAGGGTCTTCTTCATTTTCTTTTAAACAGATATGGGGAAAAATGAAACTTCTATGAATAGAAGTATTGTGAATTGTGCAAAGGTTCAAACCAGCAATTGGACTGATATTTTTGAGTCGTGAAAATGGTTGTAATTGGCAATGAAATAATACTGTGTATTAGCCAGGTAATATATGGAGTGTCACTGACTGTAAGCGGTCTGTCTTCAACTTGTTCTATCCGCAATAGGGTGTATTTCGATTCTTTTTTAGCCATTGTTTTATGTGTGAGGGCCATATTAAATGATTCAAACAGGGCTGTTTCAATGAGAAGTTGCAAAAGCACGAAAATTGATCTAAGTGTTTGTAGTGCCCAAATTAGTTGTATAATTGATCTTAACTGAGCCTGCCCGTGTTGTAAAAAATTCAAGTCTCCCTTCAGGAGGTTTAGGGCTGAGGACAAATTGTGATTTAATGAATACACTCTTTTAGAAAGTGTGTGCATTCCATTGTCGATAACTTTAAAAACTGTTTGTATGTTTTCTTGATCTATTTGCCCAATTCTTTCTCCATCTTCTTTTTTTGAATATTTTTTCAATTCAATGTAGATGGCAGGCATATATTCCTGTGGCAAGGAATCTTTTATTCCTTTTAGGACGTGGTCTCAGAAGTAAGTCAGAAAAATCCATATACAATCGAGAAAAAATTATTCTTTTACAGCTGAAAAACTAGAGTCTTCCTACCATTGTTGGCATAGCTTAATTACACCATAGGTGGTAACTGCTACCTGTGTTTGTGTATTGTAACATGGATAAGGATGATTAATTTCAGTTCCAGGATTGTTGGAAATGCTGCATTCAGGTATCAGAATTATAAGACCGTAAGGCCAAACCTGTAACAGGAAACTGGGTGGAATTATAGGTTAATTCTTTATCATATCATGAAAGTCTGCTTCAGACATATTAATTTGGAATTGCCAATTATTGAATATAGTCAGATTGACTATTGGAATAGAAGGTTACTGTAGGTCCTTCATTGTTCCGAATCCCAGACAAGTTGTCTGCTGGCTAGTTTTGTTCAGAAAGATTATTTCTTTTGATAATATATAGGCTTGAAATAAGGCTTCTTTGCATTGGATATGCCAAAATATGGTTCTCTGAATGCTTTTTTCATCAACATTTGCTTTTAAATAGTCCACCCCCTCTGCCTGGGATGACTCCTGGTGGCTCACAGCGCTCGGAACCCCCCGACACCCACGGACCACGCATAAAACCTCTGCATCATCCTGGACTCCTCGCTCTCAATGAACCACCAAATCAATGCCGTTTCATCCTCCTGCTTCCACACGCTCCACCTACTTTGTAAGATCTTCAAGTGGATCCCCACTGACTCCAGGATAACCGTCACCCATGCTCTCGTCTACGGCAACACACTCTATGCCAGCACCACCCAGAAACTCCTAAAGAAACTGCAGAACATCCAGAATGCCTCTGCCAGATTCATCTTGCACATCCCACGCCGCCACCGCCACATTACCGGCCATCTGAAAGACCTTCACTGGCTACCTATCAACAAAAGAATTACCTTCAAACTCCTCACACATGCTTACAAAGCCCTCCACAATGCTAAACCTGCATACCTCAACCACCACCTCTCCTTCTACACTCCCACCAGACATCTCCGCTCTGCCCAACTCGCCCTGGACACCATCCCACGGATCCACAAGGCCACTGCTAGAGGAAGATTCTTCTTCTACCTCACAGGAAGGCCTGGAACTCCTTGCCTCTGCAGCTCAGACAATCACCATGACCTGGCTCTTTAACTGAACCGCAGATCCACCCCCCCACTCAGGGTCTTGAGACCCTTAGGGGTGAGTAGTCGCACTTCATAAATAACTGATTGATTGATTGATACTCATATCCTCATATCCTCGAAAGCCAGGTTTTGACTAAACTCAGTAGAGTAAATTCAGCTTGTTGGTAGTGGTTAGATTTTTTGGAAGCTTCTGTATGAAATGAAAGACTTAAGGATGTGATCTGTCAGCACTCTAGAAGTAAAGGAATTGTGTTAAGGAATTAGAATGGCTCTCACGTGGCAGAGCCGCACAATGTTCCCATTGTGTGTAATTGTGAATTTCTCTAGGATATCTAGTTTTATGAATGAAATAATGTGCATATTGGTGATGATGATAAATTTCTTTGTAATTTGATGAATTCAAAGAAGGATCTTTGTTTTTCGAAGTAATATATGCCTGTAAATCAGTCATCATTCTTTTTAACAGCCTCAATGTCCTAATCATCCAAAATAGATCAGGGTATTATAAAATCATTCATTGAAACTTTAATCACACAAGGCAAATCCACTGTCACAGTGGGTCCCATAATCCAATATGGAACCCTTTCCTAGGCTATGCCCTTGGGCACAGGATAAGCTTTAATATTCACAGCATAGAGACCTTTTTGGTCTCTGTGGGATGAGAGTGTGGTTGCAGTTCACGAACCACAGGCAAGCAGTTGTTCTTGCAGGGATGGATTTCTCCTGAGGCTCAGCCGGGAGTACATGCTTGTTGCTGCTAGTATTGCGATATTTGCACTCTGATTTCTAACTTTTAAAAAACACGATTTTAACTTGCTTGTTTTTAAAAAAACGTTTTTAAGCTATCACTTGATCTCTGTTACCTGCACCTCACTTTTAATATCCCGTAATCCCGATCTCCGGTTCAGGTTGGCCGGCGGTTGGATTGCGGGTCCGTCATCTTGAGTTGGTCGTGGGGTCAGCGGGCTATGCTTTCTGGTCCCAAATGATATTTAAGTGCAGTATGCCGCGAGCGCGCCTTATGTGATTTCTCCTGAGGCTCAGCCGGGAGTACATGCTTGTTGCTGCTAGTATTGCGATATTTGCACTCTGATTTCTAACTTTTAAAAAACACGATTTTAACTTGCTTGTTTTTTAAAAAACGTTTTTAAGCTATCACTTGATCTCTGTTACCTGCACCTCACTTTTAATATCCCGTAATCCCGATCTCCAGTTCAGGTTGGCCGGCGGTTGGATTGCGGGTCCGCCATCTTGAGTTGGTCGTGGGGTCAGCGGGCTATGCTTTCTGGTCCCAAATGATATTTAAATGCAGTATGCCGCGAGCGCGCCTTATGTGATTTCTCCTGAGGCTCAGCCGGGAGTACATGCTTGTTGCTGCTAGTATTGCAATATTTGCACTCTGATTTCTAACTTTTAAAAAACACGATTTTAACTTGCTTGTTTTTTTAAAAACGGTTTTAAGCTATCACTTGATCTCTGTTACCTGCACCTCACTTTTAATATCCCGTAATCCCGATCTCCGGTTCAGGTTGGCCGGCGGTTGGATTGCGGGTCCGCCATCTTGAGTTGGTCGTGGGGTCAGCGGGCTATGCTTTCTGGTCCCAAATGATATTTAAATGCAGTATGCCGCGAGCGCGCCTTATGTGATTTCTCCTGAGGCTCAGCCGGGAGTACATGCTTGTTGCTGCTAGTATTGCGATATTTGCACTCTGATTTCTAACTTTTAAAAAACACGATTTTAACTTGCTTGTTTTTAAAAAAACTTTTTAAGCTATCACTTGATCTCTGTTACCTGCACCTCACTTTTAATATCCCGTAATCCCGATCTCCGGTTCAGGTTGGCCGGCGGTTGGATTGCGGGTCCGCCATCTTGAGTTGGTCGTGGGGTCAGCGGGCTATGCTTTCTGGTCCCAAATGATATTTAAATGCAGTATGCTGCGAGCGCGCAGCGGGCGCGCCGGCGGTGCGCCGAAGGCACGCTAAAGGCAAGCCCGTCTGCGCCCCTCCGCGATCGATTCGCGCTCAGCGCCAGCCCCTCTGCCAAGGGATGTCGAGGTAAACATTTTAAATTGCATTATGATGGTTCCATATTAAAAAGCCTCAATACTAACACTAAAACTCACTTATGCCATTGTATTAGTCCTGATGCGCAGCCACTGGAGCCCTTTAATGTTTGTCCAGGGTGTGGGACTATAATTCCAAAGTTATTGTTTGACACCTTAGAGAGGTCTAGAACTCACGCAGGAAAGATCGAGAAAGACATTGGGACTTCAACTTGGAAATTGGCCTTGATGAATGTCAGATCACTGATTAAACACAGCACAGAGTGTGCTTTATTCATGGAAGCTGAAAACATTAAGATAGCTTTTATTACAGAATCCTGGACGGATAATGCTTCCGGCCCAGACCTGGTTAAAGCGACGCCTCCTAATTTTGTTTGTTATACTTTGAACAGGCCTAGGGGAAGAGGAGGCGGATTAGCAGTCATTTATCATTTCTCCCTTATCGCTTCTTTTAGCCCGGGAGAGGTGGAAGGCTGTGAGGTGCTAGACTTCTCCTTCCGCATGTCCCCCCACTCTACTTTTCAAGGCTCACTTGTTTACAGACCTCCAGGCCCTAGAGGCCGTTTCATTGAGCAGGTGGGCAAACTCATTGAAGTGGGTATTTTGGCTAGCTCCTATACTATCCTTGGCGATTTTAATTTCCACTTGGAAACTTTCTTCGACCCAGACACAGCCAAATTGTTAGATTTAATGAAGTGTAGTAATTTAGAGCAACTTGTGACTGATGTGACTCATCAGGCAGGCCATATACTGAATGGTATTTTTTCTAATAATCCTCAGTTACTAGTCACCAATATCATTCCGCTTCCATGGTCAGACCACAGAGCAGTTCTATTTAATCTCACCATCCCCGAGCGCCAATCTCAAAAGCCAGTTAAAAAAAAACTGGTGAAAAGGGCGTGGAATAAAGTAGTGGCGGAGGATTTGTGTGATATTCTCAATAAGACTGCAGTTATGTCTCCCTCAAATTTAGAAGAACCATTAAGATATAATGGGGTAACCCATAGAAGTCAATGGACCTGGGTAATAATTGGCATAGAAAAACAATGGTCCTAGACTTATGTTAAATTTTAGTTGTCTGAAACAATCATAAACAGCATGAGGTACATATATAGTTTAAATCAATAATGTACCATTAACTTATTTAAAGAGCATTCAAATATATCCTCAAAATTCAAAGAAGGCACACACTATTGCTTATTGGTGACTCGTATTTAATTCGGTCACTTTACATAACATATTATCATATTCAATGTTCAAGATAAAGGGGTGGTTGCTCCAAGGAAAAATGTGAAGAAAGAAAGTGCTCGTGAAGTAAGATAGAATAAACAAGAGGGGGATCCAATCAAGCAAAACAATGATTCATCATTATTTACATTACAATCTCATAAGCAAAACTGGTCGTGATTCATGATTGCACCAGTTCTACATTAGGGCCTATCCAATGGTTAATTCATAGTTATTCTTTATGTTCTTTCTCAAAGTTAGCAAACAACGTTCGTCTGTAAGCAAGTAGGGCTGGGATAGTATACAGTACAGGCCCCGAACAGGGGAGAGTGTCGACGTTTCGACCCTAGTGCAATGAGCGCAGTTTGTATCCTCTGCGAATGGGTCTTCCTCAAGACAGAAAGGAGGGATGGGGGGAGCAACTGATCATGGGTGATGCACAGTAAAAGTGCCGCCCCTAGTTATGGATTTAAAGGTCCGCAATAGAATTGCGGCTTGGTAACAGCAGTTTACCTTCAATCAATGGGTGAGAAAAATCGCCCACAGCGTCTCAATGAATCTGCTCGAGCAGACCAGCTGGATTCCCCCGGGCTGTGTGAAGATGATTCATTGAGACGCTGTGGGCGATTTTTCTCACCCATTGATTGAAGGTAAACTGCTGTTACCAAGCCGCAATTCTGTTGCGGACCTTTAAATCCATGACTAGGGGCGGCACTTACTGTGCATCACCCATGATCAGTTGCTCCCCCATCCCTCCTTTCTGTCTTGAGGAAGACCCGTTCGCAGAGGATACAAACTGCCCTCATTGCACTAGGGTCGAAACGTCGACACTCTCCCCTGTTCGGGCCTGTACTGTATACTATCCCAGCCCTACTTGCTTACAGGCGAACGTTGTTTGCTAACTTTTGAGAAAGAACATAAAGAATAACTATGAATTAACCATTGGATAGGCCTAATGTAGAACTGGTGCAATCATGAATCCACGACCAGTTTTGCTTATGAGATTGTAATGTAAATAATGATGAATCATTCATTGTTTTGCTTGATTGGATCCCCTCTTGTTTATTCTACCTTACTTCACGAGCACTTTCTTTCTTCACATTTTTCCTTGGAGCAACCACCTTTATCTTGAACATTGAATATGATAATATGTTATGTAAAGTGACCAAATTAAATACGAGTCACCAATAAGCAATAGTGTGTGCCTTCTTTGAATTTTGAGGATATATTTGAATGCTCTTTAAATAAGTTAATGGTACATTATTGATTTAAACTATATATGTACCTCATGCTGTTTATGATTGTTTCAGACAACTAAAATATAACATAAGTCTAGGACCATTGTTTTTCTATATCAAATTTAGAAGAGGCAACACGTTCCTACACTAGCTGGCTAGAAACAGCAGGGAACATGCTTGCTCCTAGAAAAATGTTCTATCCCACCAGACGGCTGCCCTCCGCTCCCTGGTATTCACAAGAACTCAGGGGAAAGAAAATTGATTTGTAAACACTTGGAGAGAAGATGGAGAACAGAGTACAAGGAAACTGATAAGGACGAGTATAAACGGGGTCTTGCCATATACAAACAGCAGACTCACCAGGCAAAGCTTTTATTTTTTTCCATGAAGATTAACAGAGCAAATAATTCAGCTAGGGAACTATTTAATACAGTCACTAGCCTGGCCAATCCAGTGGCGAGTACATCTACGCCTAGTCAAGATCTTTTCGAAAAATTGGCCAGTTTCTTCTATGAGAAAGTGGATGCCATTTTCTCCACTTTCTCTAATGTTACCCCTAAGAATACGGCGGGCCTAATGGCTGATCCACATCTGGAAAAGAAAGTGCTACTGAACAAATTTGCCCAGCTTACAGTTACAGAAACTGGTCATCTTATTATGCAGGTGAAATCTGGGTCCCCTTTGGAACATGCCCGATAGCGATATTAAAGTTAGTGGCAGAGCCAGTCTCTCAAGTTTTGACACCCATTTTTAATTTGATGTACTCAGAGGGACATTTTCCGTTAGACTGGAAAAAAACCTCTATTCTCCCCCTTCTGAAGAAACCGAATCTTGATACAAAAGACCCTAACAATTTTAGACCAATATCCAGACTTCCGGTACCTGCTAAAATCATCGAGAGAAATTTAAATACGCAACTTAGCCAATTTCTCGAGTCTACACAAGCATTGGACCAAACTCAGTATGGTTTTCGAAGGGGCCACAGCACCGAAGCTGCCCTCTTGAAATCTACTGAAGAGATACGGACCATTCTAGATCAAGGTGGCAAGGCTGCTCTGATCTTGTTAGATCTTTCTGCAGCATTTGACACGGTCCATCACGATTTGTTGATGGACCGGCTGCAGGAGATTGGGGTACAGGGTTCGGCCTGGAGACTCCTAAGATCATTCTTGTCAAACCGGAGTCAGCGGGTAATGTTGGGGAATTTGTATCTAAACCTTTTTCACTACCATGTGGGGTCCCGCAAGGCTCCTCACTGAGTCCGACACTATTTAATATATATGTGTCCTCTTTGGCGCCCCTTATTCAGTCATTTGGGTTCAGTCTAACTACTTATGCGGATGATACTCAAATTGTGGTGTCTCTTCTACCAGCTGAGTCAAAGAGTACGGCAGTTCGTTTTAAAGAGTGCATGAATGCCGTAGGGATCTGGATGGCCCAAAACTGCCTTAAGCTAAACTCCAGTAAGACGGAGGTGGTATGCTTTGGGAATGATCCTAATTTTTGGACTCCAGATTGGTGGCCAGACTCCCTGGGCCCCCTTCCCGCACCCAACAGGAAGGTTAAAAACCTAGGTGTGTGGGTGGACCAGAAGCTCAATTTTAAAGACCAGGTTAACTCGGTGGTCTCTGCTACGTCTTTCGCTCTGAGGTCATGCAAGAAAATTCTGCCACTGTTACCTACAGAATGTCGTAAAACAGTTATCACAGCTCTCACTATGTCGAGACTGGATTACTGTAATAGTTTGTACTTCAATATTCAGGAAGGCTCTCTGCATAAGTTGCAACTCCTTCAGAATGCGGCTGCTAGACTGGTGTCGAGCATCCCAAAATACACTTCAATAGCGAAAGAAATTCGGAAATTGCACTGGTTGCCAGTAAGGAAGCGTACTATGTTCAAGGCAATGTGTCTGGTTCACAAGGCACTGTAAGGAGCCGGGCCGGCCTATTTAAAAGAGCGGCTGTACTGGTATACGCCAAACAGACTATTGCGCTCATCTGATGCCAAACTGGTTTATGTGCCATTTTGTAAAAAAGGCCACCTGGGGTGGAAAAAGCTTTGTAGCTAATGCAGCCAAAGCGTGGAATAAGCTTCCCCTATATCTTAGAGGTATGTCGAGCCTTTTGGCCTTTCGAAAAGCTTTAAAAACCTGGCTGTTCACTGATTAGAATGACTCTGGTTTGATCCTCGGGTAAGATTTCACATAGCGCCAGGACACCTACGGGTAACAGTAGCGCTCTACAAATGTTATAATAATAATAATAATAATGGAATATCCATTCAGGAGCAGTAGAACAAGAAGTATCATTGACAACCACATGATGAACAGAAAGGTTCCCAAAATGATCCAGAGGAATCTAATACTTGTCAAAAAACCATTGACAAGCATGAAGTAGTCTCTTGCAATGAGTGACTGTTGAAGGGGTTGAAAAGTCTCATGTGAAATATCCACAGTCATTTTCAATATATTTGTCCTCTTGAGGCTCTCGAAAGTGCACCAGTTCAAATGGTGTAGTGTCAGGTGGAATTTCATAGTAAATCATGGAATAGCGTTGGACAGTAGCCACTGTCATATTGGCACATCTGCTATGTTTGTTGCACTCAATGTCCTGCGTAGCGTGTCTAGCTCAAATAACCCCGGCTGGGAACTCGAGCTAGAAATGTTGCTGCTTTGTTTAGAGGATAGGGTATTGTTAGACCTGGCTTGTCCAGTGGGTCTATCCCCAGACATTTGGCTTTTTGGCCTCCTGTTTTGGACGCTGTTTTTGTTGGTTTTATGACTCTGGGCACTTTACCACTGCTGATCAGTGCTAAAGTGCATATGCTCTCTCTGTAAATTGTCATGATTGTCATATTTGATTTACTGGCAAGTCCCTAGTACAGTGCATTGTGTGTGCCCAGGGCCTGTAAATCAAATGCTGCAAGTGGGCCTGCAGCACTAATTGTGCCACCCAAATGAGCATCCTGTAAATGTAACTAAGACCAGCCACTGGAGTGTCTGTGCGCAGTTTCGTACTGCCATGTCGACCTGGCAAGTGCACCCACTTGCCAGACCCTAACCTTCCCTTTTCTTACATGTGAGTCACCCCTAAGTTAGGCCCAACGTACCCCTGTGGGCAGGGTGCAGTGTATGTGAAACGGAGGACATGCCCTGATGTGTGAGGCATGTCCTCTTAGTGAAATACTGCCAATTTTGTTTTTCACTATGGAAAGGCTATCTGTCCCATAGGATAAAATGGGAGTTTATATAACATCTAATAAATATAACTTCCCATTGGTACAAGAGAGAAAGGTGGAGTTTAGTATGCCTGAACTCAGAATATAAAAATGCATCTTTTAGTAAAGATGATTTTTATATTGTGTGTTTCAAAATACCACTTTTAGAAAGTGGGTATTTTCTTGCTTAGCCATCCTGTGTGCCTCTGCTGGTTTGTGGAGTGACTGTCTAGTTTTCGAATGACAGGTGCTGGGGATGTACATTCTCTCAGATGGCCACGGGGGGTTGATGTGTGTCCTGCCTTTCTTGGATGAGTAAGGGCTGTGCTGAATAGACCTGGGCTGCATTTAGAGTATAGGGAAAGGAGATTTCTTTCAAACCTGAATGGGCCTGGTCTGCCTTGGACAATGCTGTCTCCACCTCCTGCCAGGCAGCTGCACCAGAGACGATAGAACTGGTTTTGGCTGGGCAAAGAGCTTCTCTGCCACCAGAGAACAAAGGAATTTGTGCTATAAAAAGTGGGGCCCAGACCCCTGAACTTTAGATTACTGCTGAAATAAGGAACCTGCCAGGATGAAGACCCGGGAAAGCTGGAGGAGGAGTACTGCCCCTGTGCTGTGTGCTGTTGGGGTTGGCCTGCAGTGGTTGCTTCTGTCTTGGGCAGGGAAAGGGCTGGACTGTGCTTTCATCATCCTGCTGTTAGAGTTTTCTCCAAGGGCTTGAAGTAGAGCATGCCTCCTGTTGGAAGTTTCAGGGATAGAAAAGACTTCAAAGATTACTTCTGGGATTCAAGAGGAACCTTTGCCAAGGAGAAGAGCTGGAGAAACTGAGGGGAAGTACTGTAGCTTTGCTGTGTGCTGTCTGGGGTTGGCCTGCAGTGGCTGGTTCTGCCAAGGAAAGGACAAGGACGTTGCTGTGTGCTGTGTCCCCTGCTTGAGGAAGATCTCCAAGAGCTTGAAGTAGAGCTTGCCTCCTGTTTTTGAAGTCTCAGGGATACAAAGACTTCACCCCCAGCTCGACTGAACTTCCTTGCTGGGAGTTCTGACCTGCCAAGAGGTGCCTGCTGCTGTTCTTGGCCTCTGGAGGTTGTTCCTGCTGTTGGGAACTGGAAAAGCAACGCAACTAAGAGAAGCACGACGCAACCACACCCGTTTCTGAAGCATCGCTGAAGAAACCAATGCAGTGCCTGCCGGCAGCTCGAGCAATCGCCGCAAGCCGCATCGAGTGAACCCATCTATGAAGTCCGAGATCACCACACCGATTCTGACACAGGCCCAGCTGTGCGGCTGCAAGAACCAATGCATTGTGGGACAGCAGCTGGAGAAACCGACTCATCTCTGATTCTCACGCATCGCATCCTGGAGCCACGCCTGTAAGAACGCCGGGCTGCAGTAAGAAACCGACGCATCACCTCCCCGTACAGTAAGAAACCGATGCATCACCTCCTCTTCAGTAAGGAACTGACGCATCACCACCCCTGCGTGGTAATAAGGCACCGACGCATCACCTCCCCTGAAGTAAGGAACCGATGCATCACCTTCCCTGGGCATAAGGAATCGACGCATCACCTTCCCTGCGACAGTTTTTGTTTGTGCGTGTGACGTATCCAAGGTACTTTGTGTGAAACGTGATGCATCTGCAATTTGCTTTGAACAGAACTGTTTCTACCTTTTAAAAGTCATATTTTGATTACTGTATTGTGGATTGTTGTTGTTTTGGTCTTGTTTGGTGTAGATAAAGGTTACTTATTTTTCAAAACTGGTGTGGTGTCCATTTGTAGTGTTTTCACTGAATTAATGTATGTGAGCACAAATGCTTTACACATTGCCTCTGAGATAAGCCTGTCTGCTCGTGCCAAGCTACCAAGGGGGTGAGCAGTGGTTGTTTTAGAAGTGTATCCCCCTTACCCTGACTAGGAAGAAGGTTCCCTACTTGGACAAAGGTGCGAACCATTGCCAACTGGAGACCCTGTTTCTAACAGGTATGCAGAATAGGGAGAGGCTGGGAGAACTACTCTTAATCCTTCTTGGTGTCTGAGGTGTTGTATTCCGCTTTAGGGGTCCGTATATAGGTTTTCTTGAATCATGTCCTTATATAGGCACAATTCGCATTGCCCTTACATAGGCAAAGAATCCCTGTCCTTATTTAGGCATTAACCGTGCACTCCAAATACAGGCATGGTCACCGACATCCGTCCACCCTAACGTCACAACGAGTTCTTAGAAACCAGACCCTTAAGCTTCGGGAGTTCCCCTAGCACAGGACTATTGATTTCTCCAAGAACTCATCTATTATGTATAAACCGTTATACCTTAAGGGTTAATTCCTGACGTCTTCCTCTGTCCGACTTCATGTCAATGCTAACATTCCAAGACACCTACCAGGTATAAATATACCTTCCCTTGCCCAAGCAAGTTAGAGGAGACCTCGACTTCAGAGGAGCCCGTATCCTGGCCTGACGCACTGAGAAGACGCTGTCATTCCTGCACGCAGACGAATCCAGCTTCCAGTGTTCTGACTCCCTTCGCGGGGTGTTAGAGTTCCAGATCCGGAAAGAGATTCCCACCTCTCTCATTCTCAAGGTATGGAGCTGACTAGAACCTAGAGGGACTCTTGGCATACCATACTTGGCATACTATACTTAACATACTCTTAGTATACCAGACTAGAGAATACTCCACCTACTTCTACCTTTCCCTACACCTAGACTAGGTTAGGTACATTGGGGTAGAACTAGCTTAGAGACGCATCGTATGAGTACTCGCATTTTTAGCTCATGTTATTTATGTACGTGAATATATGCTAAAAGATAATGCTAGCGCAGTATTATTTATTTCTACTGCTTACGCTGTACATTCTTTATCTTGCATACTGTCTTGTGATCGTAACAGCACATACCTCTTACACGAGAAACAAGACTGTTCAATAAAACCCTTTTTATTGAAACGCCCGTCTTTCCTTTCTGTGTAACTCTGTAGAAACTAAGCATGCACGATTGACTGAGTGAAACTGTTATCTATTGTTTCCACGATTCTGAGATGTGTTCCGATTCTAAAGGGAAACAAAGTTGTCATATTTTTCGGTTGCCAGAAACTACTCCCTTCTTGTTCTCAAGGAGTTTCTAGTGGCCTCTGAGCTGCTGGCACAAGTAATTAAGTTTAATATACTCGATAGGGACATACCGACCTTAGTCCTATGTCAAGCCTATAGGTTATATTATTCCAATGCACAGAGCCTATTAGGGAAATAGGAACTACACTACATGGCGCCCAACGTTTGGTAAGGCAGTAATTTAACGCTAGATACTGAGTAACTCAGTCGTGCTTTTCTCAGAGACCCCTACTCACATACTCCATAAGACGTCTGGAGTGGGTAGGGTTAAAATATCCGCCAAAGCTAAATAGGGAAGCACCCTATATATTAGTTGTTTGGTTTGTTCAACGTTGAAGGATACAGTGTTCCAAAATATTGTGCACCTTATCTTTTTGTTTCCTTGAAACTTGTTCTACATTTTTCCAAAAACAAATGTCCAACCGGGACAATGCCACCGACACCGGTGGAGCTATGGCTGACCCAGCCATAGCAGTTTTTAACTTTACAGGTTTAAATGAACCTGAGGAGGGTGTTATAGACATCAATCCAAACTTAAGAAGAGCCATCACTCTAAAACTTATAAAACATGGCCTACCTCCAAGAGGCGGTAGAGCAGTTTTCGTGATAGAGGCACACGAATCCTTTCAGACAGAGGTATTCTATTCATGGGTAATATTTCCTGAATCAAATTCAGTAACAAGACTGTTTCACTTCTACAAAGAAGATGAACCACCAGAGGAATATATTCCTTTCGAGGATATTGAAATTCCACTAACATACCAGGAGCATCAGCTCTGGTTTAAAGGCGCCCTAAAACATCACAAAAACATTACCAGGCTCGGTCCACTAGGTAGACCAGGAGCCGATTCTAGCCGGCTACACTCCTCATCCTGACCTCAAAATAATGTTAGACGAGGAATTACTTACTCAACTTACAGAGTTAATAAAAATTTACAGACAACTAGTCCAATATGTCATGCAGACTTTCACAGTCCAACCACCATTGACACTTCCAAATCAAACCCCTCAACATGGGAATACACTAAAAATTACACCACAGACTCTATACGCAGTCATGGGAAAAATGCCCACAAAACGTGAGCAAATTCCATTTTGGATAGCTCAAAAAATTACTCAAATAGAAGCAGTATTTCCTAATACTAGCCCTAATGAGAAACACAGAATACTAACAATCTGTTTACCAATGGGGATCACACCACAACTGGAAGACTGCACCACTTGGGGCTCAGTCTTTGCTGCCATCTATACTAGAACACATGGTGTTCCATCAATTGCAGTAATACCTGATGTCCTGAAACAAATTCAAAACAAATACGGGGCAGAGCCTGCTCTGAATTTAGGTATGAAATTACTGAAAAATTTCGACCAGGTCTCAACAATAATATTATCTAATATTAAAGGGGAGGCAGCAGCAGTGGCGATCCACCAACGATTAAGGGAATTAGATGTTACAGAACATCAAACAGAACTACCCAGAATAATAGAACAATCTTATGCAGAATTAGGCAGAGATAGTTTGGGTGGAAGACCATTGAAGCCAAAACTATCTGAAAGTCCTGAGAAGGACTCTATTAAACAAACTCCTACATCTTCTAAAAAGAAGTGGGAAACTATGGGGAATGGATGAGCAACGGCAGATCTGAGTAACCACACCTCCCTGCTTTATTCCTTTTCTTGTATATGAAACTGTAGCGGGTAGTATGATTGGGTGTGCACATACAGCTCCTGCACCTGCCGTTGTTGGATGCCAGCTGCCAGGCAGAGAGAAAACTGTGAAAGTGGTGGAGCGGTGCACTACCAAAGAGTTTTTTTTCAATAAATCCAAATGTTCAATTTGTTAAGTGGTAATCAATCCTTTATTTTCAATATCAAAATATACAGATTCCAGCCAACGCGTTTCGTTCATACATAAAATGAACTTCTTCAGGGCTGAAAGTTATAATACATAAAAGAAAACATAAGTATAAAAATATATGCATATAATGTATTCACACAATATACTTTACTTTAAAAACGAGAGAGGAACTATATACAAAGGCAAAGGTTATTTCAATAGAAGGTGACTCTAAACACAAGAAAGGAAATGTGATGGGGTGGGATAAATACAAAAGAAAAGTGGGAATTCATGGTCGACAGTATGTGGCCTCAAGTGGGAGAAATATAGAAAGACAAAATAGAGTGAGGGGGAGAAGAAAATAGAGGGGCGGGGGAGTAGGGATGAAGACAAGAATAGAAGGGGGAAAAACATGGAAATATAAAAATATAAATATATAAAAATGGCAGACATTGACAATCTTATAAACGTTTTGTAGTGTAATGACCAGTGAGCGTTTGATCTGTAAATAGGTATATAAATCAAAATGGACCAATATCTGAGAGATGTACTTATTCGAGCTTATGTCAGGAAAAAGAAAAAAACAAGTTATAAGTCAATACCTTTGTAGTTAATGGGAACAACTGGGTCAGGGGCTATTTTCACTAGTGAGTCTATACGGTTCACCCTAAGCATAGCTCATAGTGTCAAAGTAAGAAAGTAGCAGTTGGTCCAGGGCCTAAATGACAGCGCATGATCAGAGAAACCATTGAGCGATACAAATACGGGAAAAGGAGACCAAAGTAAAACAGAGAAAAAGCGCTACATGTACCTACCAAATGGTGATATGAAGGAGACGCAGGAACACAGAGGCAATGAAGAGCCTTTGGTCTGGGATCATTGGAAAAGGCGTTCGGACGTGAGGGCATGCATTTGGCCCAATAACGTACGTCTATGTTCCAAATTCCTGCTGTCGACGCACAAGTGTTATGCTTTGAAAGCTACCATGATAAGTACCTGATGGTTGTGTCTCTAAGAGAGTAAAAGAAGGTATATTAAAAAACCAAGAAGCGACATAGTGTGCAGACACAAGAGATTTATAGGGAATGAGCACCGGTACCAGAAAAATTGCATGAATGTGTACAGGTACCTGAAAAGTGGCATGACATGAAGGTCATAATAGCTAAAGAAAAAGAAAAAACTGCGTCCGAGTAAAGGACGGTTTGCTGACTTGGCGATAAAGGAGGGTAGCAGAGAAAGGCATGTAACAATAAGCCTATGTAAGGAGAGCAGACGCACTTAGCAGGCTTCATGATCAAAAACATGGAAAGATGGTACGGTAGTAAAATTAAAACATTACAAAGCGGTCTCCTAAATGTATGCGCAGAAGCGCCAACTATACCAAAAATATAAATAAAGCAGTGACGCGCTGAAATCACCTATATGAAGGCAATACAATCTAGAAGAAACTAAAGGGTTAGGCTTGTAGTGATGTACAAATCGCATCCGGGTAGTCGCGTTGTTGACAACCCAAAGGACAAGATTCAAGGGGCAGTGGATAAGTAAAGTAAAAAGGTTCCTTGAGTATAAACGAGCTGCTAAGAAGAGAGCTGAGTAACAAATTAAATAGTATGAAAATCACATTGCAGTGAGTGCGCTGTAATTAAATCTCAGACATAAGTTGAAAAAATAGAGTAGCAGAGTTATTAAACTGGAAATGAGATAGTCATAAATTGTAAAGTTAAGGTACAAGCACCATAGCCAAAAAATAGTGGTAGTAGCCAAGAAGTTATTACAAGAACAGGTGGAGATCTACATACCTGGGGACACAATTCTATTAGTATCGTCTGGTCGGCAGTCAATGTTGAACTGGCCGGTCCCACTTCTTGGTTTATAAAAATACCGTAAGAATGGGCGGGAAAGTAATCGGTGAAAAGACACCGAAGAGAGACTATAAGGGAAGAGCGGTGGCCAGCAGAAAAGAGGATGAATCCGCCCTTCCACTAGGTGATAAGGCTGGGGGAAGTGTCAGCACAAGTGTGTGACATGTAAATGGAGGAGAAAGGTAGTGTCAGCACAAGAAGTAAATGGCAAGTGGGTTGCTCAAACCTCGATAATAAGAAAAAAGAGTCAGCACAAGTCGCGGTTGGAATAATGTAATAAGTAGCCAATATGGGGAAGAAAAAATGAAGTATCAAGAAGAACACAGAAGAAAAGACCAACCGGTCGCGTCGGGAAGGTGGAAAGATATGTAGGATGAGTAAAATTAGTGAATTGGCACATGAGATGAACACTAAAAAGATGTATCCATCCCATGAGCGGGGGAGGAAGCAAATGTCAAGGTTAAGAGGATAAAAACAGGGGCCTGTTTTGAAAGGACCTGGTAGGAGGCAAGTATATAAAAGAAGACAAAGGGGGGAGATATGTCTGATGGGTATAAGAACTTAGTTCATAGTGAGAGGACACGGTCAGTGGGATGATATAAGAATACTGTGTCCATGATAAAAAAGCATGGACAGTAGAGAGACATAGGGAAGCAACGGATGATATAAGAAAGCTGTGTCCATGGCGAACCGGCATGGACAGTAGAGAGAAATAAGGACACGATGGTAGTGGCAGACGTATCGCATATCTTAATGAGAAAATCAGTAAGAGAGTGGCGGCTATATCGTAAAGTAAGCCGTCAAAATGGTGAAATGCGTTCCGCATAGTTCTGGCACATAATAGTGCATAGAAAGATATTTTCATAAAAAAGAGGCAGTGTGCACAGCCAAAGAGAGATGGTAGTGCCTCAGATCAAACCTGTTGTGGCGACAAAGTTAGGGAAGTAGATTTCAGTCTGTGCTAGGTGGCTGTATTGGTCCCAGCCTACCAAAAAATTAGGATTGTTTCAAAACTGAATAGCATGCAATTGGTGGTGGAAGTCATGGGAGATCCTGGTCCAAGCAAAACCGGTTGATTGATAAGAGAAGGTCAGTGACGCGTGGGGATATAAAGCTGTAAAGTACAGCTGGAGTAGGATGTTATGACAGGGAGAATTAAGAGTTAACATGCTTAGAACTACAGTTGAAGTAAGATGATATGATAGGGAGGGTTAAAGATTCACTAGCAAGCCGGGGCTGAGAGGTCATAGACGGGCATCCACCGAAGTAAGATTGGTCTATCTCAGGAAGTAATGAAACTCATTATCGGTGTTGAGCCCTTTGTTTACCGCGTCCAATCTACAGATCCATTTAGCCTCCGTCTGTCGTAGAGTCAGATCCCTGTCTCCCCCCCTTGTGTTTAGTGGAATATGGTCGATGCCCAAAAAACTGAATGTGGGGGACCTCTGGTGAGTGGTGCGATAGTGTTCAGTCATAGGGTATCTTTCATCACCATAAATGACTGCTCTGCGATGTTCCTGAATCCTGATCTTAAGGCTACGTATAGTACTACCCACGTAAATCATCTTACAGGGGCACTCCAGAATGTAAATAACATACTGTGTATTACAGTTGATGAAGTGCTTGATTTCATGGGTCGTGTTTGTATTGTAACTAAATTCTTTCTGTTTGTTTTTGCCCAAGCTACAGATACTGCAATTGGTGCAAGTGTAAAAGCCATGGGGGGCCTGTGGTAACCATGTCTTATTGGTGTTGATTGTAATGTAACTAGGGCATAATGTTTTTCGCAGTGTGCGTCCTCTCCTGTATATAAGGGATGGATTGGCATCAATAAATGGGCGAAGAGCTGGTACTTCTAACAGAAGATGCCAATGTTTTTTAAAAACTTTAAAGATTTTATCACTGTGTGCCGTGTAGTTGGTAAAGAATGCAATGTTTTCCCTCTGAGGTGCCCTGTCTGTCTTCTTGTCTTGATTGTTGGTCAATGTATCTGTCCTGGGTAGGCTCATTACCCTTTGTTCTGCCTTATCAAGGGTTCTACAATCATACCCCCTTTGTCTGAAACGCCCTTTGATGTCAAAGATGTTTGTCTTGAAGTTGGCCTCCTCACTACATGCTCGTCGTGCCCGGACCATCTCTCCATATGGTATGTTGGAGATAACAGACTTGGCATGGGCGCTATCTGCGTGTAGGATGCTGTTGCAGGATGTTGATTTCCTATATAGAGTGCTGAGTACTAGTGCCTCTTTTATGTAGAAATGGATATCTAAAAAATCTATGTATTTTGTGTTATGTTGCATGGTCAGTTCTACATTGAAAGCGTTGTTATTAAGGTAGACCAAGTACTCCTGTAAGAGCACTTCAGGGCCCGACCATAGACAGATGATGTCGTCTATGTACCTCCCCCAATAGACAATATGTTTAGTCCAGGGAGAGGCACATTTGGCCCAGGCGTGCTCCTTCTCAAACCAGCCCATGAAAAGCCCGGCGTACGAAGGAGCAAACCTGGAACCCATGGCAGTCCCCTGCAGTTGATGGTACCACCTCTCGTCATATTTTAAAAAGTTGTTGGTGAGGATGAGCTCAATCATGTCCATCAGCATGTTGTTGTATGCATAGTTGTCAGCCCCTTCTGTGTCCAAGTAGTGTCGGATTGCCAGCATCCCAAAATCTTTGCGGATGCATGTGTAGAGGCCAACCACATCAAAGGTGACAAATCTCAGCTCTTCAGACCAAGGGAACCCCTCAAATTTCATCAGGATGTCTTTACTATCCTTCAGATAGGCTGGTAAATTAGTAACATGCTTTTGTAATGACAGGTCTACAAATTCAGATAATCGTTCTGTTGGGGATCCTATCCCCGAAATGATTGGTCTACCAGGTGGGAATTTTCCTCCCTTATGCACCTTGGGTAAAATATAAATACACGGATGACGTGCTTTGTCTATGTGTAGGTACCTAAACTCATCTTCAGTTAATAGACATTCTTGCCTCCATTCTGTGAGTCTGGTGTTGATAATTGTTTGTAGTGCTGGGGTGGGGTTGTGATTGACCAGTTCGTAACATTGCGAGTCACCCAGTTGGCGTGTGATCTCCCCCATGTAGTCCTGTGTATCCATTACTACCACATTCCCACCCTTGTCTGCCTCCCTGATCACGATACCATTGTCAACTCGTAACCTTTGTAGTGCCTCCCTTTCTTTCTTAGACAGGTTGGGGAGTGGGCGTGGTGTATGTTTGTTGAAATATTCAAGTTTTCTCAGTTCTTGTGTTATATTATTACCGAATTTCTCAATATTGGCATGGTGACCCCCAGGTGGTACAAACTTGGATTTGCATTTCAGACCTGTATCGCGGTTGTAATTTTCCCCAATGTCTAAATCATCCAGGATGGTCTGTATAGGCATTATCTCATCATTTTCAATAGATAGTAGTGTTTACACCTCCCGTATGTCCCCAATTGTTCTGTGTGTTGGTGATACATGATGTGTATTAAATACATATTTGACAGGTTGTTGCGAGAAAAATTCTTTTAATTTTAATGTGCGTAAAAATTTATACAGATCAATGTGGACATCCACTAAATCCCCAAATTGTGTTGGACAAAAGCCCAGCCCTTTCTTCAAAGCATTGCATTCGGACACATCTAAATTTCTACATGACAAATTAATGATCTGTAAGTCAGATTGTGCAGTTGGCATTGCCATTAGACCAGTAGCTCCCCCCGTGGTGGGTTCCCCTGTCTGTTCCATCGCTGGAGAGGTTCCTAGTTCTTTTTGGGGCGCAGCAGCATTGAGTGGCTGTCTAACTTTCCTCCCCGACCTTCCCCCTCTCCTGTTTTTTTTACGAACTTCTTTGGCTGTCTGTCCCCTAGGCGGAATCTCTCCAGTTCCCTTTGGAAGTTGGAGGTCCCCTCGCCTAAAGGGATCTCAGTGTTTGTTGTACTGGATGCAGCACTTTCACTTGATGCCAGTGAGCTATTGCTGGCTGATTTGTTTTCTGTACTGTCTTCCCTACCCCTTTTCCTATCATCTATGTTATTGGGATTGTCATATTTTTTGGCAAACGTGTAGATTCTGCCATCCCTGTAATCCCTGTCATCTCTCTTAATTTTCCTCATCTTCTTGTCTCTAAGGTATTGCTGATGTTCTTCTATGACTTTGTTAAGGATAGCATAATTTTTCTCTACTAGGTCCTGGCATTCCATACTTTCTATTTGTTTTTCAAGCTCGTCTATTTCTGCCTGAAGTTTTTGGCCCTTTTCACTAGCATGTTTCACCAATATTTTCATCATCGTATATGATGCCCCTTCTAGGTTATGTTCCCATTCACTGAGGAGGTCCCCGCTCAAGTCCTCAAATGTTGGAAAGATAAGTATTCTGAGACCCCGTGGGATTTTCTTATTATCTATATACTGTTGGAGGGTTATGCCGTCCCACCAGCGGGCCAGTTCTTGTTTCTTAACCCTCTCCAATTTAAAAAAACATGAGCGTAGTCCTGTGTTACATTGTTCTTTCGGTGGAGCAGCAGCCGCTGCACTGAAACCTTTGCCGAAGAGATCCTGTGCCATCTCTTCTCTTCTGTCGATCAGTTTTGACATATTTCCAGGAAGCGCAGGGGTGCTGGTTGATCCAAATTAACAATGGGGAATGGATGAGTAACGGCGGATCTGAGTATCCGCACCTCCCTGCTTTATTCCTTTTCTTGTATATGAAACTGTAGCGGGTAGTATGATTGGGTGTGCACATACAGCTCCTGCACCTGCCGTTGTTGGATGCCAGCTGCCAGGCAGAGAGAAAACTGTGAAAGTGGTGGAGCGGTGCACTACCAAAGAGTTTTTTTTCAATAAATCCAAATGTTCAATTTGTTAAGTGGTAATCAATCCTTTATTTTCAATATCAAAATATACAGATTCCAGCCAACGCGTTTCGTTCATACATAAAATGAACTTCTTCAGGGCTGAAAGTTATAATACATAAAAGAAAACATAAGTATGAAAATATATGCATATAATGTATTCACACAATATACTTTACTTTAAAAACGAGAGAGGAACTATATACAAAGGCAAAGGTTATTTCAATAGAAGGTGACTCTAAACACAAGAAAGGAAACGTGATGGGGGGTGGGAAAAATACAAAACAAAAGTGGGAATTCATGGTCGACAGTATGTGGCCTCAAGTGGGAGAAATATAGAAAGACAAAATAGAGTGAGGGGGGAGAAGAAAATAGAGGGGCGGGGGAGTAGGGATGAAGAAAAGAATAGAAGGGGGAAAAACATGGAAATATAAAAATATAAATATATAAGAATGGCAGAATTGACAATCTTATAAACGTTTTCTAGTGTAATGACCAGTGAGCGTTTGACCTGTAAATAGGTATATAAATCAAAATGGACCAATATCTGAGAGATGTACTTATTCGAGCTTATGTCAGGAAAAAGAAAAAAACAAGTTATAAGTCAGTACCTTTGTAGTTAATGGGAACAACTGGGTCAGGGGCTATTTTCACTAGTGAGTCTATACGGTTCACCCTAAGCATAGCTCATAGTGTCAAAGTAAGAAAGTAGCAGTTGGTCCAGGGCCTAAATGACAGCGCATGATCAGAGAAACCATTGAGCGATACAAATACGGGAAAAGGAGACCAAAGTAAAACATAGAAAAAGCGCTACATGTACCTACCAAATGGTGATGTGAAGGAGACGCAGGAACACAGAGGCAATGAAGAGCCTTTGGTCTGGGATCATTGGAAAAGGCGTTCGGACGTGAGGGCATGCATTTGGCCCAATAACGTACGTCTATGTTCTAAATTCCTGCTGTCGACGCACAAGTGTTATGCTTTGAAAGCTACCATGATAAGTACCTGATGGTTGTGTCTCTAAGAGAGTAAAAGAAGGTATATTAAAAAACCAAGAAGCAACATGGGGGCCGATTCCAATCTCGGTCGGAGGCGCACCCAACACCATTCGGTCGGGAAAAAAGCCATGCGAAAGCCTGTTTCCCGACCGATCCGTACAGCACACCGAACGAGTAAGTACGATGCGCACAACAGCAAAGAATCCGGCCGAGCCGTACTCACCCAAACCAGGTCCTGTTCCCCGACCGAGGCGAATCCGGAAACGCTGAATCGAGTCGCACGGAAGGGAAAATGCAGCTCCGTCCGGCCGAACGAGTACGATGCGCTTTCCGTACGCGCTGAACCCGTCGCTACGCACGGCACGTCAAAGCATCCGGGAGAGGCGCACATAAGCTCCGATTCGCGCCACAACATGATCCACGGCTCCGAGACGAACACGGCAGCGACGAGGACGACGCGAAGCGACGAGGACGAGGTGAAGCGACGAGGACGACGCGAAGCAACGAGAAGGACGAACGACACGAACCAACCATGAATCCCTTCGTCCCGATCATACCAATATTCTACATTTACTACCGGAACAGGCACGGACGCGTACGGCGCAGAAGGTAAGCCAGACACCAACCATAAAACACATACAACACGTACACGACACATCACACACACACAGAGGGATGCAGAATATACTTACACCAGCAACAGCAGCACCATAGGGGCGGGATGCCCATCACCAATGCCACATATGCACACAGGGGCCTGAATGCGCACCACCACCCCTACCCAGGGGGGCTGGATGCCTACCACTACTACCACCCTCACCCAGGGGGGCTGGATGCCTACCACCACCCTTAGCCAGGGGGGCTGGATGCCTACCACCACTACCACCCTCACCCAGGGGGGCAGGATGCCTACCACTACTACCACCCTTAGCCAGGGGGGCTGGATGCCTACCACTACTACCACCCTTAGCCAGGGGGGCTGGATGCCTACCACTACTACCACCCTGAGCCAGGGGGCTGGATGGGGGGGCTGGATGCCTACCACTACTACCACCCTTAGCCAGGGGGGCAGGATGCCTACCACTACTACCACCCTCACCCAGGGGGGCAGGATGCCTACCACTACTACCACCCTTACCCAGGGGGTCAGGATGCCTACCACTACTACCACCCTCACCCAGGGGGGCTGGATGCCTACCACCACCCTTAGCCAGGGGGGCTGGATGCCTACCACCACTACCACCCTCACCCAGGGGGGCAGGATGCCTACCACTACTACCACCCTTACCCAGGGGGGCAGGATGCCTACCACTACTACCACCCTTAGCCAGGGGGGCAGGATGCCTACCACTACTACCACCCTCACCCAGGGTGGGCAGGATGCCTACCACTACTACCACCCTTACCCAGGGGGCAGGATGCCTACCACTACTACCACCCTTAGCCAGGGGGGCAGGATGCCTACCACTACTACCACCCTCACCCAGGGTGGGCAGGATGCCTACCACTACTACCACCCTTACCCAGGGGGGCAGGATGCCTACCACTACTACCACCCTTACCCAGGGGGCAGGATGCCTACCACTACTACCACCCTTACCCAGGGGGGCAGGATGCCTACCACTACTACTACCCTCACCCAGGGGGGGCTGGATGCCTACCACCACCCTTAGCCAGGGGGGGCTGGATGCCTACCACTACTACCACCCTCACCCAGGGTGGGCAGGATGCCTACCACTACTACCACCCTTAGCCAGGGGGCTGGATGCCTACCACTACTACCACCCTGAGCCAGGGGGGCTGGATGCCTACCACTACTACCACCCTCACCCAGGGTGGGCAGGATGTCTACCACTACTACCACCCTTACCCAGGGGGGCAGGATGCCTACCACTACTACCACCCTTACCCAGGGGGCAGGATGCCTACCACTACTACCACCCTCACCCAGGGGGGCTGGATGCCTACCACCACCCCTTAGCCAGGGGGGCTGGATGCCTACCACTACTACCACCCTTACCCAGGGGGGCAGGATGCCTACCACTACTACCACCCTTACCCAGGGGGGCAGGATGCCTACCACCACCCTTAGCCAGGGGGGCTGGATGCCTACCACTACTACCACCCTCACCCAGGGGGCTGGATGCCTACCACTACTACCACCCCCACTCATAGGATGGACAATGCATGACACAACCAGCACACCACAACCTAGGGAATGCAAGAAGAAGACATCCCCCAACACCATGACAAGCGTGTGTATACTGTGTCAAATGCCTACAACACCGAACATGACTTTGAACATACAATGTGACCCCCTAGCACATGTGCCACACATATATGTGTGTGGCACCCACAATGCAAGCAGGCCATGACCATTGTGGCAATGGGGTCCAAACCCCCATCATCACAGTGACCAAAATGTAAGTGTGGGGTCCATAGCTGAAGCACACTTTGAACAATGTGGCAATGGGGTCCAAACCCCCATTATCACAGTGACCAAAAGGTAAGTGTGGGGTCCATAGCTGAAGCACATTTTGAACATTGTGGCAATGGGGTCCAAACCCCCATCATCACAGTGACCAAAATGTAAGTGTGGGGTCCATAGCTGAAGCACATTTCGAACATTGTGGCAATGGGGTCCAAACCCCCATCATCACAGTGACCAAAATGTAAGTGTGGGGTCCATAGCTGAAGCACACTTTGAACAATGTGGCAATGGGGTCCAAACCCCCATCATCACAGTGACCAAAAGGTAAGTGTGGGGTCCATAGCTGAAGCACATTTTGAACATTGTGGCAATGGGGTCCAAACCCCCATCATCACAGTGACCAAAATGTAAGTGTGGGGTCCATAGCTGAAGCACATTTTGAACATTGTGGCAATGGGGTCCAAACCCCCATCATCACAGTGACCAAAATGTAAGTGTGGGGTCCATAGCTGAAGCACACTTTGAACATTGTGGCAATGGGTTCCAAACCCCCATCATCACAGTGACCAAAATGTAAGTGTGGGGTCCATAGCTGAAGCACATTTCGAACATTGTGGCAATGGGGTCCAAACCCCCATCATCACAGTGACCAAAATGTAAGTGTGGGGTCCATAGCTGAAGCACAGTTTGAACATTGTGGCAATGGGTTCCAAACCCCCATCATCACAGTGACCAAAATGTAAGTGTGGGGTCCATAGCTGAAGCACATTTTGAACATTGTGGCAATGGGGTCCAAACCCCCATCATCACAGTGACCAAAAGGTAAGTGTTGACAAAGAAAGAGGTGCAACTGCCAAACTGCATGGATGATTCCTGGTCACAGAACAACAAACACATCAGTGGCAAAGTAGTGTATGTGTCCCATTGCAACATAAATTGGGGGAGCCAAATCCTGCAGTGCAAATAAGACATACCTTTAGCCATGTGCAGACAAACAACACCCATGGGGGCTGACACCGTCAACAATCATCAATGACACAATGACAGAAGTGACCATCAGAATGCAGACCCACATATTTGCACCAATGGGCACACACATGCAGATACCCTGTGGAGACTGCAGATGTGAGGTGAACAGATACCATACCATGGCAGCAATGGGACACACAAACCATGATCATTGTGCTGACCGATGACCTAGGAGTCCCAGGGACAGCAGGGGAAACCCACCAAACTACATACAGCCAATGGCACACCCAAGATATGCCAATGCAGTGGTGCAGATGCACAAACACAAACAGGCAGACCCACACTGCACATCATACACAACAGGTGAGGGGGGTGCCAGTGTCCCCAGGCAACCACACAACACATGAGGAGACCTGAATACCAATCATACAGATGTGCATACAGTGCCACACAAAGGTAACTCATGGATCCAAATCCCCTATGTGGGCAAGCAGGCATTGTCAGATGAGAGGGAGCACAAATCACACATGTCACACAGGCACGTAGGGACAGCAACTGACACAGCAAGACACAGACACACCACAGCACCACCCCCAGGGCCCCCACAATGTGGTGACCCTGGGCTGCATTACAATCCCACTGTGATGACAAAGCTAAATGTGGTTCACACTGTGAACCACAGTCATGTGTACTGAGCAACTAACTACCATCACACCTACACAAGCACAAATCAAACAGCATGGCCAGTAAGCCAAGGCCAACATGGAGGCAGGGGCCTAGCCGGGCAACAACTCTCATCTGCACACACTCAACACCACACCCTCGACCTCCAACAATGTGCAGCAGTGAAGCACACATGCACTGGTGACATTGCACATGCACCCATGACTATTCCAGGGTGGTGGGTGGGAACCAAGGTGCAGAAACACATCACACATGGACACTCAACAAGACTCCTGAATGTCTGACACACTGCACACTACGCTGTACATGGACATGACGGCAATACCACACCAACCAATGGGATCCCAGCTACAGTCACACACCAATGAAGAAGCCAAGGTCACCCACAAAGAACACACATAGACAACAACCAACATTGCAGCCCGGACCCTGAGGAGTGCCAGCAGTCACACACACAACGTGTCACAATCACTGAAAGATAACACAAACTGGAAATCACATGACAGGGGCAAACAACAAGTGCCAAGGGGAAACCTGACTGTGACCCATCTGCGTCTGCACACAAACTCAGCCCTGACAGCAAACACACCTATGGGTGACACCCTGATGACCAGTAATGTGCCATGCACCCACATCACAGAGAACCCAGGGAGAAGACTTTGGGGAACATAGCTCAACTCAGCTAGCATCACAAACAGGTACAACACTAGGGATCACAGCATGCACAGCTAAACGGAAGTGAACACACAGACATGCACATACAACACACACCTTGGGCGCAGGCAATGTCACAGGAGTACACACTGCCATGAGGGGACTCCACTCCTGTGTGAGGAAAGCTGTGCCATATGTTGCCTCAGTAGGGCCCCATCATGTCAGCTGAGCACTTGGTCACACAATCAACAATTAGCACCAAATGAGGGCTCCCGTCACATCAGCCTGGTCATGGAAGTGCCAACGGAATCATCAGCACAGATCCAACACACTTGTATAGCAATGTTGCACTGACAACACAGATGAGTCCTTCCCCATTGATGCCCAAACCTGCATGTCCACTGGAGATGGCCACACGGTCAGGGAAGTAGACGAATTGAACAATGGCAGGCACAACAGATGTGCAGGGGTGGAAGCCACAGATGTGAAATAGCCAATCTAAGTAGGAAATCCCATTGCCAAATACTGAACACATGACACCCTCAGATGCTGCTATGGATGACATGGATACACCACAGGATAGGACACATTCCCCCTGGACCACATGGGCTCCTGCACAGTAACACTTCATTATCATGAGACCAAATATCACCATCACTGCAGCAAGGGCATGGTTAGCATCATCAACATCATGTACATCAGAAGCAAAAGCACTAGAGAACAGAAAGTTGCTTTATTCAGCATATGTGGCATTAAAAGTAGAAGTCCGGTAGAACATAAACAAAGGCCAATGGCCAGTCCATCAACAAAGTCACAAGTGGGTGACAGTGGCAGATGCCACCCTACACATGCCTGCACAAAACCAGGGACAATCCACTAGGAGGGGCAACCGGGGGGTAGGCCAGGCACCCCAGGGACAGGATCAGGGCTCACCAGGAGGAAGCAGGGAAGGGGTGGTGGGTGCTGGAGAGCCACTGACAACTGCAGTGGAGGTGTCTGACATGGTGTGTGCCGGCACAACTGGGGGGCATGGCTCAGATGTTGTGGGTGCCGGCACGACTGCAGTGGACCCTGCAGATGGAGTGGACAGGTCCGCCACTGCAGTGCCCAAGTCAGACAGGGTGGTAGTGGACTCCACTGCAGTGCCTACCACCAGGGGAGGAGAATGGGGAACAGGCAAGGTGGGCTGGACAGAGGGGGAGGACACCCTCACCACATCAGTCGCACAGACAAGCGCAGCGGGGGGTGTGGTGCCGGGAGAGCAAGTGGCAGGGGAGAAGGCCGGAGCCTCTTGGGGATGGTATATCTGTGGGTGGGGGAACCTGGGGCAGGGTGTGGTGGGGGCACCTGTGGAGTGGGGGCCTGAGGGATGGAGGAAGGAGACCTGGTGCTTGAGCTGCAGGTCGGCGGCGGGGTCTTGCTCTTACCACTCCGGGGGGACTGGCGGGTGGGGGCCTCAGTCTGTCTGCGCCTGGGGGAGGGTGTCCGGGGGTGAGGGGCACTCTGCTCCGTGTGGGGGCTTCCTCTTCACCCTGGATGCTGGAGCAGCTGGATCGGAGGGGAAGAGGCCGAGGTCACTGAGGAAGAGGCGCTGGGTCTTTGGGGTTGCAGGTGAGGCAAGGGAGGGTGCTTTGGAGGGAGAGGCAACTGAGGACTGCGCAGTGCCCGTGGATGCGTGTGTGTGTACCAGGGCCCCATCCCCTGTGAGTCTGGTTTCAGTCCCCTGACTGTGTGTGCGTGTGCGTTTTGTTTGTGGCGTGTGTGTCTGTGTGCTGGACGTGTGTGTGCTGGTGTGTGCCTGTGCCGGTGTGTGTGTGCTTGGGACGGGTAAGGTGCTGGGGAGTGTGGATGGAGCAGAGGCAGGAGGGGTGAGGGACTGTCTGAGGAGGGACACTGCTGCCGTCAGGGAGGAGTCCATGGACCTATTGCCCCTCTGTAGGTCAGACATGCCCGATGAGATGCCCTCCATGAACGACACCAGCTGAGTCAACAGTGTGGTGTGCGCATGGAGGACACTCAGCATGGCTGTCTGCCCTACATGGAGCTGGCGAAGGAGGTACACAGACTCCTCACTCAGGGCAGCAGAAGACACAGGGGCAGGGGGTGCGGTGCCTGGCCCAAAGGAGACACGTTCCCGAACATGGGAGCCTCCACGGACCTGGGGAATGGGAGCCGATGGGAGGGCGGTGGTGGTGCTGGTGGTGGCGGGGACAGCAACACTAGCTGGGGTGTGGTGGCTGCTGACACCCGCCTCCACAAGGGAGTCATCCTCCGAGTTGCTCTGGTCCTCAGCTGAGGTGGATGGTGCTGAGGACTCCTCGGTGTGGCTCCCCTCGCCCTCCGTGCCACTGGGTCCCTCCGACCACTCCTCGGCTGCTGACCCAGTCTGGCTCTCTGGCTCCTCCTGGTCCGTGGAGCTGTCCCCTTCCGTGGCCGTGGATGTATCTGCAAACAATGGGGAAACAGACAGACATCAGTCACCTGCACCAAACGCACACACCACTGTGAGCACAGCACATTACAGAGCAAGCCCTGGCATCATTAGTTGTACATTGCTAAAAGTGCCCTAACTGAACAGGAGAAGCCAATTGTCAGTCTGATGCCAAGCATGGCACTCACATCCCACATGGCCTTGCACCCATCTGTCTGGTGTCTGTTGGATTGCAACACCCCAGTGTGGACACATGCACCAAGTACACAGTAGTTGGACAGTGCAGAGGACACGGTGTGGCATGTGGACATGCACACATCACAGCTCTTGCCACTGAGTCAGTACAGGTTTCAGGATGAAAGGGATGCCCAGAGTCAAATAGGAAATGCATGTGATGCATACCAGCGACAGACACCATGATGCACCCATGTCCTGATAGCCATCGCCACAATGGTGTGCATGTAGCACATGTCACTCCCCTGCAGGACCACCAATAAGTTGACACATGCCATGGCAGAGGCATGACTGCTAAGTCATACATCACTGTCTCAGTGATGTATGACTTGGCAGCCAGACAACAACACTATGCACTGTGTCACAATAGTAGGTCATGGGGAATGCAAGTCCTGGAGCTGCACAAGTGCACATGTACATCCCCCACACAACACATCATCTTAACCCTCATCTGTCCAGGTCATACCTATTGGACATATGGGAGACCTGTGACACTACCCTCTGAACCTGAGCCCCTCACAATTTGCTGTGAATGGGGAACAGCTGCCTGAACTTCACATTCGCATACCCCAGTCTGCACGGGCAGCTGATCAAACACCTATGTGACACACAAGTATCGTCTCCTATGGTCACATCTCCAGGGGCATGCTGAGCCCCTACCAAGAATCACCCCAGCAGTCCTGGCAACTAATCCACAGCACACTGACACAGAGGCAGACACCTGAGGGGTCAAATCACTGTGCACAATGTGTCAGCTGATACACGGGAGTGGGAGTACAGAGTGCATTGCATGGCCTGGAGTAGGCATGACTGTCCTGCTCCACATGAATGAGGGATGTGCCCAGGACAGTGGATAGCTGGCTATGTATGTGTGACACACGTAATCTGCACACTCCTGGGGCCCAAACATTGTTCCCACCCGCTGCATGGGCGTGTGCCACATACCCCAGGCACATGTGGTGGCTCAGCTCAGCAAGTGGACCGCATATCAAAGCAACACGCAGATCACATGTCCAAACACAGGCGTTGTGTGAACAATGGACCCACCCATGATGCCCACAACAGAGTTAGGGAAACAGATGCTGTCCCCCACCTTTAGTGAAGCAAACTGCAAGGACACAGTCCCAAGTGACACAATTCCCTGAATGTAAGGGCCACACCTGGGTATCAGATGAGCAGTGGGCAGTGCACAATAGAGGGACATGGCTCCTGGACAACATGACTGCTGCACTGTGGCAGTTGAACCAGGCCAGAGGAGGGCACAAAGCATGTAATACAGAGTTCACAGTGCAGTCTTTGACTCACCCCCTCCTTGCTGCTGTCTGGCCTTCAGCTGCCCATCCAGGTCTGGAAACACCACCGCCAGGATCTGGAGCATGTGGGGGGTCAGGGTCCGTGTTCCGCCCCTCCTGCGAGGAGGCAACAGCTTCAGCTGGACCCGTGCAATCCTCCGGGTCCACGCCCGAAGGTCCTGCCACCTCTTCTGGCAGTTGCGGATCCGGCGCTTGTAGACCCCCACGGACCGGACGGCCCGGACGATGTCCTTCCAGATCTCCTGCTTCCGATGGGCATTAACCTGTCAGGATGACAAAGTGAAAAGGCCATTACCACACATGCAACATATCCGTGCATGACACAGTTGTATATACATGTCTCAATCACAGGGGCACATGATGTACACAGGCAGTGCAAAGCTGCCCATGGACAGTTTGCCAGACGTCACTACATGGTATCATTGCATGGGAAGTAAAACCTTGTTCAAATGCACTGTCACTGCACCATACCTGTCCAGTGCATGTCACTACACACTATGGGGGGTGACAACTACTCAGTGAGCCTGCTAGCCAGTGGCGTGAAGACTTTCAGCCTTGCTAGTCAGACAAAATGCACATTCAGAAAGGCAGTGCACAGAACACTCACCTGCTCCTCTGGTGTCCCATACAGCTTGCTGTACTGTGGAAGTAGGCTGTCCAGCAGGGCCTGGTTCTCTTCAAGGCTGAAGGCTGGGGCTCTCTCCACAGTACGTGCCATTGCAGGGTCCAGAGGGGCAGAGACAGCAGCAGTGCAGTGGCAGATGTCGTCCTGGAGCATGTAGTGCAGGCAAGTGAGCTCTCAGGGGAACAGCCAGCAATATATATGTGCTGGAGAGGCAGATACTGTCCCTTGTGTCCAAAGTGATAGGTCCAAGTCGTTTGCATCTTCTGAATCTGGCCAATCCATGGAATAGCAGCACCAAAACACGCCCACAGCATCCTTCAAATCTTCAACTTCATGACATACATGATTTTGCAACATTGTTGTGGGTGACCAACTGATTTTCCAGCAACCGACTCGTTCGAAATTCGAAAACACGTCCGTTGCCAGGCAAGCCCATTGTCAATGGGTGCGCACCGATCGGTCCATTGCGGTACAACGCGTACAGGGGTACAACGCGTACCCGCACACATTGAAAGCAATGGGCCGGCCGGAGGCACCGATCGGTCCATTGCGGTACAACGCGTACAGGGGTACAACGTGTACCCGCACACATTGAATGCAATGGGCCGGCCGGAGGCACCGATCGGTCCATTGCGGTACAACGCGTACAGGGGTACAACGCGTACCCGCACACATTGAATGCAATGGGCCGGCCTGAGGCACCGATCGGTCCATTGCAGTACAACGCGTACAGGGGTACAACGCGTACCCGCACACATTGAATGCAATGGGCCGGCCGGAGGCACCGATCGGTCCATTGCAGTTCAACGCGTACAGGGGTACAACGCGTACCCGCACACATTGAATGCAATGGGCCGGCCGGAGGCACCGATCGGTCCATTGCAGTTCAACGCGTACAGGGGTACAACGCGTACAGGAGTACAACGCATACCCGCACACATTGAATGCAATGGGCCGGCCGGAGGCACCGATCGGTCCATTGCAGTTCAACGCGTACAGGGGTACACCGCGTACCACGCACACATTGAATGCAATGGGCCGGGCCGGAGGCACCGATCAGTCCATTGCGGTACAACGCGTACAGGGGTACAACGGCGTACCCGCACACATTGAATGCAATGGGCCGGCCGGAGGCACCGATCGGTCCATTGCAGTTCAACGCGTACAGGGGTACAACGCGTACCCGCACACATTGAATGCAATGGGCCGGCCGGAGGCACCGATCGGTCCATTGCGGTACAACGCGTACAGGGGTACATCGCGTACCCGACACATTGAATGCAATGGGCCGGCCGGAGGCACCGATCGGTCCATTGCGGTACAACGCGTACAGGGGTACAACGCGTACCCGCACACATTGAATGCAATGGGCCGGCCGGAGGCACCGATCGGTCCATTGCGGTACAATGCGTACAGGGGTACAACGCGTACCCGCACACATTGAATGCAATGGGCCGGCCGGAGGCACCAATCGGTCCATTGCAGTTCAACGCGTACAGGGGTACAACGCGTACAGGGGTACAATGCGTACCCGCACACATTGAATGCAATGGGCCGGCCGGGGGCACCGATCGGTCCATTGCAGTACAACGCATCACTGTACATGTGACTGGCATATGTCAGCATGCCTGTCTCAGATGGACATATGCCAGCCACAGATAGCTCCCAGGGAGTGAGGGGCACACCTACATCACGACAGCCTGTCCAAACTTTATCATAAGGCATGTAAGGCTGCATTTCCTATTGTGTGTATGTTGGTGTACATGTTGTCCTGTGGGTGTCACCTGTGGGCAGCCACCCCCAGGCTGTGCACGTGTTCATGGGGACAGGATCCTGGGTGTTACGTGTACATGACCACTGTGATGTGCAACTGTTCAGATCTGTGCATGTGCCATGGTCACATTTCACGGTGGTGTATGTGTATGTCATGTCACATACCCCGTGAGTCCCATGTGGGACGGTATGTTTGAGCCAGGGTGTCCCAGTGGCACAATAGTGATGGTCCTCCACAGTCTTTGTGCATGTAGTGTTTACAATGTCTCTGATTTCATGTGCACAATGGGAGACAGTCTCCACATCCAGGTTGTGTGTGCATGGACTTTGATGTTGTGCGTGTGTGTGTCACAGACGTCCATGTCTGTCCTGCTGTGGCAAGTGGGGCCACTACCTGTGGGGGTCATGGTTGTTTTGCTGTGGTGTATACATGATACTCCATGTAATGCCAGTGTCCATGTGGCAATACAGGGTCCCTGGGAATGTACCTGTCATTGAGCTGTGGTGCCTGGGGCACATCTGTCCTCACATGTCACTGTGGGGGGTTATTGTGACACAGCAGCAGGAGATGGGAACTGTGACACGGCCTCATGATATCCAATGGGCCAACCTGGGACTAATTGATGCCACCTGTTGGACCGTGTTGACAGATGTTGGCCATGTATGTACCATACATGTCCTTCCGGAACTGCACACTTCATGTAGTTGTGCCTCATAATGATGTATGTTGGGATCTTGAGTGTGTTCAATGCCGCATATGTGGGGTGACTGACAATCTTGCTTACTTCTCCTCTGCACTGCAGGGCTCCTGCTGTCCATCGACCATTCCCAGACCTGGCAACGATGGTGGAACGGGACAGCATCCGACGGTACCGCTTCACCAGGCAGCTGATTGAGGATTTGGCAGTGCAGTTGTCCCCACATTTGCAGCCTGGCCGGCCGTATCCTACAGCGCTGACCCCCAAGGTGAAGGTGATGGCAGCCCTACACTTCTTTGCCACCGGTACCTTCCAACATACTGTGGCGACTGCTGGTGGAATGTCACAGACCATGTTGAGCCGTGTGCTCCGCGATGTTTTGGCGGCAATGTTGCTATTCCTGAACCGGTACATCTATTTCCCTAGACTGCGACGACTCACTGACGTGAAGAGTGACTTTTATGCCCTGGGGAGGATGCCGCATGTCATTGGCTCCATTGATGGGACACATGTGGCTTTGGTACCACCACAGGCCCAGGAGCAGGCCTACAGGAACCGCAAGCACTACCACTCGGTCAATGCACTGGTGGTGTGTCTTGCAGACATGACCATCACACACGTGTGTGCCCGTTTCCCTGGTTCAGCACACGATGCCTTTGTGATGAGGAGTAGTCGCATCCCCAGGATGATGGCACAGATGCAGAACCAGCGTGCCTGGCTTGTCGGTGTGTACTGACTTTGTGCCATTGTGTGTGATCTGATCTGTAGTATTCCGCCCACTTTTCCAAGTCAGCTAATGTGCACTTGTCTGTCCGTAGGTGACTCGGGATACCCCAACATGCCGTGGTTGCTGACACCCCTCAGGAACCCTGTGACACCAGCCCAGATGCGCTACAATGAGGCACATGGTCGGACCAGGAGAGTGATTGAGCGGACATTTGGTCTCCTGAAGAGCCGCTTCCGCTGCCTGGACAAGACCGGAGGGTCCCTCCCATATGCCCCTGCGAAAGTGTGCAAGATTATCATCGTCTGCTGCATGCTCCACAACCTGGCAGTGCGGAAGGAGTTGCCTCTCATCCAGGATGACAATGACCAACATCCGCCACCTGTGGAGGATCCTGGCCTGGACCACGATGCCAGTGACGATGATGATGATGATGATGATGGTGATGTCCGCACACAGCTCATCACCAACTTCTTTAGCTGAATGTGAGTATCCTGAGGTGTCATGTCAATGATGTGAGTTGGCATGATGTGTGGGTGGTGCTCTGGTGCTGTTGGAGTGTGTCCATGGGCTACTTGACTGGATGTGTGTTGCGATGTGTGCTAACAGGTGGGCTGTACTCCCCAACAGTGTTGACATGCTAACTTGGTTCTGGGTGGGTATCTTGTAACATGTATTGTGCATGGGTTTTGCTGTTCTGTCCTGTACTCCATTGCTTTTGACTGTGTGTCATTTCTGTCCTTCACAGGGTACTTTCAGATTCGTTTGGTCAACTGTGTCCACCGACGACGTGATTGCACATCCAGGGTGGTAGCTGTTGTGTCCCTACAGGTGATGTGCGCCACACCCATGGACTTCCTTCCGTCTACAGTTGTTGACTGTGTGCCCGCTGCCAGGTGGGATTACCTTGCATCTGTAGTGGTTACGACATGTTGCAACTGTGTAATAAACCTGTGCTTCACTTTGTGATGTGCGTTGTCTGTGGTCACACATTTGACTGCCATTTGCTTACTGCACCTGTGGGCTACTTGACTACAACTGGGAATGGGTGTGGTGTCTGTGCATTGCACCGTCTTCCCTGGCAACATCAGTGTAGGCAATGAGTCAGATGGCCTAGGTGTGTATGTGTTGTGTAGCCCTGGTGGTGTGTCTCCCTCATATGTGTCACGTTGCCTTTACTCACATGCCTGTGTTGTCCTTGCTGTTGCAGTTCGCATACACAGTGTAATTTTGCAGTTCATCATCCCCATAACAGCACCCATGTTGGAATCACGACAGAGGCAAGTATGGTGTATTAGTGTGTTTATTATGATACATTTGTGTTAATAGTGCATAGGATGGGTAGTGCTGTACATAAATCTTGCAATCCGAAGTTCCTAGGTGAATTGAAAGTCCTGGTAGACAGGATCCCCAGTATCGGGGCCACAGTTGTCTGACACATTGGTCCAACTTGTACTCCCCATGCAATGTGTGGGAGTAGTGTTGCCGTCAACAGGGTGAACAGTCTGTGCACAAAGGCGAACATCCAGAACAGGTTCAGGCTTCCTGGGAGTTGCGCTTGGCCATCGGCCTCTCACTTTTCCCTCCTCGGACGACCCCTCTTCTTGGGGGGGCCCTCAAGTACAGGGTGCAGGGGACTCTCCGCCAGAGTCCTCCTCCCTCCCTGTGGCAGTTGCAGTTTGTTCGGCACCAGATGTTGTTGGCACACAGGGAGGTGTGGACTGGTTGCTGTTCATCTGGCGGAGGCATTGTAAAATGTCCCTGTGCACCGCCGTCATCTCATGCAGTGCATCCCACTTGGACTCCACGCGGGACATGTGTGAGTCCACGCGGGACATGTGTGACTCCACGTGGGACATGTGGGAGTCCAAGCGGGCATGATGGGCAGCCTGCTGCTGTTTCATGTCTCTGAGGAGCCCCACTACCTGGCTGAGGTCTCCGGTGCTGGACTGGTACGCATCAGCTATGCGTACCAGTTGTGGGTCATCATGCACACCAGCAACGTCTGCAAGCAGCGACCTCTGTCTCCCACCCCTCCCACCACCCCTGCTGACATGTGCAGTGTGTGCAGTGGCATGCACAGATAACCCTGGTCCACCTTGGGGGTTGGTGGTGGTGGTGGTGTCCATGGCCCCAGGTTGGTCCAGGGTCCCTGTGCTGGTGTTGCTCCTTGTTCTGTCCATGTCGGCAGGGATGGTATTTGTGGTGACAGTCGTTGGAGGGGTGGGTGCAGGGGTGCAGCTGGTGGTCCTGCTGGTGCTGCAGCTGGTGGTCCTGCTGGTGCTGCATGTTGACTTGCACCGGATGTGCCAGGTTGGTCTTCATCGTCCGAGGAGGACAGAGGCTGTACGACGCCAGTGAGCTCCGCATCCTCTTGAGCCTGGGACTGGGACTCCTCAGCGTCTGCTGCTGTGTCCCCATCATCACCTGTTTTTGGGAGACACAAACAATGTATGTTATGTTTCTGCAGGCATCAATGGTTGACACACATGACAGTTGTGACTGTGCCTCTGGGTGCGGGCCTGTACATTGCATTGTCCTAAGTCGTCACAGTCAGGGGTTGATATTGGTGTGGCACATTGTCCTGCATTATTTGGGCATTTCTATGTATTTTCTGGGGTGTGAACATGGTCTGCATTGGTTGTGTTTGGTTGACAGCCGGCCCTCCTTCCCACCCACCCAGCCAGTCAGTTATCCCACCATGGAACGTGCTTGCGTTGCAGGGAGTGGAAGTTGTCTCTCAGGATGTCAGTCAGTGGTGTCCTGCTGTTTGTTGGTGCACAGTTGCCAGCAGGGCCTTGTGCTCCCCACAGCAGTAGCCAGTGTCAGCCATCTTGTGAGTCCTTCTCCACTTCCTGTGATGTGAGCATGGTTCAGGGTGGTGTTGATGGGACAGTTGTGGGGGTGAGCTATGTCTGTGACTACGACTCCCATCATGCTATTGCCTCCACCCCACTTCCCAGCATTCCCATACTTACTTGCTTTTGTGGGGAGTTCAGTGTGTGTGGGTGTGAGAGCAATGGCAAGATGGCTGACAGTGGTGTCCTGCTGTTGGTTGGTGTGCAGTACCCAGCATGCCCTTGTGCTCCCCACGACACAGCAACAGTGTCAGACATCTTTGATGGGCCTTTCCACTCTCTGTGGGATGTGCATGCGTGAGTGTGAGCTTGCTGGGCCATGTGGTGGGGGATGTAGAGCTGTGACTACGACTCCCATCATGCTATTGCCTCCTCCCCCTTCCCAGCATGCCCATGCTTCCTTCCTTTTGACTCTGCTTCCCTGTGGGGTGGGCTGGCTGTGCTGACAGGATGGCTGGGAGTGTTGTCCTGGCAGTTGTTTGGCTAGAAGTCCCAAGAGTGGCCCTGTGCTTCACACAACATAACCCAGGGTGGTGGTTCTTTGTGGGATCTTGTGTTAGGATGGGGGCATTGCATTCTACCAGGTGGGTTCTGTGGAGTTTGTGTTGGGGTGTGTGTGATGGGAGGTGCTTGTGACTATGGTCAGTGCTGCAAGTCCTCCTTCCCACCCAGCTAGCCAGATATCCCACCATGGAACGTGCTTGCATTGCAGGGAGTGTAAGTTGTCTCTCAGGATGTCAGTCAGTGGTGTCCTGCTGTTTGTTGGTGCACAGTTGGCAGCAGGGCCTTGTGCTCCCCACAGCAGTAGCCAGTGTCAGCCATCTTGTGAGTCCTTCTCCACTCCCTGTGATGTGAGCATGGTTCAGGGTGGTGTTGATGGGACAGTTGTGGGGGTGAGCTATGTCTGTGACTACGACTCCCATCATGCTATTGCCTCCACCCCACTTCCCAGCATTCCCATACTTACTTGCTTTTGTGGGGAGTTCAGTGTGTGTGGGTGTGAGAGCAATGGCAAGATGGCTGACAGTGGTGTCCTGCTGTTGGTTGGTGTGCAGTACCCAGCATGCCCTTGTGCTCCCCACGACACAGCAACAGTGTCAGACATCTTTGATGGGCCTTTCCACTCTCTGTGGGATGTGCATGCGTGAGTGTGAGCTTGCTGGTCCATGTGGTGGGGGATGTAGAGCTGTGACTACGACTCCCATCATGCTATTGCCTCCTCCCCCCTTCCCAGCATGCCCATGCTTCCTTCCTTTGGACTCTGCTTCCCTGTGGGGTGGGCTGGCTGTGCTGACAGGATGGCTGGGAGTGTTGTCCTGGCAGTTGTTTGGCTAGAAGTCCCAAGAGTGGCCCTGTGCTTCACACAACATAACCCAGGGTGGTGGTTCTTTGTGGGATCTTGTGTTAGGATGGGGGCATTGCATTCTACCAGGTGGGTTCTGTGGAGTTTGTGTTGGGGTGTGTGTGAGGGGAGGTGCTTGTGACTATGGTCAGTGCTGCAAGTCCTCCTTCCCACCCAGCTAGCCAGATATCCCACCATGGAACGTGCTTGCATTGCAGGGAGTGTAAGTTGTCTCTCAGGATGTCAGTCAGTGGTGTCCTGCTGTTTGTTGGTGCACAGTTGCCAGCAGGGCCTTGTGCTCCCCACAGCAGTAGCCAGTGTCAGCCATCTTGTGAGTCCTTCTCCACTTCCTGTGATGTGAGCATGGTTCAGGGTGGTGTTGATGGGACAGTTGTGGGGGTGACCAATATCAGTGACTACGACTCCCATCATGCTATTGCCTCCACCCCCCTTCCCAGCATGCCCATGCTTCCTTCCTTTTGACTCTGCTTCCCTGTGGGGTGGGCTGGCTGTGCTGACAGGATGGCTGGGAGTGTTGTCCTGGCAGTTGTTTGGCTAAAAGTCCCAAGAGTGTCCCTGTGCTTCACACAACATAACCCAGGGTGGTGGTTCTTTGTGGGATCTTGTGTTAGGATGGGGGCATTGCATTCTACCAGGTGGGTTCTGTGGAGTTTGTGTTGGGGTGTGTGTGAGGGGAGGTGCTTGTGACTATGGTCAGTGCTGCAAGTCCTCCTTCCCACCCAGCTAGCCAAATATCCCACCATGGAACGTGCTTGCATTGCAGGGAGTGTAAGTTGTCTCTCAGGATGTCATTCAGTGGTGTCCTGCTGTTTGTTGGTGCACAGTTGCCAGCAGGGCCTTGTGCTCCCCACAGCAGTAGCCAGTGTCAGCCATCTTGTGAGTCCTTCTCCACTTCCTGTGATGTGAGCATGGTTCAGGGAGGTGTTGATGGGACAGTTGTGGGGGTGACCAATATCAGTGACTACGACTCCCATCATGCTATTGCCTCCACCCCCTTCCCAGCATGCCCATGCTTCCTTCCTTTTGACTCTGCTTCCCTGTGGGGTGGGCTGGCTGTGCTGACAGGATGGCTGGGAGTGTTGTCCTGGCAGTTGTTTGGCTAAAAGTCCCAAGAGTGTCCCTGTGCTTCACACAACATAACCCAGGGTGGTGGTTCTTTGTGGGATCTTGTGTTAGGATGGGGGCATTGCATTCTACCAGGTGGGTTCTGTGGAGTTTGTGTTGGGGTGTGTGTGAGGGGAGGTGCTTGTGACTATGGTCAGTGCTGCAAGTCCTCCTTCCCACCCAGCTAGCCAGATATCCCACCATGGAACGTGCTTGCATTGCAGGGAGTGTAAGTTGTCTCTCAGGATGTCAGTCAGAGGTGTCCTGCTGTTTGTTGGTGCACAGTTGGCAGCAGGGCCTTGTGCTCCCCACAGCAGCAGCCAGTGTCAGCCATCTTGTGAGTCCTTCTCCACTCCCTGTGATGTGAGCATGGTTCAGGGTGGTGTTGATGGGACAGTTGTGGGGGGCAATATGTGTGACTGCGACTCCCATGATGCTATTGGCTACACTGACTTGGCCAGCATACACAGAATTCCTTCCTTTGAGTGGTCTTCACTGTGTGTTGGTGTTGTTGTGGTGGCTACATGTCTGGATGTGTTTGTTAGTTCTATTTGTGCCACTGCCTAGCTGTAGTTGTAGTTGTGTTTGTACATGTGTTGGCACAGTTGGATGTGACTTTTTTGATGGCATGTGTTGTGTTTATCTGACTGACATACACATTTTGGGATGATTCTGTTCTGGTTGCTGTGTAATTGCTATGAGTGCATGGTTTGACTCTCCCCTTGACAGTGATGTGTGTGTTTTGTGGCAGTATATTATGTACATTTGTTGTGTACTCACCAGGCTCTGGGATGTCCTCTAGTCCATATACGCTCACTGGCGGAAGGATGGCCCGCACCTTCTCCTCCCAGGGCCTGAGGTATATTGGCTTGGCAGGAGGGCCACTGCCGGTGTATTGGCTGTTGATGTAGTCTTTCTTCAGCAGGTCCCGTACCCTCTTGCGCACGTCATACCACCTGTTCTGGATGTCGCTCTTTGTGCACCGACATGGTGATTGTGCGTTCACCCTGTTGATGATCCTCTCCCACATCTTGGTTTTCTGGGAGATGGGGGTCTGTTGGACCAGTGTGCCAAACAGCTGTGGCTCTACCCTGAGGATCTCGTCTACCATGACTTCCAATTCACAATCTAGGAACTTGGGATTCTTCTTGGGGGGCATGGTGATGGGTGGTGATGGTGAGTGATGTGTGTGTTGGTGTGTAGGTGAGGGTGTGTGAGTGTGTGTTTTGCTGGGTGTATGTGAGGTAGGTATTTGTTGGTGTGCTGATGGTGTGTGGCTTGTGTGAGGGATGAGCTGTGGGTGTGTGTTTGCTTTCTCTTGGGTGCTGGCAGTGGAATGGCATTTGCAAAGGCTCATGGTTGTGATTTGTGTCCTTTATATAGGTGGAGTTGTGGGTGTGTCTTTGTTCTCTGTCCCCACCCCCCCCGGATTTATTGGCTTGGTAATTGCTTGTTTGGCCTTTTTTTGGGTGATTTTTCCTTTGTGCTGTTTGTGTATGTTGGAAACGTTCTTGTGACCAAGTCGGACCCTGCATTTGTCTCGTACGGTGTTCTCCGTTTAGTTCAAGCTGTGTTTGTGCAGTTTTCTATGCTGCGTACGCGTCGGTCGCGGTGTTTTGTGTTGCTTCGGCTCGGTTTTGTATGCGTGTCGGTCGTGCGGCTTGGCCTCCGTCCGACTCGCTCGTGGTTTTCGCGCCTTGCATCGTACTTTGCGGTGTGGAGTTCGCGTGTACGTTTCGGTCGGATTTGTTCCGGGTGCGTGTCGGTCGGTTGGATTCGCGTGTTTTTCCGGCCGGATTGCTGTTTTCCTTGCGGCTCGGTCGGTCGACTTGGTTTCGGTACGTGTCGGTCGGATTTTTCACGCCTTGCATCGTACTTGGCGTGTCGGGCGCCACAGGTACGTGTCGGTCGGTATTATTTCCGGATCCGAGTCGGTCGGTGCTTTTTCCGGCCCGAATCGGAATCGACCCCATAGTGTGCAGACACAAGAGATTTATAGGGAATTAGCACCGGTACCAGAAAAATGGCATGAATGTGTACAGGTACCTGAAAAGTGGCATGACATGAAGGTCATAATAGCTAAAGCAAAAAGAAAAAACTGCGTCCGAGTAAAGGACGGTTTGCTGACTTGGCGATAAAGGAGGGTAGCAGAGAAAGGCATGTAACAATAAGCCTATGTAAGGAGAGCAGACGCACTTAGCAGGCTTCATGATCAAAAACATGGAAAGATGGTACGGTAGTAAAATTAAAACATTACAAAGCGGTCTCCTAAATGTATGCGCAGAAGCGCCAACTATACCAAAAATATAAATAAAGCAGTGACGCGCTGAAATCACCTATATGAAGGCAATACAATCTAGAAGAAACTAAAGGGTTAGGCTTGTAGTGATGTACAAATCGCATCCCCGTAGTCGCGTTGTTGACAACCCAAAGGACAAGATTCAAGGGGCAGTGGATAAGTAAAGTAAAAAGGTTCCTTGAGTATAAACGAGCTGCTAAGAAGAGAGCTGAGTAACAAATTAAATAGTATGAAAATCACATTGCAGTGAGTGCGCTGTAATTAAATCTCAGACATAAGTTGAAAAAATAGAGTAGCAGAGTTATTAAACTGGAAATGAGATAGTCATAAATTGTAAAGTTACGGTACAAGCACCATAGCCAAAAAATAGTGGTAGTAGCCAAGAAGTTATTACAAGAACAGGTGGAGATCTACATACCTGGGGACACAGTCCTATTAGTATCGTCTGGTCGGCAGTCAATGTTGAACTGGCCGGTCCCACTTCTTGGTTTATAAAAGCACCGTAAGAATGGGCGGGAAAGTAATCGGTGAAAAGACACCGAAGAGAGACTATAAGGGAAGAGCGGTGGCCAGCAGAAAAGAGGATGAAGCCGCCCTTCCACTAGGTGATAAGGCTGGGGGAAGTGTCAGCACAAGTGTGTGACATGTAAACGGAGGAGAAAGGTAGTGTCAGCACAAGAAGTAAATGGCAAGTGGGTTGCTCAAACCTCGATAATAAGAAAAAAGAGTCAGCACAAGTCGCGGTTGGAATAATGTAATAAGTAGCCAATATGGGGAAGAAAAAATGAAGTATCAAGAAGAACACAGAAGAAAAGACCAACCGGTCACGTCGGGAAGGTGGAAAGATATGTAGGATGAGTAAAATTAGTGAATTGGCACATGAGATGAACACTAAAAAGATGTGCCATCCCATGAGCGGGGGAGGAAGCAAATGTCAAGGTTAAGAGGATAAAAACAGGGGCCTGTTTTGAAAGGACCTGGTAGGAGGCAAGTATATAAAAGAAGACAAAGGGGGGAGATATGTCTGATGGGTATAAGAACTTAGTTCATAGTGAGAGGACACGGTCAGTGGGATGATATAAGAATACTGTGTCCATGATAAAAAAGCATGGACAGTAGAGAGACATAGGGAAGCAACGGATGATATAAGAAAGCTGTGTCCATGGCGAACCGGCATGGACAGTAGAGAGAAATAAGGACACGACAGTAGTGGCAGACGTATCGCATATCTTAATGAGAAAATCAGTAAGAGAGTGTTGGCTATATCGTAAAGTAAGCCGTCAAAATCGTGAAATGCGTTCCGCATAGTTCTGGCACATAATAGTGCATAGAAAGATATTTTCATAAAAAAGAGGCAGTGTGCACAGCCAAAGAGAGATGGTAGTGCCTCAGATCAAACCTGTTGTGGCGACAAAGTTAGGGGAAGTAGATTTCAGTCTGTGCTAGGTGGCTGTATTGGTCCCAGCCTACTAAAAAATTAGGATTGTTTCAAAACTGAATAGCATGCAATTGGTGGTGGAAGTCATGGGAGATCCTGGTCCAAGCAAAACCGGTTGATTGATAAGAGAAGGTCAGTGACGCGTGGGGATATAAAGCTGTAAAGTACAGCTGGAGTAGGATGTTATGACAGGGAGAATTAAGAGTTAACATGCTTAGAACTACAGTTGAAGTAAGATGATATGATAGGGAGGGTTAAAGATTCACTAGCAAGCCGGGGCTGAGAGGTCATAGACGGGCATCCACCGAAGTAAGATTGGTCTATCTCAGGAAGTAATGAAACTCATTATCGGTGTTGTGCCCTTTGTTTACCGCGTCCAATCTACAGATCCATTTAGCCTCCGTCTGTCGTAGAGTCAGATCCCTGTCTCCCCCCCTTGTGTTTAGTGGAATATGGTCGATGCCCAAAAAACCGAATGTGGGGGACCTCTGGTGAGTGGTGCGATAGTGTTCTGTCATAGGGTATCTTTCATCACCATTAATGACTGCTCTGCGATGTTCCTGAATCCTGATCTTAAGGCTACGTATAGTACTACCCACGTAAATCATCTTACAGGGGCACTCCAGAATGTAAATAACATACTGTGTATTACAGTTGATGAAGTGCTTGATTTCATGGGTCGTGTTTGTATTGTAACTAAATTCTTTCTGTTTGTTTTTGCCCAAGCTACAGATACTGCAATTGGTGCAAGTGTAAAAGCCATGGGGGGCCTGTGGTAACCATGTCTTATTGGTGTTGATTGTAATGTAACTAGGGCATAATGTTTTTCGCAGTGTGCGTCCTCTCCTGTATATAAGGGATGGATTGGCATCAATAAATGGGCGAAGAGCTGGTACTTCTAACAGAAGATGCCAATGTTTTGTAAAGACTTTAAAGATTTTATCACTGTGTGCGGTGTAGTTGGTAAAGAATGCAATGTTTTCCCTCTGAGGTGCCCTGTCTGTCTTCTTGCCTTGATTGTTGGTCAATGTATCTGTCCTGGGTAGGCTCATTACCCTTTGTTCTACAATCATACCCCCTTTGTCTGAAACGCCCTTTGATGTCAAAGATGTTTGTCTTGAAGTTGGCCTCCTCACTACAGGCTCGTCGTGCCCGGACCATCTCCCCATATGGTGTGTTGGAGATAACAGACTTGGCATGGGCGCTATCTGCGTGTAGGATACTGTTGCAGGATGTTGATTTCCTATATAGAGTGCTGTGTACTAGTGCCTCTTTTATGTAGAAATGGATATCTAAAAAATCAATGTATTTTGTGTTATGTTGCATGGTCAGTTCTACATTGAAAGCGTTGTTATTAAGGTAGACCAAGTACTCCTGTAAGAGCACTTCAGGGCCCGACCATAGACAGATGATGTCGTCTATGTACCTCCCCCAATAGACAATATGTTTAGTCCAGGGAGAGGCACATTTGGCCCAGGCGTGCTCCTTCTCAAACCAGCCCATGAAAAGCCCGGCGTACGAAGGAGCAAACCTGGAACCCATGGCAGTCCCCTGCAGTTGATGGTACCACCTCTCGTCATATTTAAAAAAGTTGTTGGTGAGGATGAGCTCAATCATGTCCATCAGCATGTTGTTGTATGCATAGTTGTCAGCCCCTTCTGTGTCCAAATAGTGTCGGATTGCCAGCATCCCAAAATCTTTGTGGATGCATGTGTAGAGGCCAACCACATCAAAGGTGACAAATCTCAGCTCTTCAGACCAAGGGAACCCCTCAAATTTCATCAGGTTGTCTTTACTATCCTTCAGATAGGCTGGTAAATTAGTAACATGCTTTTGTAATGACAGATCTACAAATTCAGATAATCGTTCTGTTGGGGATCCTATCCCCGAAATGATTGGTCTACCAGGTGGGAATTTTCCTCCCTTATGCACCTTGGGCAAAATATAAATACACGGATGACGTGCTTTGTCTATGTGTAGGTACCTAAACTCATCTTCAGTTAATAGACATTCTTGCCTCCATTCTGTGAGTCTGGTGTTGATAATTGTTTGTAGTGCTGGGGTGGGGTTGTTATTGACCAGTTCGTAACATTGCGAGTCACCCAGTTGGCGTGTGATCTCCCCCATGTAGTCCTGTGTATCCATTACTACCACATTCCCACCCTTGTCTGCCTCCCTGATCACGATACCATTGTCATCTCGTAACCTTTGTAGTGCCTCCCTTTCTTTCTTAGACAGGTTGGGGAGTGGGCGTGGTGTATGTTTGTTGAAATATTCAAGTTTTCTCAGTTTTTGTGTTATATTATTACCGAATTTCTCAATATTGGCATGGTGACCCCCAGGTGGTACAAACTTGGATCTGCATTTCAGACCTGTATCGCGGTTGTAATTTTCCCCAATGTCTAAATCATCCAGGGTGGTCTGTATAGGCGTTATCTCATCATTTTCAATAGATAGTAGTGTTTGCACCTCCCGTATGTCCCCAATTGTTCTGTGTGTTGGTGATACATGATGTGTATTAAATACATATTTGACAGGTTGTTGCGAGAAAAATTCTTTTAATTTTAATGTGCGTAAAAATTTATACAGATCAATGTGGACATCCACTAAATCCCCAAATTGTGTTGGACAAAAGCCCAGCCCTTTCTTCAAAACATTGCATTCGGACACATCTAAATTCCTACATGACAAATTAATGATCTGTAAGTCAGATTGTGCAGTTGGCATTGCCATTAGACCAGTAGCTCCCCCCGTGGTGGGTTCCCCTGTCTGTTCCATCGCTGGAGAGGTTCCTAGTTCTTTTTGGGGCGCAGCAGCATTGAGTGGCTGTCTAACTTTCCTCCCCGACCTTCCCCCTCTCCTGGTTTTTTTACGAACTTCTTTGGCTGTCTGTCCCCTATGCGGAATCTCTCCAGTTCCCTTTGGAAGTTGGAGGTCCCCTCGCCTAAAGGGATCACAGTGTTTGTTGTACTGGATGCAGCACTTTCACTTGATGCCAGTGAGCTATTGCTGGCTGATTTGTTTTCTGTACTGTCTTCCCTACCCCTCTTCCTATCATCTATGTTATTGGGATTGTCATATTTTTTGGCAAACGTGTAGATTCTGCCATCCCTGTAATCCCTGTCATCTCTCTTAATTTTCCTCATCTTCTTGTCTCTAAGGTATTGCTGATGTTCTTCTATGACTTTGTTAAGGATAGCATAATTTTTCTCTACTAGGTCCTGGCATTCCATACTTTCTATTTGTTTTTAAAGTCCGTCTATTTCTGCCTGAAGTTTTTGGCCCTTTTCACTAGCATGTATAACCTCAGGAATAGGGATAATTTAATAAAGCCTGACAGGTATCAAGATACTGATACACGTTCCTCTCGTACCTTTCAGATCTCGTCACAGACATCGGAAAGAAGAGGACGGCTAGAACATAGAGAAGAACGCGTGAAATCGAAAGACGACAAACACGTTCCGAAAAGTAAATCAAAACCTCAATTCTCAAAAAAGAAGGTAGCAGGTCTGAAGGTCAGACATGCCGAGGATACTGAGAACACAACTCAAGAACGGAGAATGGGCTCTGACAATGCTGGACAGTGCAGCAGAAGTCACAATAGCTCGCCAGAACCTGAAGGAACTTCTGGAGACAGTGGACTTGAATGAGTACATTACATTTGAGACTGTAGACACCAGGGTTAGTACTCCACAAATTATATGAAATAACACTCCGGATGGAGGGAGACATACCAAGACAGGTGAAAGCACTCTTTTGGTAAAAACGTTCAATGGGCTATGACATACTTCTAGTAGAAAAAGACTGGCCACCACAATTTGTCAGGGAGTGCCCACATGGTGAGGACATTATTATGCCTGCCTTCTCCAACCATATTCCAATTCATCTAAGATATACTTATGCTAGGAAATGGGCAGTTGCCCAGGCCCCAGCATTATACAAAAATCATGTAGGATGGGATGAGGACTCACCTCACCATAAAATACATCTGAAACATGAACCTACTTGTTAGATTTGGGGGTCTCTAGTTGGCAGAGGTATGTACCCTTGTCCAAATAGGGACCCTTGCGTCTAGTCAGGGAGAGTAGGTACACTCTCGAAATAACTCCTGCTCACCCTCTTGGTAGCTTGGCACGAGCAGGCAGGCTTAGTTCAGAGGCAGTGTGTAAAGCATTTGTGAACACATACAGTAATCAAGTGACAACACTACAAATGGACACCACACAGGTTATATATTTATAAAAATAGGTATACTTTATATAGATTTATCACAAGACCATAAACGACAAAAATAATCCACAATACTGTTAAGAATACTTAGTTCTGATCAAAAAGGCTTAATTCAAGGTTCTGTGCGAGTCGGTAGCCTCCTCCGGCTACGGCGATGTCGAGAACAAACAGAGTCTAACAAATCCAGCTGACCGCGTCGAGACGGGCCAACACAGCGTAGACAGACTCGGTCACAGTACCTTTTACTTGAAGCGGCAGGCACGGGCGTGCGAGCCGGATGGCTGTTCGTCGCGATGCAAAAGTGGAAGCGTTGCAGGACGCGTTGTCCCTCGATGCGGTGCAGGCAGCGGCTCGTTGACGTCGTCGAGACGGAGTCGGTGAGACCAGGGCCGTGCGTTGCAGGGCGAGACGGTGCTTCGATGCGGTGCTGGCAGGTTGCGGTGCGGCGACGGAGCCGGATTCAGGAGCTGGCGTCGATCAGTCCGGACAGCGGTGCGAGTCGGGCGGTGCGTCGCAAAGCGTGCGAGCGGTGCCCAACTCCGGTGCGGTCACAGGACTCGAACTCAGCAGCAGTGACCGTGTCGGTCGGACCAGTTCGATTCGGCGTAGCGAAGCGTTGCAGGACGCGTTGTCCCTCGATGCGGTGCAGGCAGCGGCTCGTTGACGGAGTCGGTGAGACCAGGGCCGTGCGTTGCAGGGCGAGACGGTGCTTCGATGCGGTGCTTGCAGGACACCGAGTCGGTCGTGAGAGTCGGTCACAGCTCCCTACCTCTGTAGCCACTGAAGCAGAGTTTCCAGCAGCAATTCACAAAGGGGGTGAAGTCCAATGGTCCTGGGACTTCGGTCAGGGGGCAAGCTCTCTTCCAAGCCCTTGGAGATCCTTCACAAGTTGATGAAAGTCACAGCAAAGCAAAAGTTCCTTTCTCCTCTCTTTGGCAGTCAGGCAAACCACTGCAGGCCAATCCCCCAAGCAGCACTTCAGGCTTAGGGATAGTTTCTCCTCAGTTTCTTCTTGGTTCCGCTCCTCAGTAAAGGTTTCTTCTTGTTCCCAAAAGTGATCTAATCTTCCTGGGGTCTGGGTGCCCCTCTTATACCCTGATTCTCTTTGTTCTCTGGAGGCAGAGAGGCCTCTGCCTAGTCCAAAACCAGTTCTGGTCAGTTCTGGAGCACTTTGTTTTTCTGACTCCTTCTTTCCTTTCAGAATGTGGGGCAGAGTGCTCAGCCGCCCGGCAGGAGGTGGAGCCAGCATTGTGGAAGGCAGGCACAGCCCTATTCAGACCCAGGTGCAACTCCTCCCTCCACTCTGGATGCAGGTCTTTCTATTCAGCCCTGCGCTGACTCACCCTGTCTCCTGTAGCCACCCCCAGCCCCTGTCACTCAATCTCCAGACAAGGAATACACAACCTAGCAGAGGCAGGCTTGGATAGTTAGGCAAGAAAATACCCACTTTCTAAAAGTGGTATTTTCGAACACAGAAGGTTAAAACCAACTTCACTAAAAGATGTATTTTATCATCCTGAGTTCAGGCATACTAAATTCGTTTTTCTACCAGGTTCCCTGGGTCAGTTCTGACTATAAGGTGTAATAGTCAGTCTGCCCATTCTGGCCTATGGGGAGCAGGTAGCCTTGCAATAGTGAAAAACGAAAATGGCTGTAATTCACTATTAGGACATGCCACACACACCAGGGCATGTCCTACCTTATACTTACAATGCACCCTGCCCTAGGGCCTACTTTAGGGGTGACCAACATGCAGTAAAGGGAAGGTTTAGGGACTGGTAAGTGGGTGTACTCACCAAGTCGACATGGCAGCCCGAGGCTGCACACAGGCTCTGCGATGGCAGGCCCGAGACATATTTTACAGGCCGCTTCTGTGGGTGGCACAACCAGTGCTGCGAGCCCACCAGCGGCATTGGATTTACAAGCCCTGGGCACACTGAGTGCACTGTACTAGGGACTGACAAGTAAACCAATCATCCAATCATGGAGTCACTAATACATGTATCAATTAACGATAGGGAGCACTTGCACTTTGGCACTGATTAGCAGCGGCAAAGTGCCCATGAGCATCTAGTCCAGCAAAAACATATCGGCAACCGTGGAGGCATTATGAAGAAATGGAAGGGAGACCCACGCCAAGGATGCCAGGTCTAACACGTGTCCCCTCCAGCTGAAATGTGGGGAGAACTATCCTACCCCTAGGGAGTTCTCATCGCTAAGGCGGAAAAATCTGGACAGTCCATCAGCATTGGCGTGTTCTGTACCAGGGCGGTGTTCCACCGTAAAGTCCATCCCCTGTAGGGAAATGGACCACCTCAACAGCTTTGGATTCTCACCCCTCATCTGCATCAACCATCTGAGGGGCCTGTGGTCTGTCTGAACCCGGAAGTGAGTCCCAAACAGGTATGGTCTCAGCTTCTTCAGTGCCCAGACCACAGCAAATGCCTCACGCTCAATAGCACTCCATCTCTGTTCCCGGGGAAGTAACCTCCTACTGATGAAGGCTACAGGTTGGTCTAGGCCCTCCTCATTGATCTGTGATAGAACAGCCCCTACACCATGCTCTGAAGCGTCGGTCTGAACAATGAACTCATTGGAGAAGTTGGGTGCCTGGAGCACAGGCGCCGTGCACATGGCAGTCTTCAAGGTGTCAAAAGCTTTTTGACAGGCGTCAGTCCAAATCACTTTCCTGGGCTGCTTCTTGGAAGTCAGCTCGGTCAAGGGGGCAACAATGCTGCCATACCCCTTGACGAATCTCCGGTAATACCCGGTGAGTCCTAGGAAGGCTCTCACCTCTGTCTGGGTCTTGGGGGCTCCCAAGCCAGAATGGTATCAATTTTCGGTTGGAGGGGCGCCACCTGGCCGCTCCCAACCTGGTGTCCCAAGTACACCACAGAACCCTGCCCAATCTGGCACTTACTCGCCTTGATTGTGAGGCCTGCCCTCCGCAGCGCCATCAACACTTCCCAGAGGTGGCGCAGATGCTCTTCCCAACGGGCACTGAACACTGCGATGTCATCCAGGTAGGCGGCACTGAAATCCTCCAGTCCAACCAACACCTGGTTGACCAACCTCTGAAAGGTGGCAGGGGCATTCTTCATCCCAAAGGGCATCACCCGGAACTGGTAGTGCCCATCTGGTGTGGAGAATGCTGACCTCTCTTTGCCCCATCAGTCAAGGCGATCTGCCAGTATCCAGACGTTAAGTCAAACGTGCTGAGGTACCGCGCAGCCCCTAACCGATCTATGAGCTCATCAGCTCTGGGGATGGGGTGGGCGTCAGTCCTGGTGACGGAATTGAGTCCCCTGTAGTCCACACAGAACCGGAGTTCTGGTGTGGCACCAGGCGCGGCAGCTTTTGGAACCAAGACCACGGGGCTGGCCCAAGGGCTGTTAGAGGACTCAATCACCCCTAGCGCAAACATCTTGGAGACCTCCTCCTTGATGCAGGCTCTGACCCTGTCAGTCACCCTGTAAGCCTTGTGCTTCACAGGAAGACTGTCCCCAGTGTCCACATCATGGACGCACCAATGAGTGACACTGGGAACCAGGGAGAACAGGTCAGGGAACTGTCCCAACAAGTGGCGACAGTCACCCTGCTGCTCAGGTGTCAGGGAGGTAGAGAGGTTTACTCCCTCCACTGATCCATCTTGCTCTCGGGCTGACAGGAGGTCAGGAAGAGGCTCGGTCTCCTCCTCCATTCCATCATCTGTCGCTAAGAGCATGCCCACTTGGGACCTCTCCAAGTGGGGCTTCAGGCGGTTCACATGCAGGACCCGCAAGGGGTTCCTGGGAGACTGCAAGTCCACCAAATAGGTAACTGGACTCTTGCGCTCCACCACCGTAAAAGGGCCGGTCCACCTGTCCTGGAGCGCACAGGGCTCCACAGGGGCCATGACCCACACTTTCTGACCAGGCTGAAGCTCTACCAGAGTGGCATTCTGGTCGTACCACCGCTTCATCTCCTCCTGGCTGGCTTCCAGATTTGCCTCAGCAAGCTCTCTGAAACGCCTAGTCTGGTTCCTGAAGGCCAGCATGTAACTGTATACATCCTGGGGAGGTTTCCGGGGAGATTGCTCCCAGCCTTCCTTGACCAAACTCAGAGGTCCTCGCACCGGGTGTCCATAGAGGAGCTCAAAGGGACTGAACCCTAGAGACTTCTGTGGCACCTCCCGGTATGCAAACAACAGGCATGGTAAGAGGACGTCCCATTTACGCCTCATGGGTTCTTCCAGACCCATAATCATGCCCTTGAGGGTCCGGTTGAATCTCTCAACCAGACCATTTCCTTGAGGGTGGTAAGGAGTGGTGAACTTGTAAGTTACACCGCACTCCTGCCACAGGGACTTCATGTACTTGGACACGAAGTTGGTACCTCTGTCAGACACCACCTCTTGAGGGAATCCCACACGTGAGAAAATTCCCATCAGTGCCCGTCCCACCACGGGGGCCGTCACTGTCCTCAGAGGGATGGCTTCAGGGTACCGGGTGGCATGGTCCACCAAGACCAGGATAAACCTGTTGCCCATGGCTGTCTTGGGGTCCAGTGGCCCCACAATGTCAATACCCACCCGTTCAAAGGGGGTGCTGACCACAGGGAATGGCTGGAGAGGAGCCTTGTGCTTCCTCCCACTTTTTCCACTTGCCTGGCAAGTCTGGCATGTCCTGCAGTGAGTGGCGGCACTCCTGCGCATCTGGGGCCAATAGAAATGGGTAACAAGCCTGTCAAAGGTCTTGTCCTGCCCCAGATGTCCCGCTAATGGTACATCATGAGCCAACCCCAGTAGGAAGGCTCTGAAGCGCTGGGGTACCACCAGCACACGGGCTGACCCAGGCTCAGCAACCTTAGGCTCTGAATACAGGAGACCATTCTCCCAGTAAACCCAATGTGATCCAGACTGATCACCTGCTGCCTGGTCTGTGGCCTGTTGCCTCAGACCCACGAGAGAAGGGCATGTGTTCTGCTCCTTGCAGAACTCTTCCCTGGAGGGTCCTCCTTCTTGCTGCCAATGGGTCAGCTCAGGTAGGTCCCCCAGTTCAGCTACCTGTTCCCCTGTAGGCTCCAGGGCATCCCCCTCAGGGTCTGCCTCCTCCTGGACCGTGGGAACTTCGGGGGCCGGTTTCCCGCGCCCCCTGCCTCCTCTCTCTCCGGCAGGCACCTGGGCCTCCCTCTCAGGCTCCAGGTCCTCTTGAACACCTTTAGCTGCCATTGACCGGGTGGTCACACATGCCCAATCAGGCAAGCCCAACATTTCTAAATGCGCACTCCGCTCCACCTTAGCCCAAGGGGAGCTCTCCAAATCGTTCCCTAACAAACAGTCAACAGGCATGGCTGGCCTCACAGCTACTTGAAGAGTACCCGAGACCCCCCCACTCAAAGGGAACCTGAGCCACCTTGCAGTGACTCTCTGTGTTGTCAGCGGCAACAACCGGATAGAATGCATCAGGGATAACCTGCTCTTTAGACACCAGGTGACACTTGACAGCTGTCACACTGGCTCCTGTGTCTCTCAGAGCCTCCACCCTATGGCCATTGATGGTCACCCACTGCCTGTATTTCTTAGTGTTCTCAGGCAGCGGGGTCCTAGGGACCATCTCAGAGTCTCCTAATGAGACAAGGGAAAACACTGTGGGATCCCCCCACCTTGGGCACCCAACTCCTCCCCCAGGGCTACACTAGCCAACTGCCGGGGGACTGCACTGGTGGGTGCTGGTTTTCCATGCAAAGGGCAACGAGGATCGTTTGCCTTGTGGCCAGGGGCGCCACACTTGTAACATACCAGTGGTCCCTGGTGAACAGGGGGCCTGTCAGGGCCACTGGCTTCTTCTCAGGGGAGGCTGGGAACCTTTCCCTTGGTTCCCTTGGGGTCTACTTTGGGGCCCTTTATGGAACTCCTTCTGTTTACCCTTGTCCCCCCCACTCTTCTGCTGGGGACCCTGCCCACCCTTGGCGGAGTCTCCCACGTGACCCTTGTGGACCCGGGTACTCACCCAGCGGTCCGCCTCCTCAGCAAGCTGCCTAGGGTTAGTCAGCTTACTATCAATCAGGTGCTGGCGTAGCTCAGGAAAACAATTACCGGACAAGTGCTCCCAGGCAATCAAATCAAAGAGCGCCTGAAAATCAGTCGCTTTGCTACCCTTTACCCAACCATCCAAGGCTCTGCAAAAGAAGGTCACATATTCAACCCAGGTACTGCTTTCAATCTTACTACAGTTCCTGAACCTTTGCCTATAAAGCTCAGGGGTCAAACCATATCTAGTCATTAAGGCATCCTTCATGTGGCTGTACGAATTATAGACTTCAGAGGGCAAATCCAACAAGGTATCCCGCCCTTCACTGAGGAACCGTCCCCACAACCCCGCTCCCCAATCCTTCTCAGGGACCCGGTGGGAAGACATGGCTACCTCATAGGCTTTGAACCACTGCCCTATGTCGTCATTTTTAAAAAACTCCTTCACCACATCTTTGGGAATATACACCCTAGCTTCCACAGGCACAGGCGGTACACTGCCACCAGAGGGAGTAATCTCTAAGCTCTTGGCCTTCAATTCCAACTCCCTCAAAACTTTCTCATGTTCAAACTGCATTTTCTTTTCCTCTAGGGCTAATTTCCTTGTTTGCATTTCGAATTCTAACTGCTTATTCAGCTTGAGTTTGGTCAGCTCTATTTCGTGCATCCTACTCTCTTTCCTGTCCTCCAACTCCTCTGGAGACAGTCCTCTGGCAGAAACACTGCTACCTACTGGGGAAGGTGGTCTTCTAGCCCCTAGACCCAATAGCCCCTCCAGCTGCCCTTCTGCATTCTCAGCCCCCTCCACAGGGGCACTCCTTGATTCGACCCAGGCCCTCAGCGCCTTTTGGAGGTCCTCCTTCCTGGAGATCCCGGTCATGGACACTTTAAACTTTTTGCAGAATTGCTTGAGCTGCTTAAGGGTGTAGCATTCTAGCCTCTCTTCTTCCCAATCACATTCAACAGAGGCTACTGATGCTGGTTTCTCCATAGTGACTGAACTTGGCATTTGCAAAAATAGGAAATCCCAGAAAAAATGCTATTAAAGTATGTGGTTGCGTTTTGGTCTGCACTCACTAAGTAGTGTTCACCAATCACTGTACATGAGTCACAAATGCAAGTCCAGAATCCTCACCGCTGACCACCAATGTTAGATTTGGGGGTCTCTAGTTGGCAGAGGTATGTACCCTTGTCCAAATAGGGACCCTTGCGTCTAGTCAGGGAGAGTAGGTACACTCTCGAAATAACTCCTGCTCACCCTCTTGGTAGCTTGGCACGAGCAGGCAGGCTTAGTTCAGAGGCAGTGTGTAAAGCATTTGTGAACACATACAGTAATCAAGTGACAACACTACAAATGGACACCACACAGGTTATATATTTATAAAAATAGGTATACTTTATATAGATTTATCACAAGACCATAAACGACAAAAATAATCCACAATACTGTTAAGAATACTTAGTTCTGATCAAAAAGGCTTAATTCAAGGTTCTGTGCGAGTCGGTAGCCTCCTCCGGCTACGGCGATGTCGAGAACAAACAGAGTCTAACAAATCCAGCTGACCGCGTCGAGACGGGCCAACACAGCGTAGACAGACTCGGTCACAGTACCTTTTACTTGAAGCGGCAGGCACGGGCGTGCGAGCCGGATGGCTGTTCGTCGCGATGCAAAAGTGGAAGCGTTGCAGGACGCGTTGTCCCTCGATGCGGTGCAGGCAGCGGCTCGTTGACGTCGTCGAGACGGAGTCGGTGAGACCAGGGCCGTGCGTTGCAGGGCGAGACGGTGCTTCGATGCGGTGCTGGCAGGTTGCGGTGCGGCGACGGAGCCGGATTCAGGAGCTGGCGTCGATCAGTCCGGACAGCGGTGCGAGTCGGGCGGTGCGTCGCAAAGCGTGCGAGCGGTGCCCAACTCCGGTGCGGTCACAGGACTCGAACTCAGCAGCAGTGACCGTGTCGGTCGGACCAGTTCGATTCGGCGTAGCGAAGCGTTGCAGGACGCGTTGTCCCTCGATGCGGTGCAGGCAGCGGCTCGTTGACGGAGTCGGTGAGACCAGGGCCGTGCGTTGCAGGGCGAGACGGTGCTTCGATGCGGTGCTTGCAGGACACCGAGTCGGTCGTGAGAGTCGGTCACAGCTCCCTACCTCTGTAGCCACTGAAGCAGAGTTTCCAGCAGCAATTCACAAAGGGGGTGAAGTCCAATGGTCCTGGGACTTCGGTCAGGGGGCAAGCTCTCTTCCAAGCCCTTGGAGATCCTTCACAAGTTGATGAAAGTCACAGCAAAGCAAAAGTTCCTTTCTCCTCTCTTTGGCAGTCAGGCAAACCACTGCAGGCCAATCCCCCAAGCAGCACTTCAGGCTTAGGGATAGTTTCTCCTCAGTTTCTTCTTGGTTCCGCTCCTCAGTAAAGGTTTCTTCTTGTTCCCAAAAGTGATCTAATCTTCCTGGGGTCTGGGTGCCCCTCTTATACCCTGATTCTCTTTGTTCTCTGGAGGCAGAGAGGCCTCTGCCTAGTCCAAAACCAGTTCTGGTCAGTTCTGGAGCACTTTGTTTTTCTGACTCCTTCTTTCCTTTCAGAATGTGGGGCAGAGTGCTCAGCCGCCCGGCAGGAGGTGGAGCCAGCATTGTGGAAGGCAGGCACAGCCCTATTCAGACCCAGGTGCAACTCCTCCCTCCACTCTGGATGCAGGTCTTTCTATTCAGCCCTGCGCTGACTCACCCTGTCTCCTGTAGCCACCCCCAGCCCCTGTCACTCAATCTCCAGACAAGGAATACACAACCTAGCAGAGGCAGGCTTGGATAGTTAGGCAAGAAAATACCCACTTTCTAAAAGTGGTATTTTCGAACACAGAAGGTTAAAACCAACTTCACTAAAAGATGTATTTTATCATCCTGAGTTCAGGCATACTAAATTCGTTTTTCTACCAGGTTCCCTGGGTCAGTTCTGACTATAAGGTGTAATAGTCAGTCTGCCCATTCTGGCCTATGGGGAGCAGGTAGCCTTGCAATAGTGAAAAACGAAAATGGCTGTAATTCACTATTAGGACATGCCACACACACCAGGGCATGTCCTACCTTATACTTACAATGCACCCTGCCCTAGGGCCTACTTTAGGGGTGACCAACATGCAGTAAAGGGAAGGTTTAGGGACTGGTAAGTGGGTGTACTCACCAAGTCGACATGGCAGCCCGAGGCTGCACACAGGCTCTGCGATGGCAGGCCCGAGACATATTTTACAGGCCGCTTCTGTGGGTGGCACAACCAGTGCTGCGAGCCCACCAGCGGCATTGGATTTACAAGCCCTGGGCACACTGAGTGCACTGTACTAGGGACTGACAAGTAAACCAATCATCCAATCATGGAGTCACTAATACATGTATCAATTAACGATAGGGAGCACTTGCACTTTGGCACTGATTAGCAGCGGCAAAGTGCCCATGAGCATCTAGTCCAGCAAAAACATATCGGCAACCGTGGAGGCATTATGAAGAAATGGAAGGGAGACCCACGCCAAGGATGCCAGGTCTAACACTACTGTACAGAGGCAGTACCCAATAAAGCAAGAAGCTAAAAAACAGGTCAGGGAGATCTTAGATCAACTTGAATACCAAGGGGTGATTGAAACATGCACCTCTTCAATGAACATTCCTTTGTTTCCTGTCTCCAACCCAGACAATACATATCGTCTAGTTTTGGATTACAGACACTTAAACACTTGTTCTAAAACATTTGCAGTGCAAAATGCACATAGTACAGCATTAATGAATAACATTGTGCGTAAAAAATATAAAACCACATTGGATATCTCAAATGGTTTCTTTTGTCAAAACATAGCACCTGGAGGCAGGTACTTAACAGCTTTCTCAATAATGGGGACCCAGCGTCAATTTTGTCGACTCCCACAAGGGTTCAAGAACAGCCCAGGGTTATTCTCAGCGAGGGTAACGGAGTTGCTACAAATTTATGATAATGAGGCATTGTCATATGTTGATGACATCTATCTGACAGACGATGACCTGGACAAACACTTGAACAGGGTGAGTACCATTATATTGGGCTTCGCCTCTGAGGGCTACAAATTCAACTTCAAAAAGTCCAGAATTGCCCATCTCAATGTCCTCTTTTTAGGATATGAGCTTTCAAGTGAAGGCAAGAGCTTGGCAGCCAACTTTTTAGAAAGGTGTGCGCTGCTCCAACCTCCAAAGACGCTGAAAAATGTACAATCCATCCTGGGTTTCCTAAATTTTGGAAGAACATACATTCTAAATTATGCAGAAAGGGTTAAACCTCTCTACGCATTAATCAAGCCTGATTTTTCAATCAAAAATTGGACACAAGAACACCCAGAAATCTTGCGTTCATTCCAAGCTAACATGTTAGCAACAAATCACTTACAAACACGCGTAAGTCAACGCAATTTAGTGATCCGAATAATTTCGGGTCAATGCGGATTCACCTACTTAACATTTAATGAGGGTGAAAAAGTACCAATTGCATACAAATCACATTTGTATACACAAGCAGAAATGCGCTTCACTTCAACTGAAAAAATACTGACAGCAGTTCAAACCGCTGTAGCAAAAGAAAGAGCTCTAGCCCAAGGGAAACGCATTATTGTCATAACCCCAGTACCGGCCTTTGAGGCGGTAACTAAAGCGAGCATTCCAAATGCAAAAGCATTACATCCTAGATGGATACAATGGGTTAATTCTCTTGCTGCAACAGATGTTGAATATGTTTTTGATCCTGATCTAAAAACACAAGCGTTCCTGCAATATGAACATGAATGTCCTCTGCCCACTGAGATTCTGCCTCTCGATCAGTATGAATTCATAATTTACACTGACGGATCCGCACAACCCGCTACAGGGAGTAAGCAAGCTTACAGTGCAGCGTGCGCAATCGTTAAAGGTCGCATGCGCGATGGCAACTTCAGACCTATGGTCACAAAAGCCCAATCTCTAGGAGTTTGTACAGCTCAGCGAGCTGAACTACAAGCATTCAAACTGGCACTTGAAAGTACAGATCGCAAATTCCCCACACTAATAGTGTGCGATTCTTTCTACTGTGTGCAGTCGTATAATGAATATATACAAATGTGGATTGAAAACGGGTTCAAAGATGCAAAAGGTGGCACAGTAAAGCATAAAACGCTTTGGGAACAAGTAGTTCAGTTAAAAAGCGAACTACCAAAGGCTCACGTGATCCATACACTGAGTCATCAACGTGATGGCGTTCACGTTGCAGGGAATTCATTGGCTGACGAAGTCGCAAAGGGGGCTGTTCAGACGGCTTCCGTAGCTGCGATCACTCGTTCAAAAACAAGAATAGACAGTGAGATAATGTTGGCTGTCAATGCTACGAGCAAAGGCAGTGGTGCAGCGTTACCAAAAAAGTTTCCACTCAAGTGCTCTTATGTAATTGATGCGAACAACGTTCCTTTTGCTCCAATCCCTGGAGTGGGGGATAGGGTAATTCCAAACAAGGAACGCAGATTAGGACTAATCCTAGCAGCACACGAAGGGATAGCCTCTGCCCATGCAGGCATTTCTGCAACAGTATCTTTACTGAAACAAAGATATTGGTGTCCTGGCATTAGGAAACAGACCAAGAACTATGTTCTGGAATGTGAAATATGCCAACAGATGAAAGTCTCCACAGTGAAACGTCCTGCGCAGACAACCCTGTTAATTTCAGACAAACCATTAGCTTGTGTTTACCTGGACCACTGCGGTCCCTTGCAAAGGGACGGTAACTATAAATATATCATGGTCACAGTGGATTCTTGCTCTAGGTTCCTATGGATATGGCCTCAGCACTCGGCTGACGCTCGAACTGTTATAAAAGATTTGCGAGTCTTTATCGGCACATACGCAATAGGCACGCTACATTCTGACCTGGGCCCTGCGTTTAGCTCTCGAGCTTACAAAGAAGCCATGGCCAGTCTGGGCGTTGCATTGCGGTACTCCTCTCTGTTTCATCCTGAGGGAAATTCTGTTGTGGAAAGGAAAAACCGGAACATAAAGCAGTCTATAACAGCTAGGGGTATTAGGTTCGGGTGATGGGTGGGTCAAACATCTTTATGGGGTCCAACGCTCATTAAATAATTTGCCAAGAAGTTCTCTGGGGGGTCACTCCATATGAGGTCCTATTTGGGACAAGAATGTGGGTGCCTGATCTAGAATGTAGAGGCACAGTGGTGGAAAATAAACCCTTTGATATCAAAGATCGTTTGGCTGTTTTACAGGATCTAAATGAACTAAGATCGAAACAAAGCAACGTATTCCTGCAGCCAACCACCACTGGGGAAAAACCGGCGGTCCCAGCAAGGCCTGTCTGGATTCCAAAAGTTGGGGATCTAGTCAGAGAAAACATTGCGGACAAGAAGGAATTCTTACAGACAACCAGTACCTGTCCTAGCCATACACAGAACAAGAACAGTACTTCTGCCGCCCCTTGCTGGAAAAAAGGAGAAGAGATTTGTGTCCATCGACCTCATCAAACCACAGTATGTGGCCAATACTAAATAGTAGGCCTCGTGGACTCCGACCTAGTAGCAGACGCACTCCTCTCGCTACTATCCAAGAGGTTCAGACTGAAAGACTGATAACCATCGAGAATTCAGCAGTAACAGATGAAGGACTGAGCAACAATGCTATGGAACTCATCCCTCTTGAAACTCAAGTAACAGTTCGGCCAAATACACCTGTCTACACCAATGTAACAAGTGATCAACTGGTTCCAGCAATTTCTACAAATCCTGATGCAATTCCAACAATTGACAGAACTGCTTCTGGCTATTTCATTAACTTTGATACGTTTTCTGAGGATCTCAGTGAGCCCGAGACGTTGCCAGCATCACAAACTTTTAAACAGCAAGTACACAACTTTTTTCATTTTTTGAGAAAGACTTATCTGGTTTCACCATGGATTGAACTATGGATTATTTCTGGAATATGTTTCTTTTTGCTTTGGCTAGCTTTGGTCATGACTATGAGCGTGCTTATAAATGGCAGATATATCCATGTGAACACTGAAAGAAAAGAAGTGAACTTACTTTTGAAACCTCACAAATCATCCCATCGTGAAACAAGAGACTTGTCTGCAGTGAACATCACAGCCGTTCCTATACAGGATGGTATAGTGTGGGACAAAATTGATTTCGATATATTCAGCCCTCACGGAACATTTGAACATTCCACAATTATTTAAGATCTCACTAAGTGATTTTGTTTCATCCAGTACCTATTCTGATGATTGGGACTTTGAAACTGTAAATGGCATGATGTTTGACCTAGAAAAATCTGCTGCATTTTCTAATAATGAATATTTAGAGGGTTCATCAAACTATGAACAGCTGTATTGCTATAACCACTATGGTCATCATTTTTTGCAAAAATCTGCAACACCTAGAAATGTGTTTATGTTTAACCAATGGGAGCATTGTCCTACACCACCAAAAGGTAGTTCAAAAACATTTGCTAAAAAGTTTCCATATTTTTCAGGGTACATCACATCTGATCCAGAAACATTTTACTATAAAAATGTAAACAAAACAGGACAGAAAATCATGTTAACAAGTACAAAACAGATTTATTCTGCAGCATTTATTGCCCAACTGTCTAGACATGGTTTCGACTTGTGGAAAGACACAATAGACACAAAATCTGTCTGGGGTACTAAAGATTGGCAAGTGCAGGGGATAGAAGCTTTGTTTAGAGCCTGTATCGTCCCTCAGCAAATAATGTTTTTGAATGACACTGGGCAACAAACGTCTTGCCTTGGTTTAGCCAAGATCAAAGACATGAAAACTCCTTCTGTACCAACACCTGCCAGTAATAACAATACACAGGCAGCGGTTACAGTTGACACAATACTACAACTCAACAGAACAAATCCTGATTGGAGAAAATCGTTGATCTGGCCCACAGACACAAACAACTGTCAAGAGAGATTCCTGAATAAAACACAGGGTTTACTATTCATAGGCCAGACCCACGATACGTCCAAAGACAGCATCCGGGGGTAGTAACAACATACAGTGTAGGAAAATTATGCCTCGATTGGCTGCAAAAATCTACACTTAAGGATGTGAAACAACACTTATCGTTACTTAAAGAAGACGCAGACCTTAGGGAATTCTTGCTTGGACCAAGAAAACCGCGTCAAAAACATTTCATATATGCCGGCATTTATGCTGCTTATAATGAAGCATGGAAGGTGTCAAAGATGGAGGCCGCAGAACGAATACGTGAACTTGATCGTATTAACTTAGAGAAACTCTCTCTGTGGTCGACAATGGGTTAACAACTTTGTCCTCCAGAATTTATTCATTGGACAGTATTGTATCCTCTGCTATGGACATACTGGAACAAGATTTAGCCATGTTACAGCAAGGCCAATCTCAGTTGCGTTCTATTATGTTATTAAGCTGGACGCTGCAATCTTTGCGTGCGGGCTATGTGCCTTGGCGTTTTATCAACACGTCGGCTCTGTTTGCAGAATACAATCTAACTGATAAACAGATCGAACTGGCACAAAGAGGAGCAAAGTATACAGTACTGAGCATTGAAAAACTTGAAAAATTACCATTCACAGTGGCAGAAAAGCCAGCTACAGAATGGCTTATTCATGGCAAAATTAGTCTACCTGTGACTACTTTTCAGTTTCAGTATTGCCTTAAACAGATGCAAGCAGGCAAATATGAAAGGTTGGGTAAAGAATACATTAAGACATCCTGGAATTTACCTTACACCTATAGATGTTGGAGTGGGGATCGTGAAGTGTTTCTAAGCGGTACACACTGTGAAAGTGCACTAAGCGGTTCACTACTTTGTCAGGACATTTCTTTACACAGGGCTTGTAATGGTTCTGTGGCAAATTTGTCCTGCCACCAGCAGGGTACACCGGCTACTGTGATTAATCCAATGTTTGGCCAACTTTCTAATGAGAGTTACCTCATGTTGAATGATCAGAGTTGCTGTGGCATGTTGCCAGGCATCCCATATCTAGTAACGGTCAACTCCAGGGTCATTTGCTGTATGCAAGTATTGTTTGCCCCAATAGACACAGTCAGGGAGTCGCCTTTGTGGCCTTCTTTGAATGTCTCTTTTATACGATTTGATACTTTAAGCAGAATGAAAGCCATGCTTATACAACAATCAGTGCCTTTGTCCTCGGCCAAGGAAACCTATGATCTACAAGTTGCAAGGACTTTGGCTGAGATACAGGCTTTAATTTGTACAAACTGCCCTATACTAACCCTGGGCGGTGAACTACGCTACGCTCGCGGAATTTGCGAAGTTTCGGTAACTTCGCGATTCGCGTAGAACGCGAAGTTACCGTGCACTACGCAATTTGCGGCGTAGCGTAGCTGTTTTTCTTCTTCGCGCGCTCAATATACGTTCTCGCGCGCGCGGTAACGACCTACCGTGATTCTGCGTTCGCCGACGCGACTTCCTATCCGTTCGCGGGCGCCACGAGATTTGGAATCCGGCCGCACGATCCCGCGAGAGTGTGCGAACGCGAACACGTCATTCGGACGCGCGATCTGACTTCCGGCGGCAGTGTTGGTAAGATCGCGATCCCGAACACGAAGAAACTACAATCTGGCGAAGAATATATCTCGAGCATCATAAAACCTTCTCGAAAATGATGAATTAGTTCATTTTGCACAAAAAACTCCTCAGGTTGTCATTTAGAGATGTAGTTTGGTGAGCAAGGAGTCCTTTTTCTTTTTTTCCAAGAGGAAGGAAGTGCCCCTGATTCTCAAACTTCCTGTTCCTGTCCAGCAGGCTCCTCCCAGTGTTTTGTCCATGTGCTGTTCACTTTCATTTGGATTTGGAGCTGGAAGGATCACTTTTTGTGTCTGTCTGCTGCATCATATCATTGGATTGGATTTGAGGACTCTTGGATTTGAGATTTTACAAGTAAGTTGGAGAATTGGTGTACTTGTTTGTTTGATTGGGGCTTGTTTGTACCTACATTTTTTGGGGGATTTCCATAGTTTTTAAAATGTATTGTTGTGGCCTGTAGTTTCGGCAGGGGCCTAGTTGTTTTTCTTTGATTGGAATTTCAGCCAGTAGGCCCGGACTAGAGCCAGAGGTACCCATGGGTGCATGTTTCTGTGGTGTCTGTTGAATTTAAAGTTTAAACATCATGTAGGCCGGGCATGCATGGATGGCATTGGATTGAATTGGTAAAAGTGGTTTTTGGGGTGTATTTCATTTTTTGGGTGTTTGTTAAATAAATAGGCCTTTTCAGCCAGTAGGTAACCCTGGGCGTTCAGCTCGCGGACTTTGGGCAAGTCCGCACTGCGCGACAACGCGGACTTACACTTTTTATCTTCTTCGCGCGCTCAATGTACGTTTTCGCGCGCGCGATAACGACTTTTTGTGACGATCGCGATGCCGAACACGCAGAATTTACAATCTGGCGAAGAATATCTCTCGAGCATCATAAAACCTTCTCGAAAATGTTGATTTAGTTCATTTTGCACAAAAAACTCCTCAGGTTGTCATTTAGATGTAGTTTGGTGAGCAAGGAGTCACTTTTTTTTGTTTTACAATTTTTTTCAAGAGGAAGGAAGTTGCCCAGAGTCTCCAACTGCCTGGTCCTGTCCTTTGTCTTCACTTTTTTGTTATTTTGGGTGGCCTGGCCATGTGGGTGGCGGCCATTTTGTAAAGCCAGGCATTGTGCTTTTGCCATAGGCCTGCATTGTCTGTCTTGTGTTCCTTTTCTTGTTGTTCTGGGTGGCCTGGCCATGTGTTGGCGGCCATTTTGTGTGAACAGCCACTGTGCTTTTGCCATAGGCCTCCAAGCTTGCGGCCTAGTGTGCCAGTAGGCCCGGAGGTAGTCATCCTCATGGGTGCATAAAAACTGTTTCTGTGTTGTCTGTTGAATTGTAACCTAATTTAGGCCATGGATGGCATTGGATTGATTTGCAAAATGTGGGTTTTGGGGTGGTATTTTATTTTTTTGGGTGTTTGTTAAATAAATAGGCCTTTTCAGCCAGTAGGTAACCCTGGGCGTTCAGCTCGCGGACTTTGGGCAAGTCCGCACTGCGCGACAACGCGGACTTACACTTTTTATCTTCTTCGCGCGCTCAATGTACGTTTTCGCGCGCGCGATAACGACTTTTTGTGACGATCGCGATGCCGAACACGCAGAATTTACAATCTGGCGAAGAATATCTCTCGAGCATCATAAAACCTTCTCGAAAATGTTGATTTAGTTCATTTTGCACAAAAAACTCCTCAGGTTGTCATTTAGATGTAGTTTGGTGAGCAAGGAGTCACTTTTTTTTTGTTTTACAATTTTTTTCAAGAGGTAGGAAGTTGCCCAGAGTCTCCAACTGCCTGGTCCTGTCCTTTGTCTTCACTTTTTTGTTATTTTGGGTGGCCTGGCCATGTGGGTGGCGGCCATTTTGTAAAGCCAGGCATTGTGCTTTTGCCATAGGCCTGCATTGTCTGTCTTGTGTTCCTTTTCTTGTTGTTCTGGGTGGCCTGGCCATGTGTTGGCGGCCATTTTGTGGGAACAGCCACTGTGCTTTTGCCATAGGCCTCCAAGCTTGCGGCCTAGTGTGCCAGTAGGCCCGGAGGTAGTCATCCTCATGGGTGCATAAAAACTGTTTCTGTGTTGTCTGTTGAATTGTAACATAATTTAGGCCATGGATGGCATTGGATTGATTTGCAAAATGTGGGTTTTGGGGTGGTATTTTATTTTTTTGGGTGTTTGTTAAATAAATAGGCCTTTTCAGCCAGTAGGTAACCCTGGGCGTTCAGCTCGCGGACTTTGGGCAAGTCCGCACTGCGCGACAACGCGGACTTACACTTTTTATCTTCTTCGCGCGCTCAATGTACGTTTTCGCGCGCGCGATAACGACTTTTTGTGACGATCGCGATGCCGAACACGCAGAATTTACAATCTGGCGAAGAATATCTCTCGAGCATCATAAAACCTTCTCGAAAATGTTGATTTAGTTCATTTTGCACAAAAAACTCCTCAGGTTGTCATTTAGATGTAGTTTGGTGAGCAAGGAGTCACTTTTTTTTTGTTTTACAATTTTTTTCAAGAGGAAGGAAGTTGCCCAGAGTCTCCAACTGCCTGGTCCTGTCCTTTGTCTTCACTTTTTTGTTATTTTGGGTGGCCTGGCCATGTGGGTGGCGGCCATTTTGTAAAGCCAGCCACTGTGCTTTTGCCATAGGCCTCCAAGCTTGCGGCCCAGTATGCCAGTAGGCCCAGAGGTAGTCACCATGGGTGCATAAAACTGTTTCTGTGTAGTCTGTGGAATTTTGACATCATTTAGGCCATGGATGGCATTGAATTGATTCAATTGAATTGCGAAATGTGTTTTTTTTTGGAGGGTCTGACTATTTCACTTTTTGGGTGTGTTAAATAAATGCCTTTTTTGCGTGTGTACTGTGTAATTATAATTGTGTTGTTGTAGTGGTTGTCTAACTTTCAAAAGTGTTTTTAGCCATGTGGATTTTAGTTTTTGCATTAAAGCTGTGTGTGTTTTATAAGGCATCCTTTGTCTGCCCATATATAGGCCTGCTTGAGTTCATTGTTTGCCGTGCCTTGTGCCTGTGAGTCACCATGTTTCTGGGGGCCATTTTGTTGTGGTAGTTATTAGTGTGCTGTTTTTGCCACATAGGCCTGCGTGTCTTTCCATTGTTCCTCTTGTCTTACTGCTTCCAAATCCATCCCCATTGCCAGCTGCAGCTCCCTGATGCTGCTATATAATACATCCCACGTGATGCACAAATTTAGGCCAAACATGCTCCACTACATTTTAGTTTTTGTTCTTTACTATTCTTATTCTTCCAGAGTGTACACTAGCACTACACAGTAGCCAGGAAAGCCCTGGCCTTGTTGTCAACGTCTCATAAATGGCTAGACTGTGTGTTGTTGTTCACAGAGTTTCTGAAATTTAATAATTGAGGCCACCACACACTAAGTTCTATATTCTATTTGTTTGATTTGTGCTATGTTTGACTGATGTTCTGGCTTTTTTGCTTTTAGGTGCACAAAGACTGAGGAGGAGGTGTGTCTCTCATCATTGCCCGTTGCACTGCCAGACAGACATCCTGCTGCTGTACACACAACACAACGTGACGTGTGACCTGACCAGACATCTCTGCAACTGAGTGCTGCTGACATCTGAAGAAGATGGGCCCAAAGAAAGCAGGTACCAGGTCCTCCAGTACCAAGAAAGTTGCTATTGAGAAGAAGAAGGAACAGAAGAAGGAAGTGACACTTAAGTCTGGTGTGCCGGCCAATACCTTTTTGGGAGAAAAAAAATTGCGCCTGCAGCAGCGGTGTCCGGGGGCAAGCTGGGGGCAGCACCTCCGCATCAGTGGACCCAACCCACCAACCCAGGCCCAAGCACATGAGTGTGGAAGAGGTAGCCAGCCTAATGGTGGAAAGCAGTGATGCTGAGCCTGAGATAAACTTATCGCTATCTCAAAGTAGTACCCAATCAACGCAGGAGGAAACACAGCAGATAAGTGGTCAACAACAACAGCCGCAACCACCGCCCGCAATAGTAGTTGTTGTTCCTCCTGAAGTAGGGGCAGTTCAGGAAATTGAGCCTCATGCAGAGGTAGAAGAAGAAGCCACTCATTCAGAAGATCCATTGTCTTCCAAATCCCCAGCAAGGAAAAGGAGGGGTAGTCCATCAAGTTCTTCGCCAAGCCCCCTTCTGATGATCTAGATGCCACTTGGAAGCCACAAACTGAGTCTGAGAGGGAGCCACGTTCCAAGACCAAGCTAGGGAAAAGGAAGGTTCCGGAAAGCCTTACACTTATGGAGGTCGATGTAGAACAGCAAGATGATGATGATGACGAGCCAGTCATCACGAACATCACTCCCGGCCCCGAGGAGATGGAGACCAACATTATTACCCTATCCAAAATCGCTGCGAGGGATGTAGCACGCATACCTCCACAGGTAACACCAACACGACCTACAGCTTCCATATTTGCATTAGCAAAGGCCCGGCAGCGACCTACATCCAGCACAACCACCACCTCAGTAGGAGTAGGTAGTGGTACAGCAGCACAGAGTCAAATTCAACACACACCCTACAGATCATCCGGCATTGGAAGTGGCACCTCCAGCAGGAGGCCAAAGTTAAGCTCCCCAGTTTGGGACTTCTTTACGGTTAGCGAAAAGGAGGAGAACATTGCTATATGCTCCATTTGTAATACCTCTGTTAGTCGTGGTAAGCTTGGTACAAACTATGGTACCGGAGGCCAAATGACCCATCTGAAAAAACACCACTTGATCAGCTGGGAGGACCACCTTCGCGGCAGAAAAAAAACTGCAACCATTGGTGTTGGTGGGGATAAAGGAGTAGAAGAAGAAGATCCGATCACGGTGGAAGAGGAAGGACAGGGAGACATTCTCTCTGGTAGTGGTACACAAGGTGTCCCTGACCCCAGCAGTGCAGTCTTAACGTTGCACACATCTTCAGCAACATCTCAGTGGCACAAGAGTAAGAGTCAGCCGGAGACACCAAGAAGTACCAGGTCCGCACTACCAAAAAGTGCGTTGAGCCTAAGAGAAAGGAAAACCATGCAGCCTACCATTATCAGCATGTTTGGGGGTGAGGGGCAGTACGAACGCAACCACCCAATAGCACGTTTGTACAATGCGAAGCTGGCTAAAATGTTAGCACTGGACCTTCTCCCTTTTTCTTTTGTTGAAGGGGTGGGTTTTCTGGAATTTGTGTCAACCATCTGCCCAAAATGGCATGTTCCCAGCCGCTACTATTTTGCCAGAGTTGCAGTTCCAGCACTACATCACGACGTGCTGGAATTGCTAGGAAAGGCCTTGAAGCAGAGTGCTGTTCACAGTATCCACCTGACTACAGACATGTGGACCAGTTGCCAAGCCACAGATTACATGTGCATCACTGCACACTGGATCTGTTTTGCGGGGGTTAGAGAACAGATATCTGCTGGTGTTGATACTGCAGAGATTTTTCATGCCACTCGCAAACATGCAACTGTAGCCATGTTTGCCATGGAGAAATCTCATACTGCTGCAAACATTTTGGAAGAGTTTAACACCAAGGTCTTTGAGTGGCTGCGCCCAAGAGGGCTTACGATTGGTTTTGTTGCCACGGACAACGGCAGTAATGTAGTTTTGGCCATGCGCAATGGTGGCTATTTCAGGGTCCCGTGTTTGGCACACTGCATTAACATTGTTGTTCAAGACTTTTTGAAAAATGAATCCAAAGTCAGCAACTTACTGGTCACCTGCAGAAGAATATGCACACATTTCAGCCATTCTTTTAAAGCCCGGAAGCAGCTGAGGGTCATTCAACGTGAGCATAAAATGCCAGTCAAAGCGCTCATCCAGGAGGTGCCAACACGTTGGAACTCAACTTATTACATGCTTGATCGTCTGTTTGAACTGTACATACCACTCAATGCTTATGTCATGCAAAGATTAGGGGAACCTACTGTGAGAGGCATGACCGTTGAGATGGCTCAATGGGACCTCATTAAATGCCTGACTGAGATGCTACTTCCTTTTGAGATCTTCACACGTGAAGTCAGCAGGGAGGACTGTACTATGGGCCAAGCTATCCCATTGTTGCACATGCTAGAGCAACAGCTGAAGGATGTGTCTGAAACGTACGCAGGTGTGGATGACAAACAAGACGCATATCATTTGGCGGAGACCTTAGCCGCTCGCTTATCGGAAAATACAAGGATTAAAAATAAAATTTTGTCACAACCACATTACATTAGTGCCACAATTTTGGATCCACGGTACAAAGTATTTCTGAACAGCAAGGCAGTAATTCCTTTTTCGGAAGTGGATGTTGCCAACTACAAAACTTTGATAGCTAAGGAAGCCACTATTTTCGAAAGCGAACGGCTGTTAATTACAGGCCCCCCACCCCAGGCCATAACCAGTACTACAGGGCATCCAGAGTCAAGTTCTACTTCGGAGCCTGAGGGCAGTGCATTTGCCTCCCAGCAGTCACCTACACCAACAATAACATCAAGAACAGGATCATCCACAGCACAATGTGCAACTGATTGGTTTCTACAGCAGGGGTATGGTAAGTCCAGTGCTGATGCAAAGGCAAAACAGGCCGAGCACATCGGAGCACCCCTGAACATTGAGCGGATGGTCCAGGCCTATCTGGATGACCCAACAGAGGTCTTCATGGATCGAAACCCATTGGTGTATTGGTATGGGAAAAGAAGCCAATGGACAGTGCTCAGCAGGCTGGCGATAAAGTATCTGGCTTCCCCTGTCGCAAGTGTCTCTTCTGAGCGTGTTTTCAGTGCTGCTGGTGCCATTGTAACTTCGAAAAGGACCAGTCTCTCGGCCCAAAGCGTGGAGAGGTTAACCATGATCAAAATGAATCAGCACTTTATACCACCGGATTACAAAATACGTGAATCACAGCAGGAAGAGGAGAGCGACTTGGATGACGTAAATAGTGCGTTACAGGACCTACTTCTGTCCGAACCACCAGAGTTTGAGGACGAGCTCCTCTTCCCTGACAACTAGGCTTTCAAATTGTTACTTTCTTCCTTCCTTTATGTGTCTGTGTATCTGTCTTTCTGGTTCAAATCACAACAAATCCATCACCACCGTCTTCTCTTTTTATTTCCCTATTGGAGTTGGATGTCTGTGCATTTAACTGTCCACTCTTCAGAGTCCTGCTTCATCTTCCTGTCTCGCACAAGTACATTTCCATCAAGCCAGACATTAGTACAAGAAATGTTGCCTTTACCAGTCCCGCCTCCATAAGAAGTGAAACGTGACTATAGCTATCCTCCGTTTTGTTTTCGAGCCGAAACTCATCAGTGTCCGAAGGCTACAGCCTCAGCAGGCATCCAAAGGTCCTCACTGTCAGGACAGAAGGTACTTGGCAGAGAAAGACAAGAGACTCTTCGAAGAAACTTGCTGACATTTGTGCAAACTCAAATGACCATCAATGAGCGCTACCCAGGCCGCGGCCCATCATCACAGTGCTGACCATGGGAAGCAACTTAAACTGTGACAAAGTGCCACAGAAGAATAAGACGAAAACCGAAACAGCGACTAACACTCAAAATGAATGTGGACTGGAGTAATGATGAGGCCACTGCCCCGTAAAAAAAAAATAACAACTGTCAGAACTAGGCATCTGATGATCTGACAGCCAAAGAGAAGAGCAAGACAGGTAATGATGGAATGCATTGGATGCTTGCAGACTCTGAGCGATTGCTGTTGTTTGTTGTTGATGTTGTGCATGAAGTCGAACTCTACTCTACTAGTTAATCTACAAAGTGACTCAAGTCAGTGACAGTCAATGTTTCCCTTCTTGTTGTTTAATAACCAAATTGTACTCCTACTACTGCAGGTGCAGGCCAATATCTGTTGCAATTTTTTAATATGGAATATGGACTTAATCGGAGTCACTACAGACTGAGTTGTAGTTGGACAACACGTACCACACCATGATGATGACCATACTATCTTTGCACGCAGTCATTCAGTTGGATCGGAGATGATTCAAGGAATAACTGCATTTCATGAAGTGGCATAAGGTAAACATAAACACAACAATTCAACAAGAAAGTAAACACAGCAGACCTACATGTCCATGTAGTGGTGTGTAGTCGAGTGTAGTGATGACTGACAGCGGCGCATTGATTTTGTCACTTAATTAGGAAAATGCTAAGTTGCTGTGTATGCCTTTTGTCTGGCTATGTCAAAAATTAAGGTAAATGGAGGTTGGGTCACGGGCTGGTGCTGTGGTGGGCCTGTTCTGTCCTGTTGTTGTTGTAGCTTAATGCTGTAAACAGAATCTACACGATATATCCAAGCCGCCTCACTCTGAAAGTGTTCTCTCTTCTCTTCTTGGACTCCACCGTAATTGATGTTTTTTTTTATTCATTGATTTTTCAATACCCCTTTTGTTTTTCCATCTAGACGTTACAGGCCGGCCTTTACCCTGTGCTTGCTATACTGGGAGACACAACTCACATTTACCTTACCAATCGGCATCAGGAAGGCCACCAAGATTGATGTGCGGAGCGTCCATGGAAGATAGGACCAAGAGGAAGGACGAGATTCAACTCCACAATTTGAGCATGATAATACAGTAACTTTAGTATCATTCATCATTCATCTTTTAATTAATTTGAATCCTTTTTTCTCTTCAATCATTAGGACTGTGTGTTGTGTGTTGTTTGTTTGCTAATTGATCCCTACAACTGTGTTTTAATTGTCTTTGCTATCTTTACAAGTAAGCCCAGTACAACATGGAATTTGGGTCTCTGAGGGCATATTACAGGCAAGGCAAATTGCATAGAATATACTGCTGCCCTGTACTGTCTAATTGTCTAGTAGGAGTTATTAAGTACTACTCATTAACCATCAAGTTATCTTCATCATCATGCATGCATTTCCCTTTTCTCCCTTTATAGATTTTTTGTATAAGATCATGGTCGTCTGCCAAGATTGCGCTTTGCTTTTGTTGTCCATGCGTACTGTTTTTCATTCTCAAACCTTTCCCCAAACCCCCTTCCCATCCATTCATCAAACCCTAACCCTCTTCCCCCGGGCTGTGATTTATATTGAGGTGTGATGTGACTACATAAAATGTACACCAATTGATCACACGCTTGCTGGGGCAGATGTGGTGAAAGCAACACTAATTCAATTGCAAGGCAGGGCGAGGAGCTTCTTCTGCTTGCCCACCCATGCTCAGTCTATGTGCAAGCCGTCACCGGCTAATAGTAGTACATCATAATTAATTGCCGTCATTGATTGGATTAATCATCAAACTCCTACCACACAGCAGTAAAGGTTACGAATTACGATTGTGTTAAGTTAAGTGACTCACTCGACACAACTACAGTTTGTAACTTCTTGTACTAGGCTGTCCCCGCCACCATTATGTTTAATTTGACTTTAGCAGTTGCAACTGCAATATTGTTTGTTTGGCAGTCTTCTTCTGTACTGTATTTTACTTCGTTCTACTACTCCTCCCACAGTCGCTCTCAGGAAAGTGACTGTCTCTTTTTTAATTTTTTAGCAAATGCTACTGCCAGTGTCTACTCTACTACTACCACCACAACCATGGCATCTTCTACATTCTCTCTGGAAACCATGCAGCCATCGCTGTGCCGAACGTAATCATCATCAATCACAGGTAAGATAAGTTTGGTGGGAGGTATAAATGGACTAGGAGGAGAGACTGACAGTACTAGTAGGACAAATAACTCAGTGAGGGGTACCGCATCTATCTGTTTGTGTTACATCATCGTCGGCAGATTATTTAAATCAAACACTGGCTGCGGCCCTGCAGCAGCAAGGAAACCAATGTGACGTTAATTCGTAAAACAGTAACCCCCCACAAAACATTAACATTGTATGTTTAAGTATAAATATAATTTATTACCCTAACAAAAATAAACTATCCCACACCTGACCCACCCTTCTCCCTAACCCCAACCAATGTCCAAAACGAAAAAAGTCCAAAGAATGTCCCGAAACCCCAACGCCCAATTCCCACCCACCAAAACAAGGAATAAAAAGGGGCAAAGCAACAGGGTCCTCGATGTTAAATTCGGCGGGCTTTGAGGTGTTTGTCCACCAGGATTTTGACCCGCTCCTCCATTTGCTCCTCTAGCCGTGCCATCCGGAGGAAGAATCTTCCTGCGAAATGCCCTGCAGTGGCATCCAGGATGGGGGACAGCAGTGCTGGCTGCTAGCGAATTGCGGCGGCGGCGGGCGGCTACCAGACCGCGGCGCCGTACCGCTGGAGTTGTGGCCTGGCTGGGGCCCGGGGCATCGGACGAGGCTGCAGCTGCTGCTGCCGCCTCCTCCTCCTCCGCCTGAGCCACCAGCCGCCGGTACTCCTGGCATATGGCCTCCAGTTTCCGGCGCCGGGCCCTGGCTGCCAACTCCTTCCGCGATGGTTTGTCTTGGGAAGGAGTACTATCTATATCAAGAAAGAAAAAAAATATTGTTGTAACCAGTACTCTTAGCTAAACAGTAACACAAAATTAATTCAACACATAATGGCACAGTAGCACTAGCAAGAAGCACAGTACATAACATTTGTGGTAATAATCTATCTATCCTCCCACTTCCTCGGCCTCTAACATTTGTGGGAGTTTCAGGCATTATACTAGCACTATGGACTCCAACCAGTACACAGTACACCAGTGTTCTTCTTATCTCTAGTTTAGCGAAATGACATAACCTGGTTGTAGCCGGCATTGCCAGCTCGGTCATCTATGCTTGCACCCAAGACAAACATACGAGTCATGACGCAGACTCACGTTAGTTGGATTTACTACTGTTTGCAGGTGGGGAAGCTCGTATTTTTCTATTACGGGTGGCACTGGCCATACTCTCTCTGTTACATGGAGGGCAATTGCTCAATTTCACAGTGCCTTGGCTACTACAAAAAGGCAGATTATATATCTGATCCAATGATCGTTGCTTTTATATGGGACAACGACATAAGGTCAGTAGCGGTCGGTGGTGGGACTCGGGGAGTTCGGCCGGGCGGTGACGTGGGTAGGGGCAGGATGGGGGTAGTAAACTATGGATTACGGCCAATTACAGGTAAGTAAACATATAAATAAATGAAACTAATTTTGTTGCGCACACTGCATCGCATTTGGCGGTGCAGTGCGCACAATGAAATTCGCTTTATTTATTTGTATGTTTACAGTAAAGTTACCTGTATTTGCCCGCGTAATACATTGTTTACTACTACCCCCACCCTGCCCCTCCCCACATCGGCTTTGCTACTCTGGCGCGGTTTCTTTTACATTCCCTAAAACTGTGCATCCCGTGACAGTCTCCACCTATGCTGTCTATGATGAATACATACAGGCATCCATCCATTCTAAGTAAATGTCAATCATTCTTCTTAATCTCTCCACAAACCTTACTTTGTTTCACCAACAACAACGCATGCGTCCACTCACTCCGTTGCTTGCCTTGGCTTTGAGTTTCACCCAAACACCGCTGATGATTCTTGCTATCCACAGTATCCACCCATACTGTGTCGCCCACCCAGGCAGGCATCCATTCTTCTTTCACCTTCCACCCATCCTTCAACAACACATGCATCTGATTCCTATCAGCCACCTATCCATGCTTCCAACGTATCCTTCTCTGCCAGTCATCATATTAAATCTCGCCCGCCCTTCCTCCTTCAACCCTTCTTTCCCTTTTTGTTCAACACATCCATCAAGGTCATCTGATCTGACTTTTAGTCTCCTCCATAAAACTTTCACAGCTGAGTTGGAGTCAGATATAAGAGGCCATTGGTTAATCAAGTCACGCTGGTAATGCTATTGCTACTGCATTGCTCATGCTAAGTAAAGGGTGTCTTCTTTAACCGTTGTATAATGTTCACTACAACTTCATACCTAATAAGTCTCAACAACAGTACAGTGAGTGAAGTCCACACACCCTTCCAGCTAGTGCAATGTCAATAAGTCATGAATATAACTTACCACCGCCCGCCACTGCTGCTGGCTCCCCCCTGTAGCTCCTGCAGGTGCCGCATCTTCTCCTGCCCCCTCCGGAAGGCTAGAATCGCCGGTGGCCCCGCCGCCACTGGTGGTTGCTAGTACGCCTAGATAAAAACATGACACATTTTTAGATGCCTGTACACCTCCCCCTATTTATTCTTTTTCACTAGCAAGATTGAAAAAAAAGTTAATACATACATATTATTATAAATCACATTCAATAGTCCAAATCGGGTACTAGAGTACAGTCAGTAGACACTAGTAGTGTTATGGTCCCTAGGGTCATTATTATACTATACTCTACTCTTTGCAAAGTTAGCCTGAGCCATGCAACCATTTTCCGCTTCATGTCTTTTGCGCATGTTACCTCGCAGCTTGTTGTGCAGTAACAGTAAGACGCCTTTTTGAGCCCACATGAGCACATACAGCTACTGTCTGAGCGTTGCGTACAAGAGGTCGAAAAACAAGCCACTTTGTTATGGAGTTCGGTTAGTCCGTATTGCTTAGCCATAGGTAACATGTTACACTTTTTGGGCAGGACTGAGAAATGCTTGCATTATACTATATAACACGCACCATTTTTCTCAGGCAGAGGATTCCCTTCTACGAACCAGAGATTTGCAGAGCTTATGAATGATGCATGTAACCAGTAATTCTACGTTCTACGGTGAGGAGTCGCCCAGAATTCGCACAGATCTTTTGTCTTATATATCATCAATGATCATGCACTTGTTGCAACACTGTTTATTGTTTTAATCTTATGCATTTTGCTGTTGGAGCTGGCTGGAGTACACTGAATTTTATAGAACAACATACATACAGAGCTTGTTAGTTGAAAATAAACCTTTTGAACTTACACATAGACTCTGTGGTATTTGGTGTGGTGGTGGTGGTGGACTTACACGAGTGAGTGAGCGAAAGGGTGTTATGTTCTGGGTTGTGTAATCATAATCATTGGGTATCTTCGGGTGGGGGTTCGGGGACCTAATGAGACACTATAGCTAGTCGTTCAGGGGATTGTGGGTTCACTTCTGACTGAGGTGTGAGGAACGTCCAAGTTCCAAACTCGCATCACCAACATCCTATTTCATTGTGCATAGTTCTGCATGGGGCTGTGCAGAATCCAAGTAGTATGTACTATATCCTATCAAAAATAGTCAAATATCTGGTTGGGCATTTTGTTTGTGGTAATTGTCAAAGCCTCAAGATTAAGAAGCCTAGAAGAGGACAACCGAAAGGACTGGACTCAGTGGCTAGAGCTATTAGTATTGGTCAATCTGAGTTTTATTCAAAACCGTACAATAAAGAGTGGCAATGCAAACTGGGCAAGCTTAGCGACAGACTAATATTAGTAGTACAGAGTACAGACATTCATAGCAGAGGCAGTTAGAACTTAGAGGCAGGGATAACCAGAATTTAGAAACAGATAGTCAAGTCAAGATCAAAGAATCTTTTGTAAAAAATAGAATTAGGGAGTGGAGCCAGAATTAATAGTTCTGAAAAAATAAGGTGCAGTAAAAGTTAGGGCAATATAATTGTTAATATTAACCACTGGAGGACTTACTGGGACCAGCAGCAGGGCCCTCGGTAGAGGAGCGGTCCTCTGGTGGTTGTCCCGCCGAATCGGACCCCGTCTTCTTGCCCCTGGGTGCTGCACATCAGTGATCATGTAAGATATAATAAAGAAAAAGAAAGACACAAACATTAATGATTGCTGTGAAACAAATAAATTATCTAAAAAAAACGCTCAAAAAACGTTTTAGGAAACAAAAATTGCAATAAAATTGACCTATCTAATCCGATCGACTACTGGCTTGCGGGATTCACGGACAGTCTACTTATTTGGGAACACTAATTCAGTGTTCCATTCTGATTGATTCAAATAAAATCCAGAACACTAACTAAGCCTAAGTACCACCTGACCCTACCCACCTATTCCAGGCGGGCCAATTGTTCATTAAGCCTGCATTTCCATTTTTTTTTGCCATCAAAAATGCATAGATGAGAAGGAGGACACATGCATAAAGTGCATAATGCATACACCAAATTGTTGGTTGGTTGCGTCTGATGTTGTTCTGCAGCTGACTGACACTGCTAAGCTAAGCTTACCAGTACCACTCACTAAACAAACTACAAAAGGTTCTAAGGACTGGGGTAAGCAGCACTCAGTGACAGAGGATGCGTCACGCAGACCGCTCAAAAATTATCAACTAATAGTAACTAAACCTAGTATCAAATGCATCCACCACTATTTGACAGGAGGACAAAGGAAGGACTACAGTCTCTCTAGCAATAGCATTACCTAACTGAAGTTCTCTAAAGTAAACTCTTACATAATAATGACAAGCGAGCGCAAAGTTGCAAAAAAGTAAGAGTACCGCCCAGCACCTGTGTCCTACAATCACAGAAGATTTTGAAACGTAATTTACCTGCAATGTAAGCAGCAGTATTCTTGTTATTTGTAAAAAATGTATACACAAATCACAATACTTATACTACTATATATATATTGGCTACTCACCAAGCCCCACGACCTCGACACCTAGCAGGTCCAACAGGTCCTGCTCCCGGTCAAGGATGTCTGACCACCGGTGGGCCAGCTGGTTATGGGTGCGCCGGACCGCGGAGCAGCGAAACACTGCCCGACGCACCTTCGCCCACCGGCGGTGACGCTCCTGGGTCGGGTACCCGGAGCCTGGCCTGCCGCCTGCTGCCAAGGTCAAGGGGAGGTGGCGCTGAATAAAAAAAACAAGGGCGGCCACCTCCGCCTCAGTAAACAGCTGGCGGGCTTGCACCCCTGCAGGGCGCAGTCTGCCGCAAGGCAGGCGGCGATTGGGCGCACGCGCCTTGCCCTTTGAGCCGCTGCTGCTACCCTTCGCCATGGTTCTGGGGTGGGAGGAGGTGAAAAAGAAAAGTTAGAAGGGAAAAATAAAGTTAGGGGAAGAAGTAGGAGCTTAAAGAAGAAAGTTATATAAAACAGTCGAAAAGTAAAAAAAACACAGTAAAAAGTAGAAAAAAATGCAAAATATAGACTTAAGCAGAGAGTGAGATAGATAAGAAATAAAGAAAAATTGAAAAACAGTGTAAAAAACTAAGGATTGCAAAGATTGAGGGAGGATAGAAAAGCAGGCCCAGAACCATAGCATAGAGTGGTAAAACAAGATGGCCGCGCCCATCGCGACCGCGTGGGTAAGTTCGCGCAATATTTGTCCCCGAGCACGCAAAAACGTCGCGAACACGTACAACGCGTTCCCGAACAAGGAATGCGCATCGCGAGCACGCTATACGCGACCCGGAACAGGAAATAAGGGATCGCGAACGGGCGGGACAAGTGAAAAACAAAATGGCCGCGCCCATAGGCGACCGCATGGGTAAGTTCACGCCCCCGAGCACGCAAACAGCATCCCGAACAACCACAACGCGTTCCCGAGCAAGAAAAACGCATCGCGAACGGGCGCGACAAGCAGCTACGCACGCTCGCGAAGCTACGCGTAGCTCGCGTAGCGCTCCGACGTATTCGCGTAGCTTCGCGTAGCACGACTACGCAAACTACGCCCAGGCTTACCCTATACATTTCGTAGAAATGATAGGACGTATCGTTAACATGTCTGATACAAGCGGAATTGTACATGTATTTAAGACCATCTGTTCCGGACTATTAGCACCTTTCCAGGCTGTCCTCGAAATCATCCCAAACTTCGCACATTCGGTGTTTGGTGGTGTGCTGTTAATTCTAGCACTTGTTGCAGGAATTCTGTTTCTATTCCTCCTACTACGCTATGGCAAGCCTATTCGCCAACATCCCTCCGACCGATGTGGAGAAAGCCCTCCTTGAACGGAAATGCCGTGAGCAAATAGTACAGCTTTTGGGCTTGCCTCGTCTACGGGAACTTAATACAACGTGGTTCCTGTCATTCAGACCAATCTGGCAAGATTGCATCTTACCTGTTCTACGCTGCCTGTTTTGTGGTGAAGAATGCATGCTAGACACCTGTCTAACACTCCCATCAGTCATGCCAACGGATGTCGATACTCTGCTGGACCCGATAACGGCCCATGCTGTGTGTTGTCCCCAGAGGCTTCCAATCCTGATGACGGCATTCATTGAGATCTCACAGACGCTTCCGGCAGCTGCTGAGGTACGAGATGGATCAACAGGCACACAGGTAACAACGGACGCGAACATTGCATCTTCTGCTGAAGGTGATGTTTCTCATCTCTGTGCAATTAACCTTCTGAACGAGGTGTTCCAAATGTCACCAACTTCAGTGGACGATATTTTGGCTACGGAAATAGATGATCTAATGTTTACGCCAGACCCATACACTGACTTTGATTCGGCTCACAGTGTACCAGAGCAACAATGAAATTTGACCTTCATATTTTCAAAACTTGGAACTTTTCCCAGAATTGAACTTTTTCTTTTTAATCTTTTTAATGACATGGCAAAGAACAATCTGCTTACAGTAGAACTAGTCTTATAAAACGGACTTCTTTGAATACTTCCAGGGACACATTGTCACCTTACTTGTCTAACATTTCATTTAATTCCATGATATGCAATGGCTTTGATTTTAAGAACTTATTGACCATTTCGTCATATGTATATATTTCTGTTTCATTCACGTTGCATTTTACTTCCATTATATGCTTAGAATGAAACCGATGCTTTAAATGTACAGTACCTATTGCATTTCAACAGTTTTGAGCTTCTTTTAAAATGCTTTTAGTAATGTTTTTAGCAACATGTGGTACTCAATTTTATGTTTATCATTTAAATGTTTAGCATTTAGTATTATCGTTCATTCGAAAGTGGAGTGGGTGTTGTATTCCGCTTTAGGGGTCCGTATATAGGTTTTCCTGAATCATGTCCTTATATAGGCACAATTCGCATAGCCCTTATATAGGCATAGAATCCCTGTCCTTATTTAGGCATTAACCGTGTACTCCAAATACAGGCATGGTCACCGACATCCGTCCACCCTAACGTCTACAATGAGTTCTTAGAAACCAGACCCTTAAGCTTCGGGAGTTCCCCTAGCACAGGACTATTGATTTCTCCAAGAACTCATCTATTATGTATGAACCGTTATACCTTAAGGGTTCATTCCTGACGTCTTCCTCTGTCCAACTTCACATCAATGCTAACATTCCTAGACACCTACCAGGTATAAATATACCTTCCCTTGCCCAAGCAAGTTAGAGGAGACCTCGACTTCAGAGGAGCCCGTATCCCGGCCTGACGCACTGAGAAGATGCTGTCATTCCTGCACGCAGACGAATCCAGCTTCCAGTGTTCTGACTCCCTTCACGGGGTGTTAGAGTTCCAGATCTGGCAAGAGATTCCCACCTCTCTCATTCTCAAGGTATGGAGCTGACTAGAACCTAGAGGGACTCTTGGCATACTATACTTAACATACTCTTAGTATACCAGACTAGAGAATACTCCACCTACTTCTACCTTTCCCTACACCTAGACTAGGTTAGGTACATTGGGGTAGAACTAGCTTAGAGACGCATCGTATGAGTACTCGCATTTTTAGCTCATGTTATTTATGTACGTGAATATATGCTAAAAGATAATGCTAGCGCAGTATTATTTATTTCTACTGCTTACGCTGTACATTATTTATCTTGCATACTGTCTTGTGATCGTAACAGCACATATCTCTTACACGAGAAACAAGACTGTTCATTAAAACCCTTTTTATTGAAACGCCCGTCTTTCCTTTCTGTGTAACTCTGTAGAAACTAAGCATGCACGATTGACTGAGTGAAACTGTTATCTATTGTTTCCACGATTCTGAGACGTGTTCCGATTCTAAAGGGAAACAAAGTTGTCATGTTTTTCGGTTGCCAGAAACTACTCCCTTCTTGTTCTCAAGGGGTTTCTAGTGGCCTCCAGAGCTAGCTGGCACAAGTAATTAAGTTTAATATACTCGATAGGGACATACCGACCTTAGTCCTATGTCAAGCCTATAGGTTATATTATTCCAATGCGCAGAGACTATTAGGGAAATATGAACTACACTACAGAGGAGGTCAGCTGTATAGAACTGGCCACATAGTGCTTTTTAACGTGTTTGATGGACACCTGTCTGTTTCTCTTTGAGCCAGGAAGAGTAGGTAGAATAACAGTAGTGTTCATTTTTGTTCAAGAAGAGTGATGGGTGGTCTTTAAGGTGGTCCAAAAGCCTGCTTGTCAAGAGCTTTTTCCCAAAGTAGACCCCCAACTTTGGGAACCCAGCCGTTGGCAGTAGTGATAACCTCTTCACAGGTAGTCGCATCAGAATGGTTTGTGTTAGGCAGCTTGTCTCTCACTTTTTTGATATTCTACAAACATTCAAAGATTTCTCCACGTCAAAGTTATCTTCATTCACCATCTTCCTAGAATTATTTAAGCCAGTCACATACATAGGAACTCCTAAGAGATCATCTTATTGAGGGCATCCTCCCTTTACTCAGCTAGGCAAGCAATTTAATGCTCTGTGAATTCAATACAGGTTATGGTACTAACTGAGATCTGAACTTATCACTGAAGAAATCAAAGCTTGTTTAATCATGCAATTGGCCCTCTCTACAATGCCGTTCAATTCAGCTTTGAACGGATTGCTGAAAACAAACTCCCAGAGCAGACATTGAATCCCTGTAAGCCTTAGATGTAAACGCAGGACCGTTATTTGAATCTAATGAATGAACTGCCCCCATTGACACTAGACACTGTAAATCTCTTATGACTGCTGAAGTGCTTGCATTTCTCTGTGGCCAAACACATAAGAATCAAGAGCATGAATTAATCGCCACCAATATGTACTTATATTGGTTCACTGAATAGAGGGGACCAATGTGATTCAAATAAATCACCCGGAAGAGGATGTTTGAGATCATGAGGGGAGTTGGCGAGGGCCTTTTGACAGTGGGAGTTTTAATGTTGTATGTTGCTCAACTCTATGGTTCTGCTCAGCTCTATGTCAGCCATTATGGCATAGCGCGTTCCTTAATAGAATGTTGGGGGTTGTTTGGACAGTTGGGACTGGGGGACAGTTATTCTCCAGGAAGCTGTGGAGTTGGCAGCCAATAAACCACTGTCTTGATTCAACCTACATGTCAGTGTGGTTACTACATTTAATCTATTGACAAATGTCACACTGCCAAACACAGTGCCTAGTCTGATTATATAAACTAGGCCACCAATAGCATTGCTGTTGCATTGCTATGGTTGCATTAATTCCTGCATTGCAGATGCCAACCCCTCATGGGCTTCTTTGATTAAATCTAATATAGATAGGCCATTAGGTATTATTCTATCTCCCACTCCTAGTATCGTAACTACAGGAATGTTATCTTAATTAAAGACAAAGGAGTATTTGGGAAGAAAGCCTGAAGGAGGTTTCTCACTTTGCTTGGTTGCATTTATGCTGTTAAGATATCTGTGTCGACAAGGGCGGCTCCTCCGCTATGGCAGAAGAGTGTCCTCCAATAACAGCAGCGGCAAACGAAAAATAAAATGATTTTAATGAGGATCATTCTATTTTTCATCCTACGTCTGAGTCTTTGGGGCGGGGCCACAGCACTGCAGCAGGGAGGAGGAGCAGTGGGCCCTGATGTCAGTGCGCACGGCGGTTTGGCTGGCCATCTCAGGCTGGCCAAACTGTCATGCGCACTGTCAAGCTGTATTGCTGGGTGGAGAGATCAGCAGGCACAGGCTCCAAGCACCCGATGGAGCGCAAAACCAGTGCGCTCCACCAAATCCCTACACTGCTCTCATGGAGAGAGAGGCATCGGGATTGGCCACAGGGGAAGCTGGGAGATTCAGCCTGTGCTCAGAGGAGAAGCCCAGGGAGAAGTGCATCGAGCAGCAGACCAGCAGGTAAGTTTTCTTTTTTTTTATTATGCCAGCTCCGCCATGCTGCCACCTCCCTATGCTCCCCCCGCGCTCCCTCCCGCACTGACCCACAACATTTTCCTTACACCAACCGCTGCGGTGTGTCGATCTTTCTTTGGTTAGGACTGCTTCTACAACAGCTTGAATTGCAGCCTTTGCCACTAGGTCAGCTGCATAGTTCCCTTTAGCGTGAATGCCATCATGCTGATGGCCCAAAGTGTACCTCACATGGACCAAAGGACGTTATCTTGTAAGATGGCTATCTTTCTCCAATGTTGTTCATTCTTTATAGGTTTTCCCTTTGAATGCTTGAATCCATTCAACAGCCAGTGCTGCAAATCAACATTGTAACCTTGCTCACAGAAGGATGAGTCAGACACAATAAGTGTGGAACCTGATGGGTCAGTCTTCTGTAATGCAAGTAGCAGGGCACATAATTCTGCATGTTTTGCAATACTGTCACCTAAGGCTTTAGTGTGGTGCGCTGTGGGATGAGTTAACCATCTGTCACTGCAACTTGTACAGCTGCGCAGGCTGCGAAATATTTGTATTTTGTTACTACCCCAGGTTGGGAAAAGCCATCCAATTAGCGGATGCTCTCGTAAGACTCAATGGGTAATGTGGCTGGAGTAGGAGCAACATCTTGTTTATATTATAGAAAAGCTTTTGTATGAAGAAAGGGATCATACTGAAACTTTGCATCCACTGCACTTAAATCAGAGGCGCTCTGTACCCATCTCGGGTGTAGAGCACGAGCGTTGGGTATGCTTGCCTTTGAAGCCGTGTCTAGTGCTAGTATGGGAGAAACAATAAGAATATGTTTTCCCTGTGCCAAAGGGTACTCTTTTAAGATAGCTGTTTGCACAGCTGTCAGGATTTTTTGATGGAAGCAAAACGTGCATCAGCCAGGGAATACAAATGAGACTTGTAAGCAATAGGAATGATCTGTCCTTCGTTGTAGGTCACATAAGTGTAACCATACCGAATGGGTATGACTCTGATAACTAGGTTGGTTTGTTGTCCCTAGTTTGTAAATATTTAGTCTCAAGAATGTCTGCTTGTACAGCAAGCAAATTATCAATATGCATGTTCAGACACTGTCTGGGTGAAAATTTGGGAGAAATCAGGTCATATATAGGCTTCTCGCATTTGCTGTGTTGAGGCAAATAAGTATGTCCAAAGTTAGGTCATCTCAGCAGGGACTGCAACTTTGTCAGGAGGATGCAACATAGCCCACCTCTGAAGGAAGTTTGGAGCAAAACCCTTGGCGTCACTGGATAACTCATATCTCAGGAAGGTCACCATCTGGTTTGCAATCTTGAATTTTTTTATTAATTTTGTAGCAATGTGATGTCAAAATTGTCACTGCTTCGTCTGCCCTGGTCAGGTGTAGGTTCAAATCATCATCAGTAAGACAGATATCATCAATATATGACAATTCCTTTGGGATGTGGTTGTAAGATCGCCATAATTTGTGCCAAAAATAAGCCAGGGCTGAAATTTTAGCCCAAGGGTGAGCGCCGGAATAAAAGTTGAACTCTATTGAAAATGAAAGCAGTGAGATACTCACTCTCAGTCACTATGTTTTGACTAAAGAACCCATAGGACATATCCAGGGTCGTTTTCTATTTTTCCTGCATCAAGTTGCTCATTAAACCTGTGCTATGAGCATTTTGTACTACATATGTTCATGGCTGCGAATTCAAGTTTTTATTTTGGTTGTGGCTTTAATGGGTATTGCGCTTGTGGTTTGCTGTATAAGGGAATGACATGCGGACTACTGTGTTCATCCCACCCCACTTGGTTTCAGGATAAGGCTGGAGCTTGTCTAATTGCTTATACATTTCCCTGATATCCTTCAGTGCTTTGGGAGAGAAGGCAACTCTTATGACTTCTTCTACCCCGGGGTGCTATCCTAATAAAGACTGGAGGACAGTCTTCTTCTGCTGAGATGATGTCATAATCATCAGATAATTGTGTCCAGAAGACTGATTTAATAAGACTTGGTATGTTCCCTTCAATTTGTCTGCTTAGATTGTAAATCCTGTCAGAAGGATTCAAATGTTGATCTGGGGTCTCAGTCTGTATAAAGTCATCAGTTGGATTTGCATCCAGAAACCTCTGAAGCATTTGATGTACTATCTTACCTTCTACAGTGCTGTCTAGGAGCACTCTCGTGCAAGTCCTATTTCGCAGGAGCACTTGTAGTTGGATCCGCATGTTTCTTAGAAAGTCCAATCTTCCCTGTTTACTCCGACATCAGTTGTGCATCCTCCTTCCCTTTTCCTACCGTAGTCCTCTTTTCTTCAGGACTCAGATAGGCTCCACTCTCCTCTCTGTTCCTTTACCTTCAGTGTGCTGAAAAGAATGTGAAGAACAGCTATCAGAAAACTGATCACAGTCAGGTTTTTAGGTCTCGCCTGAGCCAGTGCATGCGCTGCACTGGGGAGACATTTAGTGTGTGGGCTTTTAAAAGTGCTACCACAGCTTTTTGGCTGGCATACAGCGTGCGGTTACGCGCACAATGACGAGCAGAGGCGCCATCTGGCTTTCCTCTCTCGTCATGGTGCGCGCACACCGCACACCACTCGCCAGCCTGCTTTCACTTTTGCTGTCGCGCGCGCCACCTCTCTCCCACCACAGAGCGCGTCCCGCTCCTCCCGCTGGCTGCTGCTGCTCCCGGCGCCATCTGGCTTTTCTCACCTTCTGACTTTATTTTTCTGAGTGCAGTTTGGCCTCTTCCACTGGTATAGGGCGCTGGTACTGTTCTTGTGCACTGTACATTGAAGCGCTTCTCCGTGACAGCAGCAGCTTGTTTTATTTTTAACATCGATCCTCTCGGACACGTGCACACGTGCACCATGCCTCCTCCGTGGTTTCCTAACAAAGGTGGTAGGGCGGCACTCGGCCTGCATGGAAGTTTGGGGGCAGTGCATCGAAAAAGTGTAATAAGGCAGTAACTTTATGAAAAACGTATTACTGTGGCTTTCTGTAATGGCTCATTAAGCCTTACAGCGCGCGAATCACTTTGATTTCCATGCTCCTCCACCCCCTTGCTCTCTGCTCTCACTACCCCTCCCTTCTCCCCCTCCCTCCTCATCAGTTACCGGGCTGAATTTGTGCGGCCGATGTTTCTTAATGCATTACAGTATATTTTTTAAATACTTTGGCTACAGCTTGTCATGTTTTGATTCCATGGCCTTCTTCCAAATTGTTGTGTTTTTCTAACGCATATGCATTTCAGTCCCACAGTCTTCCAACTGGATGAGTTGTATCCTTCCACAGCTGACTTGTGGAGTCTTTCTTTCACTTTCCTTTTCTGCGTTTCTCCCCTGTCCGCTTGTTCGTCCTGACACTTCTATTGTAGGAACGCAGTCCGAGCCCTCCAAGGCTTCCCAGACTGCTAATTTTGCCCCAGGCCTGCTCCTTCACTCGGCAGGCGGGTAATTTCCATGACCTCACCCGGGTCCGGTCTTACACTCTCCCCGAGCCCACGGACCTCCGAAGTGGCACCCAGGAGATCACACCAACTTTTGGCCCTCCCAGGTTGCACTGCAGGACGTTCCAGAAGTACGGCCTCAGGACGGCTTCAATGTTCCTGTGGTGTTCGTTGTGCCGGTAGGCCCCGCCCACTGGTGCAGCCGCTTCAGGCACTTCCTGGTTGCTGGGCAACTGGGGGTCGGCGGCGTTATCGCATCGGCTCCTCGCAGCCAGGGCACTCCAACTTGGTGCACTCAGCACCAGCCTATGGACGCATACTGGCTCAACAGCAGTTCTCCCAAAAACGGAGCACTTCCCCCGCACTTGGCAATTGCACAAACTAGTGCTCCAACCTCCACCACTCACCACGCACTTTCACTGTGGAGGGCACCGCACGTGCCCAGGGGTGCACACACTCACCAGCTGCCAGGGGGGAGGGGAGAGAGCACTTCCTTAACAAGCTCTCCCCTCCTGCTGCTCCACACACCAAGGGCCCTTTCACCAGCGCTCGTCACGTGCTTCCCAGCACAGTACAACAAGGAAGAAAGCGTTCACCACGCGCTTCTGCCCATCAGCCCCGGGAAGCCAACAAGCCTCACAAGATCACTGGGGGAGACCAAAGGGATGCACACAGGTAGGCCAGCACAGGTGTTTCCCAGGCAAAGCGGTAGTCCTTCCAATAGCCCAACAGGCAGCAGTCCAGTCCCCTGAATGCCGTTCATTGACCGATTACCATAAAAAATTCAGGATCACTTTGGGTTTGTTGATGATACATTATACTAGTTGTGTCTGTTTGCCTTTCTTCTTCAGTATCAGAAAGCCTGATGTCAAAAAAGACAAGGATTGCTTACTTTCAGCATTTCATAATTACTGTGGCTTCTCAATTAACGCCACATAGAGAGTTCAGGGTTCTGTGTGTTTGTAACCAAGCCTTCTATTAAGTTACCCCATCTGCTTTGAAAAATGTCTTGCTGTAGTCCCTTTAGTTTCGTTTTCATCATGGTATTTCGTCCTTCTTTCTGTCCCTAATTTTTAGAAAGCATGATCAGAAAGAGAAGCATTATCAGTGCACGCAGTGTTACTCTGGAACAAACTGGACCACCACTTTTGAAGATCACTATGCCTTTGGAAAGGCTTTGAGAACTCTTCTCCTCGCAGCCTAAGTTTATGTTATATCAAGGCCTATGTGAAATCTGGTCAATTTAATAGCACCTAGGTGCCTTCTTCATGACACTTGTACATTCTTAAAACACATCAAACATTCCCGTTATGTAAGGCTTTCTTGCACAGAGAGGCGGTATCAAAGGCGCTCATAGAGAACACATATGCCAACAGTACTGGCACATGTATGCAGAGGAATTTATCGGCACACTACTTATTCACACCGACAACATCACCAACAAGCATTGGCATAGCCAATAGTTCTCGCCTTTGGAACCTTATAAGTGTTTAGCCATGCAACAGTTGGTGTTGTTGCACTAAGGATATTGTGCTGCATACCTAAATACTTATAAGGTCCCAAAAGCGAGACCTATTGGCTATGCCAATGCTTGTTTAATCTTCTCGGGGTCTTACGTTTTAACCACCACTGTCAGATGCCCGAAAAGTGGGTTATCCAACCCATCTTTTGTTTATCTTTCTGTTTTTTCTTTCCTTCCATTGCAGATTTCTCTTTAACGGAACTCTAAGTGTCTTTTTTGGGGTTAAATGTGGCTTTGTCCAATATTTATGTTTTGCCCTACTTTAAACTCGAGATTTTGTCAGAACACTCTGTACCCTATTAGACAAACATAATGGATGCAGGCGGAATTGTTGGATCTCTTTCATTGTAAGATATTACAAACCTTGGCTATACATTAAACTATGTATTAGTATTTTCCACTTAGATAGCCCTCATCTACTGTGTGTTAAATGCTCCTACATTGTAGGTCTCATTCACTACTATGTATTAAATCGGTTATGTGCATATGAACATGTCAGGTGAGAGACGCATAATTCTTCATTTGTATTGTATTAATGGAGAAAGATGTTTACGATTACTTTTGAAGTTGTCCAAATGATAAAATGAAACATAGACTAACTAAATATGAGTTAATAATTCTTGCAGCCCCAAATGTGTTAATCAGAAGATTTGGTGCTTTATCTACTGTCACTCTTTTGCCATTTCCAGAAGCTGGTAATAATATTGACGATGATGAAGAACCAACGCATCACCTTCCCTGGGAGTAAGGAACTGACGCATCACCTTCCCTGCAGCTGTTTTTGTTTGTGATTGTGACGCATCCGAAGTACTTTGTGTTGAAGGTGTTGCATCTTTAGTTTGCTATGGACAGAACTGTTTCTACCTTTTAAAAGTCATAGTTTGATTATTGTATTGTGGATTTTTGTCGTTTTGGTCTTGTTTGGTTTAGATAAAGATTACTTATTTTTCTAAACTGGTGTGGTGTCCATTTTTAGTGTTTTCACTGTATTACTGTACGTGTGCACAAATGCTTTACACACTGCCTCTGACATAATCCTGTCTGCTCATGCCGAGCTACCAAGGGGGTGAGCAGGGTTTTTTTCTAGAAGTATATCCCCATTATCCTGACTAGCAAGAAGGGTCCCTACTTGGACAAAGGTGCAAACCATTACCAACAAGAGATCCCCATTTCTAACAGGTTCCTATATATGTATTTACGTTTTTCAGTGTGTTAAAAGAAAACAACATATTCCTGCCTTTACTTTCACACCAGCAAGATTGTCGCATAGTTCGCTTTACAAAATTCTCACACTTTGGAGTAAGAGAAAGAAAAGTACATGCCATTCTCCTGTTAATAAAATAGACAGCTATTTGTAGACGACTAGAGGGACGTTTGACCTCTGTCTGTAAACGCACACAGCAAATGTGACAACACAAAAACAAAATGTAAAGTTATCTTTAATGATCATTCATCTTTGGAACTCCAATATGGAAATTTTTGGGGTGCTGCAGCACCCTCCCTATCCACATTTCCAGAGCCTATGCTAGTAGGCGTCCTTTCAAGGCTCGAAGGGCTGTTCTAGTTGGGCCGTCTCCCACCTATGGGCCCAGGTGTATTATACCGGCTGCACCACTGGTAGCTAAGTCTCTCCTGAAGAGCAGCTCACCACATGTAACACCTGGATAGAAAATGCTTGTGAAAGTCCACATTTTCACACTGAAGCACCCTTTATGATGACCTATGAGTTTGCTACACGGTTTTTAGAGTTTCTTAAACAATTGGACACACTTTGAAAGGAAAATACTACACAATTTCACACACCCCTACACACTACCACTCAGCTGTTGTCTTGTTTAAAGAAATTAACACCAATATTAGATCCAACAAATCAAACGTTTTGAAAAACATTGCACATGGGGTACAACACCATACCTGGAACTTTGCAGAGTTCAACTTATTGCCTTTTAATTCGATTGTTTTGTTTAAGCTTTTGAAGCTGTGAGATCCTGGATTATTAACTGGTGTGAGAGGAAGGTGAAAATTCGCACACATTTAATGATTCAGTGCATTATTAGGTAGCTATGATTTTACGGTGGAAACCTGGGCTTAACCATAGTAGGTACAACAGGCTTTTCTTCTGTGATACAGTTCAATGGATGCATATAATTGGGTCTGATACGTTTGTTTAGACTGAAGTCGATAATGCACAAGTCCATTCATCACAGGTGGCTCACTCCAACAACAGTTTAGCCTTCAGACTCAAAACAAATTACGTAATTCAGAATCCTCTTGTAGGGCTAAAGAGGACATTGTGGACAACAAAGGTTCTTTAAGGATATATCCAATTTGGAATCCAGCTAAAGCCCTGAATTTTGGTGACAACAGTTCCATGTAGAAGAAACTTGAAAAACATAGCTGCAGATGTCACATCTCCACTGGGATCACTTCTCCAACTTTTCTGCTTTGGGGTTTACCTGCAGACTTTGTGAAATTATTGAGCTGAATCAGAACAGGCCTCTGGGTTTTGAGCCATTTTAAATCCATTAGCTAGTGATTGATGATTAGTAAAATGACATCAGCATACTTCGGAGGGTTCCCAGCCTTCGGTTCAACCCTCTTTAGCTGCAGTTCCTGACGTTTTACTACAAACAATACCAGAAAAAGCTAATATGTTGCTGATTGGCATAATCACAGGGCCACTTTGTGGTCTCCTCCTCCCCTCATTGAAGATGATAACTTATGTATAAGAGAGCCTTCATATGCTCTCGAGGTTTCTCCTAGTGAGTAAACACTCAATGTGGTTCTCAGCCCAGCGAACCCCCTGCAGTGTTTCGGAATCAGACTGTCTGTTTAGCAGTACCATTTTCCCAGTATCCACCTCTGCAGGCATTGCCATTACTACATTCCATCAAACTCCTCCTGAAGAAGTGACATTACTGGTTTCCTGACAAAATCATGTTTAAAAGAAGAAGCCAGAAAAGCAAACTTCATTTCCAAGAATCCACTTCTACAAGATGTGACAGCACTGAATCTACCATCAGTTTAACTTCGGTTTAACTCTCTAGGATGCCCAACTGTCATCCAAGCCCCAGCTAAGTGTGGACACAAAAAAGAGTACTGCCTGCTTGCGACTGCTGGGGGCAGAAAGGGCCTTTGGCCTCAACACCAGTTTCACTGTAACAACAGTGAGCACTTAGGATGTATTATCCCATAATGTGCCCAGGCCATCACTCCACCCTGTCCGTTCCATGATCACACCCTAACCTAGTCCACACACTCTGACCTCATCCTCACAACGCATAGTGTCTGATTACGATGCTGGCGGTCAGACCGCCGACATCCCACCGGTGGTGGTCCGACTGCCGACAGCTCTTCAGTCTGACCACCGTATTTAGGTGGTGGCGGTTGGACCGACATCAGCCAGACTCCACATCGCAGCCTCCGCCAGGATCCTGGATCCCAATGGTGCAGCAGTCGGATGAGCACCAGGGAATGGCAGCAGTGCAGAGACAGGCACTGCAGTCGGAATTACAATGTCTATTTCCAATAACCTTTTCATGGCGGGAACCCCACCATGAAAAGACTGTCAGAAAGGGGACTAAGGGGCCCCAAACAGGGTCTCCAGCCATCAGAGAAACTGTAAAAGTGTGCCTGGAGGCACGTGTAGTGCTCCCTTCCATGGCACTGACCTCTGTGCACCATATGCCATGCACAGCATGGTTCATACACACAGTGCACGGACGTGCAGGAGGTGCTGCACGATGGCGGCATGTGATGCATCCCTTTTCCATTGCTGCAGCATGACCCCGCTGTGGTACTGCTGACTTTGGACCGCTAACCCAGCAGTCCGATTGTAATTTAGCGGTCAGACCGCCACATACACGTCAAGTGGTCTCCTGACCGCCACAATGGCTGTTGCCGGTCTGACCACCGGCATCCTAATTGGGCCCATAGATCTAAACTCATCCACATCCCTCTAACCACCGCACACCCTCAAACTGTTAAACACAGATTCCAAATCATGTGCATTACTTCTCATTCTGCAATACTGCATGCTCCAGTCATCGTGGAGTTCAGCCCCTATCACAAGCTTGGCACCCTCTTCATCACAGAAACATGGCTCATCCAAACACCTCAGACATCCTAATTTCCTTATTGTCACACGCTACAGCAAATATTGTGCAGACCACACTTGTAAGAAGTGACATGGACTCACTCTTATCCATTTATCATGGCAAGCAAGTGTCACTCAAATCCATGGAGCTCCAGACATTCCACTTCCCACTCTTTTTTTGACACACTCAGCATGGTACAGCAAGTCTCCCAATTAAAGCATTCCAAAGCCCACAGCCTTAACCTTGTCTTCACAACATCACCCAACATTCAGTGCATATCGTCCACACCCCTTGACTGGCCTGACACCATTATCATCGCCATATCTCTGCTAGGCATACAACCAACACATTTAGGTCAACCCAAAAGAGAAGAACAAACCCTCAAATCTTTAAAGACTTCTCCATTGACAGCCGGTAGCTCGTACTCAACTCTTGCCATACCAACACCAGGTCTAACGTGAAAACCCTTCTAAATGTCTTCAACAGTTTTCTGGAAATATATATGCACACCCAAACTCCAACTAAAACAAGCATGTGCCAGCTAAACCTTTCAGCACCATGGTACTCAAAAGGCGTTGCCAAAAACAAATACTCCATCTGCAGACAAGTGTCAGGTGATGTAAATGTAGGCTTTGTAGCATGTCAAAATTATCTACTTTGACATGACTGACTGGAGCATTTTTCTACAGTGGTTCAGGCCTAAAATTGAAGTCCTGAAGTCTCGCTTTCCATGCTATACATGTAGGTGGAGTAAGGTTTACTGCACCCAACAAGTGGAATCTCAATGTAATGCCACTAGTGTTGCCCTACCAAATAATCCAGCATACCACTTAGAATAAACCACTGTTGACACGCTTTTAGGGACTAAGAACATCCCCACTGAGGTGTTTGGCAGCATCTCAATACACAGAGTCAAATATGTCAGTACATCCAGTCAGAGAAAATGCACTTTCCTGCAAGAGATAGAATTTTGTGTCAGTAGTATTATAATCCCAGTTGATGGACTGGGTAGCTTACTACTATACGAGGCAATAACAAAGTCCAGTATTTAAAAATTAAAATACATTTTTAAGGTATAGTCATGCAAATACATGTGTACATCTCAGACACTGTCTTTAAAGTAGCACCTACATCACAGATGCTGTTCTCAAAGAAGCTGTTATTTTAAGAGGGCCTTTAAAGTATAGCAGAGAAATAAGCATGTTGGTTCTCTTTATGAACAAGACTTCGTGCCTTGAATGTTAAAGTACCTCCTAGTGAGCCAGATGCAAAATAAGTATGAAAAAAGTATGAAATGTACAATACTTTTCAGCAGGGCCTTTTCTTTACTGGAAGAATTATTTGAAAAGGTATTTTAGAATGAATACAGGGTAAAAACAAAATCATTTTAAAATAACTGGAAAATGCAGAATGTCAAAGGCACACCGTTTCCACAATAAGTGTGTACTTATAGGCATGTTTTCTTCTGCGTGCAATTTTGTATATTTTTCTGTAAACTACTTTACTGTGAGTGCCTGAAAGGACCCAGTTAATGCAATGCCATTACTGTGCTTCCATGCAAGACAAAACATTAATTCTTGGTGCATAACATTTTGAAAAGGATCTGCTCAATGTGTAGTTTTCGCTCTCAAGAAACATAAGTAATTTCTGTGGCAATAGGAGCACTTTGTGTTCAAGCTGACAGCCTTAGGGTGGTCTTCCCCCAACTTTTTGCCTATCTCCTCCACTTTTATGATCTCGTTTTTGCTGGCTTTAGGACTCTGTGCACTTTACCACTGTTAACCAGTGCGAAAGTGCTTGTGATCTCTCGCCTAAACATGGTAACATTGGTTCATCCTCAATTGGCATATTTAATTTACTTATACGTCCCTAGTAAAGTGGTACCCCCTGTACCCAAGGCTTGTAAATTAAATGCTACAAGCGGGCCTGCAGCACTGATTGTGCCACCCATTGAGTAGCCTGTTGACCATGTCTCAGGCCTGCCATTGCAGAACCTGCGTGTGCAGTTTTACACTGCCATGTCAACCTGGCAAAATAAATCTTTTGCTAGGTCCAAACCTTCCCTTTTTATTGTAATTGTAATTGCATTTATATAGCGCTTACTACCTCATACGAGGCGTCAAAGCGGTTTTCGGCGAGTAGCACGCTACTCCGGAACACAAAAAGGATTATGGTGATTTAGTATGGGGAAATATGAAAATGTATTTGAGCAGTGGACATGTAAGTCTCTTATTTAGATTGAAAAGGATAGTGGAGGGATAGATGAGAGAAGGGTCTAGAAAGTGTTTATTTGGAGACCATAGCAGCAGATGGAGGTTTGAGATCAGTAGAGCAAGGGCAGGAAGGGCAGGAAGGGAGGACCTCTGTGCACTTCAAAGACCCAACTGGGTATAAGTACTGGACCTCTGACACCATGACTTCAGTACACCTGTAAAAACTCTGCCAGGAAGGACTGTCGTGCTGCTGAAGGACTGCCACCCTGCTGGACTGTTGCTTTGCTGGACTCCTGCCTTGCTGTGCTGCCTTGCTGTTCCCCTGCCTGGGTGATAAGGACAGAACCTGCATCACTTGAATCCAGAGTGACTCCAATGGCTAGCTGGCAGGCCTCCTGATCTGAAGCCTCAGGGACTTAAAAGACTTCCAACCACCCTCCTTCTGCACCTGGACTCTACCAGCTGTGAGTCTGCCCTGCCAAGTGGTGCCACCCCAGTCCTGGAGCCTTAGAAGAAGGCCTACGGTGACCCTACTGCTGTCGAACCAATGCATCGTCACTGCTGTGCACCTCAGAACTGACGCAATGCCTCTGCTACATGGATCTGAACTGACGCATCATCTCTGCTGTATGGAACGCACTGATGCATTACTGCTGCAGCATGGATTGGAACTAGTGCATCGCTTTCAGAACCATCACTCTTCCCAGTGCAAGGTCCTTGCATCTCCGTCGACGGCTGCTTCGACGGCGACGATGAACCTTGGCATTGCAGCTTACTGCTCATCGGATCTGACGCATTGCCACTGAGTGGATCGCCATCGACTCATTGCTTTGGCTGCACCACGCATCTTCGACATTGACGCAGTCAGGATTAAGGTACCTCTGTTCAGCAGGCCTCACTGGGTCCATAAATCCGGTCGTGCTCCATCGCAGTTGGCCTAAATTGACTTTGTCCCGGTCTGGCCCTGCCAGATATCCCAAGTAAGTGGTTATTGCTTCTAAGCTCTATTTTACAGTTTATTCTTTAAAAATTCATATCTCAAGTTCTGCTGATTGAATTTTTGTCGTTTTAGAGTTGTATTATTTATTCAAATTCAAATCAGGCTTTATTCGGTTAAAAGAAAATACAACCATAAAAGCATCCTAAAAGTAATAACATCTTCGCATTTCAACACAGAAGTATACATTAAAGGGCATTTGAATTTAAAAAGCGAACCAGACAAAGACATTATACATAAAGTGTCATATGCAAAATATGCAATCAAGTGCAAAACTCTGACCCTAATCATCAGTTGTCAGTGTGCATCCTACCTTTTTCATATACATGGGGCCTCAAGATGTGAATTATTTATCCCTATTCTAATTGCCTTCTGGATATAGACCGCCACTGCATTACAAACTCTGTTGTTTACTAAATTACAGATATACTCGAAGGCAATTTTATATGTAAAGAATCTCTCCTTTAAAAACAACGGTTGTAAAATGCTCTTCCTTATATCTCTATAAAAATCACAGAATAAAATAAAATGGAAAGTTGTCTGATCTGATTTTCCATCGCAGGGACACTATGGGAGATTTCGTTTCCACTTGCCCATCATTGGAAAAGCTATTAAAAAATGGGCTATTCCCATTCTTAATCTGGTGAGATAAAATCTGTGTCTTATATTTGTGACCTGGATTAAGTAATAGAAAATCTAAAAATTGCCTGTATTATCCGGGTAAACTTTAATTTACAGTGTTCAATGTGGGCTCCCCAATGTCCATTTGCTGTAAACACTAGTCCTAAATATACAAATGAATTTGTTGCTGCAATAGGGACATTATTTACATGATTGGTCCTAGACTTTATTTTTCCTCTCCCACACACCATCGTAAATGTCTTTTTCGAGTTAAGTATCAAATCCTTTTCCTGCATGTATTCTGCAAATTTCTCAATTAAATACTGGAGCCCATTTGCAGTTCTGGATAAAAGAACTGCGTCGTCTGCATAGAGCAGAGTGGGGACTGTACGTTTACCCACTCTAGGGACATCAGCATTTAACTTTTGCAAAGTTTCGTCTACTCCATTTATATATAAGGAAAAAAGGAGTGGAGCAAGTTCACAACCCTGCCTGATTCCCCGTGTTACCCTGAAACTAGTAGTACATTCTCCTTCTGTCCCATATCGAACTCTAGTGCTCAGTCGGCTGTATATTTGTGAAAGATATACAATAATATCATTTGGTGCACCCATGTGAGTCAAAGTTTGCCATAGCTTCGCATGGTTTACTAAGTCAAAGGCACTAGTGAGGTCAACAAAACAAAGATGTAAGTGGCCCTTTTTTACAATTGTGTATTTGCTAATTATGAGGTGCAAATTAATGCACTGTTCAATAGTCCCTATCTCTCTTCTAAAACCATACTGTGATTCAGTGAGAATTTTATTTTCATCTGCCCATATTTCCGACCTCTCCAAAAATATTCTGCCCATCAATTTTGAGGTTGTGACAAGGAGGGAAATGGGGCGATAACATTTGGCATCACTTCTATTGCCCTTCTTAAAAATCAGGACAATAATACTTTCAGTCCACGTTCTTGGCACCAGGCCGCTGATACAGTGTTAAATACTTTTTGTAAAAGTGGGGCCCAAAAATCTGTATCTGTTTTAAAAATGTCTATTGGAACCCCATCGGGACCAGGTGCCTTTCCGTTTGTGCATCTATCTAGGGCCCGTGTGACCTCGTCCAGGGTAATAGGGGCCAGATTAGGGAAACCAAGGGTAATAAAATCTTTATTTTCAAAAGGTGTTAGGGTACCATTAAGGTCGCTATTTTCAAACAAAATGGGGGTTTCATTTTCTGGATTAAAAACTGGTCCAAAGTAGTTTACCCACTCTGGGGGCTGCACCAAGCTCTCAATTTTAACTGCAGAGTGATCTTTAAAATAAGAATGATTAATCGTCTTCCAAAATAAGGGGGCATCCTTTGTGTTTTCAGCCTGAGTAAGTTTTTCCCATGCATGGTCTTGAATCTCTCTTTTCCTTTTTGTAAGGGTCTGTGTATATATCATCCTCTGTGTTCTGATGAGTTCACTATCTCTGGGCCTAACTTTTAAAGCGTTTTTTAAGGATTGGTTAGCCTTAGTGCATTGGCAATCAAACCAACTAACTTTTTTCTGAACGTTCTTCTTATTCTTAATTTTCAATTCCCCAGAGATCACAGAGGTGACATTACAAAAGGCCCCAATGATCTGGTAGTGAGTAGAGTCCCCCTTATTGCAGGTCTCAATATCGTGTTTACAGTCATGCATTAATCTATCCACAAATTAGTTAGTATTTACTCCAGATCATTTAATAGTGATACCATTCTCTCCTTGTGTTGATATAAAGGGGGCTAAGCAGGGCCCTTTCTGAGGGGTCTCATTAAGTTTCACTGTTAAAAATAGGGGATGATGGTCACTAAGACAGCTTTCTATCACCTCCATTTTCACTATCTGGCCCCGTCCAAATACAGAGATTAATATATGATCAATGATTGAACACTGTCTATGACCTTCATAGGTTGGTAGCTGAAGCTGTACCTCCGGGATTGACTGATCCAATAGTTCTAAATTATATTTATGCATTGCCCCATTTATAGTTTCACCATAGAGATTATGTGGAAAATGAGAGTAACTTTCACCAAGCTCATTCCCATATCCACAATATTTCCCTTCTAGGATTCCACATTTCTTACTATTAAAATCCCCAACCCAGATCAAAAAGCAATAACTTCTAATATATTTTAAAAATGAATCAAGCTCCTTCTCAAGTGCCAGTATAACTTGATTTCTGGTGTTATCAAATACATTATTATAAAAATTAATTATTACAAAGCACTGATTATCGATAGATAAGAACCACAAAAATAGAAAATAAGGTGAATCAGTATCGCTTTCTTAAAAAGTAGTGGGCATGTAACGGAAACTAAAACTGTCAAGCCTCCTTTAGCCCTTCCATTTCGAGAGGGGGTTGCTTGTGTATCAACTGTTGAAAAGCCATCAATACGGAAGGGTTCCGTGTGCCAGGTTTCTTGCATGCAGATGATTTGGCAATTACTTATTAGTTCAAGCCATGCTTCGTCGCTCAGTCTCTTATCAATACCCGCAATGTTTCATGCTACCAGTATCAGGTTCTTAGATTTTGAATTTTTTGTTGGATTTAATACTCGATTTGTAATAATAGGAGGAGAATTTTGTTCGGCTACCTGATGTAGTCAATCTAAGTCGCTGCATCTTCTGAGGGGTAAGAATCTGTTGGACAATGTAAGTGGTGTAAACCTATCCACTGTTTTTGATCCATTTACAGGGTGGCTGAAATGTTCCATACCTGGTTTGTAGAAGAACCCTAGGGGAACTGCAGTAATGACATCATTCTGAGACTTTGATGACATTGCCCCTCTACTACATAGCTCTTTAAACAAAGCTCTGACCATCTCTGGGTATCGAAAGGAAACAACAACACAGTCCCTTTCACAGGCTTTTGGAAATTTCCCCACCCAGGATACTCTTTCTACCATAATTATGTTTTGGGCCAGGGTGATTGGGATATAATAGCAGTGTTTAGTAAACCAATACAATGCCTTATTTTTCAGATCTCCCCAATCCTCTTTGCCCCCGTCCATTAGCTCTGGCTCATTTTTAAGTACAATGGTATAAGGTGTTGCCTCAGGTGGTAGATGTAGGGATCTCTGATGGTTTCTTGGGGTTTGAAAAATAGTTTGAGATTTATCCACATTTTTGTTCTTGCTTGTTGTCATTTTTGTGTCACAGGGAGTTGACGACGCAGAGTGCGTCACAGTGTGCCTAGTGTTCATGGCCATAGCCTCCGTAATATTTTTTCCACCACCCAATATTGTCATTCCCGGTGATCCTGGTAAAATGTCATTTGAGACAATTCGTTGGTTGTGTTCAGTAGTTTTCCTGCCAATTTTAACATTTGAACTAGTTACACTGGAGCGATTTTCTGGTCGTATCGATTCTGTAATTAATTTTGAAATCTGGGCTACATCACTCTTAATTTTTATAATTTCAGATAGCAAGTTCCTTTCAATTGAGTCGATTTTTTAAATAAAAGTTCCAGGTTTCCGGAATAATCATTACTTGAGGTGCCCCCTATGCCCTTATTCTGTCTCATAAGCAATAACTGTGACTGTTGATGAGGTTCTTTTGTTTTTACCTTCGATAGTTGTTTACCTTTATTTACTAAGGGAGTCGGTGAGTCTGTACTCTCTGTTAGAACTGTTATTTCCATGGTATGGTTGATACACAAGGCCCTATACTTGTATTATGCGTTACAGCCGTTATACCCCTATGTTGGGGATTTCGGCTTAAATCTGTCTCTAGTGCTGTTTCGTTCAATATAGTTCCTTCGGTCACTGCAGTTAGTGCTGTCTTTGTAGCTGCTAATCGCTCCTCAACGTTAACAATCTCGCTATTAATTAATCCCATAGCGGTGTTTAAATAGTTCGTTATAGGTGTGCTCAATCCTGCATTTTTATTTTTACTGCCTGATGAAACAGCTGTGAGCTTACGTTTTCCCATAGTTAAAAACAAGGATAGGAGCAACAAACTATTGCACAGGTGAACAGATGTATGATTATATTCACTCTTACCATAGTTCCGGGGTTCTTGTTTAACAATTTAGAGGGATGGCCAAGCCCAGCCTCCACCGGCCGCTGACGGGCGCAGACGGGCCCGCCCCTGGCCTGGGCTTTGCCCGGGCACGCCGTTCTGCGGGAGCCCCCTGGAATTTAAGAGCACCTCCGGGCGCAACCAGGCAGCGTCAGCAGCTGCACGCCGGCCGCGGAGAATCCTTGGGGTTGTGGTCTCCCCCCTTGCAGGCAAGTGAAAAAGCGGGCCCCCGCGTGGCGGGAGCCCCCTGGAACTTAAGAGCGCCTCCGGGTGCAAACAGGCAGCGCAGCAGCGGCACGCCGGCCGCAAAGAATCCTGGGGGTTGTGGTCTTCCCCTTTGCAGGCAAGTGAAAAAGCGGGCACCCACGCTGTGGGAGCCCCCTGGAACTTAAGAGCGCCTCCAGGTGCAAACAGGCAGCGTCAGCAGCGGCACGCCGGCCGCGAAGAATCCTTGGGGTAGTGGTCTCCCCCCTTGCAGACAAGTGAAAAAGCGGGCTCACGCGCTGCAGGAGCCCCCTGAAACTTAAGAGCGCCTCCGGGTGCAAACAGGCAGCATCAGCAGCGGCACGCCAGCCGCGAAGAATCCTGAGGGTTGTGGTTTCCCCCCTTGCAGGCAAGTAAAATAGCGGGCTCTTAAATTAAGAGCTTTTTTGCTCATCTGTTGTGAAATCTTTTTGTGTAGTGTTTTACTGTTTGAAGTGTTGCACAAATACTTTACACATTGCCTCGAAGTTAAGCCTGACTGCTCTGTGCCAAGTTACCAGAGGATGAGCACAGGTTTATATATGACTTACCTGCTTCTTACCATGATTAAGATTGTTGTTGCTGCTTGACTAGGATTACCAGTCAACCTACAACCCAATTTCTAACACTTTGCATATGGGGTTGAAGTGATTTCCACTTCAGAATGAACAAAGGTTTTCAGAAGGCTTGCATTTGACACTGCATTAGGTGACATTACAATTGTAATTATATGTAAATAGCAAGCCATTAGACCCTCTATTCTCTTCAGGGCTGAATCACTACTGAAGCTGGTTGCCTCCACCACACAGCAAAAGAAAGAAGCAGACATGAGAATAAAATGGTGACCAAATATATAAAGTGAACAGTCAAATCAGGTGGTCTGGAGGAAAAACAAAATCTTGTTTAGTTGAATCTTGAGTATTCAAATTTGCTGATGTTAGTTACAATTTAGCAAGAAATGTAAATTTCATTCTGGAATTAACCGAGGGAAATTTCACAGGTATTGTATTGGAAAAATTGGGTTAGTTCTCCAGTGCAATACTGCAGTGCCTCTCCATCTAGAGAGTACTGCGCCTGCTTCACTGAAAAGTTCAACCTTTCACTATAGCAAATTGCCCTCAGAGCGGGGGGCAGGCACTTCTTATGACTTCCAAAATGACCCTCTCTTGCTTTTTCTTCGGTATTGTTTGTCAGTGTTTTTCCGTCATTGGCAAGGAACTTTCTCTGTTGTCTTGAGAACGTCTTAGTATTACCAGATTGAGGCCATGTTCCGAATACAAAAATGCACCATGGTAGTAGGTTTTACTACAGATATCCAATCAAAGTCACCACCCACAAATATTCGGATTAAAACGGGTTTACATCAAATGTTTCTCTGCTTAATGCTATAAACATTGTCATGCAGGTGAATCTGAAAAAAGGTACAGATTAAGGCCAAAGTCACAAAACATTTGTGTGAACGAATATTCCACACAGGTACACAGAAAGTACTATTTCTGTTAACATATTAAATATCCTGATTCATGGACTCAAGATCTGTGGAGGTTTCTGCCCACTGATGTTACCTACTATCTCAAACGATCTACGAGTCTGGCAGATATTTCACAGTGGAAGAGTTAGGGGAGGGAACTTGGGTCTTTCTTTATAGGCATTCATATAGTATGTGTGAATAAAAGGATGCAAACATGCAGACAATCTCATAATTACTCTGGGTAAAGAAAAATTGTTTGTTCTACGGGGGAAAACAGTTTTCCAAGTGATGAAAAAAAAGAAAAACCCGAAACCTTTTATTAATCACAAGTACCAGTTGTCATCGATTTGGTTTGCGTATGCACTGCCCTAAAACCAGAAGCATAATCAACCGTCGAAATTACTGTTTGAAAATGGTCCTCACATATAGGTATAGTCTACGTTCTTAAACTTGTGGCCCATGTGTTAAAGTATAAATGTTATAATATAGGCACAAATAGAAAAGCTATTCATGTACAAAGGAAACTTCATGCACGTTGTCCCAAATCAGCACCTGTGAAGTGTTTGTGAAGTTGCAGCATTCTAATTTTTATTTACTGGATTTTTTTTAAGCAAAGCATACTTTTTGAACAATTGGCACTGCTTTTAACACAAGTTCTGAATTTGCTCGCCATTCTAGGCAACTTTCAACACTTTCTGCACTGCTGTGGCATGAGTAATGACCATTTTACAACTATACCAAGAACTTGCATTCCTTGCATACATTATGTATGAATGTGTAACAGTGTTCACATATACAAGACTATATTCCAATTTCTTCCGGTGGAAGTGTGATTTACGCCTGGCACCCTCATGTCTTTTCATATCAGTGTTGCTCGAATGTGAATTTACCTTGAAAAATAAAAGACATGAGGTGTTTGGCAAAACAGGAAGTTGGTTTAATTAATAGCTGCAGCCGGGTGAGCAGTGACAGAGTCGGGGTCTGAAGATTGTCTCAAAGTACATTGGCTTTGGCCGTCATTATATACATTTCACGGAATGTCATAAAACATATTGTACATTCCTTTAGAGAAACAAATCCGGGCCTAGTCACAGAGCCTAGTATGGAGCGCAAGTGGGTCTCGACCATGTGTGAACACAGTCAGAAGAGTGGGTACGTGCCCAGATGTCCGGGATGGGGAGCGCGTGATCACTGTGTGTAGTGTGCATGCTGTGTTCTGACTGGCTGAGTGTTCAGGGGCGGCTCTTCCATGTGGGCGGAGGAGCATCGCCCATATGCTTTCTCGCAGTGTGAGCAGCAGAAACATAAATGGTATTATAAATACCATTTTATGTTTCTGCTTCTCGCACTGCGAGAAATCAGAATGGTTGGTTGGGGGCGGGCGGGTGGGCGGTCCTGCTTTAGGGCAGGGGAGGAGTGGCTTGCCCACTCTGAGGGCGCTGAGTGTTTGGTCGGGCCCAGGGCCGACCAAACCAGTCATGCGCACTCTGCCTTTTCTCCATGTAGGCTGTCTGCAGCCTACATTGAGAAAATGGCCTCCCCATAGACGCCTGTGTGGTCGGCGTCCCAACCAATCACAACGCTGGCATTCCAACATTGTGATTGGCTTAGGGGAGGGGAGGGGAGGGAGGCTGCCTGCTTTCTGTGAGGAGCAGAGAAGCAGAGATGACGCGAGACCAGACCGGGCCGGGGAAGGTAAGTTCACTTTTTTTTTTTTTTTAAATTAAACACCCCTTCTCCCCGCGTGCTCCCCACCAGTCATGCCGGCCGGAACTGTGAGTGCTCTTAACTTAATGTGGCATCTAACTTTATGGTGTTTAGGAAATGTGCTCCCCTCTGGGCAAATGTGTTTTTATTAGGGCCAATCTCCTTGGACCATTGTGGTGTCACTGCCTCTCTGTGGGATCGATCAGGGTTTTTCCTGTTCACGCGTTTATCTACATTCTACGTGTCACCCCACCTGTGATCTGTCAATCAGTTGCTTCAGGCCTAGGTCGCAGGGCCTGCCTGACCATGTTCTGACTCGGGGTTGATGGGGAGGTCATATTGGGTGGATACGAAAACAGTGATGCGAGTTTGTTGTTATGCTTATGATGCTGCATCACTTACATGTATCATGCGTACATTAACATAGCATTTTACAATATTTACACCACCACATTTCCAAATGTATTGAGTGGTTGTACTCTGATATCAAGAGAATCTCAAAATCAGAAATGAACAATGTCATGGCTTGTATTACTATTTGTGTACTATTACTTGAAATGCTGCATTTATTTCTGTACGATGTAATATGTTTTCGATTTTGAGTACCTAGTGAGTTGACAGGAACAGCAAGGCAGAGATATTGGGTACCTAGCTGGATGACAGCGGACCAGATATCTCTATTTGGAAGAAATTGACAACACTAGCTCTCTGTTTTTGGGACGGGGCTTAAGGCACTCCTCAGGTCCCCTCACAAATGAGAAGTGGGGATTACAATTTGTCGACTACATTTTTGCAGTGAAAAATTGTTCTCTGAAGATGCCAAGATGGCCTGCTGGCATAATAATGTGATACATTTTAGGATCTGGGCATTATTCCCATGGCTCACTGATCCTTAAATTAAAGACACCCCCAGGTTAAAATGAACAGCATACTATGTATTGGACTTGGCACATTTAGTATTTCAAAGAGGAGTTTGTGTTCCTTCTGTAAAGCTTCATCGGATGAAAAAACTGCTGAACAACTAGAGCGACATGGTGCTCTGCACCGTTATGTGATTTGGTCCTCTCACTGAATATTACCTATAACTGAAGGAACTTTGGGGCATATTAGCAAGCCCATTATCGCCGTTTTAGCGGCAGTTTCCTGCCGCTAAAACGGCGATAATTTTAACGTGGGTCTTGCTAATATGCCCCAAGATATTTAGAGTACTGCAGTTTTACAAATAGTATGATGTACATTGGAAAGAGTCAGTTTTGAACATTGGGGCATATTAGCAAGAACCTGCGATAATTATCGCAAAGCTTGCTTAGCGCGTTGTTCTATCGTCGGCTATCGCTGGATATTACCGCGGAGATAACATGCTATTAGCAAGGTTTATCTCCAATGCGATAAAATATCCAGCGATAGCGAGCAACTCAGCAATAACGCGAGAAATCCAGCGATAGATTCCTCGCGCTAATGCTGGGGACTTAACCTTGCAATCCACCTCCCATTGACTATTATTGTTAAGTCATGCTTTTACCAGTTCTAAAAAACCAGCGCTAATCGCGGTTAGCGCGCGTATTTTTATCGCCTCGCGGTTATTGCTAATAGGCGATAGCGATGTTAGCGACTGTTTTCAGTCGCTGTTAGGTTGGGAACGCCTACCTTGCATGTCATTAGCGATAAATATCGCTGACATGCAAGGCGATGTAATTCCCAGCCTCTAACGCCTGAAAGCTGTCGCTAACGCCTGTTAGCGACAGCTTGCTAATAGGGCGTTAAAAATATCGCCGATTTAGCGGCAAAAAGTGCCGCTAAATCGGCGATAAAGCCCTTGATAATATGCCCCATTGTTTCTTCGATTCTAGGAAACCCAGTCCCATAGGTCTAATGTGCGTTATATTTAACTAAAGTGATTCATCTGATGGTGGAAATCAGTGCCATGAATTTTGCATGAAGGTGGAAATGCACACGTTGAACATGCTTGGCTTTTTCTGTGCCTACAACTCAAACGGTCTATAACAGGTCTCATTTGAATAACGTGACTCTCAGTTTAAAATAGAGTAGCAAACTAGGCCAGTGCGAAATTTCCATTATGGTCGTGTAATTTGCCTTAATATGTCCATTATGTAAAATGTCTGAAATTAGAGTGCGTGTGATTTTGCACACGTTTTTGCTCCAAGTAGTGGTTAGAGCAGAAAATGTGTTGCTGGAGATATTATCTCATCGAACAAGTAAGTCCCCATGACAATATCTCGAGTGACTTTTGAATGTCCTCGCATTCAATTTTCACTCTCAATACCCCGAAATGTATTGTGCATTTTGTGCTAATAACTATTGCATAATTTTCCAGAAATTTCAAGTAATTTAAAAAATCTGCTCTTCCGCACGCGTCTATTGAAAACCCATTAGCATCCATTGTACGGACAACAGACTATTACTAGCAGCTCCAGTAATGTTAAATGATGCCCACATGCTGAAAGATCAAATGGATGGATTACACCTTTAATCCAAAATGGCGTCTGACCCTCCATAGCCGTCACTGTCGTTTCGGTCTCTGTTGCCTTGTTTTTTTAAGTTTAAGCTCACTTGCTCTTTTCAGCTGCAGCCCTCCTATGAAATCACTACACCCTGCGACAAAGGCCTCACACTGACTTTACCTCTTCACTCAGGCTTTCAGGACCCTTGCTATTTCCAGGCTCTCAGGTGCCCTAGCTCTTTTCAGTCCACCACTGCTGGGTGATTAACTGGTTGCAACTCCTTGCTTCCTCTCTTTATAACCCAAAGCTCTATGAGCCACTGCAGAGTGTTAAGTAGAACTCTACCAATATCTCAAATAAAATAAAAGAACGCACAGATTCTTATGAGCCCACAGCTCACTATATAAAAGAAATACCACATGGAAAAATACAAAAAAACAACAACGGGTGGGTTCATTTCGAACCCGTCTTGGAAGCATGTCCATTATGGTGATGAGGGGGAGAGGGCGCAGAGGGCAGGAAGCACGGAAGCCCTTCTGTTCTTTCTAAGCCTCCCTCGGTGCTGCGATATCAGGCTGAGAGCATTTAGCCAGCCCTTTGTGTGAGAGGAAAGATTGTCAGAACAAAAGAAATGTGCTCTAATGAGCGCCCGAGAAGAAAAGAGGTGCAGTGGCGAGACATATTAACAGACTGCACAATTAGCAACAAACAACTCCCCAATGGCTGCTCCAAAGTTTCCGAGCCAGCTAATAGGTCCTGGGAAGAAAAGGTTCACCGAGAGTACAGAACATAAAAGAGCAAGCGCGAGCGGTGACATTTTAGGAAGCAAGCGGCCTATGTATTTAAGATTTCAGACTGACGTCGAGCGGCGCGTTAATTATCATCCGTGTTACTCGGCGTGATGAGCTGATAATGGGGGAAGGAGACGAGTGTCGGAACTGTCTCTCTTTTAATTAAGACGAGAGTAAATATTTATATGACTGTTGCCGTGATTTGTTGTCTTGAAAATGCATGCTTGCGCTCCTGTCATTTTAAATATATCCTAGGAGGCGTGCATTTTTTCAATATCAAAATGTTTTCATTTCTGGCATTTTGGCCAGTTAAAAACTTTTACTATGTACCTTATTTTTTAACTCTTTAATCAGAATGAATCTTACTGAGGCTGTGCTTCATTTTATGCTCTGCCTCCAGCCATGGATAAAGGAAATTATTTTAGGAAGAGGGAGCAGGGGGGCAAGGGGTCTGTGCTCGTTCAGAGCATCACAGTTGCACATTAAAAGGTCAGATTTTCTCTAACTTTGCCCCAGCACGAGCATGCAACCAGTTACTATTGCACTGTTTCTACTGAAGCAATTGTACAGAACAAACTCCTGTCCTCTTCAGATGCCATGCGTGGGAAACATTAGAGCAGAGGTCTTCAAACTCAAAAAGCAGAGGTCTTCAAACACTTTTGCTCTGAGCCCCACCTAAGCGAAATTTTTGAAGTTGGGCCCTTCTCCAAAACTCTATCGCAAGGATTGAGGGAGTGGGAAGGGCAGGGCTGAGAGCAGAGCTTGTGAAATAATTTCAGAGGTATGTTTTCTGTAGCTCATAATTCATGTTAAATGTGAGACATAAAGGAGCAAATGCTTCAAACAAAAATAGGACCTACCAAAAACACTTCTCCCCATAACTGGGGTGATGTGAGCCACTCACCCTCCTGGATCCCTACGCAACTGCACCTGGTGAACTAATGATAGCTCTGGCTCTGAGTAGAAGGCTTTCCCATGTGCCTCTTTCACCACATCCACACCATGCCTGGCCATTACTGCAAACTAGACACAGGCTTTCTGTCCCTTTCAGAAAAAACGTTGGCTCTACGTGTTGTTCAGTAAGGGGTGACTTTCGGCCTAATGCTAGCAAGGTTAATGAGCTCCCATGCTCCATTTGTAAAGTTAGACAGATGTAACTGTGATATAGTGGGTCCCTCACACTCCTGAACTCCAGTGCCACTGCATCTGCATCACTAATGATAGCTACTGTCATGCAAAGTGGTCACTGTCTGTCCATTGTTAAAAAGTTGGGTACCAATCTTGCTCCACCCTCTCCCCACCATCTCAGTCCAAGCTAAGGAGTCTGCTCTGCTTTTCCCCTCCCGTAGGCCATTGTTTTGATGCCCAAAGCAACAATGTCACACCAAAGGTGCACAGGACCCTAAAGAAAGCAAGGAAGGATAGTAACACAGTCTTAATTGGGATTTAGTTAGCCTCTCACACCTGTGGTCCCTGGTGCAACTGCACCTAAAGCACCAATTATACCTACAGCTTTGTCTCCTCTGTCCACTCCTCCACTGGACCACAACTAGTAGGCCTGAGGCCCAAAGCAGACTGTCTGCTCCTTTGTGTAAAAAAAGGGGATAATAGCCCCACATATAGGGCCCTGTTGATTGGGCCCTGTTCCCTGCACAGCAAGGGTGACCTGGGCCCTAATGAAAGTAACAAAAATGTGCCCCCAGTTCCCTTTTCGGCTGTAAGTCTTAAATGGGGTGCAGTGGCACCTACCATACGTGGCACCAGTGCCACTCACCTACTGCACTAATGGCAATGATTTCCCTTAAAAAAAAAGCAAGCCCCCATATCTCATCCCCAGGGCATCTGTCTGAGAAATCTGTTTCTGTCCATTAGCAAATTAAATAATCATTGCCAAAGCTAATAGATTTTTGCCTATGAGAATCACTGCCTTTAGCAATGATTTGTAGCCATGCTGTTAATGACTGTAAAAGATTTTCAAAAAGTACCATAATGCGGCCAATGCACTGCACTTTTTAAAAATAAACTGTCTGTTGTCAGTTAATGCAGTCCGTGAGGTGCCACTGGCTGAAAGTGTAGGGGGTATTGGGTCTCCTATGCTGTGGAGGCAAGAGAGGGACAGAGAGCTAAAGAAACAGGCCTTCCCAGGGTGCCTGCTACCTGAAAGAAATGTAAATGTGTGCAATTGGTAAATCAACAAATGTAGAGACAGCATGGGGTTCTATAAAATCTTTAATAGGAGAAGTGTTAGAAATGGGATTTCTGGTTGGCTAGGGCTTGCGCCTAAGCCAGGGAGAAACCACCACTCTAGTCAGGGCAAGGGAGTTACACGCTGAAGATAACCCATGCTCACCCCCTTGGTAGCTTGGCACGAGCAGTCAGGCTTATCCCAGAGGCAATGTGTAAAGCGTTTGCGCAACACACTCACACAGCAACAACCCACTAGGCACACCAAGAAAGGAACTCCACACAAGGTTATATAAAAAATAGCCTTTGTATTATCATAAACACATTAGAAACATAATCACACATTTAAACTGTGCCAACTGGCACTAGGCAGTATTTACAGGGGATTATATACACCAGACAGGGCCAATCGGGCCACTGTCAGAACCATCACAAATGCACAAGTAGAAAATGTAAAACACTACCAGTAACTACTGCTAAAGTAATGACTCAGCATAATATCCTGCAACATAAATCACATTATGCAATAAACCTCACACGCATACACACATTATGCAATAAACCTCACAAGCATAAACACATTATACAATAACCTCATAAGCATAAACACATTATGCAATAACCTCATAAGCATAAACACATTATGCAATAACCTCATAAGCCTGAACCTCAGATTAGGGAATAACCTCCTAAACATAAACATCAGAGGCATACATCATGGTGCATAAATCACATTTATCCTAGGCACCACATAAATCACATTAGAGCCTGGCGCCCTACCAACCCAACTGACCCCCTGGCCAACTGGCCTTCTCAGAGGGCTCAACTGCCCTATGTCCCAAATGTCAGGGCTGGCTGCCACTGCAGCAGAATCCCAAGTGCGCAATTGCGCTGGCACCACTGTGCCTCCTGGGTCCCCCCTGGGACTCCTCACAATGAACTGGCCTAAACGTTGCAGCTGCCGCTAATTGCGGTGCAGCTGTGCAGCAAAATGTGGGCACTTTCACTCACTGTGCCCTCTGGGCTCCCACTGGGGCTTCACCAACAAATATAGCCAAACGTTGCAGCTGCCCACGCTCTCATGGTGCAGCTGTGATAATGCGGCCTGGCATGACTGTGCCCCTCTGGCCCCACTCGGAGACTCTACAACAAAATGAGGCCAAACATTGCAGCTGCCCGCGCTGGTGTGGCGGAGCTGTGAATAAAATAAAGAGGCTCTGGCAGCGCCTCTGGAGCCCCGCTCTGGGGCTCTTTAAACAAAATTGCCCCCATCGCTGGAGCGGCCCGCTCTCTGGCGGGTCCGCTCAGGCACCGACAATGTGCCTCGAACCTGGCCCCTCTCCTGGGACCTCTCGGGGACTGGGGAAGTCGGGAATGGAGCTTGCAAGGCTCCAGCCGAGCCCCTCCCCTCGGGGCTCTTCCCATTCAGCCTCACTCACCGGGCTTCTGGTCAGGACTCCTCTGGTCCAGGCGGCAGGCATCCGAAGAGCCCCCACTCCTCGGGGACTCTCTTCTTTTTCTGCGGCGCACACGGGGCTTCCCTTAGCTCACGGGAGCCCCGCTTGGCATTTCCGGACTTCCGGCCACACGCGGCAGGCCCCGCCCCCAGTCAGGCGGACACGCCTGACTTCCTGGGCTCGATCGGGCCGCGGCGGTGATTTCTTTTTAGCGCCATAGTGCGGGGTGGGCACCCGCCTCACAAATCAACACATAAACGGGGTGGGCACCCGCCAGCAATTCCAAATGCGGGGTGGGCACCCGCTATCAATTAAAAGCACAAAGCGGGGTGGGCACCCGCACGACAGGCACAATGCGGGGGAATCCCCACGTCGGGATTCCCTCTAAAAGGGCTGCAGCTCCGCGCTGCGGAGCCCTCGTGCTCCTTTTTCTTTGGCAAGGCTGGAGTCCCCCTCTCTGGGGCACCAGCAATAAAAGTATAGCGCTCAGGCGGCGCTAAAAGTCCTTTAACATTCCAGGGGCATAGCTGGGCCCAGGGAGGCCAGCACACAGGGCCCTCCAGCAGGGAGGCAAGCCCTCATGGCAGTTCCTCCTGGGCCCCCAGCAGCAGCACGCCCCAGTAGCACAGGAACAGCACCACTCATGGGGTCACAACCCCTATATTTATATCGCACATTCCTTTGTTTGCCCTGGCACAGGGCTTGAGGGAACCAGCCTAAACTGGTTCAGGGGGGAATTGGAGCACTCTGTTTACCAGGCTTCTCTTCCCCTTTGTCAGGTGGGGGCTCGTCATCAGACACACCACAGGGGGGCGGAGCCAGCATTCACCCAGGCAGGCACAACCTATTCAGGGTCAGGGGACTACTCCTCCCACTACTCCAAATGCAGATGTCCCTTTCAGCCTAGTGCTGACTCATCCTGCCCCTCCTGGAGCCAAACACACCTCACCAGCCCCTGTCACTCAAAAGCCAGACATGCAATTCACATCAGGCAGACAGACACATAGCACACAGAAATGCCCACTTCTAGAAGTGGCATTTCTAAAATAGTTATAATAAATCTGCGCACACCATTGCGCAGCACTTATTATTACCATTCCAAATATACTAAACTTGACCACGCTGCTCCTTTCATATCAGGAATTACCACTGAAACACTTATCAGGGAATCCCCAATGCATTCCTATGGGAGGGCAGCCCCACAGTAGTGAGAAACCAAAATGGCTGTTTGTCACTACCAGGACATGTCCCACACTTAAGGTACATGTCCTATCTTTTACCTACAATGCACCCTGCCCATAGGGCTAGCTAGGGCCTACCTTAGGGGTGACTGACATGCAGTAAAAGGGGGGTCACAGACATGGCACACACTTTAGGTGCCACGTCACAGCAGCAGTAACACTGCGCGCACAGGCCCTGCAATGGCAGAGGCCTGAGATAGGTTTGAAAGGCTACTTTGGTGGGTGGCGCAATCAGCGCTGCAAGCCCACCAGTAGCATTTAATTTACCAGTCCTGGGTATATGAGATACCACTTTACAAGGGACTGACAGGTAAATTAAATATGCCAAACAGGTGTAGACCAATCTTGCCATAAGTAACACAGAGAGCACACGCACTTTACACTGGACAGCAGTGATAAAGTGCCCAGAGGCCTAAAACCACCAACACCATGTCAGAAAAATGGCTAGGAGAAAGGCAGAAAGTTTAGGGATGACCCTGCAAAAAGGGCCAAGTCCAACACAACCCCCTTCCAGCCAAAACGCAGGGTAGACTAATCACCACCTTGATGGGCTTCCCTGCTTTGGGCGATAAAGCACGGACGCGGGCCCGCAACTGCAGGGACACCTTCCGGTTCTACGCCACTCTGAACCCATGTGGTTCCCTCTGTAAAAGCTCTCAGGACCAACTAGGCTACCCCACTGGTACTCCTTAGCTGTCCACGGCCAGGACCAGGCCCTAGGCCACCCAGATGTCACTGGTCCTTGCCAATCCACAGAGTGGGGGGCAGTAACCCCTGGCACATAGTAACCATTCTCCACTCTTCCTCTCATCAGTGCTGTTCCAAACTGCCACTGATCCTCCAACCTAGGGTCCGCACCCTCAGGTTGACCAGAAGTCACGGGCGAGGCTCTCCACCCCTACCTCTTCTTCTGGGGTCCCGCACTCTCCTCCTATGAGAGGCAACCTCAGAACACAACTCACCCACTAGTTCAGGACCTCTCTCCAGCAACTGGTCTACCAACCTGGGATCTAAACCCTCAGGTTGCACCGGGGTCAGAGGCAAGGACTCCCTCCCTCTGCACCCCCTTCCAGAGCCCTGCACCCTCCCAACTGGAGTGGTACCCCTAAAAGCTACATCGGTCAGGACACTGATTACAATTGTCCCTCCCTCCAGGTCAGGCATACCCTGAACCTGGTTTCCCAACCCAGGGAAGGAACCCTGATGCTGAGCAATTGACTGGCAAACCAGGACTTCCTGGGGAGTACATATACCCTCCCGAGGGTGACACATAACTCATGCGTCGTGTGACAGTCTGCCTGGCGCAGATCTCCCGACCCCTGTCCATCTGACAGTGCGTGACGATCTCCAAGGACAGAAGTGGTGTCACCATGGTCATTCATTGGTGACTCAGCCCTTCTGGCTGGCCCCTGACCCACTGGTTCTTCCACTGGGGACTCTTTCCCCCTCTCACCCCTCAATCTGGACTTCCGCACCCTCCACTTAGGAGTGGCACTGCCAGATACCAGAACTGATGGAGGCCTGATTACAGACACTCCCAGCTCACCTGACACGGGGAGATCCCCCTCAACGGACGGTCCATCAGGACAGACTAGGCTCCCTACCTGGTGTTCCCTTAAAGAACCATCCAGTACTGGAGACTGAGGTTGAGGCTCGGAATACGGCCCAGTCTCACTCCTTCTCCTGCGAGACAGGATGTGAGGCCCTGCAACCTCCTCACTATAAGGGGACCTAGCTGGGCTACTCTGAACCACTTCTACCACTCTGGGTTGGACGATACCTGAACCACTCCTCTTAGGGTCACTCCCCAATGCCTCTACAGATCCTCTGGCAACCACCCAGAGGTCTGCCTCCTGTGCAAGTTCCCTAAGATCAGAGAACTCACACTCCAACAGGTGTTGGCGCAACCCCGGAAAACAATTACTGAACATGTGCTCTCTGACAATCTGATTGAACAGCCCTTCAAAATCATTTGCCGTGCTAACCAACACCCAATTGTCCAGTGCATCACAACATTCATCCACAAACTCCCCCCAAGACTGGTGAGCCAGTTTCTTACTGCCCCTGAATCTCAACCTGTACCCCTCTAACTGGGAACTAGGTACCATCTTCGGGCTCTGGGAGTGGGACTTCCTACACTGGACTCCATATTGCTGCCACCACTGGACCCCACCCTTACTGGTGAATTCAGACAACTAAAACTGCACTCAGGGGATAATATACCCTCCAGAGCTAATGTCTCCTTGCCAATTAAGTAACCACTGTAGGCCAACCCCAGAAATAGCAAACAGCACAGGGGCAGTCACCTCACCCAGCTTCTACTGTAGGCCAACCCCAGAAATAGCAGTCTGCACAAGGGCAGTTACCTCCTACAGATTCTCTGGTTTCTGTCCTTGGCACGATACACAACGCATAGTGCAACAAGAGAACACATTTCAAAGAAATGATACTTTTAAGGAGAAAACAAAATCAGAAACAATAATCCCCAAACTTGTGATTATCTAAATGCAGAGCTTGTAGTGCAACCAGTTGTCGCTGTGGTACTGCGCAAACGCAAGTCCTATCCTCACCGCTGACAACCAATGTTAGAAATGGGATTTCTGGTTGGCTAGGGCTTGCGCCTAAGCCAGGCAGAAACCACCACTCTAGTCAGGGCAAGGGAGTTACACGCTGAAGATAACCCCTGCTCACCCCCTTGGTAGCTTGGCACGAGCAGTCAGGCTTATCCCAGAGGCAATGTGTAAAGCGTTTGCGCAACATTCTCACACAGCAGCAACCCACAAGGCACACCACAAAAGGAACTCCACACAAGGTTATATAAAAAATAGCCTTTGTATTATCATAAACACTTTAGAAACATAATCACACATTTACACTGTGCCAACTGGCACTAGGCAGTATTTACAGGGGATTATATACACCTGACAGGGCCAATCGGGCCACTGTCAGAACCATCACAAATGCACAAGTAGAAAATGTAAAACACTACCAGTAACTACTGGTAAAGTAATGACTCAGCATCATATCCTGCAACATAAATCACATTATGCAATAAACCTCACACGCATAAACACATTATGCAATAAACCTCACAAGCATAAACACATTATGCAATAACCTCATAAGCATAAACACATTATGCAATAACCTCATAAGCATAAACACATTATGGAATAACCTCATAAGCCTGAACCTCAGATTAGGGAATAACCTCTTAAACATAAACATCAGAGGCATACATCATGGTGCATAAATCACATTTATCCTAGGCACCACAAAAATCACATTAGGGCCTGGTGCCCTACCAACCCAACTGACTCCCTGGCCAACTGGCCTTCTCAGAGGGCTCAACTGCCCTATGTCCCAAATGTCAGGGCTGGCTGCCACTGCAGCAGAATCCCAAGTGCGCAATTGCGCTGGCACCACTGTGCCTCCTGGGTCCCCACTGGGACTCCTCACAATGAACTGGCCTAAACGTTGCAGATGCCGCTAATTGCGGTGCAGATGTGCAGCAAAATGTGGGCACTGGCACTCACTGTGCCCTCTGGGCCCCCACTGGGGCTTCACCAACAAATATAGCCAAACTTTGCAGCTGCACGCGCTCTCACGGTGCAGCTGTGATAATGCGGTCTGGCACGACTGTGCCCCTCTGGCCCCACTCGGAGACTCTACAACAAAATGCGGCCAAACGTTGCAGCTGCCCGCGCTGGTGCGGCGCAGCTGTGAATAAAATAAAGAGGCCCTGGCAGCGCCTCTGCAGCCCCGCTCTGGGGCTCTTTAAACAAAATTGCCCCCATCGCTGGAGCGGCCCGCTCTCTGGCGGGTCCGCTCAGGCACCAACAATGTGCCTCGAACCTGGCCCCTCTCCTGGGACCTCTCGGGGACTGGGGAAGTCGGGAATGGAGCTTGCAAGGCTCCGGCCGAGCCCCTCGGGGCTCTTCCCATTCAGCCTCACTCACCGGGCTTCTGGGCAGGACTCCTTTGGTCCAGGCGGCAGGCGTCCGAAGAGCCCCCACTCCTCGGGGACTCTCTTCTTCTTCTGCGGCGCACGCGGGGCTTCCCTCAGCTCACGGGAGCCCCGCTTGGCATTTCCGGACTTCCGGCCACACGCGGCAGGCCCCGCCCCCAGTCAGGCGGACGCGCCTGACTTCCTGGGCTCGATCGGGCCGCGGCGGTGATTTCTTTTTAGCGCCATAGTGCTGGGTGGGCACCCCCTCACAAATCAACACATAAGCGGGGTGGGCACCCGCCAGCAATTCCAAACGCAGGGTGGGCACCCGCTATCAATTAAAAGCACAAAACGGGGTGGGCACCCCCTCGACAGGCACAATGTGGGGGAATCCCCACGTCAGGATTCCCTCTAAAAGGGCTGCAGCTCCGTGCTGCAGAGCCCTCGTGCTCCTTTTTCTTTGGCAAGGCTGGAGTCCTCCTCTCTGGGGCACCAGCAATAAAAGTATAGCTCTCAGGGGGCGCTAAAAGACCTTAAGGTTCCAGGGGCATAGCTGGGCCCAGGGAGGCCAGCACACAGGGCCCTCCAGCAGGGAGGCAAGCCCTCATGGCAGTTCCTCCTGGGCCCCTAGCAGCAGCACGCCCCAGTAGCACAGGAACAGCACCACTCATGGGGTCACAGCCCCTATATTTATATCACACATTCCTTTGTCTGCCCTGGCACAGGGCTTGGGGGAACCAGCCTAAACTGGTTCAGGGGGGAATTGGAGTACTCTGTTTACCAGGCTCCTCTTCCCCTTTGTCAGGTGGGGGCTCATCATCAGACACACCACTGGGGGGCGGAGCCAGCATTCACCCAGGCAGGCACAACCTATTCAGGGTCAGGGGACTACTCCTCCCACTACTCCAAATGCAGATGTCCCATTTAGCCTAGTGCTGACTCACCCTGCCCCTCCTGGAGCCACACACACCTCACCAGCCCCTGTCACTAAAAAGCCAGACATGCAATTCACATCAGGCAGGCAGACACATAGCACACAGAAATGCACACTTCTAGAAGTGGCATTTCTAAAATAGTTATAATAAATCTGTGCACACCATTGCGCAGCATTCATTATTACCATTCCAAATATACTAAACTTGACCACGCTGCTCCTCTCATATCAGGAATTACCACTGAAACACTTATCAGGGAATCCCCAATGCATTCCTATGTGAGGGCAGCCCCACAGTAGTGAGAAACCAAAATGACTGTTTGTCACTACCAGGACATGTCCCACACATAAGGTACATGTCCTATCTTTTACCTACAATGCACCCTGCCCATAGGGCTAGCTTGGGCCTAATTTAGGGGTAACTGACATGCAGTAAAAGGGGGGTCACAGACATGGCACACACTTTAGGTGCCACATCACAGCGGCAGTAACACTGCGCGCACAGACCCTACAATGGCAGAGGCCTGAGATAGGTTTGAAAGGCTACTTTGGTGGGTGGCGCAATCAGCGCTGCAAGCCCACCAGTAGCATTTAATTTACCAGCCCTGGGTACATGAGATACCACTTTACAAGGGACTGACAGGTAAATTAAGTATGCCAAACAGGTGTAGACCAATCTTACCATAAGTAACACAGAGAGCACACGCACTTTACACTGGACAGCAGTGCTAAAGTGCCCAGAGGCCTAAAACCACCAACACCATGTCAGAAAAATGGCTAGGAGAAAGGCAAAAAGTTTAGTGATGACCCTGCAAAAAGGGCCAAGTCCAACAAGAAGTCATTTGTAGCTTCATGGTGACAAAGGCTTATTCTTTTTGAGAGGTGATGCAAGAGGGGTATCAGCTGAGATCTGCAATCTAAAAATGTTTGCGCTGGGTACAGTCTGATTACATATTACTAATGCTCAGGGAGTTGCTGATGTCCCTTGGGGAAACCCCCTTGCCCCCCCCAAAGACACCACCTGCCCCCACACCCATGTCAGGGACCATGAACACAAAGTAAATTTCTTTGGGTTAGGGGTCGTAAGACTCCCGGACATATTTATTAATACATATAAACAGGAAAACATTTTGGCATTTTTATGCACGGAAACCCACAATTTTACATTTTTGCTTACAGTTAAGCCCTAGCCTTAAAAGAGTCGCTAATACATGGGAGTTACCTAGCCATAACTAAGATTGTTACTGTGCATCCATCACCAAACATCTTTCCTGAGTGAGATCATGACTAGTTCCAGGCCCCTTCCTCTTAGAAAACCCCTTGTCCAATCCAAAATGGACATGGATGGGTCACTCCTTTTTGGAGGACCCCACCTACCGACCTCCCATACCAGGAGTGCCTGTGCAGGGGTCCTGTCTGCTTGAAGTAACTATTCTCCAATGCACCAACTCAGGTTCAGTTCTGTGACCCTCTGGTCACACACACAGACATCTGCAGTGATTACATTAACCAACTGAAGCTTCATGATGTTAAAGGTTGGATTTCTCACTGATTAGTGTAACCTGCATTTAATTTCCCTTTAAGGTGTGTGCGTTAATGTATATACAGTAAACTAGAGGTTAAAGAACAACAAAATATGAATGCAATATTTTTTCAATTTAGCCACGTCCTTCAACCTGCCACCACACTCACTGATCCCCGCATCCACAAATTAGAGTTCCCATGCTTTTTTATGCATTTCAATACCTTTAAATGAAGGTAGCCTGGAAACTAGACAAACAAGGTGGCGCTTCCAGGCTAACTTCATTTACAAGTACTTACAAAGACATTTGTGCCCCCCTTTGGAAAACAGTCATGGACCGCCCAGAGGGCAAACCCCAGAGTTGGAAGACCTTTGCCTCAGTATTGTATTGGCCAGCATGTCACCCTTGATAAATAAAGTAGAACCTGTCCGAAAACTCGAACACGTGGATCTCAACTGGTTTTCATTGAAAACAACATTTACAACATATTTTGCATATAGAAGTATACAGTTGGTGCTTATGAAAGTGAAATCATCTGTCTGAAATCCCAGATCCAAAGTCTCAAGTTTGGGTTCTATTTATAGGTTCATGCCCTATCTGCATGTAGGATTGTAGGTAACCTGTGGGCGTCCAGACTCAGGACTTTTTCCCTATATTCAGTATGACCATTGCAGCCCTGACTGTGTTACTCAGTTGTAAAAATGTGCACTATTTCATTATTTTTATGCCCAGCACCCTCTTCCTTCCCTTCTAGGGTTAAATGATGCCTCAGCAAATACAATAATTGCAAACAAATAACATTTTCTAAGTAATGAGGAATCAGGTCGAACTCAGGGCTTGATTATGATGGCGGACAAACATTTGTCCGTCTGCCAGATGGGGACCGCCCGCCTATAAGGCGGTGGTCCCACATATGCAATTACAATGCAGCAGCCACCACGGCGGCCGCAAAAGGCATTTTCTCCATTGCAGAGGGTGCTGCTGGCTACAGCACCCGCCTCAATGGAAAAAAGGCAGGTTTTGATTTTCCCTGCACTACGTGGCAGGCACCACGTAGTGCCTGCCACATGGTGCAGGGAAATGTAGGCGGGCACCGTAGGGGCCCCCCAAGTGCAAAAACTAACTGCCCCTGTTTACGATGCTGGTGGGGAGCCAGCATCGTAATCTGACCTGCGGTGCCTGCTAGGCACTGCCGGCATGCATTACATGCTGAGGGCCTCCGCAGCACCGGCGGGTTCAAGGTGCCCATCGGATATGCGGCGGTCGGTGTTTCCAACCGTCACGGTACCACCTGCCATCATAATATGGCGGGCGGAAAATGGCCTCACGATGGCG